>CM053268.1:43088946-43688946 GCA_028583415.1 Protea cynaroides
CAAACTAATTCTCTGGCCCTAGTGGCTTGCCCCGCTTGCAGGTTGTTCTGTTCCTTTGGGTTTTGCTTTCTAATAAAACAATATCTATTTACCCAAAAAAAAAAAAAAATTCTCTGAATTCTTTCATAATATAAGTCTAATCATCCCTAAATATGGGGCAAATATTTGTCATTCTAAATGCTGTACTCCTGCAACAAGGTAAATGGAACCATCTTCAAAGGATTATACTCATGAAACCAGATGGCATAGTGGACCAAGATATGAATGTAGCAAATAGTAGCAACAATGACACCCACTATATGATCAAAATGGCCAACCAATAGCACCAAAAGATCCCAGTGACCTCTCAATTTTCCAGACAGGTGGCCTACTTTTTTTTCCTTTAACACACATCTACTTGCCATGAGAGATCATATCCGCATCATTGAATATTAAAACATTCAGAATGATAGATGAATATAATAAGATGGAAATTATGGTACCGGAGCAAAAATTGCTTTTAATCTTTCACCACCAATGCAAATCTCTTCACCTCCTGATATTGAGGTATAACCAAGAGACCAATCACCTGTGACACAAAATGCATATTGTGAATTCCTTTATATAACAGTTGTACTGGCTAGTACTGGTTCTTCCTCTGAAGCATGCATGAGATTCACCAATTTTACAATGGAATTGAGGCAAGGCCCCAGGAGCATGGTGGCATCCAAGACCGAGAGTTGAGATGCCAAACTCACCTAAGACCAATAAATTTTATACAAACCCTAATTATTAGGTGCAAAGCAAGGGAGGGGCCTGGTTTAACTATTCCCATTGCCATCCGATCCCTAAGGTCGATCCTATGACAAATCAAATCCCACATTTGTGCATCCATCTTGTGTACACTTGCTTAAAGCAATGCAATGAAACCTGGCCCAATCATTGACCCACAAATAACGTGCAGGTCAAGGGGCCACTGGTTTGACCAGCTCAGCCTGGCCCAGTTGAGTGAGTCAAAAATTACTTTAGCTCAAAGGTGTATATCATAAAACATCAATATAAGACACAACTGAAATGGTAGCTAGATAGTTTGATATGTGTTTTGAGAAACCATAAGGTTTAATGTATTCAAGTATCAGTAATATAATGCTTATCTAAATTTTGTTATATAAGAAAGTATAAAAAAAAAAGTTTTTCCAGACCCAGTCAGTTTGGCAGTCCAAACATCGAGGTCACCGGTTTAACCATCTAGAGCAGATGATCTGTTGATTTAAGTCAATCGGTTTGAGTATAAGAAGCTTACAAGGGCAGGGTGGCAGTTTGACTGATTGGGCTGGGCCTTGCATGCTCAGGCTAGGTCTTAGAACACTGTTTAAAAGGGTAGAAAAGCATCACATGGTAGGTTTGTAAATCATAGAAATTTAGTCTCATATTAATATTCTTTTCATAAATCTGTAGTGTCATACCAGTGTGTTAACAGAAAAGAGAATTACAACAGGAGCAATCATGAAAGAGATGACCCCCGCCAAACAAAACTCACACTTAGGAAGTAGGCATAAACAGATATGCACAGGGAGTAGGCATAAACAAAGATCGGAATTTGATTTGACAAAGAAGATTACCCTGGAAGAATCAACTAGGTTTCTAGGATATTCATATATTTAGTTAACCCATGTTTAACTCTGAATAAGTTGGCATACTTCCATCAACTGCAGTGAAATGTAAATATAGACCTTTGCATTAATCTTCTTGTATACCCAATATTGTCATTAATACTCAATATTGAGATTTCACTCAAAGATCCCATTAATGCCATAGAAATTTATAGTACCAGAAAGACAGCTATTATGTGATAAAATTTCAGCTGAAAGATTGTCAAAACAAATCCCCATGTAAACCCAAGGGGCTGCCTATTGCCATCCATGAAAAAAAAAAACACATAATTTTGAAGCCAGAACAGGCTGTTATACATGCTAGTAGGCAAATGAAAGAAGATAATGATAAACCTTTTCCAATGCGACGCATGGTATTTTCATGTGCCAATAGAGTTGCATCAGGATTGCATTTTTGGATAATTGAAAGACCTGAAATCAATCCATCCACCAGCCAATTATTGCTAGTAAAGAAAAAAAAAATTCTAACAAATAAATCAAACTTCCAATTAAAAAAAAAAAGAAAATTGAGCATACTGAATTAAAAAAAAAAAAAAAAAATGTAGAATGCCGATTAAGTACACTAGAAAGTAGCAGGTATTGCAGGTTAGATGATAAGAAAATGAAATATGCCTCTCATGCAGTTAAAAGCTACATCGGTTAATGGTAAGTGCCGCAAGTTCCTCTGGTAATATACTTCCACAGAAACCATGTCCGCATTACACACGTAGCAAGTAGGAAGCAACAGATAACAAGTTTTTACAATGGACACTCAACAAAGATTTACTCTTTCCATAAAATCAATTGAAAATCATTTTACTCAAAATGTCCAAACTGACATGAGAATATCAGACACCTAATAAGTACATCTGATGCAGAATCAATGTACCAACAAAGACCTTCTTTCCATGGGCTTAGTCATGTATTTTGGTGCAAATCCTTATTGTCATTTTCATGTTATATTTAGTAGGGAAAAATCTAGCTGCAGGATTTTGTTTTGATGATCCAAAGATTGGATCTATTTCTGCCACTTCTCATTTAGCCAATTTTTGGAAGGTGAGACCTTTGTTTTGTGTAATTTTGCTATCTTTCAAACCTCTATTTAGTCACCTTCCAATGAGACCAAGATCTTAGGATTAGCTAGCAACTAACATAGCAATAACTAATTAGGGAAGATCCCCTAACGACCAGCTGTCCATGGCTAATGACCCAGCCGGCTAGGCTGCTGGCTTGCCTGGTGGCTTGGCTTGCCTGGTTTATCCATACTGCATCAGATGACTTCACTGATTTCACACAAACAATATAGAAAATGCCTAGTCCACTTATCAATGAATGGAAAAGGTCCACTATGTATGAGAGAAGTGACCAAAAAAATTTGCAACAATAAATGCAAAATAAAAGTAAAAACTAACCTAAACTTTTCTTAGTTCCTTGAGGAACTTACCATCGACGTGATCATGATGGTGATGAGTAACAAAGACCACCAATTTTCTCGGCAAAGCAGTAACAATTTCCATGAGCTGATTACATAAATAGCAATGTCTGAGTGCAAGAAAACAGTACTGAAGAATTAAACTAATGTAAAATTGAAAAATCAATTCATGCCAATAATTTTGGATTCGGGGACAGCCAAGTTCCTATCCCAACTTGCTCAGTGTGCAAGCCTGAAACTGGAGGGGGCCCTTGGAACAAGGCAAGGTCAATTCTAAACCAATGAAGGTCATATTATGTCACAACACATGGTGATTTTCAGGTTTGAACCACCCCATTGTCATCCCCATCCACAGCAGTAAAGCCACATCTAATTTCAGGCTTGTCAAAAGACTAACATGAAATGATTAACTTCCTCTGATGAATTGGAGATCAATTAACTTACTTTACTCCCCAGATTAAGCTAACAAACAGTCAGCATTTTTCCTTGTTAGATCAAAATTCAGTTATTTTATTCACCCAAATTAAGGTGATAAACAGTCAGCATTTTTCCTGGCTATATAAAAATTCAGTCACTTCACTAGGTCATAAACAGCCAGCATTTTTCCTTGCTTTGATATGCCTAATGCCATACAATCGAAGTGTATCAACCTCACAACCTTGACACACAAAAATCTAAGGATCCATTTCATACCTCATCATGGAATTTTGAGTGGCACCCTGGGTCAATTATCAGGGCTTCTCCATAAGCAGCAAAACTTGAATCTACACATCTACTACTAATAATATCTGGTGCAACTACAACCAAATTTGTTGTCCAGAAAGGCTTTCCTGTTCTACTTCCCATAGGTACAATTGTGACACCAGGTGGGTACTCCTGAAAAGATAAGCATATAGTCATAATTAAAATGGATAACCAACCTGTTGCAAGTGCATATAGAGTTCTGTTAGTGCATGGACAATCCACAGCACCTATAATCTTTGGATAGGACTATGGCATGTAAAGCCATCATTATTGGCTTCAATTAGAATATGGTGCCGTGAAATAGATCCAGAGACAAAAGGCTTAAATTCTTAATATTTACTCATTTGATTGCATATTCTGCAGTTCACAAAATGCATTCACTTCATCCACCAAAACATAATCAGTTGGAAGACAAAAAATTTAACCTGATAGCGCAACGCTGGCGGAACTTTCAACATTCTAGATCGAGCCAAATTACATAGAAGACCAGCAACTACTAGAGGTCCCATACGATCATTATTTGGCTTCACTTCCAAAAGAAACTGTAGGCAACTTGGAACAGACATCCACTTAGACAACTCTGCAGACACCTTTCTAGCGTTAGCTACTGCTTTCAACTTTCTAGAATGAGCAAAAAGGCAGCAGAATGTGTGTGACAACAAGATAGATAACATCTCAAGATGAGAATCAAGACTAATAAGGTAATTAACAACTCCAATAATGAAAAGGCAGAACAGAAATCTTCCCAAGAAATAAACAATAGCAGTTTCTAAAACTGAGAATATGGTTACCAACAGATTCTGTTAAAAACTTCTAGTTTCGAACTTGCACATGAACACGTTGTCGGGTTTGCAAAATCCATCAAAGAAAATACCCAATGCAATCGGGATAGGAACTAGGACAATTCTTGAAGATTTAAATGATTTAGAGAAAAAGAGTAAGATTTTAGATACTCTTGGCATTATGAACACTGGATAAATAGGGGGAAAAATAGTTAATCATAATGTTAAACTGCAAATTTTAGAGTTTCAAGTCAAATCATTTCCTCAAAGTTACTATTCTTGAGCTCATTTTAAGTCATGCCTGGATTTTGTGTGGTGATAGCATATTAGGTAGGTTCTAAAGACAGCTACAGATCTAAAGGGAGAACACCAATAGCATCATAAGATGGAAGGAACCTATAATCATTCGAAGCTCTTGACCAATGTGACGTTAACTAAGCATTATCCCAACTAATGTCCAACTATCAGTTCCTAAGCTACTCAAAACCTTGTAAACGTTTCATTTTGTTTGGTTTGTTCTGATTTTTTCTCTCTCTAATATCCCTTATATTTTTGCAATTTTTATTTTTTTCTATATAATGAATATTAGTAGCTTTGCTGATATTGCATTCCGAGCAAAAATATTCAATCAAACCTTAAAAGAAAATAACACAGCGTCAACAGCTACCTATAGACAACGGATGTGTGTTACAAAGTGCAAACCTTGGGCATTTTCAGCTTCAAATTTCAACTTCCCAATGATGAAAACTGTATTTAGATGAGGCAGTGGGCCAAGATCAGCTTCTTCAACATACTTCCAGACCGCCCAATGCCCACCAGTCGGTCCTCTGAAACCCAACTGTGAAAAAATCTACCAAGCAACACAATAAAAATTTTATAAGTAAACGAACCAAGACATCCCCACTAGACAGAAGAAGCAGATCAGCTTCATTCTTGCCCTCGTCTCATGAAACCAAAGCTTGCAGTGAGTACGCAATAAAAACTGAAAGGAATGTGCAGAGTTGCAGATAGCACTACTAAACTTGTACCAGAGATAGAAACGACAGAGAAACTATCAGTGTTCGGCTTTTAGTAGAGATTTAATACCTGGTCGAGGGCCACATCGACATTGAACTTCATCAAATTCAGCTTGTCAGAACAAGATTCTGCTCCTTCAAGGACGATTTCAGATTGAGAATCTTCTCCGTCCAAAGGAGTCAATGAAGCCCAAGGCAAGTCCCAGAGATCGGAATCAATGTATGAGTCGTACTCCCCGTCCCCAAATTTCGGCGGCCGGTTCTGCCTTACAAGGAGAAATTCATCGTCGTTTAAAGAATTCTTGATGATCACAGCAAGTCTGTGAGCCGTCATTGAAATTGAAAAACACCAGAACTCACACAAACCCCGGGCGATAGTGAGGATTGAGTCGACTGACTGAAGTGGAAGTCGTCGTATTTTGGTGCTTCTATTGTACCTAACAACGGCGCATTTATATAAATTTAATTCAACCGTCCCGGATATATCAACTCAACTGTCAACTTGACGGAGAAAACAATGTTCGGTGTCAAAATTAGGTCCAAACCGAAATCCAACCATTCCGATTGGATCAGATCGAACCAGAATCGATTATTATTGGGTTGTTCTTAGAACTCAATGAAAAAATTGAAATCAGACCGGATCAACTGATAAATGCGAATCAAATAACCTCCAAACTGAAACCAAATCAATCTATTAATGGATTGATAAGAGTTTATTAAGCTAACTTTTGCTAAATATACATAAAAGAAATCAAAACTGAACCAACCAATAACGGTCTGACAAAACCCATTAATCCAACTTCTCATTAAATACACATAGGAAAATGAAACCGAACCAAAACCAGACCAACAATGAATAAAAGCTCATTATTAAATAATTCCAATAAAAAACTCAAATCGAACCTAATCTAAACCAAAAATTGTCTAATTAGACCGTAATTGGGCTTGAATGTGCAGGATCAAAAACTAATAAATCCCAACTTTAACCAGATTGAACCAACCAATTGACACTTTGTAATGTGGCCAAACATAATGGCGCGCAGCGTACCCAAATGGCAGGATGGCAGGTTGTTGGCCATTGCAAAGATCATCGATGTGCTTACATGCTGCATGACCCAAATTGGGATCTACCTGTGTTGATTAATTGATTCGTATATATTGACTGTCTGATTTTGTTCAATGACAAAAGAAACCGGGAAAGCTACATGATTATCTATTTCTTGGTTTGAGTATACAAAACTACATGCTTTTATGTTTATCTATAGAACATAAAAAAAAAAAAAAAAAAAAAAAAAAAAATATGCATGTTTATAAATCTACCTACAATGAGTTTTAAGTATTACAAAAATGGGAGTGGCTGAATGATACCCCTGTTGATGTATTTTGAATTTAACACCCTCTTTTACTTGTTCTTTGTTTTATTCTCAAGATTCAAGAATACTCAATTTCGAGGGTAAAAAAGCAATTCAAAATTTTTTTTTTTTTTTTTTGGTAAAAATTCAAACTAATTGGAACTATTAAACTGAATCCTTTCGTTGTCAGCATACATTGGATAATGTCCATTTTGATTTCCTATTCATCTTCCATGGAAGTGATACGCCATACTAGATATGACCGCCCTGTAAAGATGATGTTTAATATCGGATCTTCACCAGCAGCTAGGTCGCCCAGTGAGACATCCGACGGCCCAACCTTACTCGGCACACAGCCCCACGCATCAGGCTGCACACCAAGTGAGGCTTGGCCTTCAGATGCCTCCCTGCGCAGACTTTCAGACCACCCTTAGATACTTTAAGGGAGATATTAAATTGGAATTGGGATTGAATTAGAATTGAAAGATGACTTAGAATTGAACGATGGAGCATGATCTTCCCTATGTTTTAAGGCTCAGAGCTAATTTTATTTTTCATACTTAGTTTATTTGACATCCACCTAGTTTATTTGACATCCACCTTTAGATTAATGATTCCAGTATGGATAAATCTAAATGTAACAACTCTTGTAACAACCCAATGAATGTGCTTTAAAGGAAATCATCATGAGAACCTCAATATATAAAGGTAGTTTTGATATTTTACTTGAGAATGTACAAGGCTAAATGTAACAAAAACTAATTACTAAAAATTTTTCCCTGTTAAGTACAGCCACAATTTAGAATCCTTGTTTAGCGCCCAAGTTTCGTACACAGGTAGGTTCCACCACCCATGCAACTATTAATTTCAATTCAAATAGAGATTCCACATGGCAAAACAAAACTAAAAGATGTAAGATGGTTCAAGAAATGATCCAACAATTCAGTTTGGCTATCATCTCCCATGTTGCCCAAAACCAAGAAGTGCACGTTGTGCTAGGGCCAACACATCGCCCATTCTGACATGCATTTTAAGGAACCAAATGGCAAATCCTTACTAATAAATAATCAATAGGCAACTTGATTCACAAGTACCGGCCTACCGATGTCCATACAGACATTACACGAAGTTAATTAGAACAAACAGTCAAGTGCTCAGGTGATAACATTTTGAAGCATGAAAATTTAGAGCCGTAATGTCCAAGCGTCACCTGAGCATATCTACAAACAAATTCTCTGGGAGAAAAATCACCCCCTCTAAGCAGATCTCTCTGACCATTATTGGGGCTATTATTACTTGTAAACTCAAGCTGAAGGGTTAAGAGCAAGTTGTATTTCCTCCAGGGACCTCCCCTTCGTTTCGACTACATTAGCAGCTATGTACAAAAGAGCGAGAATGCAGATCCCTGCAAATCCCAAGTAGACCGTGCTGATGCCAAACTTATTCACCATGCTCAAAAAGTACAGACCAATGACAAAGTTGGTAACCTGTTACATAGGTATTGATTAAGTTCATTACTACTACAACAAGAAATAAAATGCAACAAAATAAAAAAGAGCAACAATTGAAAATGTTGACCAAGAAAAAGAAATGGACCTATGACATTGTTCAAGGATAAAGTCCATCGTATGAGGCGATTAACACAATTTTTGGGCCTAGGAGGTTTATTTTCCTTCTTCCAAGAGAATGATGAATGTTTTCCCAAATATGTTCATGACTGCCATCAATCTTCAAAATAATTTTCTGATTCTATCAATTACGCACACCTGCTAAGATATTCCATGGTTTTGGTTTTAACTTCGACACTTCAGTGGGTAATCTCCTCTACTAAATTAGTTGACCAGAACATGAAGGGATGCTCAGGCACATTCACAATTAGGATATCCAGGATACAAGGCTCCATCGACTTTACATCATGATAATCAATGGATTCTTCTTTGAGGATGTCCTTGGGGTATGGGAAATATTTGATACTTTCTCAAGAGAATACACGGTTTAGTTCACACTTTTAATGGTACTTGACATGAGTGGAAAATGGTCTTGTTTGTGTGGAAAAACATTGCTAACAGAAAGAATACCAAGGGTACACACCCTATTCACCTTTTCGTCAGTTAAGAGTTAATACAGTTCCATTCCAGATACCAACAAAAGATCACAGGTGCTTCACCCTCATCAAATACCTCACCAAATAAAATTAGTTCATTTCTTTAAGTAGAAGATATTTCAAAAATAGAAAATTTCTAAACCAAAATTAGGGCATTCTAGTATTCTACACCGCCAACCAAATTCAGGTAACTCCACAGTCACTCAAGCTAACCAGCCTACTGAAGCAATGACAGATCCTTGAAATGTGACGAACAAAAAGTAGCTCACACTTTCAAAGAGCTTGAGAATGAAAGGGGGAGAGAATGTGTAAGATATGGTTCTTCTAGACTTACCCAGTGCATGCCCAAGGACAAGGCAACTGCTTTGGCTCTGATTCTGGAAGCAAATATCTCTGGAAGTAGAAGAGCTGGCACAGGTCCCGCTCCCAATGAAAAGGACAGCACATAGCTGTTCAGTTGATTTCAAACAGCATTAGATTTGTGTCATCATAAAATAAAATAAAAAACAACAAATTATTAGACTAAGAAGAAACACAAGAGGACTGGGTGAGAATAGCATTCACTTACAGGACCGTACCAAGAACCGCAAGTGTGCCAGAATATGGTGCAAGAGCTTTCCAAGTAAAGGACAAGGAGAGTAGCAACATTGAAGAAGCCTTGAGAGATATTCCCACATCACACAAATGGAAGCAGTGATTAGTATAGGACTATCTTGTCTTCATAAAAAGGGTAAATAGGTACTTTCAGAGGAATAGGATCCTCGAAAGCTCCAAAATTTAGATCTCATGGGTTTATCCAGCACATCGCATAAACAAAATAAATAAAAATGCTTTCTCTAAGCAACTGTTACAATATTATTTACTATCTTATGTGCCAAAAATCATTTGCAGAGATCATCTAACTTGAAAACTCAATGTGGTACTCAACGGAAGCTAGAAGAGAACCAGCCCTTTTTCTCTCAGGTTAATGGATTTTACTTACAAGCCAAATAGGAATGAGATTTTGGAATGTTTTCCACAATGAAAGAAAGATACGCATAAGTATACCCAGTTTCTGTCCTTGATAAATGAGAAAGGCCATGCTGAAATTTTCAGTGTTTGAACCATATTGTGTAATGTTACAAACTTAAATTTTCGTATAATTTTATTCATGTCCAATGATATATAGGGAAAAACTGAATACCATCATACTAACTAGTAAATGACATTACTATCCTACCAAGGCCCCACTCTTTTGTCACGAGAAAAAAATGGATAGACAAGTGGGTCCATGTAATTGAGGACCCTACAAGGCTACAACCCATCTCATGGGTCCACTTTCAGCACAAAATGCACAGGTGAAATGCTTCAAAGTTGTAGGTGAAATTCAAATTTCATTTCATTACTTTAGCCTCTGTCTGGTTGGAAGTGAAATGAGTGGAAGGGAAATGAAATTAAAATAAAACTGAAGTAGAAACTTTTCTAATCATTACTAACAATGATAGTACAACTAACTTATAACATATTTACTTTACTTTGCGAACCAATTCCTTTAATTGGAAAGGAAAATAAAGATTTGATTTGAAAGATGTAGAGAAGGCAAGAAGGACCACCATATGGTTTTTAGCAATCTAGAAAAGGTTTATGATAGAGTCCCTAGAGAGTTAATCTGGTAAGTACTAAAGAAGAGATGCGTTTCAAGTAAATATGTGGATATAGTTAAGGATATGTATTAGAATGTGGTGACTAATGTGAAAACCATGGGGGGGTCAAGGTCGTGAATTCTCAATTACAATGGGGTTACATCAAAGATCAGCTTTAAACCCTTATTTGTTTGCCCTCATTATGGATGATCTAACCAGAGACATTCAAGATGAAGTCCTTGGTGTATACTTTTCGCTAATGATATTGTTCTGGTGGATGAAACAAAAGCAGGGATTAATGCAAAGTTAGAACAATGGAGATCATCATTGGAATCAAAAGGTTTTAAGATAAGTAGGACGAAGACGGAGTATATGGTGTGTAACTTTAATCAAACAAGGACGGATAATGAAATGGTGAACATTCTTGGAAGGGAGATACAACAAAGTGATCATTTTAGGTATTTAAGTTCAATCATAAACAAAGAAGGTAATATAAATGATGATGTTTCACAGAGGAATAAAATAGGATGGATGAAGTGGATAAGTGCGTCTGGAGTGCTGTGTGATCAACGTATTCCTTTAAAACTTAAAGGAAAATTCTATAGGACAGTTATTCGACCGGCTATGATGTATGGTGCAAAATGTTGGACAGTTAAGAAGCATCATATTGATAAACTTAGTGTAGCTGAGATGAAGATGTTAAGATGGATGTGTGGCAAAACTCGGAAGGATAAGGTAAGGAATGATCGTATTATAGCTTATTTGGGAATAACGCCGATACATGATGAACTACGAGAAAGTCGTTTGAGATGGTATGGCCAGGTTCAACGAAGGCCGTTAAATGCTCCCGTTCGGAGGAGTGATTTGATTCAGATTGAAGGGGTTAAAAGAGCTACGGGTAGACCTAAGATGACTCTAGGGGAGGTGGTAAAGAAATACATGTATAGCTTAGGCCTTGCTTTAAGTATGACATTAAACAGAGCTAATTGGCGGACAAGAATCCATGTAGCCGACCCCATTTAGTTGGGATAAGGCTTTGTTGTTGTTGTTGTTGTTGTTGTTGTTGTTGTGTACATAATCATGTTTCTATTTCTTTTTTAAACTAATTCCACTTTCCATCATTCCCTAATACTTGCAACCAGATGGAGGCTAGATGGGACTAGGATTCTCTATCACGTGGTTACACCCACGAGTACCATAGAAGGTCAGAGCTAACAATGGTAATCGACAACATGAGCACAGGATTCTCTATCACATGGACTCACCCATATGTATCACATGGAAGGTAACAGATAATAATTGTAACTGATAGCATAACATATAGTCAAACCCTACCAAGTTTCTATTGCAACACACAATGACAAAGATAATATATAGAATGGGAAGGAGTTGTGATCCTTAGCTCGAAAACATGCATCAATCTTCAATGACACATCAGTTAGAGAATGCATAGATTGAGTACCAAAGTATAATATGACAGTCCAGTGGACTGGAATAAATACTTGTACTAGATAATAGATATTTCATTCTAGTTAGAAAAGGGGACACACTCTCAGACAGTCTCAGTGTTAGAAGAGGAAAACTAAGAAGCAATAGTAGATCTTCGATATGTCCGCAAATCCAGAGTCAAAGATTGGATCTCTAGGTTGAGTATGTTTCAACGTTAGTTGATTCTTTCATTGGCTGCACAGCTTTGTTGTGCAATATGAAGCAGACTCGTTAAATCACCCAGGACGCTAATCCCCCTATTCCAGATATCAAAACATACATATACGCCTAAAATCCATGTGATGCGATAGTTGAATAGGAAAACATGCAGCAGTGATTAACACAGCTTGGATACGATTTTCCATTAGACCAAGAAGCACCCCCCCCCCCTCCTTGCGCCACGACCTATGTCCAGTGCAGTGACCAGCTGGGCTGGCTGACGGGCTCAGCTAATATTTGTGGCTGAGCAGGGGCCAGGAATTCAAGGGTAAAACTTGTCAATCAATCACCTATAGTAGATACACTCCTGACCCTACAGAGGCCACTGGGTAATTGAAGAAGGTGGATTAGGGAGAAATAGTGACAAATCCTGTTCCAAGACCAATTTTCTCCAAGATTCAGGAAAGACTATATGTATTAAGACACTGCAATTCATTTTTAACTGGTAAATAAGACAACATGAACTTGATGCACAAAAAATCAGACCATACACAGAATGAGCTTATCAGAATCCATGTTCATATCATTCCACCTAATTAATATCAACACCAATTAATGGATTAGAAGGAAGGGAGGAAGAAGAATTAATGGGCTAGACATAATAAGTGGACATTTCAAGGTTTGGATCTCACTAAGTTTAACTTACGTAGTCTCCAATATTAAATAAATTTTGCCCCCAGCTACCTGATGGAAATAAATATGGTGAAGTCAAGGAATATACAACAAATGGCGGAAGTCCTACCATTCCAGAAAAGCTTGTTATTAGGAGGCTTTTCCTTCCTTGCCTATCCATTAAAGAAGATGCAATAGCTGTGCCTGTAAAGAGATACAATCCCAATGATAAAGTCAAATAGTTTCTGCATAATGGAAATCATATATCGTATCTTTTGAATATGACTTTAAGGATGTCTCGTATGACAAAATGACTAACCAAAAACATTTGCTGCACCAACAAGAGCACTTGCTGCAACATCAGAAGTAATTCCAGCAGTACGGAACACAGAAGTAGAATAATATACCACTGCATTTATTCCAGCTAACTGCTGAAACAAGAAAAGTGCTGCACCAACACTCACAACTGCCAAAAAAAACATATGTTAGAAATTATAAAGGTGTGATCGCCACAAACAAGCACAAGAGAAAAAGAGAGGAGAAAATGGCTACGCTATTGGCAATATTTAATAAAAAGAAGGGCTTTTTGCCCCTCTTCTCAATGAATAGAGGACACCCTTAAATTATCAGACAAATCAAGGCACAGGCATCATATCAATATCCTTGGGAGCTCATTCTTTGATGCCTTATAATCTAAAACACCAAATACTATAAGAGAAAATCAACCCAGAAAATTTAAGATGCGTATAAGACTATAAATAGTTAAACAGCGAGAAGCAAAACGAATACTAATCACAATGGGTATGGAATATGTTATAGATCCCATGCAGGTATAAGGTCTGTTGTACGTGTACCCCTATTTAGGTTATTAAAGTCACAAGAACAGTAATGAAAATTTCATTGAAGAAACTAATCAAAACAACATGCAGAAATCATGGACTGAAGATGGTCATTAATGTTAATAATTCAATTTTTTTTAAGATGCACACATTGAAGCAGAGAGACCTGTTTTCCAACTTCTGTCTAGCAAAATGTTGAAGAAATAGACATCAAATCCCTCATTATTTAATTGCACAATGTCAAACCCAAGCATGCAGGCTACTCAGCTACAGATGCAGTAGAAATATACCGCAGAAGAAAGGAAAGAGACCATCCAGCAGCCCATAAATTTGGGCTGCTGAATCGTCTCATGCATGCAGATCTTTTTCTATGGAGTTTTTATATTCAGCAGCCCAAAACATGGAGCCATTTTCAGTATTCTTCAGTTTCTATTTTCTTTTGGTCAAATGTTCCACAAGAAAGAGTGTTCCAAAAGAAAAGCAAAAAAAGAAGCCCAGCCACAAGAAGTCCATGTGTGGGAATCCTCTTTATTGTGTTTTAATTTGGTTGCTTAGATCTGACTTAGCTTCTACATTCAATTTCTATTTTCTATTTAGGGAAGATTTTCTCTAGTTTTTGTTTATATTACTAGGAGTTTCTTTGCTAAGTCTCTATTTTCATAGTTTCTTTTTTGTAACTCTTCTAGAAGACATCAATTAGATAGATTGGATAGTTACTAAATCTTTGGGGTTACTATATTGTACTACCAATTCAAAGTCATTAATAAAGAAGAAGGGAAGACCACCCACGATTCTGAATTTTGACTAAATGGTTGCTGACTTTGTTGATTTAGTGAGAAACAGAGAGGGGTGACAAACCCTGCCGTGGAGGGAATCTACCAAACCAAAGGTTAGAAATCTTGGTTTTATCCATTTCTTCTTTCTTATCTTTTCTCAGTTTTCCATTTTTTCCTGTGATGAAAAAGAGCACTGTTGAGGAGAACTGCTGAAACTTCCTACGGCTGTTGTGTATATTCTTGGACTGAAACTGCTGGTTCCATCTTGTCACCAGCAACAGAGCTATACTGCCGCAAGGACTTAAATCTGATTGTTCTGTTCTACTGAACCTAACTGATGGAATGAGATCTGCTGCTAGATGTTGCAAAAATTATTACATACTGCTGTACCACTGAAGATTGAATTAGTTTATAGATCCTGATATATCAGGTTTTTTAATTTTCTGCTAACATCAAAGGCCTGTGATTCTGTTTGTTTGGGAAGACACTTTGGTGTGCTGAAAACCTAGATTTTTAACAAAATTTGGTATTAGAGCCATGCTTGAGGGTACTAGAAGTACCCCTAAGGCCGTAACCAGGCCTTAGACCCTAACATGCAATTTCTTGAAATGATGAAGCAAATTAGTGAGAGGATGAATGTTATGGAACACCATATAAACTCCCTTTCATCACAGAATAATGGACACCCTGTTCCTTCGATGGCCCATAATACTCAAAAGGCCTCCTCGACAAGCCTATAGGAATCTTCCTCCACGACCCATCTTTGAAGAGCACATGAGATCTTAGTTTAACCATAATAACCCACATCAACGTCAAGATGACACACATAAGATTATGCTATAAAATATAAATGAAAGAATAAAATGGAAACCATGACCCCATGGAATTTTGACTGATTGTGTTCTTTGGATGACTACTTTGATTGGTATGATCTGGCTGAAGATAGGTGTTGAGGGTGTCTTGAATTCCTTGACTTGCTTGGCACTTTGACCCACTCCAGAAAAATTTTTGGCCACCCGAATGAGAAGAAAGCTTGAGTTCTTTGAAGGAAGAAGTGGGCTTGGGCCGATAGGTTGTGGGGGGCTGAGCCTCTGCAGTATTTAACTGACCGTTTTGAAAAGAATATTCCATTACAGGGGAGCAAGTTCGGACAAGCACATTCTTGCTTGGAAAGCAAGCTAGAAATTTTTTTTGCGAAGAAGCTTCTAACGTTGGTTAAGAGAGAGAAAGAGAAGCAAGTAAAAACTTCAGTTGCTGCTCTCGTCTGTGTGTAGAGTTGTATCAAAGCATTCTGCTCTCCCATTTGTATTCCTTATTTACTTAATGAATCATCTTCAGCTCTTTGCCCGTGTATTTAGGCAGGACATCCTTGGCCGAACCACGTAAATTTGTGTTCTCTTGTTTGTATTCTGTCTCTATCTCAATCTCTGTACGCATTTTCGTTGGTGTTTGTCATAACAAAAACTAAAAACTGAGGCTAGCACGCACCAAACTCACCTATACGGCAAAAGAGTGGTGGCGTAATTATGAGGCAAGTTTGGCTTGATGTGGTAGAAAACTGACTACATGGGAGGAGATGCAATCAAAGCTCATGCCTTCCTCAGACCTTTCAGAGTAGATGATATGACAAGTTAAATTCTCCCAGACAAGGCTTTATGTCAGTTGAGGAGTATATAGATCAATTTGACAAACTAGTCTCTTTGTCACAGGTTTGGACAAGCAAGATGACAAGCTTGTGTCCCGTTTCAGGTTGGGTTACGACCTGATGTTCGCAACAAAATTGGTATTACTACCACCAATGATTAGACGACTGTGTGATGAGAAAGCTCTACAGGCAGAAGACCTACTGAAAGCCTCAAACCAAAGGTTTAACACATCTAAAATAGAGAGAAAAAAAAGAAGACAACAGAGAAGAGGAGGAGGAAAAGGAGGAGACAGCTATAGATCTTGGCAGTCTCAATGAATATGAAAGACTTCCATTCCATTCAATATATAATTCCATAACCCTAAAAGGGTAAAAGAGTCAAAATAAAAGAAAGCAAGGGAGGGAGAGGCGCTATCAAATTAACACTAGCGCTAATCCTGAGACCGCTTCCCCCTTCGCGACATATATAGTAACACTCCCCCTCAAACTAGAGTATATATATCAATCATGCCCATCTAGTAACAAATATAAACAATTCTTCCACTCCCTACAGACTTAGTAAACACATCAACAAGTTGTTCTCCTGTACAAATATAGCATGAAGAAATAATCCCTTGCACAAGCTTCTCACGAATAAAGTGGCAATTGACTTCAATGTGTGTTTCGTTCTCTCATGAAACACAGGATTGGAAGCAATATGGATGGAAGCTTGGTTATCACATCGAAACTGCAAAGAAAGCTTGTGTGGAAGACCAAGCTTGGTAAACAAATATTGGACCCACATCAGCTCACATGTGAATGTGCCATAACACGATACTCAAACTCTACACTGGACTGAGCAACAACAGTCTATTTCTTGCTTTTCCAGAACACAAGATTTCCGCCGACAAAAGTACAATATCCAGTAGTAGACTGTCTATCAACAGGAAAACCAACCGAATCAACATCCGAAAAACCTCAACACGTCCATGTCTATGATCAGGGTAGAAAAGACCACGACCATGAGCCTTCTTGAGATACTATAAAATAGGAATAACAGCATCCGAATGAAGAGTCCGAGGAGAGGACAGAAACTGACTCACAACAATGACCAAGAAGGTCACATCCAAACCAATCACTGTGAGATAATTTAATTTGCCAACCAGTCTACGATACCTCTTAAGATTTGTCAGAATATCACCCTCATCAGCTGTAAGTTTGATAGCATGGTTTAAAATCTGCCGAGATTTCACCATCACGGTCTTGTTAGTGAAGACCGAGACGAGATGCAAGTCGATACCAAATCTCGTTCTCGGTTACAAGTTCTCGCCCTATCTTGGCGAGAAATTGCTTTATGCTTTTTCTGTTAAGGGAAATAAAAGGGGCAAGCCCCTATAATAGGTCTTCCTCTTTTCTTCTATGTTTTTCAAAAAACTTCCAATGTTCTTCTTTTCTTCTTAATTTTCTCTTTAAAATTGTTTCCGGTGGTGC
Organism: Protea cynaroides; assembly: GCA_028583415.1. Lineage (NCBI taxonomy): Eukaryota > Viridiplantae > Streptophyta > Magnoliopsida > Proteales > Proteaceae > Protea > Protea cynaroides. Next base: position 43,106,679 of record CM053268.1, read on the forward strand.
TTTGGAGTGCGGAGATGGCTGTGGGAGCTTCGTATCAATCGTTAAAGGTAAGATTCTTTACCAAAAATGGGATTTTTACATGAGAGAAAAAACTAAAGTTTGTAGAATATGATGAGATTTTTATATGTTAAGACACGTGAGCCCGATCTACAAGCTCACGGTTTCAGAATTGGATTTCGATTGTTGTAGGTATTTTTTTCGAATTATTTGCATTAAAAAAGGAATTTCCAGCAATTAAAAATTAAAATAATTATTATTAATACTATTTTGACGATGATAAGCTATTTTTATGTTAATCACCGTTGGCCGATCTACGGTCCTTCAGTTTCAGATTTGGATTTTGGTTGTTGTAGGTATTTTTTTGAATTATTTGCATTAAAAAAGTAATTTTTAGTAATTTAAAATTTGTTAAATAATTCTATAAAATAGGGAAAAATAAGGAAAAATATTATAATCGCATTTTAAATATGAAGAAAATTTTGAAATGTAATTTATGTTGTGTTGAAATTTGTAAGGTTTTTGAAGTTTGGCCGATCTACTTTCCTAAATGTATAATGATAATCCAATGGATCATCCACGACACTCTACGTATTATTAGACATTGTATGTAAACTATGAGCTCATGGAGACTAGGGAGTTAGGAATAAGGATTTCTTTAATGTATTATCCAGTATTGAACTATGAAATAATGATTTGTATGATATACTTGGGTTGTTTTATATTAAAGTGTTATTTTGTTTCTCATTCCCCTAATGCATTATTTTATTATCTCATTTTCCATTTTTGAATAATTATATTAGATAATTATTGAATACAATAGCCAGTATTAGCCTAAGTTTACAACAGGCTTCAGCTTACTACCAAAACATCGATGTAAACCCAAACAACCACAAAGTGTGATTAGTTTTATAATTTTGTGCTCTAAATGTGTTTATGTATGCTAAAATAAGGTTTCCCTGAAATATCAAACCTAAAAAAAATGACATTTGACCACCGAGAGCCTTTTTTGAGGTGTCTCGATATTTTGCATTGTCTCAGCGAGATCTCGGTTTTCCAAGAGGCCAAGACGCCTCCGAGAACCGAGATTTTAAGCCTTGGATATTAGGATCCATTAGGGTATCCACGAGTTTGGACCCTAGCATCCTTTTCTCTGTGAGGAAATCCATAATATATTTCCTCCGAGAAAGAGAAATACTTTCCGTAATTGACCCACCTCAACTCCCAAAAAATACTTCAAGCGACCCAGATCCTTGGTATGTGTTAGCGATATAATACATATAATAAGTCAAAGAAGTTAGGCAAAACCATATGAACTTATTCTTAATTAGTCTGTTAGTTTGTTAGTTTGTTTTTAATTTGTTAGTTTCCTTAGTCTACTTTACTTTCTATTTCTTTGTCTTTATGTAAAAAAAAGGGCATCCCAGTGCACAAGGCTCCCGCTACTGCAGGGTCTGGGGAGGGCAGAATATACGCAGCCTTACCCCCACAATGTGGAGAGGCTGTTTCCAGGATTCGAACCCGTGACCACCAAGTTGTAATATGACAACCTTACCGTCACACCAAGGCTCGCCCTCCTTTGTCCTTATGTAACTAAAACTATTTTACTAGTGTTAAGGTGTAACTAGGATTGCTGATCTATAGCAATCCTAGCTATTTTAGATCGTTTACTGTCTACTATTATAAATAGCAATTGCGGGAGAGGGAGAGATCAACCATACCTTCACAACAGAATTGGCGCTGCTCTCCACTTATTCTTCTCCTCTTTTCTTCCTCTCAAGTTTATTGTTTACTGGTTCTATTTAGTTATTTTTTGTTACAGTATGAAATTGTTGCTGCAAATGAGCTTTCACGCTATTGATACTTGTACTATCATCTCTTATAATCACTATGCCATCAACATAGACAATGAGAAAATCCTTCCCATTCCAGAAGAATGTCGATAAAACACTCAGTGATCACACTAACATCGGGACAAGCCAAAACTGAGAATGGCCTCTGTAAAATGACCAAACCATGCTCGAGGAGAATGCTTGAACTCATACAATGACTTCTTCAATCTACATATCATACCAAACCCCCCTTGAACAACAAAACCATGCAATTGCTCCATATAAACCTCTTCATGAAGGTCACCATGCAAGAAAGCATTCTTCACATCCAACTGCTGTAACGGCCAACGATGGGAAGCAACAAGAGAGATCAAAATGCGAATGAAAGCGAGCTTGGCTACCAACGAAAAGGTGTCCACATAATCAACACTATCGACCTGTGCATAACCCTTAGCGACCAGGTGAGCTTTCAAACGAGCAAGGGACCCATCAGAGTTGACCTTAACCACATACACCCACCGACAACCAATAACAGACTTACCAACAGGAAGAGGCATACAATCTCACGTGTGATTTTCCACCAAAGCCAATATTTCCTCTTCCATAGCTGTCCTTAAGCCACGACTAGACAAGGCTGCTGCAATAGACTTTGGAAGGGGGTGACCTTCAATAGTGGCTAGCAAGAATGAAACGAAGCAGAAAAATTAGAGGATAGTACAAAGTATGAAATTGGATGTTGAGTACAACTCTAAACCCCCTTACAATGAGCAATAGGAACATCAAGACCAACAGAAGGTGTAATTAACTCAGGGGCAAGATCCTCAGACAAAGGAGAGATGGCAAGGGCAAGGGCAGCCGGGGGTGTCAGATCTATCCGAAGACAACAAGTGTAAACGAGCTAGATGACCGGCGAAGGAGTTGGTACTAAGCAGATCATCATCTAACTCAACGTAACAAAGGACCCTCCAGATAAGGTGTGGACTCAAAGAAAGACACATCAACGGTGACATAATATTTATTGGACTTTGGTGAGTAGCAACGATAACCCTTTTAAGTACGAGAATACCCCACAAACAGACACTTCTATCCAACTTAGAGAGACCGGGATGATGATAGGAGTGAGGAATGCCAACACCCAAAACAGAAAAGGCGTGCAATTAATAAGATAACATGTAGTTAAAATAGCATCACCGCAAAATGATTTGGCCACCTACATTTCGAAAAAAAAAAAAGGGACCAAGTAACTTCCATGTAATAATGATTTTTCCATTCCGCAACACCATTTGTTGTGGTGTGCCAGGACAAGAAGACTAATGAACCATACCCTGTTCAACAATTAACTGAGAAAATTGACCCGGAAAATATTCCTTGGCATTATCGCTCCGAAAAACAAGAATAAAAATTTGAAATTGAGTTTGAATTTCAGGAACAAATGCACAGAAAATAAAAAATAATTTAAAATGAACTTTCATTAAATAAATCCAAGTAACCCTTGAAAAATCATCAACAAAAGTACAAAGTACATGAACCTTAACTTAGACGTGACCGGACAAAGTCCCTGTACATCAAAATGTACTAAAGCAAAAGGGTGCGCAGACCGTTAGGGAGTAACTCACACGATGGAGCTTTCCAAACTGATAGGACTCGCAATCTAAATTAAAAAGAGAACTAAAATGTGTATCAATTTTCTTCGAACTCTAGAGAGACGGATAACCCAACTGACAATAAATTTGATGTAGAGACATAAGAAATGAGATAGCAACAGACAGCAAATCCTTAAGTAGATACAGTCCTCCATTCTCCCGGCCCCTAACAATCATGCTCTTCATCACAAGATCCTAAAAAACACATCATGATAAAATGTTACAGAATAGTAGTAAGCAGTAGTAAGCTTACTGAAATATAATAGATAAAACGGAAAATTAGGTAAATGGAGAACCGAAGATAGGGACACAAATCGAGTGGGATGAATAGTTTTAGTGTCACTGACCTTGACCGAAGAGCCATCAGCCAAAGTGACACTGAAGGTGGAGGAATAAAGCGAAGAAAACAAACCTGAAATCCCAGACATGTGAATGGAAGCACCTGAATCAATGATCCAAGGACGAGAGGATGAGAGATATGCAGTGGCATTACCTATCTGAACAAAAGTAGTAGTGTGAGACGAAGTAGGATGTAAAGTCTGAAACTGATTGTAGCGAGCATACTCATCATCAGTCATCTTAACCATCTTTCCCTCAAATGGTGCAAACAAAGCAGGAGACTCAGAACTAGTAGCAGGCTGTTGCTAAGGTGGTTTGTCAAGAAGCTACTAACAAAATCATTGAATATGACCAGCCTTCCCACAATGGTGGCAGGTGCATAATGTACCTTAAGTGTCCGAGAAAGTTGGTGTACGAAGTAGGATGTGAAAGCCGACCACGACCTACACCACCGCCGGCACCACAACTAGACTGACAAGAAACAAGAGCTGAACTATCCACAAGAATGATATATGGGTACTATCACGAGAAACCCGTAGCATGAGAAGAGGTATCTGCCAGAAAGGCCACTATGGCACTACCAAGAATCTGAGAACAAATTGCTTCATAATTGAGTCCAAGATCACCCAAAAAACCCATGACGGTCAACTACTTCCATTGTTCTTGCATCTTCTTCACATTAGCACTAATGGTAAGTAAAGAATCAAGTTCCTCAGACATCCGTTTAAAGCCAACAAAGTACTGTGTAAGGGACGACCTTTCTGATCCACCTGATAAAATTCTTGTGACAACTATAATTTTGTTGGCGGGAATCTTGTATCCAAGAAGAGTAGGAAACAGACTGTCATTGGTTCGTTCAATGCATAGTCTAACAATCGTGCTATGGTAATATGACACAAGTCACGTGTGAGCTGATGTGGGTCAAAAAATTGTTACTCAAGCTTGATTTTCCACACACATCTTCCATACAGCTATGATGTGACAACCAAGCGGTCATTCATATTGCTTTCAATCATGTGTTTCATGAGGATGAAACACATTGAATTCGATTATCACTTTATTCATGAGAAGCTTCTGTAAAGGATTATTTCTCCCTGCCATGTTCATACAGGACAACTTGCTGATGTGTTTACTAAGTCTGTTGAGAATGGGAAAATTGCTTATATTTGTAACAAATTGGGCATGATAGATTTATACATGTGCTCTAACTTGAGAGAGAGTATTATGGTTATCGCGAGAGGGGAAGAGGCCCTCGGGATTAGCGTTCTCTAGATATATATGCTCCAGCTTGAAGGGAAGTGTTATTGTGACACCCGAAGGCGGCGAAAACCGACCATCCTAGGAGATCGTTAAGGGGTCCCCATCAAGATACAACGAATACTAAGTGGTTCGGGAGATCGATAAAGGTGCATAAACTTAGTCCACATTGGATAGGGGGAAGAGACTGGGCTTCTTGATAACCTTTAGCTTCCCCAACATGTCAAGATGCATTTTAAAGCCTTGAGGCCCATAAGCCGAAGAGGACAATATCTTGACGATTGTGTGGAGGTTAAGGTGTTACAGTTATGGTTATCACGAGAGGGGGAGAGGCCCTCAAGATTAGTACTAGAGCATGCTAATTCCGAGGCACTAGTGTTTCTCTTCCTTTCTTTTATTTTATTTTTGGGCTTTATCTCTTATACCCAATGAATCAAGTATCGACACGATACGCACCGTATCAGTCGATACATATCGGTATCGACAGTAGTCCATACGATACCCCTCGATTCATCTCTCAATTTTTAAAAAAAACATAGTATCGAGCGTATCGGAGCGTATCGATAATGTATCGAGTGTATCGATACACTTTAAATATGGTTTAAAAAAAAAACCAACCTGTATCGAACCGTATAATACAGGTCAATACTGGTCAATACAACCTTTTAGTATCGAGCAGTATCGATCCTCTGCAGAAACGTCGTTTTTCCAAGAAGCTGATGACCATTTGAGCTTCGTTCCTCCTCTGCAACTTCATTTTCTTCCAAAAAAACTTAGGGCTTTGATTCTTAGCCCTAAAACAACTGAAAAGGTAGCAAGAAACTTGGTTTTTGTGAAGATAAGAGCTTGAAATCATCTCTTCAAGCTCCAAGGGCGGAAATTAGTGAAGGCATGAATTTCAACTTCAATTTTTTTCAAAATAAATCGATTTTTGTGTTGTTTCTTCTCATGAATCAGTGAAGTATAGTCATATTTGGTGAATGCATGCTACATACATGGATTTAAACACTAATTTGATGTTGGATTTGAGAATTTTTTAAAGAACAGTACAAATTTTGAATTTTTTTTTTCCAAAAATGAATCCTTTGGTCTTCTACTACTTGTATAAGATGTGTAGACTACTGATCTACCATCTTTGCTGCTCAATGGTAATTTTCGAGCTTTATTTTTTTTTTGGTTAAAAAATTAAATATATATAAATATATTACCTCTCAGCTCTTTCTCTCTGCTCTCTCTCTTTGCTCTCTGCTCTCTCTTTGCTCTCTGCTCTCTGCTCTCTGTTCTCTCCTCTTCTCTCTGTGGTAATTTTTGAGTATTTTTTTTTTGGTTAAGAAATTAGATATATAAATATAATACCTCTCAGCTCTCTCTCTCTGCTCTTTGCTCTCTCTTTCTCTCTCTGCTCTCTCTCTCTCTCTACCCTCTCTCTCTGCTCCCTGCTCTCTCTTTCTGCTCTCTCTCTTTCTGCCCTCTCTCTCTGCTCTCTGCCCTCTCTCTCTCTCTCTCTCTGCTCTTTTTTTTTTAGGTAAGTATGCGCTTTGCTCTTTGTGCTCTCAATTTCTCTTATTTTATTTTTTTATTAAATCATTTGTTTTATCAATTGCTGCCCAGGTATGTTGTTTTTTTCCCCTATCACCATTTAGTTGTTTACCAAAAAAAAAATCATCATTTAGTTTTAAAAAATAAAATAAAATAAATGTACCTTGTTGAAAATGATATATTCATATGAGGTACCCATATCAGATTCCTTTCTTAATTAGTGTCAGGACTCCATCTTTAATTTCAATTGGATAAATCCCATCTAATGGGACCAATCCCATGTCCAATCAAATCAAATCCCATTTTATTTGGTTGGGTCCCACTGTGATGGACTATTCTGGAATTTGTTATGATATTTATTTTTAGACTACTTTGAATAATACCCTAATTTGGGCAGAATGGTTCTCCTTATGTACTAGAAAAAATCTAAGGTATAAAACTGATAGATTACATTTTCATTTTGCTGCATGTGTTTGTTGCCCTTGGATTCTAGTGTTAGTTGTTGTTCATTAGAATTCTTACTTCAATTCAATTCTCATCTTAGATATCACATCATTGCTTGTAAAATTTAAATCATCTATCATATGATTCATATCATTGAAAATAATCCAATTATTTTTTTTAAATGAAAATAGTTTGTTAGGTTTGACATTTTATTTTAATCTCGTATGTTGTATCACATGTGTGATGTGTAGGAATATGGCGAACAAAGACGTGGGTTGGTTGTATTGCACTAAAATCAACAACAATAGATTGACGACAAAGTGCAATTTCTGTGGCACTGAACATCATGGTGGTGGGGTGACACGGCAAAAGCAACACATGACAGGGGGTTTTGCCAATGTCAAGAAGTGCTCAAAATGTCCAATGGAGGTGAGCAGGGCAATGGCAAAGCACCTAACTGAAGGAAAGGCAAAAGGAAAACAGAGGAAGGATGATGCAGAGAGAATAACAGAAAACCTTATGGAGGATGAGGGTCACTTAAATTTAGAGGATTATGAGGGATCCAATATGGATGCTGAAGATGAGATTCAGCAAGTGGTTAGGAGGTCAAGGTATGAGGCAGCAGAGAAACGTTGGAATGAAGACCAGCTAATAAGGTTTATGTCTCAGAGTGTTGGTGGTAGTGGTGCTGGTGGTAGTGGGACACAGAGAAGCAGGGGCAAGCAACCAGCTTCATTGAGTAAATCCAGCAGTGTAAGAGGTATGTTTGATCGAATGAAAGGCAAGAGGAAAAAAAGCCCAGAAATTCATGAAATCACTCCTTCAATGCCCTTCAAACCAAGAAATGCAGGGCAACAGAGGATAGAGGAGTCAATGCATTCAAAGTCCATGGGTGAGAGAATGGGAAAGTTTGTCACTAGATGGTTCCACAGTGCATTTATCCCATCACACAAGGCCAAAGATCCTTATTTCAAGGCAATGGTGAGGGAGATACAGCGTTGTGGACCTGGTGTGACGGCCCCACAGCTTATCAGATTGGTGGCCCTTACTTGGATGCCATAGTGGGTGAAATAAATGATTATATAGAAACCTTCAAACAGAAATGGTCCCAGTATGGAGTAACCATCATGTGTGATGGATGGAATAGGCCCACAAGGCTGTCCATCATGAACTTTCTTGTCTACTGTGATGGGCGTTCCATCTTCCTTAAGTCAGTGGGTGCATCCGCTCACGTGAAAGATGCACAGTATATCTTCAAACTGATGGATGAAATTGTTGAGGAAGTTGGAGAGGAAAATGTAGTTCAAATTATTACTGATAATGCTACTAATTACAAAAAAGCCAGACTAACCCTTATGCTGAAGAAGCAACACTTATTTTGGACACTTAGTGCTGCACACTGTATTGACTTAATGTTTAAAGATATTGGAGAGTTTCCCAAGGTGGCTAAGGTGGTTAGTCAAGCGAGGACGGTAACAAATTTTATTTACAATCACAGTTGGGTGTTAGCTTTAATGAGGAAGCACACACAAGGGGACTTGATAAGGCCTGGAGCAACAAGGTTTGCAACCAACTATGTTGCCTTGGACAGCCTTGAGTAGCGAAAGGCAAGTTTACACCAAATGGTAACTAATGGAGAATGGTTGTCAAGTACATATCATGCAACCAAGATAGGGACTGAGGTGACAGAAATTCTTATGTCAACAAAATTTTAGAAGAAGGTTGATGAAATAACTCAAATTATGAAGCCCCTAATTGTTCTACTTAAGTTGGATGATGGTGATAAGGAGCGAACAATGGGAATGTTGGTCTATGCAATACAGATGATAAGGTATAAGTTACATGAATGGAACCCATCATCCAAGAAAAAATATTTGAAGATTATAGAGAACTGATGGGAAGGAATGTTGTTACACGACATTCATATGGCAGGTATTTTGGTTTTCGATTAGTTTTAGACTATTGCTTTTTACATTTATCAGTTAGGATTTTAATTATAAATTTATAATGTTTCTTACATCTGGATGTGTAGCATATTACTTAAACCCGAAACAACAATATTCAAACTCTGGATTGGAGTATGAGTTGAAATATATAGAAGCTGTTAGAAAATTCAATAAAATGGAGTCAGATACAAATAATGCATTGTTGGCCACAAAACAGGTAATAAAAATCACTTTTGTTTTCCATAAATGTTAGTTGCACAAACCCTTTATGATTGGCTAAAGTTATTTAACTATTGTAGATTAAAATTTTCCGTGAATACCTAGGAGAATTTGGTGATCGGGTTGCTAAGGCTATTGCATCCAAGATGGCTCCTAGTAAGTTTGACAATGGACATATTATTTTTGTCATAACTGATTGGTGTCTTACTTAACTAATTAGTGGCTGATTGGAAATATTGTTCTTTGTGCAGCTGATTGGTAGCTTAACTATGACACAAGTGCTCCACACTTGAGGAGGATTGCAATCCGGATTTTATCCCAAACGACCTCCTCAAGTGGTTGTGAAAGGAACTGGAGCACTTTTGGGCTTATACATACTAAACCACGCAACCACCTCAGCCATCAAAAACTTCAGAAGCTGGTCTACGGGCGCTACAACATGAGGTTGATGAAAAAATTTATGGAGTTGGAGCGGCCAAATGAGACAGAAGCCTACATTGACCCACTTGACATGACCCATGCGCTTGATGAGGATGACCCAGTTAGAGCATGGGTAGAGGACACCGATAGAGCATTTGTGATGGATGAGATTACTGAGGATAGACAATCTACTAGACCTGATCCTTTAATAGATGACATCATTCGTCAACTAAATGAAGAGGACAAAACACAACCACCATCACAAACACAAGATCAAGTCCAAAGTGAGAGTACTTCGTCCCCCTCTGATGGTGATGCCAGAATGACGAAATCAGGTGCTAAATATGAAGGCACTATTTCTGAGGAGAGTGGTGATAATGATGATGATGATGACAATGGTGGTGATGGTGGTGGTGGTGGTGGTGGTGGGGTCAGTAGTAGAAGTGATGCTGGTGGTAGTGGTAGTGGTATGCAATCATATGATCCAGAACACTTTACAGAGGAGGCAGGATATACTCATACAACTCAAGACAATGATCATGGTGGTCGCTTACAACAAAGGAGTTAAAGTCGAAAGGGGAAGGGGAAGGGGAAGGGTAGGCAGCAACTCCATGATGATGATACTACATAGTTGTCAAGGCGTCGCCTAGGCTGTCGCCTTGGTCGCCTAGGCGCCCAGTCAGGCCTCCATCGCCTTGGTTCGCCTTGGCGCCTTGACAACTATGTGATACTAATATGATTACATATGAAATGGAGTCAATAAGAATGAGTTCTGCTGCAGACAATGGAGCAAGAATGGTGAATATCGACATTGGTAGTACATCACATGGAAGTCAAACTAAGACATCGTGGGTCCCAGAAACGAGAATGTTGACTTCAGAAGAGTATACACACTACCAGTTTACTACCTTCTATAATCAACATATGGATTGATTTACCTACTGTACATGGATAAGAGATACATTCCAAATAATATTGGTTGCACCTCTTCCTCCCCAATATGAGTCAAAGTTCGATCCGAGCCGTCACTCGACATGGAATTAGCTGAGTAATTTACATGTAAGAAACACTTTCCTTCTTAATGTTGTTAATTATAGATTTATTGTGTTTTTATGCTTTAAAAATGTGTTATGTATGATCTTTAATCATTTTTGTGCGTATCCTGCCCCATAATCATGTGTCTATGATGTAAGAAATATTTTCTTTCTCAATGTTGCTAATTATAGTGTTTTTTTACTTTAAAATTGTGTTTTGTATGTTCCTTAATCATTTTTGTGTGTATCTTGTCCCGTATCCATGCGTATCGGTGCGTATCCACCGTATCCACGATACGATACGAAACGTCTCTTAATTTCAGCTGACCGATACGGTACCGATACACGATACTTGATTCCTTGCTTATACCCTTTTAGGGTTGTAGTCATTATTATATATTGAAGTGGAGGGAGCCTCAATCAATGGAGGGAGTCTCAATCACATTGATTGAGGCTCCCAAAGTTGCAACAACCTCTTCTTCTCTCCATCCCTTTTTTCAATTCTTCTTTCAATCTCTATAAAATACATAACCATTTATTAACTACATCATGTTGTAGCATGTCAATTTTCCTTTTAACACAAGCCCTCTAACTATGTGTTGCGTTCATGCTGGGTTAATGGTCATTTGGGAAATTGCAAACCTGAGTAATACTCTAAACATGTTGTTTGTTAGCTAATTGTTCACCAAACATTTCTGTTCAGTCATACAACAAATAATTATCAGATACATGAGTGGCTATTTCATTAACATGGCTAGACCACTAGACGATAGTGGCATGTGGAAGGTAAGTAAATTCACCTACCAGTAGCTGACCTCAGGTAGCGTATGAGTTTGAATTTGCAACTCTAAAGAGAGAGAGATAAGTGAATACAAGAGGATAGAACATCAACTATATATATTTCAGAGGGTATTATAGGAAAAAATCAAAGTTAGAAACCACTGAACGCATAGAACACTGGAGAGAAAGAGAGAGAGAGAGAGAGAGAGAGACAGAGAGAGTGATGCAGCCGAAAGAAGAGAGAAAGGAAGAAGTTGAAGAAGTTACGATCTCTAGAGATCTCGACTCTAGAGATCTCGACTATTAGAATTACCGCTTGCTATCTCTATTTTAGTTAGATTTATTAGTAGTTAGTTTCCTAATTGCTTATGACTCTATTGTCATTGTTAGTTTCCTAATTGCTTATGACTCTATTGTCATTGTTAGTTTCCTAATATATAGGCTAGATAGTTAGAAAGTCTCAATTACTGGGAGACTAATGTTTTCTTTCCTATTTTTCAGATTTAGGAACCTTCCTATTTTTATATCTTAGGAAACTTCCTAATTTATAAAGGAAGTAAGCTTTCCTTAATTTCAGTTTGTAATTTCCTATTTTATCAGTAGAGTTTCAAAGCTATAAATAAGAGTGGAAGTAGCTGGCGGCAGGGAGAGAGAGCTTTTCCAGAAAAATTAAAGAGTTAATTAATTTCGCGTTGAGCCTCCCCAGGTTGTGAGACTCAACCTCTTGTTCTTCTTCTATTATTCTTTTTCTTCGTGTTTACTTAAGTATCCCATCCAGTCTTTGAATCTAATCTCCTGCAGAGAGTTATAGAGCAAGTTGATTTACTGCTACAGTTTTAAAACCCAACCCAGATCCACTCCAAATCTGGCGGTAATCTGGAACTGCCAGCTTGCGGCTACAATAACTTCTTCAGCTTTTATTGGATTTCAATCATCTTTGGTAGTATGTTCACATCTATGCCAAGGAGCGTATGATCCAAATTTCATTGAGAGTTAATGACCAGATTTTGAGATAAGTGTTTTTTATTCAATACTTACTATTTCTGTTTTGATTGAGCTGTGAAGATCCTATTACAAAAGAGGGTTCTGTGATTTGTTTTGTGTGGAAACCCTACTTTGCACCAGAGAGAGAAAGAGAGATGTATGTCTACACATTTCCAATACCAACTTGTCCAGTTCATCATTGGAAAGTAAATCAAACACTTGTAGAATTGAGAATGATACACATAAGTCAAAAGTGCATTGAAATTACGAGAGTACCCTTCCAATAGCGACTGCTGAAGAGATCAAACCACCCAGCTTCTTGCTCTGTGGAGCCCTGAGCACTTGCTCTTAAATCATGCATGATTTCAGCAACTCTTTCTTTGCCATAGAGTGTCTTTATAGCTGTCTCTGCTTGAGAAAATTTCCCTTGCTGTATGTAAAGAAAGAATTAGTTCCTTACTCCTAACAATAACCTCATAAATCATGACATCACATACAGAACTTATAAATGAAAACATTATAGACTCTAATAATTCATGGCTTAGTTGTCTTGTAAAGGAAACCTGAAATAGCCATCGAGGACTTTCGGGAGAAAAGGCTGCTCCCAGTGCCAATAGAATAGAAGGGACAACTGCAATACCAAACATTGTCCTCCACCTAATCAAAGAAGACTTTAATAAGATACACAAAAGCTAGTATAATGGATACAAGATTTTGACTTAAAGGTATAGAAGATATGGCAAGATTCTCAAATATTCATGTGATAGAGCAATCAAATCTAAAATACAAACTAGAATTTGTTTTTCACAGAACCTTATCAGTAAAAAATATGATAATGTGAGAAAGCCAATAATTAATGCGTGTGCTCTACTCTAGCAGGTGTAGAGGGTATATCTACACCAGCACCGCAAGTTAAGCCACGTGGCACATTGAATAAGCTCTCCTACTCACATATCAAGTTTCAACACAAACATAGTTTGCCTAGTGGCAAAATAAAGCATTAGAAAATTAAATACTATCCTTTCTAAACGGAAAAAGGGTGCATGGACACATGGGAGGGAATATGATTAAATCTGGGGTTTGAAATTTGATATGCGGCCAACCTCACCATTACTTAGATTATCCAACCATAAAGTTAAAATTGCCACATCACCTTCCAACTGGCAAAAATTTGGGTGCTGGTGTAGAGACACCCTCGAAGGTTGTCAAGGTGTCGCCTAGGCATCCAAGCGCCTTGGAAATTAGTCCGCCTTAGTCGCCTTGAGCATCCAGCAACCCTCTAGCACCTTGGGTCGCCGTGACAACTTTGATGGGCTCTATGCCCACTGATTTAGAGAAACTTTTCACATAATTAACTTTTAAATGCATTCAAAATTAATCTAAAGGAAAATGCTTCCAAAATTAAAATCTATCAGAGAATCAAAGAGCCATAGATAGGAGCAAAGTTTCCAAAACCAAACCAGAGGTCAAAATAATGAGCATGGTGTCAATTATTCAACAGCTAGATTATCCATGTTAGGGTTCATTCTATGACAAACCCGCAAATGTGGTCCTTAATTTGTCTTGATAGATCTCAAGACACCATCCCACTCTAATAAAGCAACAAAAAAAAAGGGAAACCTAAAAACAACCCTATTTCTGTGAAGAAGTCTTAAGAAAACCATTATTCGACATTTCACCGAAATATTTTGCTATCGGAAACAATCAAAAGGAATTGACTTTCGAAATTTATATTTGAAATTTACATAAATTTCACCGAAATATTTCAGTTTTCGGCAACGGTCGAAATCCCACCAAAATCCAAAATTGTTTAGCTTGAAGGAAACCCTATCTTCCAAAGAAGAAGCAAATCACAAGCCCACTCTATATCATAGTTGTCAAGGCTTCACCTAGGCGTCCGGGCGGTTTTTATAAGCTTAGGCGCCAGGGCTCCTTATGAACATGAGAAAGGCGAAGTCACCCAGCCCACAGTGCCTGAGCGTTGCCTAAGCGACGCTTGAGGCCCAAAATGTCTGGGCAGCCGCCTTGTTTTCAATGTGTCTTTTTTTTTCTCATATTTTTCCTTGATCTCTGATTTTTCTTCACAAGAATTATTAGGCTAGACAGGAACAACATTTATCAGGCAGTACTTATTTATGACTAATATCATTTAAGTAAATGATTTCATTACTTAAGATATTATTTATAAATAAGCATTTAAATCCAATAAAAAATAGTCTAAAATTCAAATTCCAGAAGAAGAAAAAGTCAACCCTCCGATTCAAAAACAAAAACTGTATTTTTTGGGTGCGAAGGCGATTTTCAACTTCTAAATGCTAAACATCTTTCCAAATATAAAAATTTTATAAATTTTATTATGGTAAAGCATCACTAAAAACCAAAAGCGCACCAAAATAATCTCTTGCTTTGATGCCCAAAAAATAATTTACTTTCAAACGACTTTAAACAGCATTCGCGTACTCCGAACAAGGCTTTACCGGAGTGTAACTCCTTCATTATAACTCAGATTCAAGCAATCTTGGATTTGTTGGAAAGCTGATTATGCTAGCTTTGCAACGAATTCAAGATTACTTGAATCCAAACTATATTAAAGGTGTTACGTTCTGGTTAAATTTGTAAAAAGTATACAAGTGTTAGTCATAAATACGTGTTGCCTACTTAACTCTAGACACAAACTTAGGTCTACACCACATATTATCATTTTTGATGTTTTTATTTAAACTAATGTGGGAATATGTGTAAAATGGTTAAAATAAGCTACAGGAAAAAAATCAGATGAAGAAAAACACTTTTGGGCTCTCAAAACCAAGCTTCGAGATGTCCCAAGAAAAATACCAGGTTTCCACTGAGTTTCGATCGAAAACCGAGATATCTTGGTTTCGAGGCCGGTTTCGGCCAGCCTCGAAACCGGCACCTCAAACCTTAGGTACAAGCTTACTTTTAGAGGAATAGAGGCACAAACACTTATTTTGGTATCATAGAGGTAAGTAATATTATAGTCTTCCTCTTTGCAGTCATGTTTCTTACTTATATGCTAGGATGGTCTAAGTTCTAACTTCTTACTTTATTGATTTGTGATTTTTTGTTTATTATAAATATGTTTTTTCATGTCCTATACATTATTCATTATTTGTTGCCTTATTAGTTTTCTCATATTAATTAAATTATGTCTTAAATGTTAATTATTTATGTAGATGCTACATATATATAAACATTAATATAGCAATAATATTTTAGAAATAAATAAAAAATACACTGGGAACGCCTTGGTGGCTCAGGCGGTAGCGCTTAGGTGCCTAGGAGCCTAGGATGGCCCGAACGCCTTGGATCGCCTTGTCGGCTTGACAACTATGCTCTATATTAGATGATTACTACATTTGGTTGTCTCATCCAATGCAATGTCTACTGGAATCTGCAATCTCCTGGAGAACATGCCACACTAGATGTGAGACCCGAGCTGAAACTCTATCTTCTTTGGTTTTACATACCTCAATGAACCCCAGTTTTTTAAAAAAGAAAACAAAGGGGAGTCCCCAACCCAACTTTTAGGTAATTGATAATAGAGTGAAATGATGAACTTGCAGAACCACTCACTTAGGGCAAGAGTGATGCAGCAGGCCCCTCTCCAACATGAGGAATTATAATGTGAGAAATAAAGGGAAAACCAAGATTCTTCTCTGTTTCTTGCAGTTTTCTAGTAGAGTGAAGATAGTTTTACTTATTTTGAGCATAAAGTAGACGTTATATTTGTTATAGGAACTTGGTTATTAAGCTTTAAGTAAAAGTTTTTATGCTCTTCCTGTTCCAAAAAGAAGCCATAGTTTTCTCAAAATTTCTTTTCCATTAAAAAGATAATTTCTCAAATTTTCTTTTCTATAAAAAGGAATGCGTTCAGCCCTTTGACCCCACATTTCCTTTTCCTAATAAGCAACAAAGTCCGACTTTTCTTTATGCCATATGGATACATGGCGATGGGAGATGAATTTCTTAGTCTAAGTAGGTAGATTCCCAGCCATATTCCTCTTTTCTTTTCTTCAATTCTCTTCCTTAATCCTAGCTTTCTTAATTGAAATAGAAGCAATCCAGGCATGTTATAGCAGCTATCAAAGATGTTGAGATGAGTTTTACTCCTAAATTTGATTCTAAATATCTGGTTTCTCATTCTCTGCAACGTCTGTACATATAATGATCTGAATATGCAATATTTGCAATATATATAGGCTGAAACATGTCCAACATTTCACCAGACTTATGAAGTTCTGGGAAATACATCTGAAACTCTTTAAATAATAACTCAGCGAAATTTAATGAAATTCCATACGATATCTTTGTGAAATCTTTTAGTCACCAAGTTGTTTCTATTTACAGACTTTTTAAGCGCTTTTAACATGTGGAGAATCAGACATTCACAATTAAATCAATCCCGTCATACATATTAGCTATTTATTGATAGTTGAAAATTGAAATGCTCTAGATTGTTTCTCTTTACCCTAGCTCACATGGGTCTTCATATTCTTGTCTGCCTTAATTTCTGTAAGCTCAATTATATGATCGGAGATAAGAATTCTCATGTTCAGTCTATGGAGTAAAAGCTATTGGAAGCCTATCTGACAAAATTTCATAGTTGTGTTACCTTCTCAAATTTTCACAATCTGTTCATTAATATTATGTACCTTCAGCACAATAGCACACATATCAATAACATATTTTGAAAATTGCATGTAATATTGGAATGGGTAAGTGCAGCAATGTCTCTCACCCAAACAACAAGAAGGACGATGATAATGACAAACAACAATAACAATGACGAAGATGACACCACCACCAATAATATTGATAATAGGAAGAAGAATAAGAATAGTAGTAGTAGTAGTAGTAGTAGTAGTAGTAATAGTAATAATAATAATAATAGTAAGAACAATAATAATACCCAACCACTTTTAGGGTCTAGCGTTAAATATAATTTGGATCAAGCAAAATGATACAACTTTTTGCCACCTATAAATTGTAATAGAAATACCATAGAGGATTTCCTGCCAATGGTAACCCAGCTACCAATGCCGCCAGAATTCCAACGCAAATGAAAAGCTGATTGACTGATCCAAGGGCACCACGAATTTCAGTGGGTGATATCTGGACATAAGGAATGTTAGCTGCATATATAATCTAAAGATACAAATACAAAATCCTAGTGACCATATTTGCATGCACTGATTAGTACCTCAGATATGTAAAGTGGCACAACAGCAGATGAAATACCAATTCCAATTCCCGCAAGTAAACGGCCAATTATCATTGTCTGTACGCTCTGAGCTGTAGCACTGAAACAATATTTCAGACTAGGTCAGACACACTGTATACTACCAATAGACTTCCTGAACCATACTATGAATGACAAAGAACAAACCATAGAAATGCCCCAACTGCAAGTGGGATAGCATCAAGTTGAAAAGTTTTTGTTCTACCAAACTTGTCAGCCAATGATCCTCCAGTGAATGAACCAACAGTCGCACCCGCTAAGCTTGTGCTAACAATCCATCCTAACCAAAATGTTGAACTGTGTAAACATTTAAGGCCAGCACATAAATGCAAAACATTGAAATTTTAGTGTTGCAAAATATAATTAATATCTGAAGAGACATGATCCAGAGGATAACAGTATTGCATTGCACGAAACAAATTGGATTCTTAAAAAAAAAGATCTGAGATTTTGAACACCAGAAGGGTCTCTCTCTCTCTTCGACCTGTTTCTTGGGCTGAGGTGGGGGAAATAAGAACTTACCAAGAATGCATGACAGCTCCTGAAGCTTTCAAGGCTTGTATTGTTTCTTAAACCAAGGGCACCACCCCCCCCCCCCAAAAAAAAAAAAAAATAAATAACCCCATTTCTCCTCAACCAGATAGTTTACTCACACATGACAGAATAAGACCCATTATATAACTCAGCATAAGATATACACTCAAACTCAGTCAAGACTGAGAACCATGGATACAACATCACAAACATTCTTTGAGAAACATGGTCCAACCAAAGAAGGTGTCTGTTCAAAAACCCTGGCATTTTTTCTCTTCAAAAACATTTGGTATTTGGTAGCATGAGGGCAAAACAATGATTTTTGAACATTGTAAGAAATAATCAAAAGCTGAGAAGAGGACCTGAAGGTAACAGAGTAAAGCTGAAAATCAACTACACACATGTAATATAACAAGAACTGTGACCCTAAATACAGTAAGGATTAATCTCTTTTTCTTTTTAAAGGGCGTACCCAGCACATGAGGGTCCTGCTACCATAGGGTAAGGGGGGCGGCTTATGTGCCTTAACCCTGCTTCCCAAAGAGGCTGTTTCCAGATTCGACCCATGACCACCAGGACACAATGGAGAAACCTTACTGTTGCTCCAAGGCCCAGAAAAAATGATTTCAGGAAGAGAAAATGATACAGATGAAATTGGTCAGGAAGGGCATGAGGTTTGTGTGTTAACAGCAGCTACGTAACATATAAAAAGGTTGGAAAGGCACAACAGGTTTCATGCGACCAATCCCCAGTTAATTGGGACAAGGTTTAGTTTAGTTGAGTAATTTTATTGAAGAGAAAAGAAAAGGAAAACAGAGGGAGGGTGTCTAGGTCACATACCACAAGAAACACTCTAATCCCATCAAATATAAATGAAGCAAAAAGGACTATGCAAATGATCCAGGCCTCCTTTAGATATAGAAGGACAATGATTGCAACACTTGCCTTTTAACACAGCGTTCTCAGCAATTCCCAGATCTTTAGATAGGTACTCAAGAGCCCCATTCACCACACTGCAGAAGATGAACAAGAGATAATAAGCAGCACTCCTATTCATGCCTATATGTTATGCATTGTAGTAGCCCAACAACCATCCTAAATTATGATGTTAAATGAAAATGCGACTGACAAGTTTTAATCCTCTAATTGTTATTTGCAAAATATGTATTTTGTATTTGTTGTGGAAATAGATGAACTGTCATGGATCAATGATTCTAGCAACAAATTTAAGTGGACATTGTCCTTTTCTGTAGTTAAATGACAACACACCCTAGATGATATCCAAATAAAATAGCTCCAACACAAGCAACACCAACATAGGGCAAAACTGATCCAGATGATTTCCCTTGAGGTGTGGTTAAGGCAACATCCTCAAGATGTTCACCTGCAAAACAAAAACAAAAATGTCATGTGTAACAAGTGCAAAAGGTCGGTGAAGAAACCAAAATATCACGTGTAACAGAGCAAAATCCCAAATATAAGTTGAAGCCTCTTAAAGTATGTGACCGTATCCATAAATACTTACTACAGGTTTTAATCGTCACCAGGAAACAGCTGACATTCTATCCACCAAGAGAGAGAACAAAAGAATAAAAAAAGTAAAGAAAACAGCCAACAAGCCAAGGCACAATCAAACTTTGGTGTATCCAAATGGATCAACAGATTTGGTGTTCATATTCTCTGGAAGCAATATGGGATATACACCAACACATCTATTGTCTACGATCCAAGGCCGACAAAAGGCAAGGTATTTTAGTTTCCTACATAGAGGAGCCAGAGTTGTCAAGGCGCCACCTAGGAGCACTAGTGTCACCTTGGAAAATCAGTCGCCTTGGCTGCCTAGATAGGCGCCTTGGCGGCCTAGACAGGCCCCTTAGCAACCTAGAAGGGCGCCTTAGCTGCCTAAACAGGTGCCTTGGTCATCTTGGGCTTCCATCAGACCTCCAACGCCTTGGTTCGCTTTAGCGCCTTGGCACCTTGACAACTATGAGAGGAGCTATAAATGCTCATGGCGAATAGACAAGATTTATATCAATTAACACTTTCATTTCCTCTTGGCAAACATAATCATCAAACTTGAATAAGTGGTCCATAAGTCTTCGAAAAGCAGAATAATATGAACCGTCAAGCAAGCAATACAAGCATCGACTACTAAGAGATGGCCTTGTCCTTTAAATATGAAACATGAAATAACAACGAGAGTTGAATATCGATATATTGGTTGCCACAGTAACAAAAGGATTGGAGCACCCCACACCCAGCACAACAAGAACACTTAAAAGCTGCAATTAGCCCTAAAAATGATTGTCTCTCACACACACACACAAACACCAATAATATTACTGAACTAATACTAACAAAAGAAAACTTTATGCCTATGTTACTTACTTGGTACAGTAAATATTCCATTTCTTGCATTATCATTGGCTGGAAAAAGGTATCAGACACAGGTATATGGCTCATAATTTGAGGCGCCCAGGAAACATATTCATAAAAAATGACTGAATTTATACATTGCAGACACCCTCAACAATATCATACGCAAGGGAATGGCAAATGGAAGAAAGACGATAGAAACAATAAAACTGGTCACAGGCCTCAGTCCACAATCATTTATTTGCTCGTGTTTAAAAAGATAACGAAGTGGAAATCTAGCAATCAGGTCTGAAAGGTAATTATTTCAAGATACTTAGGAGTTAGGACGCTAACAATTGAAAGCAATATAAGGGCATGAAAATTTCTCCAGAAAGGATGTCATGAAACAAGAGAAACGATCAAAGAACAAAAAGTGAAAGAGGCAAGATCAAAACAAAAGAAGCAATAATAAATCTTCACGAACAGATTGAAGTCACAATGAATTGGCACGACGGTTTTAAACTAAAATGAAGTAGCCAAAAATTGCAATTGCTAACAAACCTGAAGCTTGAGCCTTGACTGATCTAGCCTTCAGAGATGGTCTGAAGATGGTATCTACTCTCATCCTTGCAGAAGCAAGTTGTGCTCCCATAACTAGTGAACCAACGCGTGACGCACGGCCAGAAGCTCTATCTGTCAGGGAAAGATTCTTCACACTTGAACTTATGTTTCTAGACAAGACCCTACGGCCCTGAAGCTCTGAACCTACAGTTCCCTTTAAAGTATTGTTTGATGCTTGCATTTTTACCTACGGAGGAGTCTAATTAGACAAAAAAAAAAATATATTCGTTTTGATGATAAATATTCATAGTAACAATACTGAAATTAAATGATGTACAAAGTAGAAAAGCACAATTCACAGATAATGAAGGAGTCTAATTAGACAAAAATAAGTTCGGTTTTAATAAAAGGATCTAAAAACTAGAAAAACACAACTCGGAGAGAAGTGACCAAAAGAAACAAAATGTCGAAGAAGAAGACAAACCAGATCCGAAAGCGACTTCCAAAGAAATGCAGGAACAAAAACAAGACATGAATCAGAACTAAAGTACATAGAATGTTGTTCACAGAGACGATCACACTGACAGCAATTTTGTAAAATAATAAGGAATTTCAATCAGTAGATCGGGAGAAATCAAGAATACAAAGAAGATTAGATGATTCGACAGTGAAACGAAACCGAAATTATCGAAAAACAATAGTAGAGGGAAACCTGTAACGGTAACCGAACGATCACGAAGTTATAGTGGATTTCCGACTGTGTTTCGGTTTCCAACTCGTCTTGCAGAGAATCTAATATCACAATAATAAATACGAAAGCTTTGATAGTTCCGCAGTGTTTAAGACTCCTTGCTAACCGCTGGGGGAGGGGCCGCAACAACGTAGTATACGAGTGTAGGACTCAAGTCAGATGCCCTCTCTCTCTCTCTCGCTCTCTCGCTCTCTCGCTTTATTTTTTACTATTTTAACGCCCAAAAACCGATGCAAACTGACAAAAATTGAATAGCTAGGCAAATAGCAGATATATTTCATATATATATGTACGTAGTGAGTTAAAAGGAAGGAAGGAGAGGTGGTTACCAAGGTGGACTCCGGCGAGATCTAGCAAAGAGCCGTCCTTGGGAAATTGGAATTGAATACACGTGCTCCCTCAGGTAAAGCTTGGAAAGTATAAAAGTCGCACACCAACAAGTCCACGCTCAGTCTCCCTAAGTAACCTGCCAAAGCTCTCGCGTCTAGTCTCGGCCTACTTGGGATACTGAAAAGTAAAGTTATTCATCCTTTTTACTGTCGATATCGATTTTTCATTTATCGGATGATCTCGAATCCGAGACCCGAATCAGAACAGTTGTCAGAAAAGTAAATATCATGTTTGGTAACTTTTTTGTGCCAGACGAGCGTTCGCAATTGTGAAAGGCACTCTTCAGTATAGCGTATATTTCCATTTTGGAAAATTATTTAAAAGAATAAATTATGAATCATAAATAATAATAATTATTATTATTATTTGATACCATTAGACATAAATAATTAATTATCATAATAATAATAAAATACTTTCTAATCTATTTATAGATTTTATATTATATTATTTTTTTTAAATATAAATTAATATAATAAATCATATTAGACAACTACATATATCATAATATATTATATAATTAATTTTATAATGCATACCAAAGAGAATCTTAAGCTCCTATTTCATAATATTTTTGCTTTGCATTCCTTGTTTTTGCTCATAACAAAAATCTTATTTCAATATTAATGTGGAATAGAAACATGTTTGATAATGCAGTTTTGAAATGGATTCCATAGCATATTTCGAACATAAATATGTTTGATATACACATTAAGAATATCATATCAATTGAAGTCGAGAGAACAAGTAGCGGTGGTGGTGGCAATGGCAACGGCAGCAGTGGTGGTGGCAGTGGAGGCCGAGTCTTTGTTTCATGAAAAAGAGAGAAGTCGTGAGAGATGAAAGTTTCGTTTTTACTTTTTTTGTTCTCCCAATAAATTTTTTTTTTTCCAAAAAATTGTTCCAATACATGTAAACATGTTTTTTTACTCCACAAATTTGGATTCTAAAATCATTTATGAACTGGTTCATTTCCTGAGAGCTGGATTCCAATAAGGTTTATCAAACTCGGTTCTATTCCCAAAGGGCTCCCTAGGAGTCAAAATCGATCCATGTAATCTATAATTCAAAATGTAATCAAACGGACCTTAGAGTTATTAGAAAAAATAAAAATTACGGATAACATTTTTGTGCTAAACAAATGTTCCAAATTATCTTTTCGTTTGAAAAGTGAAACTTACGATTGGGGAGGGTCTTGCGCGTATATATAGCACAAGTTTGAAATAGTAGTAGTCGAATGTGTCCTTAACTTAAGTAGATAATACCAAATGTGGCCCAAAGTGTTATTTTGATAAAAAGACAGAAATGATCACGTGTGTTTATCCATGAGCTGATAGTATATAATACCCAATAATACACAAAGGGTGAATTCAGATTTCCCTTTACAAATAAATAAATTCAGCATTCACAATTTAGTTGGTGGATTGTAAACAAGAGGGTCATCCATTGGCTCGTATGCCATCTGCATCCAGGATGCTGAGTTGGAAACCAAAAAAAAAAAAGGTATTTTTATATTATTTGACCAACAGAAAAGGAGGTCGATCGTTTTGGTTATTATCAGTTTTTTTATTTAATTTAGTTTATATTTTTATTCAACCTCTCCAAATCCAGATGGTGATTGAAATCATGATTTAAACCTAATTAATTATGAAAAATGCATGATTTGAACAATATTACCACGTCGTCTCTCACTCAATCCATCATGTAAACATACCACCCATTGTGGGGTTGAGCCAATCCAATCATATATAGATGAGAAATATTTGGTCCTTTCTTATATTTGATAGACAATAAATCCTATGGATAAACCAAATATTATATATAGTTACTCCTTTCAACCGTAGAGTTGATTATGAATTGAAATGTTCTTGTGGTTCATTCAATGATCAGCCCCAAGAGTGATTCAATTGACTAGGTTTTTTTTTTTTTTTTAATCTCTTGGACCACCTATACAATACTTGATGGTTCTCATGGGTCTAAGAGTGACCTAATACATGTGGATGATGGGATTGACATGCACCTGGGTTTATCCAATCCATCCGATGATGGGCCGTGGATAATATAAATGTTCATCCCAAGTCTTATTCAATTACCAGTCAACTATTTCTCATGGTTGTTGAATCAGACCATGATACAGTTATCAGTTTGTTTTACACTTATTGTTCTTTTATCGGATTCAAATCATTTTCTCCTAGTGATTTGGAGGATGGGGACGCCCCCGTTGGATGACCGACACATAATACTCAGGTGAATTCGAACTCTCCATCCGAACCCACAAACTGAGTCAATAAGAAGGGCGTCCCCCTCCTCTCAAACCTCTGGGAGGAGAGGATGTAATCCTCCTTTATCTACATTGTAAGGGCTATTAATGGTGTCGCCAATGCTGCCAATGCCATTGTCCATGAGGCCCTTCATGTGTCGTGTCAGATTGATTGACTCATTTCCATTTATTGGTTATAATTTCCGTGTTTAGTTGATGTTCATCTGTACATATTCCCTATCTAAATAATTATCACTTAAATAGAAAGTGTGTTTCTACTTGATACTGGTCAGAGTGACATTGGTTTCTTTTTGTGGTTCAAAATCACATAAGCCTCCAATGCAAGGGGTATTATTGATATTTAGGCATGAAAAGATTAGATTTTGCGGAGAATAGTTCATCTACATGTATTTGTATCTTCTTTGGGATTTCATCATCGTCCATACCTAGTGAATTCGACTCCAACACTTTATATGTGGGTCTCACACCACTTCAAAAGGGATAAAATCTCACAGAAAATATATATATATGCAGAAGGTCCGAATTTGATTTTGCACGGATTTGGCGGACACCAAGCAGTGGTGATGAGAGGGAAAGAATAATAGGTGATACCTTGAGGTGAGCATTAATTAGGATTAAGCTCTTCTTATGTTGGAACCGCCCTTCAAATTAAGATCCAACAGTTGTAATAACTAAAAATCCTGTGCGCATATGGGCGAGAACTACTTTTAGGTTATCATTAATACTGGAAACTCTCGGATGGGTCCAGCTCCAACCTTGAGTTTGGCCATACAGGTTGGCATCATATAGAGATTTTTGTGTTTTTAGGACAATATCCAGCTTCCATTGGCGGATTTAATCTTTTTTTCGCTGAAATAAGATTAGTTTCAAATAACCGGCATATCCGAAACACCGTTTCAGGTGAGAGAACGAAAGGCTGAGTCAGACACAGCAGAGGCCGATAAATTTAAGGGGAGGATCTTCTACTCTGTTTTAGTTTCTTCTCCCCCAAAACCCAAATACCAGGTGATTACAAAACCCTTTCTTTTGTGGATCCCTGACTTTTTCTGTCTGCTCGGTTCTTATTTCCCGAGTTGTTGGTGGGATCTAGGGATTCGATTTATTCCTTTTCTTATTCTCTCGACTCGGGGTTCGTTTTTAATGGTCTGCGTGTATTGAATGATTTGTTGGTAGATTTGGGGATGCAAGGTCTTGAGTTTTGTAATTTTGCTTTGATGGAGGACATTTGGAGGCGGTAGAGATAAGGAAGAAAGATAGGGATACAGAGAAAGGATGGGCTCGAAGACGGAAGCTCCTTCGGCGCCTGCCGTTCGTAGAGATCCTTATGAGGTATTGAGCGTATCGAGGGACTCGTCTGACCAGGAGATCAAGACGGCGTATAGAAAACTAGCTCTCAAGTGAGTTCACCATTCTCGGTCTTTCAGAATCACTAAGTATTGTTTTTTTTTTTTTTTTTTAATCTTTCAAGATTTTTGCTTAGGCTATTTTAATTTCAACTTTCAAACTCAATGACTACAAGGTCGTAGAAGAAAGCACTATCAAATTTGAGCTACCTGCTCAGTTCCAGCTGGTTGTTTTTCTTCGTATGGAGAAAAATGATTGTTAATGTTGGCAAATGTACCAAGAGTGGGGATTTTCATACAACACATTTTTTTTAACTTGTGCCATTGAAAGATTTATTTGTTTATTTATTGCAATAATTGCTGCTCTTTATTACTTGCAAGTGCCATAACTGGTATGCTCAAGTTGGTACCGTTAACCTGCTTAATGGTCAATTATTGGTTTTTCTGGTTTTTATTCATAATTAACAGCAAGGATGTTACGGATAAGTCTGTTGTAAATGTTTGATGTAACTGAATAACTAGTGTAATCAAATGCAGTTAGAGCAGCATAGTATAAGTAGGAGTCCAAAGAGGTATTGTAATATTCAGACTAGTAATAGAATTGAGTCTTCTTTTTAATCTTGAGGTTATCCCCCTCAAAGCGGATCATTCTTTTCCTATTCCTCTCTTCTTCTACGCATCCTTGATTCTTGATCATAACATTGGTGCTTTCATTAAGAGCCTTCTATGGCAAAATGAACTCAATCCTGTTTCTCCATTCACGCCTTTTGCATCAAGCAACAGCGCATCTTGTCTGACCTATCTCGGCTCATGACCTCCATGGAGGAGAAGGTCAATAGAGCTTTGCAACTGCAGCTTTCCGCAACCAATCCGACCACCAGCCCGCCAATACCGCCTGTTTTCTCACCTCTGGCACATCAACCATCGTTGTTTCGACCAGCTTTGCATTCAACACCACAACCTGGCATACAAGGTTTTGCAAGGTCTCAGGTTGCTAAAGCCGATGAGACCAACATCCAACATGGTACCGTGGTCGATCTCCAGCAGAGTACCGAAGCCGATCTCCAGAAAGAGATGGAGAAATCCATCACTGGCTTAAACTACAACATGCTCTGTTTGGATTCAGCGGACGAGAGTTGGGCGTCAAAAATGGGTAAGATGGACATAGTGGTGCTGTTCGACGTTATCCGTCGCCCCTGCCAGCAGCCTTGCGACCCCTTCCAGCTGAGCTCTTCCTCAGCTACAATAGTGGCCCACTCTCCATCGACATCTATCCTTTCATTAGTCTCTACACCAAACTTGATTTTTCCATTGATTTCGTTTTCTTCCCAAACAGCACTGCTTCTCCTCCTAGTCATCCGCTGGTGGATGGATCCATCACCTACACCAACACCTCTGGGATTTCCCATCTGATTCCACCATGGCCCCCTCGAGAAATTTTATCGCAACAGAGGAGGTTGGAGATACTTGATAGAACTCAAGATGCTCAAGAATCAAGAAAGAAGAATTTGTTGTTGGGCCTTCTCGACACCACTTGATGTGCTTGATTCTGGCAGAAAACTCTTCGCCTTTGATGGCCTCGTCAGTTACGTCAGCCACTTTGCCATCCAGGCGACTGAGTTCTTGTACGAAAAAGAACTTTGCAAGAACATCAAATCACCATCAAGATTTTTCATGGAAACAGAGCAACGAGGATTGGAAGATTACTGGTTCCCATACCATTGCAGACTTGATTTCGTTGTTCACACCCAGTCGCGTTGCCATTGTTGGTGCCGGAGAAGATGGAGGCAAAGAAAAGCCAAACCCTTTTCTGAAATCCTCCGCCAAAACCTAAAACCCTTCTCCTTTCATTTTTTTTTTCAAAACTTCCTTTTTCTGATTTTTTTCTAAAACGCAGCAGGACGGTCCCTTATACCTCAAGCAATTTTTTCTCCCGTTCATTAAACGAACCCTTAAGCATTTTATCCCAAACCAAATTAGATTTCATTACCTTTTTAAATTCATCAAATCCCATTACCCTAGACCCACTTGTCTTTTCCTGTACCAAACTAAAAACCTTTTAACCGTGTTTAAAAAAAATAAAAATAAAAATCATTGTGAGAAATGATTTACCTTCATCTGCTTGGAAATAGCATTGTAGATATTCATGAATATTTTGATCTTCAAGAAGGGTTCTCCATTGGATGTCAAGCGATGCTTTGGAGATACACCTAATGATCGGGATTTTAGTTTGAACCTTGAGGACAAGGTTCTCGGCAGTGGGTGGCAATGTTACGGATAAGTTTATTGTAAATGTTTGATGTAACTGAATAACAACTAGTGTAACCGAATGCAGTTAGAGTAGCATAGTTTACGTAGAAGTCCAGAGAGGTATTGTAATATCCAGACAAGTAATAGAGTTGAATCTTCTTTCTAATCTGGAGGTTATCCCTTGAAGCGGATCATTCTTTTCCCTCTTCCTCTCTTCTTCTAAGCATCCTTGATTTTTGACCGTAAAAAAGGATGTAAGCATTATGGTCAGTAAATGAACCATTTTTGAATTTTTACTAGATTACTATATTCACTTGGTCTCTAGTGGCATAAGACAGTCATTCGACCGGCTATGATGTATGATGCGGAATGTTGGGCAGTTAAGAAATATCATATAGATAAACATTGTGTAGTTGAGATGAGAATGTTGAGATGGACCTGGCAAAACTAAGAAGGATAAGGTAAGGAATTATCTTATTAGAGTTGATTTGGGAATAGCGCCGATACATGATAAACTACTAGAAAGTCGTTTGAGATGGTATGACCATGTTCAACGGAGGCCGTTAGATGCTCCCGTAAAGAGGAGTGATTTGATTTAGATTGAATGATCTAAAAAAGCTAGAGGCAGACCTAAGATTACTCTAGGGGAGGTGGTGAAGAAAGACATACATAGCTTAGGCCGTGCTTCAATTATGACATTGAACAGAGTTGATTGGTGGACAAGAATCCATGTAGCTGATCCCATTTAGTTGGGATAAGGTTTTTTTGTTATTGTTGTTGTTGTTGTATGTAAGGTCATCGATAGCTGTTCATTATGCTACAAACTCTTGTCGTTGGGTGTTTTTCGTGCTTCTGCTCCTTGTCTTTTATAATATCAGGTACTTTATTGTACTCCTGTATAAATGTCTTATGAGCATCTTATTTACGAGAATGTAATTGTTTTCTTAATTCTGAGCAGGTATCATCCTGACAAAAATGCTAGCAATCCTGAGGCTTCGGAACTTTTCAAAGAGGTTGCATTTTCCTACAGTATTTTGTCAGATCCAGAAAAGAGAAGGCAATATGACAGTGCTGGGTTTGAGGTGGATATCTTTTTCCTTATATCTTCACCCCCCACCACTCCCCACCACAAAGAGAAAATATTTTGTGGCTTTCAGTATGAGGCTTGGTTTAGAATGAACAAAGAACAAAGAACTTTCGCTTTGAATGCTTGGAGAAGTAATAAAGTACATGAAAAGATCAATAGATCTACATGGGCAATGGCTTTGTGTTGACCAATTGAACTTGGATACCCACTGTTTTATGGAGAATCTGCTTTTTTATCCCTAGTTGTGACCTCCTTGTGGACAACCACAAATGGCGTTACTTTCTCTGTATGATTCCTTCAGGTATGATGTTATTGTCAACCAAGGTTACAAATGTCGGATCGGTGGCTGGGAAAACCTTTAGGCCGAAATGACTGAAATCTGATAAATCTGCATTTTTCGGCTGTGAATTTGGGCCGGCCATTTCGGAGGGCAAACGACCATATTAAGGTCTGAAACTTCATGAGAACCTTATTTAGCCTCTATAAACATGCTTTAAGCGTGATTTCATGAACGCTGTAACATAGTTGTATGCACAAGCCAATATAAGATTTCAAAAGAAAATCAAATTAATTTAATTAAAAAGACTGCCTAGACAGTAAGGCGCATACTTCTAAATCTTGGGGAAATCTCGGAAATTTTGATTTTCTCGAGATCTCAAAGTCTCGGAAATCTCAGAAAACTCGACCTTTGTATGTTCAAAAAATGTAGTGTCTAGGTGAGATTTTCGAGATTTTGAAAATCTTAAAAATCTCGGACCTCACCACGATAGGTTCTGATTCCGATTTTTAGAACCTTGGTAAGGCATACTGTCGCCTTTCATGTTGTTCAGTGCCTGGACGCCAAAGTGATGTCTTGACAACTATGGATCTAAGGAGATCTATGCCTTTCCGTAATGATTCCAGTTATTCTGTTTGATTTCTTGCCAATTTTGAATTGGAAATGATAAAGGCCTTACGTAGGTTTACAACCTTGTTCCGTAGTTTTTTAAATATCTACCTTCACCAGATGTACAATAGTTTCCCAGATATGTTAATTCAATCTTCATCACTGCTTCCTTCATGGCCCTGTTTGCTTTCCGGTTTCTAGGCACTTTCAGTTGCATTCCTTTTTGATATTGATGTCAGCTGTAAGTGATTCTTTCAGCCTTGTGATGTGATGCAAACTGTTTGATAAAGGACCCTTTCTCCACCTTTTCCCTTCCATTGGCTCTTTTGAGGCCCAGATTTTGCTATCTGCTCTTTTTTGTTCCCAAAAAGTGTCTCATCACCCTTTCTTTTAATACATCCCTATGTTTAGGTTCTGGTTCCTCCAACCTCTGTCAATTATGTGTTTTCCTCATATCTTAGTTCAGCAAATCCTTTGGTTCCTTTGCTGGACCCTGAAACCCTTTCCTTGTTTCCTTATCAGCTTTGACTCCAGTCAGATAAGTAGTTCCTCTTTCCTTTGTACTATTTCCATGGAGACCCTGACCCATTCTCCTATACTCATTCCCAGTGATTTTTGCCTCTAATTTTCAGCCAAAATAGTCTCCACTTCGGCAAGATCTGAAACTGTCCTTTTCCTTCTTTGGAAAACTCGTAGAGGTACGTAACTGCTCCCTTTGGTTTCTCTCTGTCAGATTTTCCCTTTGATGGAATGCCTGTTCCAGATTATCATACAGCCCTCTGATTTCTGGCCTAGTTATCCATATCCAAAATATTCTATATTTAGTGTTCTTTGGGCAATTTTATAAATCTCCACTTTTCTGATATTCAACATCTTCAATGTCAAACTTCTTCATTGCCAGAGAATGGCATCTCCATCTTTGGGCTTCATCTCAATACCTACAGGGCCATTGTTGCCTCCATTTTCCTACTTGTTCTTTGTAGATTGGCTTCCCATGTAGACTCATGATTTAGGTCCTTGTAAAGAAGCTGCGGGACTTGTATTGGTGCCTAGTGTTGGGTATCTTTTATTTATCTTGAAGAAAAAGGCAAGAGAAATTATATCTGTCAACAAAAAAGAAACCAACTTGTACATGCAGGTGCCTTACAAAGCCTCTTGGACACAAAGGCCCTCTGTAACAAAACACAGATAATTTCCATTAGAGCATCAAGTCATATCCCTCCACCCAACTCTATTCATATACAAAATCAGACCACCTATCCCAAATAGCAAAAGTTTGATCCCTCCTAAATTATGGGACAACCGAAATATAATTTGATGCCATCCATCTAGCTTTAGCTCCAGACCTTTCTGCTGATTCCTCCACCATAAAAAGTGTTCCTCGCCTTCCACATGCACCACAAAATAGAAAAGGGGATTAGACCAGAAAGCCATCATCCTCCCATCTAAGGTGCAGTCCTCCTTCTCCACCAGTACAGAAGTACCTCAAGTAGAAATTGAGGAAAACTCCAGCACACTCCCAGCACTTATATCACTCCTCTCCAAACCTCCTTATCAAAGCCGCATCAAATAAAAAGATGGTACCTGTCCTCCTCTTCCTTGCCTCATAGCTTGCTGAAATTCCTAATTGACCAGTTTCTGTTAATGAGGATGTCCATGAATCAACTTCAAAAACCCCGCGCGCATAAAAAAAGCAAACTCTAGGTGGAAACCACTTACGGGCAAATTTTTGTGGGAAAAAAGATGGGAGTTTATTCTATTCAGCTACTTTGCTGTTGCTGATAATTCTATTAGTTCATTTTGAAGTTTTCAAAGCTTCTAATGTTTTTCGTTCCTGATCTACCTAGGCTCTCGAAACCGATGGCATGGATATGGAGATTGATTTATCCAACCTGGGAACCGTAAATACAGTGTTTGCGGCACTTTTTAGGTGACATTCAGTTGAACACTGAAAGAATCTTCTCTGCATTGTATTTTAAGTTCTAGGAATCTTTGTTAATATTAACACTCACTTTGTGTTTTTAGCAAGCTGGGTGTCCCAATCAAGACTACAATATCTGCTAATGTTCTTGAAGAGGCTTTAAACGGTACAGTCACAGTAAGGCCACTTCCCATAGGAACATCAGTGAGTGGAAAGGTGCTTGTCTTACTTATTAGATTTTTTTTTTTTTTTTACTTATTTGAAAATTTAAACAGATCTACCCTTATTTTTGGGTTCTTCTCTTACTTGTTTGCTTTCCAAATTCCAATGCAGGTTGAAAAACAATGTGCCCACTTCTTTGGTGTAACAATCAATGAGCAACAAGCTCAGGCAGGGATAGTAGTTAGAGTTACATCAGCTGCTCAAAGTAAATTTAAGGTGTGGTTGACTTTGGTTGAACCTCCCTTGTGGACATTGTGTTCTGCTTTCTTTTTCTTTTATCTCCATGGTTGTAACAACATTTTTCTTTCAACAAACTTATAACTGAATTATGTTATTGCTGCAGCTACTGTATTTTGAACAAGATGCCAATGGTGGTTATGGGTTGGCTTTACAGGTGTTGTACTTATTCAAGTAATTTTTTTCTTGGATTCACTTTTATTCCCACTCCCCATTAATCATGTATTACTTGTTCCTGTAGCATGCAAGGGTTTTCATTTTGATAGTTGTTCACTTAAGATTAGCAATACTTGTTTTGCTTGTTAATGAAATGCTTTGGCTTGTACTGTATATCTTCTTGTGTTACTGTTTAATTAGTTTTACAGACTATAATGGGAAATTTGGTTCTTAAGACTCAATTGACAGAGATTCGCCAAACTGTTCTTCTTGTTTTAATCATCTTCATCAGCCAAACATAGTTGTCAAATCGCCTAGGTGACAAGTCGGGCCTTGATGACTATGGTGACCAGTTGCCTTATGTATCAAGTTCAGACGCAGAAGATGAACAAAATATTCCTGAATATGATACTCGACTTGGGTGCCTCGGCTTCATGCCCTCACCTAGGTACCATGGTGCCTGGGCCCCATGCTAGCCATGTAACCAAACCTTCAGATCATATCACATTCTAGGAGAATCTGAGCCAGTAACTATCTCCTTATACACCATTGCTTCACAAACAACGTAGCACACCTTCACCCACAGCATTTTTGGCTTTGACTATGAGTCCATCTCCTGCAGTTCTCTCGCTCTATCTCTCTTTTGGCTTGGCATGCGCTACATGAGGGCCCTCGTATGATCTTATCCATGAGTGATCAAACTTTTATGGGAGTTATTCTGATATAGAATACTTGGAAGGAGAGGAACAACAGGATGCTTTATATGGAAGGACTCTGTCACTGTGGAAGTTGTGAACTGCAAAGCCTCGTCTTTCCAGTTTTAATGGATGTCAATTAAAAATGAATCTAGACATTCTATTGGATGCCATCCTTCATTATTTGTCTAGAGTTTTCATCATCAAGTTGAATGACCGGTTGGTCCCCCTGCCTTTACTTTCTCCAGTTCCCCCAGAAGCATATCTCCATGATGTTCATGGAGACAACATGTTAATAAATCCTCATGTATGAGCTACATTTAAAGGGGCCATCGATTGGAGAAATGGTAAAAGGTTTGGGCAACCAGGCCACATGCCCTGATTCAAGTCTGGAGAGCAGCCACTCTGCGAAAAAATGCTGAAGGTTAGAACCATCTCCAATTTCACCCCTCCCATTACACAACAGCACTGGGTAATCACCCTTTTTATGCATGAGCTACATTTAGCATGTTAAAGGTTCTATTTTATTTTTTGTCTAATATATAAAATTTCAACTAGAACCGATGTCTGCATCCATGAGTAATATGGTGCTCGTTGAAGACATCAGAAGGACAAGGGACCAAAAATTACTTGGGTTGTAAGTTGTATGGTTGGGGTTTTTTGATGAAACCGAAGATGTGGCCCTTGGTAGAGTAGAATAGCGGAATAGACTGATGTTACTCACATCCTAGTTGGGTTGTGGCTTTGCTGAGTTGACTCATGGACCTGTACTTCAAGTCTTCTGTATTGTTTTTCATTGTACTCAAATGCCTTTTAGTTTAACTAACCTTTTGGAAACTGGATTTTATAGCTATTTCCAATCATTGCTTTGTTTTCTATTGTCTCATTGGTGAGAAGGAAGTTGTAACTTAGTTATTTGTTTTGGTCACACACTTATTGTTCAAAATTTTATGTGCATCTGTTGCATTGGGTGCTATCAGAATGCTCTAATACATTTTTTTTTTAATCATAACTTATGACTTGATGTGCTGGTTACTGGTGACTCTTTGTGAACAGGAAGACAGTGAGAAGACAGGTAAGGTAACGTCTGTGGGGATGTATTTCTTACATTTTCAAGTATACCGAATGGATTCCACTGTGAGCACGGTATGCAAGTTCATTTGTCTTTCAAATATTTGCTAAATTAATTTGACATAGTATTTTCAAAAGTAGTTTATCCTTTTGCTGGTGCAGTTAGCTATCGCTAAGGACCCTGAAGCTGCCTTCTTCAAAAGATTGGAGGGCCTTCAACCTTGTGAAGTCTCTGAACTAAAAGCTGGAACTCACATATTTGCTGTTTACGGTCTGAATTGGTTACATTTATTATTTGGTTTCTCAGGTAATATAAGTTGAGGAACCTGATGATCTCCATTTAAATTTATGTAGGAGATAATTTTTTTAAAACTGCTGCCTATACTATTGAGGCTATTTGTGCAAAGTCATATGAGGATACTACTGGGAAGCTTAAAGAGATTGAAGCTCAGCTTTTAATGAAGAGAAATGAGCTTCGCCAATTTGAGACAGAGTACAGAAAGGCATGACTTAACAGTTTTATGTACTGTACTGGATTGCAGGGATGCATTATTAATTATTCAATGGTTTGCTGTTTCCTTTGGGGTTTTGTAGGCGTTAGCACGATTTCAAGAAGTCACCAACAGATACAGCCAAGAAAAGCAATCAGTATGTTCTATTTCTTATTCAGTATGCTTTCAATGCTGAACAAAGCAGACCTAGCATTCTATGTTATGCACTTCTCACCCAGTAATTTATTTCATTTTAGCTCTATATTTGCTACTAGAATCTGCCCTACCTCACCCAACAGTACTGCCCTGGAGTGCTCTAAATCTATGTTTGACTGATGATTCAATCCAATTATGTAATATGGATATGAATTGTAGAGGTTCGGACACCATCTAGGAGTCTGGCATGGAGTTCTTCTTTTGGTGCGTGCACCTTAAATTCTTCTGTCTTGGATTGTTTGTGGAAATAGTGAATGTTCCCCTAGTTGAAGGAAATTTTTAACTACACCTTCTAGGATTCGAGCATAGAATCCTTCATTTTGCGCTTGCACCTTGAATTTTTTTTTTTAAATAAATGAATGATGTGATACCCACCTATTTTTTTCATATTCCATTGAATTCAATAAAAATAGTGAATATTCCCCTTATTTAAGGAAATTCTTAACTACCGCATGAAGCTCTGCTTGTGGGGAATAAGTTCCCTGCAGTGTTGATTATTGATGATGTTTTCCTGACACATCTCCCTCTTATCCCAATACTTCTAGAATTTCTCATAGAGAAGATAACGCTAAGAAGGGCAATTGGGGAAGGCAGAGCAATTTAGAAATTAATGCAATTGGGGGACGGGGCCAAATAAAAAAAGAGGGCTTTCTGTTGGGCACTTAAAATCAGTGTTACTTTTAACTTTTACCGAAGTACTTTAACATGTGGACGTGAGGAAGTGTCTTTCCTTTGTAATAGTAGACAGTTAAAACATTTTGTGGCTAGAACCTCATTGTTTGGATTGTGGAGTGCAGGTTGATGAACTGCTTAAACAGAGAGATACTATCCATTCTGCATTTACCATAGCCAGGTCAGTCACAACCTTTAGCGGGAATGGCAGCAGTAGTAAAGTACCTGTAGATGAGTCAAAAGCTGAGAGCCCAGGAGATGATGGAGCAGACGGAAAGGATAAATCATCAAAAAAGAAATGGTTTAATCTTGGCCTGAAAGGTTCCGATAAAAAGCTTGGTTAAATTGAGTATTTGTCCCGATGTGACCCCTGTGATTGTATGATGTCAAAGTGCCTGGCAAATTTCTGGATTGGTTTCCAATTCCGTCCTCACATGCTTACACACAAGATTATTGATTTGTTTCCAGCAAAGTTTAGCCATGTATTCCTTTCATTTGGTTTCCATTTTTACATTATACCCCTCTATACTTTTTTGTTTATTTACCCCATTCTCTTCTGGATGATGGATGGTACAAATTTGTCATTCAAGATGTCTCAATTTGAAGAAATTTGTATCCATATTTTTATCTTTATTAAACTGAGTTGATCCTCGACTCTCAAAATGTTCCTGTAGCAATTTTAATATATGGAGCTCTGAATAAGTAATAACAATTTTTTTCCTTTTGGTTCAATTGTAATAAAATATACGTACTGTTCTTCTGGTTCCTGCTGATGACGATGTCAAAGAAAGTTCTTGTTTTTGGTTCAAATGCGAGTGTTCTTTTTTCCTGATGAAAAATGATGGGGCAATTTGTTTAGCCTGGTTACATTATGCAGAGTCCAGACTCGAGTTGGATGCAATGTTAGAGAAGGGACTAATTATCAAGGGCGCCATCATTATTGAAGGCAAAAGGGTTGTTTTGGAGACCCGGAATCATGTCAAACCAGGATTATTAAGCTTTGAAGTCCCCGACTTTCAGTGCAATTCTAGTTCCCTTAAATTTAAAATTAAAATGGGTAAGCATTTTGGGCCCTATTTCAAAGGTTTGCCAGACCTAGTTAGATTAACAATCTTGAAGATCATAAGGTCGAAGGTGCCAGCCTACCACGATGCATAAGGTCGTCATAATGGTTGGTTGACTTGGTTGGTTCCAAAGTCAGTTTAAGATTGGAATTGGTAATTGTTAGTTTGGGTCGGGTCCAGAATTTTGAGATAATTGATGAATGCATGTTTAGATCCTATGTTGTTCATTTTACCCATTAAATCAATCTCTTCTACTTCTACTTCTACTTTGTGTATTTTCTTTGTCTTTAGCCGGAAAGATCAATAATTCAATATCCAGCCAGGCCATGTCGGGCCCCAGCCATGAGCCAAACCCAGATAGGATTGACAAAATTCCATATCGAACCATCCAATGTTCCATCATAGATTCAAAAAGTGGAGAGAAATCAGAAAGAACAGGTCAAATTTTGTCTAGGATGGACAAAAACCTTAATTAAAGTAGGGTATGATCTCATGTGTGTCTATTTTTAATACACAGAATTAGCAAGTAAATGTTAAATTAATTACCATCAACACCATTGACATGGACATCTGATGGGTTGCTTTGTATGGTATTTGAAGTCTTAGTACGGGTACCATAGATCATCCTTAGTCCTTACAGCGACGTACAGTGTGTAAGCGAAATATATTTGAACGGCTTTAGAAAGGTCATGTTACGTTTACCCACTCTTGCCCGGCTCTTCCTTGGATTCTTCTACAAGACTACAAAAGAGATACGAGGACAACTTCCCAAGGAGAGAGTAGGGCATCCTTTTTGGCTCTTGCCCTGCTTTACCGGGTCAATTCCGCCGCTCAAGTGTTTGGTCGTGAGTCACTCGTGATTCGTGATGTATACACACATTAGTATATAGTAGAAGAACAGAGCTTGCGACCTATGGGGTGAAAGCAGCAGCAGCAGCAGCAGCAGCAGCCTGCAAGGAGATTTCTATTCATGAGCCTGGCCACTTAACTAAATTCAAATTTAATTAAGATGGCTTCACAAGACTGGCGTTTCTCCTGGACTTTCCCTCGCCGTATACCTGGTCAACATTTATTTTTTTCATTTAAATTAACTATTTATTGATTAGCACAGAGATCGAGCAACAAGTTAACTTGAAATTAGTGATATAAATAGAGTCACATTGCTCATAAACAATTATTAACTTTCTTGCAAGTAAGTGGTTTTCTAGATCAGACCAAAGAACATCTTCTTAGGTAATCAGTTTGTAGACAAAATTAATTAAGACACAACAACTGGGCAGACTTGATTTCAACATTTTTTATTTTTATTTTTATTTCCTAGCTAGAAGGTTCCTTCTTCTGTCACAAATCATCAATATTTTCTAAGCCAATTGAACTCTGCCGAGGCAGAAGATGACCTAATGCTCATACTACTTAGACTACAATTCTTAATTTAACCAAGGAGTTTTGTCTTTGAGTCTCTTGACCTTAGTTACTAATGAAAACATTGTTTATTTATTTTTTTATTTATTTTTTTAATTTTATATTTTATGCATGTAATATAGCCATGCTTGCTTGCAACTAACTAGAATCTCCAGTGGGGACCAACAAATGCCTCCAAAATTCAAAGATAGTTTATCCAAAGCTCTTTGCTAAAATAATCACGTCATGTAGAGAAAGGGAGGGATATACATAATAGTACTAGTCTCCTTTTGTTAAGCTAAGTCTCACATGCACATACATATATAGGAATTTCCTTGTCATGTGCATTGGTCTCCCAACACACGTCTTTAAAATTCCAAGTCCATGTTGTGTATGTATATGTAGCCGTCCAAGTGTCTCACTTAACAGGTAACATATACACATTATTTTTGTCTCATTGATTGACCGAATCTCCATACATCCATCTTTATTCACGGGGCTTCATCAATATATGATATTTTTAGAAACCCACATGAGAGAATTCATCGGAAGCTTATAAAATCTAGACATTCTAGATTGTAATCTAGGCTTAGTTCCATGTCAATTAATTTAATGTTTATAGAGTCACTTCACATGACTTAAAGCTAACTCCACCCAACCTCCCACTCATTATTTTAATTGAAGTAGGTAGTGTCACTTGGATTACATGGAAGGGGATCTATCAAGCTAGTCCTTCTCACATTGCTTGGATTGCTTAATATGCTTTGAACATATCCATAAAAGGGAAATCAACTTAAAAATCAAGTCAGATAGAGAGAGAGAGAGAGAGAGAGAGAGAGAGAGAAAAAAACAAACTCACTTTTGGGTCCTTCCAAAGTAATGGCTGCAAGAAGAAACAAAGATGGGTTTCTAAGTTAATGGGGCTGTATTATTATAGGAACATGTCTGAAATAATCTTGTCTTAATTAAATAAATAAATAATGTCCCATTGGATAAAATTTCCTTGATAAACACAACTTGGTGGGCCACATGCGGGATTCGGGCAATCTTAAATGTTAACATCTGCATCACTTCAATCAGCACCCAAGTAAGCATGATTAAGGGCCTTTCATATTTTTTTATATTTGATGGTGGAAACCATTGAAATAATAAAAGCTCATGTTTAAGAAGACAGTTGTTCTGATTAATAAACAAGCTAGAAATAAGTGATTAGCTAATTGCATGACACTACATAAATTCCCTATGTTTATGTGTATGTATGAGAGAGAGAGAGAGAGAGAGAGAGAGTATATAAGCACCTGGTTGGGTTTTATACATATACATATGGACCCTATATATATATATATGGCCCAGGGTTAGTGCAGCAGCACATATATATGCATGTGGTCCCAGTGCAAGCATGTCCCAACCCACTGATGTTTGTTGGAACACTGAGAGACCAAGTAGATGCACCATCACATGAGTTTCCCAACAACAAAGGGAGAAGCCATGTGCTTCCTTTACCCTAACAATCCATAGCCACTGAGCCTCAGTGAGCCATTGCCTTCATCCTTTGCTGAGCATGTTTCATCATTTATGTCTAACTATTTCTGGGTTGTGGATCCCACTTCACAAATTCAATAATGGAAGGCTCCCTGATGAAGGGAAAGAAAAGTTCCAACACCCATGAAAAGACAACTAATCACCCAAGTTTCAAAATCCACAAGTTCTAACTCTCAATCTCAACAAGTATTTGTCATAGAAGCCAAGCTTCAAGGAGGACGAGGTCACCTATCTATACTTTTTCTTCATTCATCAATTCCTCGAGTCCCTTTGATAGGGATACTGTCCCTACCTGGTTTACAACCAAGTCAAAATCCACCACTGGATGGATGAGGTTACTTGATGAGCACTACAGTCAAGAATAACGTACATGATAGGACACCTAACACTTATCTGATTCAAGGTTTTGGACTATTGCGTTCACAGTAAAATGTCAACATTCCATCCTAGAAACTACACACACAGGTATCAGATGATCATCGACACACAGGTATCAGATGATCACGATGATGGATCATCTATCTCTATGATATTGGCTTGTGTCAAAGCAATTTTTGACACCTCAAGCAAAAAGGGGTAGAATGGTATAAGATTATGCACGTGCCATGAACCTCATGTCAAAACGTGATCGAAATACACCGATTTTTACATGGTAGATTTCTTGGAATTTTCTAAACAAGAATACAAAGTTTGGACTCAAAATTTCATTTCTATAAAGTTCCATCACAAAGAACCCTTTTTCTTGTAAGGCCTATTATAGACAACTTCCTAAATTGGGAGGAAAGTTTTTGATGGAGGTTTTAATTTCTATGACAGATGTCATAGAGATTAACCCTACAATGATTAAATTAAATTAAACATTTGATTAATTGTATGGCAAGTAGTATGTACAATCCCTCATCAACTCCTGCATGTTTGCCACATGTCATGATCCTGAGCTCATAACAGATACCCAATATTTGATTTAGCCAAACTTATCCTAATTTTAATGATATCTTTGAATTCACAAACAAGTATAATTAAGTCGGTCTTGAAGATAATGAAATAATTGTCTCAAATCTTGTTTTCATCTTTGAAAATTTGACTAAGTGAAGGGAAGGGGTCATTGAATAGAACCCACATGAGAAAGAGGAGACAATGGTGGGTCAGGTTTGGAGTTGTGGTGAAGACTTTGGAGAGGTTTGAGAATGATACATGTTATTTATTTCAAGTGGGTCCTTTCTTTCTCTCTCTCTCTCTCTCTCTCTCTCTTTTAATGTAATGGTGAAAAGACTGAGACCCCTTTTCGTCGTAGTTAGTAAGATTCGAGGAGATCTCTCCTGAGGAAAAAGAAACAAAAGGCAAATCATATGATATATATTAATAGGAAAGGGATCTATACGCTGTCAGTGCATTCCAGGCATACACGTCAACGGAGGATATACAAGGAGAATACATAGAGAATCGATAGCTATTCATTTACAGGGGCCGAATTTTTAAAGAGAAAAAAAAAAATACAAATGTGAGAAAGAAATATACACAGCCAGTATACGCATATCCTTGTTAATTGTTATATATGCACTTACTTCCTTTTCATTAAATTAATATAAAAAAGAGAAACTTGGGTCCTGGACCTCAACAACTGAAGCAACGTCAATCACGCAAAACATTGGTAAAACGTTTATCCATCGTCAGCACGTGATAGTGGGCCCCACAACAACTGAACATCCGAGGGGACTTTCGGAAATAGGCTTTATTTACATATATCTGGTCTTTATTTACGAAGTTTTTTTTTTTTTTTTACGTGAAACACGCGGCTATCCAAGAGTTTGGACACTAAAGGACACCTGGCAAAAGATACAGGTGGAAACATATCGGAACTTAGATACAGTGATTGCTAATCATTGGCGGGCGGGTTTTGGTCATATCAGGCCATTAGGGTTATGTGAGAGAGAGATGTTTGGGTTAGATGGTACCTATGGGGGAGGGACCGGGGGGCTTTGCATGCAAATGCATGGATCTTCTGAGTTATAACTTCTGAAGGCTTTTGAAAGATTTGAAATTTGAAAGAGAAAGAGGTGGGTGAGTGTCGGCTCCTGAGATCAAGCTACGACAACGCTCAACTGTTTCGGGGAGAGAGAGAGAGAGAGAGAGAGAGAGAGAGAGAGAGAGAGAGAGAGATGGATGTATAAACTTAAATCATTTGATTATAAATAAATAGTTGTATACGTAGAACGAATTAAAAGCAGTGGAAGCTGGTTTGGATTTTTTTAACTGTTGGAGAAGTAGAAGACAATCAACACTGACATTGGCTTCTTGCTGGAGTCCATTGGGGTTCGTTCCATTAAAAAAGAAGAAAAAAATAAACTCATTAGACAAGCTTTTCATTGTGAAACTAGCAAATATGGATCATTCACGGTGCACCTGCAAATGTTAAAATACAAAAAATTTAAAATCTTTTATAGTTATTTTATATTTATTCGAATTCTGTTATTCTGGACTTCCT
The DNA here is from genome assembly GCA_028583415.1 of Protea cynaroides. Taxonomy (NCBI): domain Eukaryota; kingdom Viridiplantae; phylum Streptophyta; class Magnoliopsida; order Proteales; family Proteaceae; genus Protea; species Protea cynaroides. Next base: position 43,148,984 of record CM053268.1, read on the forward strand.
TTTTTATTCCTTCAAAAAAATGAATTTTCATCTCTCTTTAACCCTCAATTGGATATTTCCATCGATTTTTGTTTTCTTTTGCTAAATAGATTGATTCAATTATAATGATTTTGAATCAAATCAATTCAATGGAACAAATAAAAAAATAATAAAAAGTAAATATAAGAAAATAGCTTTAGTCTAAGATTTTTATGTTTCCAATTTTAACCATCCCACCCTCTCCTCCTGCAGCCACTCTCCCTTCCTACCCCTCCTTCCATAGCAGTTCTCCCTTACGGCCCCATCTGCCTCGTGTCAATTTGCTTCTTTCTCTAGTTTCAATCTCCTCAAAATAGATTAACAGACGTTCTGTCACAGTAATGGGTCCCTTCACCAACAACTAAAATTCATGTTTAGTTCGTAATCTTCTGTCCTGTTGTTGTCTCTGTTTGTAATTTTCCTTCCTCAACCATGGAGAACCCTATGAGATACTGTACGGGTAATTCCGTAAATGGGACTGGTTCGTTAGGTGAGTCACCTAGCAAACAACCTCACTTGAACCACCATCCCTAGTCCCTAACATCTTAGCTAGCCAGGAAGAAGCATATATAGTTAGCAACCCTAGTAGCCTATAAGTAAATGGACAGCTTGAACGAGCCACATCATCGCGCCGTGTGACCTACTGGATTGACAGTGTGGTGACCCCACCTAACAAAACTTTTGCCTCCATTTCCTTTAGATGATGGCACTGGTCGGCCGGGTCGATCAATTCCAAATCTTTCCCCAGCCCTACCCCATTGGCATCCAAATGAGACCCGTTTTCACTTGAGGTTAAAGTCCCTAATTTTCTGAGTTCTTCAGATTAGTGTGCACTCTTAGTGTAGCTGTCGCATACTGTAGTTACGTAAGAGATTATAAAGTCATATGATAGCGGCAGTTAAGAAATTGGGAACCCAATATATGGAGAAACAAACGCAATCTAAAGTCGAGTCTTCCGAGTGTTTCTGGATTATGTTCCCAATTAACACTTTCCACTCCTTGGGATGTCCGCAACCAAAACCCAAACCCAAACCCAAACAGACACACACTCTCTCTCTCTCTCTCTCTCTCTCTCTCTCTCTCTAGTTTCAACTGTACATAGCTTTTTATCTTGTATAAATACCTAACAGATGCTCCCACTCCCCTAACACGGACGAACCAGTTCAATCGCCTCTTTCTCTTCAGCTTCTTCTTGGTTCTGTACTTGGGTCTCTCATTTCTGTTGTCACTCTGACCTTCCAAACACAAGAGAACCCATCAATCTTATGCTGCTTCTATAACAAACCGTGCATTCTTTTCTCCCCTAACCCCTGCTCTCTTTTGTAGAGCTGCAGTTCCTTTCTTTTCTTTTCTCAAGAATGGCTGAAGTGGATTATCAAACAAAGCCAAATAGTCCCATCACAACAACCAACAACAACGTACGTCTAAAGCTCTTTGGTTTCAACGTCTCAGAAGAAGAAGAGGTAGATTCAACTAAAACCAGATCAGAGTCACCAGAATCCGGCGTTTTCCCTGCCAACGACGGCCGGAAATACGAGTGCCAGTACTGTTGTCGTGAATTCGCAAACTCGCAAGCACTGGGTGGCCATCAGAACGCTCACAAGAAGGAGAGACAGCAACTCAAGCGTGCCCAAATGCAAGCAGCTCGAAGCTCTGGTGCATCTTACGTCCGAAATCCCATGATATCCGCCTTTGCTCCGCCACCTCACCTTCTGGCTCCTGCGTCTCCGTTGCTAATTCCGGCGTCGGGGCCCCAATCCCCTCCCTGGGTCTACGTGTCAAGGTCAGCGCCACCCTTCCACGTGTCTCATGGCTGCGTCTTCCCTTCTGGTGTTCCCGGGAGAACGGCGGCTTCACTAACGTACGCAGTAGGTGATGTGGTGGGGTTGACAGAGTCAAGGGCGGCGACGACGACTACGAATACCAATACGAATACGAATACGAATACGACTGGGTCTTATTCTGATACTCAGCTTCGACCACATCAGCATCATCATTATCATGCAGCAGCGGTTGTCCCTTCCTTGAGTAGGTTCTCCTCAGGAAGCGATGGGGATGGTGGTGGGCCCAATTTTGACGATGCGTTCGGCTTGGATTTGCATCTCAGCCTTGCGCCGGCTGCGCCTTAAAATTCGGCTTTTGAAAATCGAAATATATGGCAAAAACTATAATATATGAGTCTATGGCTTATCATTAGCCGGCCACACAGCTTGGCTGCTTGCTCAGCTCGGAGCTTAATGATGTTTAGTTGATCATCATGTACATTTTCCATTTTTTGATTTTTTTTTTCAAGGAAAACTTTCCTCCCTTACATTTGCATTGCCATTTGCTGTGGGGTAACAATTTTTTTTTCCTTCAAAATTTTCCTTTTCTTTTCCATGTTATAAATGTGCATTTAGAATGAATGACTATCAATCTATCTACATATATATGAAACAATGACAAATTTTGATATTAATTCCATAAAAAATATGTATTATTAGGTTAGTTAGGGTTCTCAAATTTCAACTCCTCAAAGCACCTACTGAGATAAATTAAACATGAAATTGTCTACATACCAGTCACACACGCTTCTTCCCTCTTAGTATCATTTTTTCCTCCCTTTTTTTCCTTTTGTGTGAGGAGTGTGAGTGTTTCTTTTTTTATTTTTTTTATTTTGAGGAAAAGGGTACTAACAAGAATTGTGAAGGTAAACCATATATATATATATATATATATATATATATATATATATATATATATATACCAATAAAAAAAAATCAGTGGAATCCACTTAACAATTGATGGACATTGCAGTAGGGAAAAGATTTATAAATGTTGTCATGGAAAAGGCCCACATGATTCATCACAATGTAAGGTAGGTGAGGCTAGGATTTTGCTTGATCCTTACTCTACTAACATTGCTATTAAAATCATGAATTATGTTGGATAAGCATTACAGCAAGCACTAGCTTCCAATAAGGACTTGCGCGCGCTTTGTGCTTTTAATCACCAAAAACATAAATCCACTTGGTGATCATCTTACGAAAGATAAACAAAATTAAAGGAAGGAGAGGTTCTTGAAGTTAAATCTTTCTTAAAAAGCATGTTTTGGTTGGAATCCTTATATCATGTTTCATTCCAACCTGTGAAGAATGGAAGAAAAAAGATTGTTAAAGAATACTAGAAGTGCTTTCATTTACGGTGATATTTCGTGATATTTCATTTTATGATCCCTGTTTCCAACCAATTAACCCGTTAGCTGGACAGTTGTTTAGTGCCCTCTTGTTGCCGTTTAATCTTGACTTTATGATCATGTTAATGAGTTGTGGGGCCAGAATAGGCACACCAACTCGTACGGCTTTCCAATTAGGTTTCAATGATAATGAATTAACTCAAATTAAGTTAAAACTCTGAATGGTCACTGTTTAAGTCAAACTGTATATTACTCTTTGTAGATGGAAGAAGCAAGGGAGGGAGAGAGAGGTGAAAAATATTTACCATCCGAAAAGAGGAAAAAACAGAGTTTTTGTCTAAAAACATGCGTTGAGAAAGGGCAGATGAATAGAACCTTTCAAGGAGATAGTGTTGTTTAGAATAGAATGTCTTGTATTCCATCACATGGGTTTGTGAATTGATTTGAAAAAGTCGCTAAAAGCACGTAGAATCCGAAGGGTTAAGACCTGGAGGAGCAGCTACTATAACCCTAATATTCTGCATTAATAGTGAAACAAAAAAAATTAACTATATATCTAAAAAAAAGAAGTGAAATATAGCTCTCATCACCCAGGCAAGAAATCTTGCCGAATCACTTTTACTATCTTTTTTTATGTTATTGTTTTTTCTATTCCAATTTTATTTTACTGCATCTTGTTTAAGGTTTGATTTGTACAAGATCTTGGTTTCCTTCTGCCCTTACTAGGTTAAATCAAAGCTATAAGATAAATAGCAGAAAATTAAATTAACTTGTGTTTTTTTATTTTCAATGTAGTGCTTACACATCAGCAACTAAAGGTTAAAGCCATGGTCTAAAATAAGGCTTACGTGGAAGCACGAAAACAAAATAATGCATGTCGAGCACCTTAATAATGCATAAATATATTCTAAGGTCTTCCACAAGATTTAATATAAAATGGAGAGAGTAGAAGGGTCAAAAGGGCAATTAACACCATAATTTCGGTGGGACTATATATATATATATATATATATGGGAAATGAAGCAGTAGGTAGTTGCTATACATGGTGGGGACGAATAGAATTTGGATTTAGTGAGGGAACACATAAGAAGATTTGAAGATTAGGGATTAGATTGGATTGGATGCTTTTGTTTCCTCTTTTTTGAAATTCGATGGGTTTGGTCTGAAGTATGAAGTCTAAAAGGAAGGGAAAGTGAAGGGGTTTGCAAGCACAATCATGGATTTGAAAACTTGTGCACTTGAAAAGTAAGTTTCTTCTTCTTTGAAGCTTTTGACATTTATATAATCATACAAAACAAAGTATTATCAAAGTTTGTCTTACAATAAAACTCAATTGGTTGGGCAGGCAAATCATCTCACAACCTCACCAAAACAATCCTTGCTGTGCTTGGGTCCCATTTTTTTTCTTCTTCCGTAAGTGGTGCATCAAACTACTGATGTAGACACCCACTTTCGGTTCTGCCTGGGGAACCCAATGTCTAATTGCCCTTCTATCTCTCTCTCTCTCCCTCTCTTACAGACACCCAAATGGGACATTAACAGAAGTACAAGGATAGTTAAGTACTACTGACTTTATTAGGAAACTTCAACAGACCTCATTAGGTCCATATTTGTATAGGGTCTCCAGGATAATTTGTTGGGAATAATTTTATATTGATAAGTTTGAAATCTTGACTACCTTATATATTTGAGAGCTTTTTTAACTTAATATGATATTAGAACTCCAGGTTCCTTCTTTACGGTCATCAAAAGATGAATCACATATCACACGTATTGCCACCAAGAGTTCACGTCCATCCACGGCTCAACTAAAAGAGGGACAACACGTGAAGGGGAGTATTGGGAATAATTTCATATTAGTTAAGTGACTTAAATATAGAACATTGAGCCTTAAATACATGAGAGTCCCCCACTAACCAGTTCGAACTTTTAAAATAGAAACTTTACATATTTATCCTAATGATTTCAGAACATATATATGGTCCAAACAGTTAGACCACAATGGTTGAGTCTGGTCCACAGATTTGGTCTATTTCCCAAATCATCAGTAATGGGAAGCAGAGCATGGGTGATGTATGGTCAACATGTGAAGAAGCCCTTCTAGAACATTATATTTTTGCTTCTGGTTAGTCATTGACTTCTTAATCAAAGAATGTAAGTGACCTGATCATGTAGAGAACTAAATATGGTTTACTGTTACAATTGGGTATTAAAGAAGCTAGAAAGAAGAAGGAAATTTAAGGAAAAAAAGAGTTGCAGAGCCTACTTTGAGGTAGGGAACCTCCTTTGGTAAGACTGGAAAAGACTGAGAAAATTTCATTATTTTTCATTTCCCACTAATACATCTATTGATCCTAGTTATATTGCTTGTATCTTAACCACATTCTGTTACAATAATTACATTCAATTACAACCCTATTAACAACCTCACTAATCTTTTCTTTTCTTGAGTACGTAACATTTACACGAACATCAACCAACTGGGTCTTTCTCAAGTGATATATTGGCAGAGACTCCAGTAGAAAGGTAAGTCTTTCCTGGCAGTAAATATAAATAAATTAAGAGAGAGAGAGAGAGAGAGGGGGGGGTGGGGGGGGTGACCTCATCAACATGACAAAAAGAAAACCTGAACTATGGGAGGGACCTCATCAACTTGACAAAAAAAGAACCAGAACTATGGGAGGGACCAACGATGTTAAATGGTCATCGAAGGAGACATTATTCATGTGAAACTGAACAAGCAGGTGGACGTTTCCTTCAGAGCTCAGGCCTTCCTTTAAGGAATCTGAAAAGTCCTCCGGATCCACACGAGCAGTATACCCTTTTTCTTTTCCTTTGTCACCATGTGCCATGTTAAACTTTCAATGTCTATAGTTTATCAGTCTTTATAGAAAGCTTCCAAAACCAAGTAGATTTGTCTCCCATTCTACTACTCTTAGAATCTATAACAGCTTCCGAGAAGACAAGTCATCTAAAAAGCAGCTTCCCCAATCCGTGAAGTATGAATATGGTCCCAAGTCCCAACCCAAATATTCCAATATCTCATGAAAAAGAAAAGCAATGTTCTCTGAGATCGTTCTTCACACTTATTGGAAGTTAGTTTTTAAAGTCCAAATCACCAGTAGCTAGGTTCCAATCTTCAAAGATAATAAAACTCTCATTGTCAAGTTTGAATTAGTTATTAAATGAAGGGACTCTCCAAATATAAGATCACAGGATTCCAATCTCATTAGCAATGTGGGACTATTCCCAATACCCCCATGCACCCACCATTCAGATGATATAGTTTGAAACTGGTTGATTTTCAATACTTGAAGACTTGATTTCATCATATGTGTATTAGCAATCCAAATGGACCCTTAAATTTGAACTGGGTAAAAGTGGCATGGCACCAACTATTTGGAGAATGCACTAAGGATAATCTTCTTGACAGGAATATGACGCTGTCAGAAAGTATGGGAACTAGCTAGATCATGCTCTAGAGCCAACAAACCCTCAAATCCACAAGGTAAAGAAACTCTCGAATTCACTAGGAAAGAAGAAAAAAAAATGAATCACTCTTATTATATATAAGAAACCCAACTTGTTATATATATATATATATATATATATATATATATATATATATATATATATATATATATATAGAAAGGAAATATTACATGAAAAGAAATAATGAAATCTGAAATTAAGTAAACTTGGAAAAAAAAAAATCTCGGGCACAAAGTTGGAAAATCACTATCGCCTTTTAAGTGTACGTATTTGGCCTCCAAATCTTGATCACGCTGTAGAGCAATGACTGGCGGTTCCAGTATTCGGGTTACAACCCCTTGATTAGAACCGTAGCAAAAGTTACAACGAATTATCAATGTTTGTGCATTGATTAAGTGATTTCTGTCGATCCAAATGATCCAAGAAATCCACAAAGATGCTCTCTACATCAGAATAAGTTAAGGTAATTAGATGGAAAAGCAAAAGTTGCTTACTTTCACTTGGCTTGAGCACAGCCAAGTAAATTACCTTTTTGAGAGAATAATTCACCATTGTTTGTTTGCTTTAATGAGGTAATGTTTTGAGATAAGATAATGGCTGTCAAGATTGTTTCAACACTTAGAATCTTAGATGTCTTTTTTGTTTACAAAGTTAACGATTTTTCCTGATTTTGTGAATCTAATGAAAGAAATTTACCTAACCTGATTTCTCACTTGGCGAAAATAGTAGTAGTTCATGAGTTGGCTACGTGACTGACTGACTATACCCATAACATTTTCATCTCTCATAGAAGGACTCGGATCTAGGCCCAAAAACGGCCCAATGGACTCATGTTTGGTACTTCGTTTTTAAAATGGGTCAACATTTCAAGAACGATGGTAAACCCATTTGGGGCTGGGTCGCACACTCTCACTCTAAATCAAAATTTTCTAGTGGGAGAAAATGGTCTTGTTGGACAGTCTCAGTTTTATAACTTAACGGTCTAACTAAACAAAATAGGATTTCACACTTATCTCACTGGTCAAGTTTCAAACAAAAATAGTAATAAAAATTAAATAATAATAAATTAAAAAAATTTAAACTAAAAGGAAAATTACAAAAAAAAATATAAATGTTTTTACAAGAAATAGCAATCTTGTGGTTTAATAAAACATCAAGCTCACTTTTAACTAATTTCAATGCTTGTTTCTAGCTAAATTATTATCTGTTAGATGGGTTATGTTTGGGTCCTCTATGTATTTTCTATTGCATGCACTCTCTTTCTCTCTCTCTCTCTCTCTCTCTCTCTCTCTCTCTATGTAGCCACAAGACAAGGAAAGGTCTCCATCTTTATGACACTGGTCAGTCATAATCGATTAGCATCGATTCCTTTTAATGCATACATATTTGGTCATTACGGAAATCACAATATATAAAGAGAGTTTTTGTATTTAAAAAGGAGCAGTTGGGAGACCTGATGGATGGCCTTACAGGGTCGATGTCAACAAGAATATCCCCACAAAGAAAGGTTACTTTGTGACAATGATAAAATGTCACCAACCCTTACTCTATGTACACAATAAAAACAAATTTTAATAACCGAAAATAATAATAATAATAAACATGGTACATGCTTTGGCTGAGCTTTGCATAATTAAGTAGCTGAGTTGGATCAGGTTTGTCCAACATGTCAAACCCAAGCAACCTTATGTTTTTCAAATCAAACTGGGCTGGGTTAGGCCAAATTAATTTAGGAACTCTTTTGAGTAGGATGGGTATGGACCCAAATGGGCGGGCCTCATGTGAAGGGAAAACACCAACCTTGATTCGTTGAGTCACAAAGAGACTGACTACATGCACCTACCAACTCTCTATACATATTCTTGTTTCCTTGTATAGACAAGTTTCGTTATCATGTCAATGGATTCTTATCTTTGTCAATCATCTCAAAAGCTCTATCAAATTTCTCTCTTTAACATATCACCACATATTCCATAATATATAATATTATGATCAATGTGCTTGGTGCGGTAATGAAATGCAACCAACATTCATACTCTTTAAGTCTGAACTCTGAAGCACTCTTTGAGTACGAGATATATATAGTAGACTACATATTTAATGATATGCAACATTCATACTCAACTTTAAAGCACTCTTGAGTCCTGACCATCATAGCAGACTGACTACACACTTTTAATGTCACTCATGAAGGGGCTTTCGAGGACCCAAATGCTAACTAAAATCTGTATGACAAGTTCAGAAAAGGGAATCTAAAGTTTACATCAACAGCGATTTATGGTTCTCTTCTCTTAATTTCAAGACTAATCTTTCCTTGGTTGTTGCACTTGTTTTCTCATGTCTTTTTTGTTCAATACTCACTGAAAATGGGAACAGAATTAAGGGGACCCATATCAATTGGACCGTTGGAAGCTTAGGAAGTGGTGGAACTCAAGAACAAGCCCTGACTAGTGCCCATGATTTTGAAAGTCGCACACTTTTAACTTTTGATTAGTAGACCGTTGGAGATCATAATCATACATTCATACAGTAAATAAATCGGATTCCAACTTCTCTTTTTTCTTTGCTTTAACCACACCAACCATGGCAGAGATTTCTGGTGCAGTGCGAGTGCGATTACCCAATCAACCGCCCAGGAACCAGACTCTTGAATCTCTCTTTGCAGCCTTTGAATCGAAGGATTTTCTGCTTTGTACGAATTCTGCTTCAACATCAACCTCTTCCCGAATCTCCAATACAGAAATAATGGTCGACACTACTGCCGCTGCTCTGCGACAAATAAATCACAGTCTCGAGTCTCTCTCGGCAACCCTTGATCCCAAGCCTTCTCTCCTCTCTAAGAGTTCAACATCAACCTCTCTGGTGGAGATTAGAGGTGCCCAACCACCAACAACCCGTCAGTCAATTCACACTGTAGAATCTCTCTTTGCAGCCCTCCATCCCAATGCTTTGACTCTCTCTCAGGATTCGATCTCCACCCTACCTAAGCCACTAGAATTTACTCTGGCTGATTTTGCTGTGGAAAGGGGACCGAGATACAGAGCTTACGCTGAATTGAGAGAATCAAAGCTGAGGAAGCACAATATGATGATCAAGCATTACTACTCCGATGAACCAGAGTCTAAGGTGACACCTCCCAAGAAAAGGGTCATGTTCCAAGATACAATTGCAAGCGGTGTACGCAACAGAACTTCAGTTGTTGCTCAATCTGTGCCGGATTTCTCGGCTGTTTTGAGGAAAGAGAACAGGAGGCCACCACCATCGACCGCAATGCCATCGTTGTTGCAGATGACTCCACCGCCTTCGAAAACTTCGAAACTTTGTGCGCTATCGTCAAAACAGGGAGGGAGTAAATCAGCCAATGCGGGGGACAAGCGAGGTGGGGGAGTGATGATGAGAAAAAGTTACGCTAGCGCTGATGAGCTCAAAGGATTGTCTTCCGCTGCTGCGTCTGCCATTAATGGCGATGGCGAAAGCAGAGGAGGAAAGAGCAACAGAGCTGTTTTCGGATACAGACAGTACTAATTTCTAATTGTAGTGCCTTGATTCATTCTTTTCGTACACGATTCCTTGCCTGTTCTCCTCTTTTTCATTTTTTTTAAAATTCATGGATAAATTGTGTAGCATATGATATGTTTCATATCTTCATCTCGTTTCTTGTTTCTTTTTGAGAGGATTGGTTTTCCTTATTCTTTCTTTTTTTCCTTCTTCTAAATCCCTCTTCTACTAACAGAATGGAATTTATTGACCGTAAATGGATGATCTATGATGTTTACGACTTTTTAGTGCTTGTCTTGTGTCCTTCAAGTATGGGATCAACCCATAATTCGAGGGCTGAGAGGTAGGTAGTTTTGATCACAGAGATGATCTTTGCACACATTTGGATAGAGATCGCATGCAATTGACAACATGGGTATCACTGGGACTTCCCCATTTGACCCCAAGGAAAAGCCATTGTTTCTCCTTTTGTCTATTTTCCATCGAGTACCCATCCACATACTCTTGGATAGCCTTGCATCACCATCCACATACCTGTGAATCCCTGCTTCCTACAAAAACAATAAGTGGGTCAAATTAGAGCCCATGTTGCAATTAATACGATTGCTAATTTATAATGAGAAGGATTCAAACAACTAGATGCATACCTTGTAATTAGACAAACAGGTTCTACAGCAAATCCGCAGTAACAACCCCACATGAAAAATGATCGATGCAACTGAATTGCTACCTCTCTGGTCCATTGGGGATTGCACTCCTTCCCTCAACTATCATCAACAATAACTGCTACACATAATTAAACATTGCTCCATTCACTGTGATAACCTGCTTCCACAGTTATACACAATACGCACAATGAGATTTCTATTCCATCCACCCCTCTCTCTCTCTCTCTCTCTCTCTCTCTCTCTCTCTCTCTCTCTCTCTCTCTCTTCCATTAGCAGCTTTGGATTTTATTGAAACCCAAATAGCTACTTTTTTACCTATCTCAAAGACCAACATAATCGTTACCATGTCCTCTATTGTGAACACATCTATTATCCATCATTTTCAAATATCAGCTTACCTACTACACTACCCAGTCAATTTATCTTGAGCAAGAAGCAAGTTATAAGAGCCTAAAGCGAAATGTGAATGAAAGTGCTCAAAAACTTAAAACAAAAAAAAAACCAAAATAAAGAATAAGAGAACGGATATGCAAAATTAGCAGTTTACTTTATCCCCTGTGAATCTAACCATTCTGTACAAAAATTCAATGTCCTCTTCGACTGACAGGAAGGTGTGCCATGGTTAACCCTATGGTTGCAGTTGTTTGCATAATTACAAAAGCAAAACCAGATTCCGCAGTTTCATCAACCCCTGAATGAAACAGTCAGGTAACTTCTACAAGTCAAAATAGTAGTCGCTATAGCTGAGATTCAAAATAAACTCTCCCTGAGTACAAAACTTCTACAGTCGAAAAAATTCTCCATTGACGAAACTCGAAAAGGAACTTCCTTTGCATGGCAAGAGGTCAATCACCATTTCATCGATCAGGAGCTTAAGTATGTCCTGCTCTATTTCAGCTCCCATCTCAAATGCTTCAACCTCAAAATGCATCCATTTCCCCAACGAATGACCCACCACTTCCCTGTCTATTATCTCATCTAGGTTCCTCCCAGCTAAATTGGTCCACTTCCTAATTTCCTCATAAACCTCCCTCCTCAAACTCTCTCTACTCATTCCTATTTGCATTTTCTTCCAAATTCTAAACCCCGTTTTACAGTAGTGGCCATATTTCAAGTCCAAACACTCTATCATACAGTCAAAAAGAAACTTATTCAGTTGGTTCCTCTCTTTGGCTTCAATGAGACCCAGTCTGCTGTCAGAAATTGTAGATAGTGCACCAACAAGAATCTCCAATTCCGCAAGAAGAATTGGACCTACAATGAACTCTTCCTCACCATCTCTTGGAGAAGCATTTCTGAACAACAATTCAGCATTAAGTATAATCTCCCTGGAATGGTTGAGTTTGTTTTCATCTAATCCAATGTCAGCAAGACCTATACTGTCTAACATCTTGGAAATGGAGCTGATGGTATTCGTCACCATCCCAGTTCCAGCACTTCTGCTGAATGAAGCTGCAGAATCCAAAAGATCAGCATCAGCACCAGATGTTTTGTGTTGGTCGCAGAAGCAATCCGTGGGTTCTGGCTGCATCTTACATCCTGAGACGAGAAATGTGTAATATGAAATTGTAGAAATCAAGAATTAAATGACTAGGAAAGTAACTAATGAAAATTATATTAGCCTATTAGGCGTAAATCAATTGCTTAAAACCTTATCTCAAAAATCTAGCACAGATTCTTACCTGAGCAACTGTCAAGACTGTCAGAGAGACAACCATCATTAGAGAAAGAAGCTTCAAGAACCGACCCTGGGCTAGGATGTTCTGCATCCCCAGAAAGAGGCAAGCCAACTGAAACTCTAGTGGCTTTTGCTCCTGCCTGAAGAGAATAGAAATCAAAAAACTAAGTTACGAGGAGATGGTCAAATGGCACACCATTGGTCAAGGACATACAGAATAATAAAATTTGAAACTGATATATACAAAGCAGTGAAGTATGTAAAATAGACCAAAAGTACATGGAGCATGCATACATGAAAATTTGGATCAGTACTCCTATTTATTTAAGCCACTGATGGGAAATAGAAAAGCAAAACACAAAACACATCAGGCCTCCACTAACTTACCTTAAATTGTTTTCATTCTTCGTAATAGTTATCTTTTATCCCTTTCCATCCCCACCATTGTCTCAGTTACTCAAGAATGTTAGGTTCTGTGGTGTTAACCTCAAGATCAGGTTGAGAACCTTACATACATAGGGATATTCAGTTTTCTTATGCAACATCACATGTAGAATCTTGTACTTGTACCAAAATACCAAATCTTCTTGACCTTTTATGCTACAAACAACTAATTCTCATAACACTCATCATTCCTATAATTTTTTTTTTTCAAAATTTAATCCAGTTCATTAACTTTAATAAGAAGCATCGAACTTCAGAATCTAGGTCCACACCAAGTCCAGACACCATTTATGTTAGAGGGATGAGACACATGCTGACAGACACTTTATCAAGACAAAGATTTCTTGTTTTGAACTTCCCATACATGTTCTATGATTGCTTGTATATCAAATCATATTATTTTTATAGAGATAAGTTACATAAATTAAATAATTTTCAACATACTTCTTACTAAATGAAAAACTCACGAACTCAACATCTTGTTCCTGCAACAGTGGCATACTTATTACACAGAAACAAAAAGATGTATCATACACTAAAAGGAAAACCAACTGACCTGGAACTTCGTGTTTGAATTGAGCATCCGACCTTGAGCAGATACGCTATCAGAGAGATCTGAATTTATGTTGCACAAGCTGTTCTTGTCGAATCCAACCAAAAATCTGTCTTCATTCTGAGAAACTGGCTTTTCTGCAGTTAGGGCAGATATCAGTTCTTGGAGAATTGAAGCAGTAGATTTTCCCGTAATAGTCAGCTCATCCCCATCTTGACATGTCAGTTCCCTCAGCTTTTGTTCGAGCAATGCACCCAAAGCATCTCCTTTTAATTGCAGTGCCTTTTGAGAAGAAGTATTTCCATCATTTGCTCCAAATAATTGCCTTCTCTGCTGAGAAAAACCATTGCCCATAAACTCATTTCGACCTCTGTTCTTCTCCTCCATTTCAGCAGGGGAGGAGGAGCCAATACAGTGCCTCATTCGGGAATTAAACATGAAAGCAACTATACTGGAGTCCCTATTCCCAACATTTGTATTAACTTCATCTAGGTTTGGAGGCCGCCGACTCTTGACAAGGCTCTGGTTCCCTGAGCATGCTCTGAGACCTATTCTTTTCCTCTCGATTACATTGCCACCACTGGTTCTTTGCTTTTCAAGGGATGAACTGCAGATACGTGTGCTTTCAACCTGACCACTCCTCTTTCGGACTGGGCTTCTTAGCCGTGACAAGGAATGATCTTGCTTGTCATAAGCAAACCTCCTTGAGTCGACTTTAAGATTATCCAGTACTTTAGGGTGCATTCTTGGATGGGTGCCGCTGTTTAAATTCCGATTTAACGCAACAAAGTCTTTTGACCCATTAATATCAGCAGCAGACATAAATCTTCTGCTCTGCACATTCGTGTATTTTGACCTAGGAGCTATCCTATCCTTGGGCACCAGAATCTGATTTTCTCCCTGAGACCTTTGCTTGAGAGTAGTGGAAGAAGGTATGGCTTCTCGAGACCTACATTGCTGTGTAGAAAGGCGATGTTGAACCTGAACCTGATCTCGGAAACGAGGCTCTCTCTCCATAGCATTTTCCCTTCTGGGGCACATATTGACTTTGGCCTGGGGTGTAGGCACAGGCCAGTACTGATTTGGCAGAACATCTCTCTCTTGCTCAAGAGATTGAATGGTTGATTTTGGTTTGGTTCTTGCTGACCCCAGAGAAGCATTACTGAACTCTGAAGTGATGGAGTCAGCATTTGGCTTACAATCTACAACATCTAGCAAATTACCACAACTTTTGCACGGAAACTGCTCCTGCAAAGACTTGGCAGCACAAGCATAATGCTTAGAATGATCCAATGACAAAGTTGAAGTTTGTTCCACTGTGATATCATCCTTAGGAGTAGCATTCGGAGAAGAAGAGCAAGTGAGAGCACATTTTGCTCTATTGGGAGCTTGCAACCCAGGTTCCAAAATCTTTGTAGCAGCTTCCATCAGCCGTGCTGCATTCTTACCAGAGAGTCTCCTTGGACTTTTCACTGAAGAAGCAAGCTTCCGGTTATGCTTGGAAAAAACAGTCTTGAATTGCAGCGCTTCGGCCCCAAACCTAGTCACCGGCCGTCTATCAAACAAGCCTGTTTTCTGAAGCTTCTCAGGCCTTGTTTCCAGGTTGGAGTGATCCTTGTCCGCATACAAATCTTCTTGACCGTAATCAAAGAATTCGGAAGCTCTACTATTAAACTTATTAGCTGACTTATTTTCTGAGTCGTGATGAGAATGATCAAAAAGCGAAAGTTTTTTTGACTTATCTTTAGGCACTGTGGGCATGGATTCCAACCCCATTAACCTGGCGATCAAACCCGGTGGCCGCATTTCATTGTTCCGTTCAACATCAAGGCCATCAACTTCACATTTCTTCGCAGTAGGAAAACCCCCACGATTTTCATCAGCAATCTATCATTTTGAAAAGAGGAAAGAAAGGAAACTTTAAAAAACAACCAGACATTTATAAAGCAAAGATTCAAATAAACAAAGAAGATACATACCAGTAGAAGCTTGGCCATTGGCCGCTTCCCATCGCCACTGAACTTCTTGGAAACCCGCTTTGCACGATCTAAAGACAAGGTAAATGAAAATAGACATCGAATATTCCTCATTTCATTCAACTCATAGGACAACTAGCAGCAGCAATGCAGTAAAGTGGAGTCAAAGAAAAGGGACAAAAAGGAAAGAACCTGGTGGAAGCAGCTTCTTGGAGAATAACTTTTTCTTTGCAAACCTCCGGTTCCAATCGAAGAGCTGGAAAAGGATGCCGACGCAACCACCAGGCCTGTGAGGCCGCTTCTCTGAAATGGCTAGACTGGACGATGTTTTTTCTGAAGTATCGTCCATTTCTCCAATGAAGGGAGGTTGATGTAAACTAAAAAACCAAACTAGGTTCCTCCCAAAGCTCTTCTACAACAACTAACAAATGAATCCTAAAAGCTCTCACTATGGACGCTACCTAGCTGCAGAAAATGTGCCTCAAACATTTCAGAGCAAGCTCTGTGGTGCCATAGAGAGACCATCGACTCTTGTACAGTGGCACTTATCCCGAATGCTACCAAATAACAAAATTACACCCAGACCCAGTGACCTGAAGAAGGTACCCTACCTCTCAATGCGTAAGCAACTACCCAACTGTAGATCCCTGGCGATCCTCGAAGTGGAAGAAAATCAAGACCAGAGGAGCCGGAAAGTCGACGGTGACAGTACGCAATAATCTATCTTCTCTGCAAGAGAAAACTTTGCCGCAATTACCCCCTGCCAGCTGGTCTATCTGATAAAGAAGTGCAAGAGGTCCAGTTTGATCTTTCCTCAGCCCCAAGAAAACCCAGCCGCAGCTTCTGCTAATGCAGTAAAAAGCTTTCTTATATAAGCCCCTCGCTCACCCAGTTCTCTTTGCCTATGAATGTGTTGTAGTCTTACAGTAGAGAGAGAAGCAGCAACAGAGCGCGTGCGCTGCGTTGGAACGTAAAACGTAAAACGAAAGAGAGAGTGAGAGAGAGAGAGGTGGGACTTGCGAGGTGGCGTAGGTACGCAGGTAAATCGAAGCGGAGACTGGAGAGAGACAAGCAGGTGTGGACTCAGTGGGACTATAGTGGTAACTGTCTCGGAGTCGGAGCTGAGCTTGGATTGGAGGTTTCCCGGTTTCCCGGTTTCCCGATGACGATGAAACCGTGAATTATGAAAATGGTGGGTAGACATATTAGAAGAAGACAAAGAAGGATTTCGGGCACGGAAGGTCTTGTACTAACAAATCTGCAAAAAGGACGAGCGATGAGTGAGACTTATGAATGAAGGTGTCAGAAATGGAAAGACAGAGGTCCCTTCCCTTCATTCAGTCGTCCCATCCTGTGACCTTTTCTTCGCTGTCTTACCAACTCAGTATTCAGGAATCAGAATGCGGAGCGTATCTATCTATCTATCTATCTAACTCTGATCATTTTCAAAACTCACGACGTAATTCAATCAATATAATAATATTCATTGATATATTTTTTTTTATCTAGTCCAAATTTCAATTTTCTTCCTTTCCTCAAGATTCCATTCAATTCAATTCAATTCAATTATTTATATTTTACTAATCTCTGGTACGGTGGAGGTGGATATGTTACTACAGACAAGGTAGGCGTTGACAACCCAACCGAGATGTTTTCTAACCATCGGTTTTAAATATTGATATCTATGAAGATAACAAGTTACCAAAATCGATACCCTCGCTGCTTGCTACCAACTTGGTTACCAAAAAGAATTCCTAGAGAAAGAAAAGATACGCTTCCCAAACCGTCTAGTTATACCAACTTCGTTTTAATTATTTTTTTTGTTTACCATTTTGTTATGGGAAACGAGTTTGTTGGAAGAAAGAAAAACGTGGACAGAGATCTCAAGGAAACAAATTTCAGTATGATATTAAATAAGAGCACCACAATGGATAGAGGAGCTTTTCATGTAAAAGAGAGAAAAAGGTCATGTTTTTCCTTTCATAATTAAACAGCTAAACTTAATACTAGAAAAAAGAAATGATAAAAGTCCAATGATTAGCAACATAGAAAGTTTTAGTTTTCGTCTTGGTAGGGTGGGCCCCTGATGCGAAGAAACAATCTCCCAACCCCATCTAATTCTACAAAACTACATTGACCAGTTGTTGGTAAATTTAATAGCATTTATCAATGAAATGCATGGCAGTTTTGCCTGCTAATCGCCCAACAAATAAACCCCCTCGGAATTTGGCCTCTGCTTAGCTAGTAGAGACTGATTTCTAAAGATCACCCAGATCACCAACTAAACAGGGTGTAAAAACAAGGGGAAGCCCCTAAAATTTGCGGGCAATTACTCAAATTTACCAGGAACAAAATTTTGTAAACTCAAACAGCTCTGGCTAAGTTGAAGTAGGCTTTGCGTCTTCGGGAGGAACACAAGGCCACCATGTTGTTACCGTGCCCTCGTCTTCAGGATAAATGCCCTTCGAATACAACTGATCCCTGATCTGATCACCCCTCAGAAAATCTTTCTCCTTCCTTGCCGTAGCTCTTTCCTCAATCATAAGCAACACATCTTCCTCTTTCAACCCAGCTCTCATGAGAGCCTTCTCCTTCAACTGCTGTAGAATCTGCAAGTTGAAAATAACAATTTTAACAAGGAATGTCTAGAGCAATGGCACATCATCCATGATTCATTCAAGATCAGTTCCAAGCCACACAGAACAATGTCATTACCTCAGAACAAGTATTAGAAGACAACAATCCCAGAACACCCAAAATCTTCTTCACTTCTTTCTCCACTCGAACAAGAGACTGAATGGGTGATGGTTGTTTTTGCTGTTGTTTTTGCTTCTTCTGCCAAAGCAAATCAAGTAATTACTAAGACTGATGAAAGTACAACTTGGACGTTCCTTGAGAACTGAATACACACGATAAACGAGCAGGTAGGGAACCCAGAATATACAAGGAAAGAATGATACCTTGAGCAAGCCCAAAGAACTGTTAATGAATGTTAGGGATTCCTTCAGAGCTCCATTCAATATGTCCACAACATGCAGGTCATCAGCCATTTTGGCTTCAAAATCACTGCGTAACCTGTCAATGCATTTTTGTGCAGCAGGAGTGATACGTGCTGTTTGGGCATTTTGAGCTGCAACATCTGTGAGATTCTCTTTTTGAAATGGAGATAAAGCCACTTCACAGTTATGCAAAGCCTAGTGTCATCAAAAATACCTTAGTTCAAACAATTGTTCAGAAGTAGGGACATGTAATTGCATAATAGTAATTAATTTACAAAAGAAAAAGTGCATAATACTAAAAATGCAGTTGATTCTAATAATGAGTTCGTAGAATAGAAGTACCCACGCATCTTTGCAAGCATAATAGGGGTAAGGAAGGAGGGAAAAGACAGTTAATTACTTAGCAAAGAGATCCCACATGGCAACTTAATTGGCAGCCCAAAAGCACTTCAGTGAAGTTACAAGCAAAGTCCAATTTCTAGATATCAAATTAATCAGTTGACACACAACAGTTCAGATCTGGGTTTTTTTTTTTTTATCCTGACAAGTAAACAAAAACTTACTAATGAAGAAAGAATAGAAATACAACTCAAACACCAAGGCCAAGCCCCATAGGGTAAGAACCCTCAAAGAGAATCACACAATAGGGTAGGGACCAAGATATGGTAATTTTTTAAGAATCAAAACTATGAAGGTAGATCTGAGATCCTTTTCTTTCCTCCTTCTGACCAGCGAGCTATTCATGACATTTCAGGTAGTCGAGAAACAAAAGGTTGGGTCGGTGCAGATCTCTCAATTCTTCAAGACTATAACTTATAAAAAGAAGGGTGTACCCAGTGCACGAGGCTCCTGCCACTGCAGGGTCTGGGGAGGGGCTTACATATGCAGCCTTACCCCTGCTTCATGTAGAGGCTGTTTCCAAATCCAAACCCATGGCCACCAGGTGATAATGGAGCAACCTTACTGTTGTGCCAAGACCATACTTATATATGAGAGATATTCACAACATTTGGAGCAGTAGAGACAACAGGTGGGCGGCACCCCCACTGGTAGGTGCATTGCTGATCCAGCTCTCTGGAAAAGGAGGTTTGGAATCAACTTGAGTGTATGTTCTAACTTAGCCAGACGTAAGATGTAAACAGTTGTTCTGATGGGTGAATACAGGATGTCTGATAATATCCTCAATTTGGCATTTGTGGGGGCAACATGAGGAATACATACAAAGGTCTTCCAATTATTGTCCTTGAATTAATGGAAGTTGATTCATTAAAGAAAGAAGTTTAGTTTTGGTAGGATATGGTCCATAAGAGAATTTTCTGAAATCATTCATGCAAATAGAATTACTGAGATCCCAACCAGAAGACCACATTGACATGTTCTGAACTTTCAAGGCAAACCCTAAATAACTGAACTCTATCTTCTAGTGTAAGTGCTCAATTTCAAATGTATCTCTGTATCCTCGCCTTGTATACCTTGGATTGTATCCACATACTACTGTCATTTGGGTTTACCACCCTTGCCATGATTCTTTTAATTTGAAACACATTACTCCTCATCCCAGTTTTCTGAGCTATCCCAATGGGGATCTCTTTTAACTTTGAATATAATGTGGAGGCAAATTTTAAAAACAAGCTAAAAATATCAATCTCAAGAAAAAGAATAACCAGAAATTAGGTATTGCAGTATCAGAAGAGCTTCAACTTCCCACGGTAATGAAAAGATGCGGCTCAAAGGAAATAGATCTCTCCATGGAAGAGAAATCTCCATTTTAAGTGTAAAGAATAACCTCCATTGAATGAGTCCTATGGAAGAACTTCATAAGAGACAAAAGACTCAGCTTCGCTTGCTGGAAGCACACTAATAACTTTTCAAAAGGGTTGGAGAGGGGGAAGGAAGAGAGAGAGGAGACAATAGTATATTTTTTTATCCACTGAATGGAAAATATCAGATGAAAAATCAATTCTTTATCTAGATAGCAATTAAGCCAATTATGTGAACATACCATGGAGGATATGGAGGGACTGAAAACCATATGGAGGTGTTCTAATCAAAGCCTTTCCTCAGATATAAAATCTTGATGGCTTTACCATTCCATTAAAAAGAACTGGATGGAAAGACCATTTAACAAGGAGATGAAAAAGGGAACTTTAGACTTTTAAACTTCCAACCAGAGCCACAGACAGTTTTACCTTGGCATTTCTCAGTTAACATTTTTGGTCTGGAAAATTCAGGGTCATCATTCAGACATAGTAAAAATGAGCTTATAAATGTTTTCCAAGGACTGCTTTAAGATTACATAGATTTTTTCCTTTTTCTCAAAAAAGTTTATGCTACATAAATTGGGAGTGTAATACAACTTTTTATGAAATGAATCCTTCGAAGAATGGAACAGCAGACTCAAATGATTACTACTTCCAGCACAGCATAATTTGTAGCTTTACAAAAAAAAAATTCAAAGCCCTTGCCACAAAAACAAGAGAAGTACTAAAGTGAAGAAGCTATGGGCCATCCCAAAGAGCATTAGTTAGGTCGAGAAAGAATCTTACAAGTGCTCTCATATCAAGTAGAATTCGAGAATCCAAGCTGCTATTTATGGTTCATTAAGAAAAACTTCATTATTTTGGGCCTTCTGATGAAATAAATGTACAGAATTAGATGCAAGGTGCACTGGACAAAATTCGGTTCATTAGAATAACTTGTCAGCGTCCTTGCTAACCTCTCATAACCAAATTTTTTTTAGGAGTTGCTGCAGGACTTCACCAAGGTGCCTCAATCCTCTTCCAATCCATCACTTCTCCATTTTGGTCATAGAAGCTTTGATTTCTCTCTCTCTCTCTCTCTCTCTCCCTCTGTCAGGTGGGGACGAGTTAAGGCATCCCAAAAACGATCTATCTTTCTGAAACGCATATCAGGAAGTTTCCACTGTGTGCATCAACTTCTTCAGAAGGAAGACCAATGGTGTCAGAAGAGTTCCAGATGTGGATACTTACTGGCACCCTATTGTATTTATGCCTCCTTTAAGGTCTACCCAGAACAAATATATCTTTCAGGGCCTTAAGTTGGAAGGCTTGAACATAAACTTGCTTTTTGGTTGGGTTATCCTAAAAGGGTAGAAACAATCTTACTTAGGCTTTTTGGCCTAGCACCCTCGCTATTATTCTAGGATCTATTCCTTCTCAGCTTGAAACAATCCATAATGATTTTCTAGAAATTTAAGAAGGCATCAAAAAGCACCACCTTACTGATTGGAACTTTTCATTTACACTTAAAAAGCTTGGGACAGCCTCAGGCAGATTACACTGGTAGAGAAGCTCAATCAAGTGGCAGTGGCATTTTAACAAGGAACCTCATGCTTCTAAAAGACACAATTGTTTCTCGGTATGGAATTACTAGTAAATGTGACACCAAGTGGAAGCTTGAGTTGTGAAATTAATAATTGGTATAATGCAGCATATGGATTATTTGTCCAATGAATCAGACTGAAGGACAGACAGAAAAAAAGCTTTTAGTTTCAGGATTATGTGCTTCAAGCTATCGCCTGCCTTCTCTCCAAATATCAGATCTGCCTGCCATCAAACTCCTATTAATAGGCCAGTGGACTGGTCATGTGCAATCCCAAAAAATAGAAAGATGAAGGCCCCTATCGTCATGATCAAATAAGTTACTATGCACTCTACATCTCCCGGAGTGTGATATTAATCAATAAGTTAATGTGCTTTTCCAGGATTTGTTCAATCTGGCCCTAAATAAAGAAGCATTTGTTTCAGAATACTTGGTCAACATGCAGGTCTACAGTCCTGGTTTCCAAAGTGATTGGAAGGTTCCCAAAATTGTACTAGCAGGAAAGGAAAAATAGATGAGGGTGCTTTTCATAAGGGATTTACTTGTTGACACCCCATGAGGTGTCAAACAATTTAAAACCTTATTTTTTGTCCATTTAGTATGACACAAATTTTGGGAATAAGATGAAGAAGGTTACATATTCTACATACACCTATAGAGGTGCCATTCAGACAGTCCCTTTTAATAGATCCGACATGATGCTTTCTTTTGTTCTGAACTTCTTTGCTCCCAGAAGAGGTTAAGTGCAGAATAGATTTCTGCCTGTCAAAATGCACCATCATTAGGACAACGGCCCTCATAATATCCCAATTGCCAATTATCTGAGCTCACAAGGCCACTATCTTATTACTTTATGTTTTTAGGCACCCTCGTGATGATGAATCTGTCCCCCAATTGCTTTTGGATTGCCCCAGTAAGTGTGCTTCATGTTTGTCTCAAGCATGGGGGAGAACTGGGCTGTGTCAAAACTCAAAAAATTCATGAAGTTTGTGTGATGCCGGCCATTTGACTTTAAGGCCAAAAGGAATAAAGATTTTGAGACTTGCTACATCTGCCAAGACATGGCATATGTAGTTCGCAAGAAACCACAGGAACATTTGAGTCATACTGAGCCAGTAAATACAGTTGCAATGAAAGGAGAGGAGTTGATGACTTTTGGGTAGAGCAGGTCCTTGCCCTTTGTAGTTTTTATAAGGGATTTTTAACCCCGCTTATCAACATTTATTTACAATAAATTATCACTTACTTAAAAAAAAAGAGCAATCAAAGCTAAGATTTGGAGTTAACAAATGTTACTTACCCGATAGAGGGTGAGTACTTCAAATGATGCATTATCAAGTTGTGAAATCGAATAATTGACAGGAGAACGATAGTGTGTGCTCATCAAGAAATACCTCAAAGCCAATGGATGGTATTGTTTGGTGACCTACAGGAAAATTGATATTACAATACAAATAAACATAGGCTTCAATAGGGAAAAAGAAAACATAATTAAATTACACATAAAAAGATCACAGGTACCTCGCGAATTGTGAAAAAGTTACCCAGTGACTTGGACATTTTCTCATTGTTCTGTGTCACAAAACCATTATGCATCCAATATCCCACCTTGCTACTCAAGCAGGCAGCGCAGCTTTGAGCGATCTCATTTTCATGATGTGGGAATATCAAATCCATCCCACCACCATGAATATCAAAAGAGGAAGTAAGGTAATGAGCACTCATGGCGCTGCATTCTATATGCCATCCTGGTCTTCCAGGACCCCATGGACTGTCCCAACTTGGCTCACCAGGTTTTGCAGCCTATAAACATTGGAAAATTAAAGTAAATCAACATTAATTACTAATCAAAAGGAAAGAACATGGTGTCCTAAAGCTAATTACAATCATAAGGTGTGTCATCAAAGTCATCACCTTCCACAATGCAAAGTCTGCAGGGTTTCGCTTTCTTGAGTCAATAGCAACTCGTTCACCAGCACGATTATCTTCTAGTTTCCTTCCAGACAATCGGCCATAATCAGGAAACTTGTCAACTGAGAAGTATACATCTCCATCAACTGTGTACGCACAGTCGTTTTCAATAATCTGTCACAAAATACCATCAGAAATAAAAGACTGATGCATATAAGAAAAGTTTTTTTTTAAGGGTAAATAATTGTATTCAATGAAAGGAAAGATACAGTAAAAGCTCCACTAAAGAGCGCCCGGGGGGGGAGAAAAGGACAAAAATTTAAAAATATACAACCTTCCCCACGGAGATGAACCTGGAAGGGAAGCCCCCACACCTGGGAGATGAACCTTTTCCTAGAGAAATCAATACAAGGAATGAAAGGGGTGTCAACTTTCCCCCAGACATCACAAGATATAGCTTCCCAGATTTGCTGCAAAGACTTCGATTCTGTGTACCATTTTCTCAAGTTTCTCTGTATCCAGATGTGATAGCTATTTTTGAAAGAGCAAGAGTAGGGGTCTATGTTGTCTTATGGTTATCTTGAAGTTATCAACCAACATAAGTTCTCCAATAGACCAAAATTTTACTCTTTCCACACTAACTCAAGATGTAGAGAAAGAAAATTATATGAAATTATCTAAATAATTATAACCAAAAATATTTATGAAATTATGGTCCTGCAAATATTTATGATGCTTAGTAAACTTTACCAAGTTCACAAACTATCACATTTCAGACGGGGTGTGTGTGTGTGTGTGTGTGCACGCGCGCTACATGAAAGTGCATCCAAAGTTGTGGAAAATTTCAAAATTAAGAAAGTGCCACTCCCAGTCTACCACTACTATTACATGATAGAGGTAGTGCCATGTTTTGACCTCTATCACATACTCCTATTGGGCTAAAACTAGAAAAAAAAAATGCATCACAGTGCACGAGACCTCCGCTACTGTAGGGTCTAGGGAGGAGCAGAATGTACACAGCCTTACCACCGCAATGCGGAGAGGCTGTTTCCCTATTTCAAAACCGTGACCATCAGGTTGCAATATGAAAACCTTACTGTCACACGACTCGCACCAAAGCTAAAACTTGGCTTATGGTAATTATAATTACCCAAAAAAATACAAATATCTTATTTTAAAGATTAATGTTGAGCAATCAACTTTTTCACTTCAGTCTCTATCAATATCCTGCAACTGTATTACAGAATGTTATGTACTCAAAGAGTAAGGCGTGAAGTGAGTTTAATCATGCACAAATAAAGGAATAATGAATAATATCTTTCCTTTCAGGAGGACCTAGCCTGAACGATTCAGACTATTTGGATCAAGTCAATATTCAAAACAACTTATCAGGGTAAAAAACAAAAGCAAAACAAAACCCAATTTGGTGTTCAACCCACTTAATAGACCAGGTCCATGGTCAGCCGATGCAACTGTTCAACCATTGCCTAACTTGCTGAAAACTGTTCGTCAAATCAGCTGAAATTGTCAGGAAAGACAGCTGACCAGGTTTAGGGGTCAATTCTGTGGAAGTAACCGGGTCAACAGATTCAAGGTGTACCCAGCCAGTCCAATGCAAATCCCATAACACCAATGAACAGTTCATCAAAGATCCAGATTTGGGTTTATCACAATTTGAGGCAATGAATAAATCCACCCCCAAGAATGCCTTGGTACATTCCAGTTTTTGACAGTTCAGGCTGGTCCGAATTTTAAAGCACCGAGTGTAATATCAACTGAAGTTCAATTCTACCACTAAATTTTGGTAAGAGGAGAAACCTCTATGTCCACTTCTTGTTTTTCTTTCTTGGATTACTATCACAATCTAAGGATGAGGCCAGATGGTGTTGCTTCCTTGAATTCAGCAGATCACAAAAAACATATCAATGCCACTAAAAAAATTATTCAGAGATGCAACTAAATCACGCATAAAGGGAAAAATCTAATATGCCAAACTATCAATTTCCAGAATTAAAAAAAGCTCAAAAAGAAATAAATCTGATCAAAGGAAATAGCAGAAAATTAACAAAACCATACTGGACAATAATACTAGCAGTAATAGGAATATTAAATAAGCACAACCACTGCCAAAGTAACCCAATAAATCAAAGAGGAAACAGTATGCGTGTCCCAGTTAAATTTGGAAAAGCTCTAACATGTCTGAAAATGATCACATAACCCCTTTATAGACTTAACCTTACTCAGAGTAACACATATTTAAGGGACAGGAGCTAACCCATCCCGAGTTATTTGTTGGATTCAAGAGATGGAGAAAGTAAATTTTTCAAGGTGTTTACATTCTGGACTTTCCTCATGCGGTATTGGTTGCTCAGCAAAATCCCTATAGGGACTCACAGCTATGGCATTGGTGAATGGGTGATCTGATCATGTCCTCCATTCCCTCAATCCCTCATTGTCTCTTGATTCTAATACTTGTGAGACATGCCATTATTCCAAGCAACATCGATTACCTTTTCCTACCCTTAAACCACTTTTATGACTTGAATTATAATTTTATTGGCACTTATTCACCCCTTTATAAACAACTGGACATCAATTCAACTAAGTCTTACCCCTACAAAACAGAGTCGGAACCATGTTGGTTGTTAAATCGAAGCCATAAACCTATTTTCATACCACCTCAAACATATGTCAATTTATGGGAGGCCATCTTTTAGCTCCTTCGATCTGAACCATAGAACTCCTATTAGATCAAAATTTTCAACAGACAAACCCCATCACATACAGGCACCGTGCACCCAATCAATAAATTGTTGATAACTTTCAAAAAAATGATTTGCTTTTAAACGGCAGCAAGATCATGTCAAACTGACGTTTACCTTTCAAAAGTTAATATGAAGAAAAGTGACAGAGACAATCCATACAATAACTCAGAAAAAGAGAAGCACGTACTGCCCTGCTCACACTACACTAAGTTGAATGCTAACTTCGCAAAAAAGAACTGTTACTTGGAGCTAGAGATGCTTCCTTATCACTAATCATTCAATAAAAATTACTGTGTATATATCAAAGTTTAAAATCTCCAGTCTTGAGGGTGTCTCAACCCTCTGAGAAACCAAAACTCAGTCGAGATCTCGATGAGACATAGTAAAAAAGCCGCAAAGGCTTAAAAAGTATGTTTCAACCCTCCATTTTAAGGTCTAATACTCTAAGGAAACCCTATTTTAGCATATATAAACACATTTGAACCATAAAATTGTAAAAATAATTATAGATGGTGGTTGTTCGGGTTTACACCCATGTTTGGCAATGTAGGTCTGAAGTTTAAATGTAAACCTAGGGTCATATTGTCTATTCTACATAATGTATCACTAGTAGATCAAAGAAGACCAAAGGAGGCAGTAATATTATATTTTAGGAGAAGAATAAACATAATAGCACTTAATTAATTAATTGTCATAGTCAAAAAAATCCAAAGTAGTCAAGTAGACAATACAATCATAATTCATACATTACGTTAAAACCAGTCGAGAAATGATCGAAAACTGGTCGAAACTGTCGAGACCAGTTTAGAACTAATCGAGAATGGTCGAGAATCTCGAGATCTCGTCTCATATGAGATCTTGTCTCGACCTGTTCGAGAAATTCGAGAGTCTCAAGATCTCGGCGAGAGATCGCCGAGATTATGAACCATGGTATATATTCAACAAAGAATGAGGTACAATATTTGCCAAGGATGATGAAAAATATCCGAAAAAACACATTTTCATCTAGAGCCATTTCAATAGACAAACAATATGAAATAAGAGGAGAAAGAACACCTGAGCTATCATTGCCCTAATCTGGTCCATATGTTCAGAAACACGAGGTTCTTGTGTAGGACGTAAGCACCCTAGATCATCCATGTCTTTAAGAAATTCTTGGCTGAACCGACCACTCAAACTTATTGGGTCTTCCCCAAGTTCATTTGCTCTACGAATTATCTGCAAAATGACAAAATGTTACATACCATCCTTAAACCCAAGCAATAATAATAATAATAAAATCAATAACCTCAGACCACATAAAATCGACAAAGGGACATGATGAATTATGCATCATTATTCAGAAAACTTGGCGTCAACTTTTTAAGAACAGCAACTTGATGAACTTCTTTTGGTGATTTCTGATGAAACTCCAAATAAAATCAATGGATTATATTAAAAGTCATTGCTTTTTCTTTTCTTTCTCTTTTCTTTTTATGAAAGGTAGGCCCCAAGGAAAGTTGAACTGATGACCTCGTTGAGGTGTTGGTTTTTTACCAACTGAGCTACCCCCTTTGGGGCTATAAGTCATCGCATTACTTTGTTCAGTCATGATCCATCCACATACTAACCATATGAAAGGGTTGATGCCCCATAATATATAACTAGGCTTTGCACATGGGTAATGCCTAATGGTATATGGTACCTTTCAACAAAAAAGGCTAAATGTTACACAAAGTAATATAATATATTACTTACAACAAAAGGTCAACGTTGATTTTAATTTTGCCAATTCCAACAAACTTAAAGGGCCAGGACAAATGGGGTGGGACACTCCCAAACACAAAAGAAGAATCTGAGTATAATCAACTTTGTGAGCTTTGTAAAACTCTTTTTACTCAAATCTGTTGACTTAATCAACAGATCATCCAACCAGAACGGCCATAGAAGAGCTCTGGGCAATTGAAACACTAACTAATCAGGTACGGAATATGCTGTATTATATATTCATTTTATATATTTATTGAGGGAATATTTTAAAATCCTAACAGTGAGAATAAAACATTTAAACTTTCAAAGTTTCACTTAAAACCAATAACGAGCCACTGAGGTACCACTTCAACTATGTGATAAATTCATTACTTAACACATATTGTTGAATGTCTTCCTTATATAGGACTCTTATATTATGCTTTGTTTTTATTTCCTTATTTCCTTTGTATTTCCTTTGTTAACTAAGACTCTTTCTTTCCTTAGTTCATTGGAACTCCTAGTTTCTCTAGGGCTCCTATTAGTTTGTAATCTCTTTTCTTATAAATAAAGCTGGGATGGTGGGAGAATAATCAAATCTCTCACTCTCTTTTTTTCTGAATCAACATGGTATCAGAGCTAACGTAAGATACCTGCTCTTTTTTCCTCCTCTTCTTCTCTCCACAACATGCCGTCAACCCCCGGTTCCCAGCCCTCACCGCCCACACCTACAGCCACCAAATCACTACCGCCATCCCTCTCTACCCTCTCAAACCCTCCCATCAGTCCTACCCAGCCCTTACCACACCTCCAGACCTTTTTTTAGAAAAAATCAGATCCCATTGACAGCCCTGCCAACCCCAAATACCTGCTCCTAGCCCCAAATACCTACTCCTAGCCCCATCCACCCAGCCTATGAGGTTATTTTGTGACAATAAGGCTGCAATTAGTATTGCTCACAATCCAGTGCAACATGACAGAACCAAGCATATGAAAATTGATCGTTACTTTATCAAAGAAAAATTAGCTAGTGGACACATCTGTGTTCCATATATCCAGTCCAGTGATAAAGTGGTAGACATCTTTACAAAAGGATTCCCAGGGAAACAATTTCATCCGTTATTATCCAAGTTGTGCATGGCTGATATATATGCACCAACTTGAGAGGGAGTGTTGAATGCCATCTGTTGAATGCCATCTTAGTATATAGGACTCTTATATTATGTTTTGTTTTTATTTCTTTATTTCCTTTGTATTTCCTTTGTTAACTAGGACTCTTTTGTTCCTTAGTTCACTGGGACTCCTAATCTCTCTAGGACTCCTATTAGTTTGTAATCTCTTTTCTTATAAATAAAGCTGG
Source organism: Protea cynaroides (assembly GCA_028583415.1). Taxonomy (NCBI): domain Eukaryota; kingdom Viridiplantae; phylum Streptophyta; class Magnoliopsida; order Proteales; family Proteaceae; genus Protea; species Protea cynaroides. The sequence goes on from CM053268.1 coordinate 43,178,592, forward strand.
GATGGTGGGAGAATAATCAACTCTCTTACTCATTCTTTCTCTGAATCAACACATATCATAATATTACAAGGGATATGAGCCAATCCTATCTTAACCCAGGCCCATCAATCAAATTAAAGTAAATTCATATGTTATTTTTGAACTTTTACCTTTTTTTGCCAAATTTCCAATTTTTTATTTTTTACATGAGAAAAATATTAATCAGATTAATATGATATTGCTAAAGGTCCTATACAACCAGCCACCTAGGAAGGCCTTCCTCCATGACCCACCAACCTTTGCCATGTAGCAATTTCAACGATTGAATAAAATTATAACTAGGGAGCTATCTAGATCCTCGTCAAATTTTAAGAGCCAAATTCAATAACAAAAAAACCCTTCAGGTATTAGCGTTTTTCCCTTCCATTAACCTGTCCACTTAGTTTCAACCATTTTTTTAAAAGTTCCAAATTTTCAACCATTTTGAAGAAGGTTTTCAGAGCTTCATTTCGCCGTTAGGCCAAACTCCATTTTTTGCTGAAACTAGGCAAGTGAATGGGATCTGGAGTCCTCCCTGGCCACAAAATTTAAGCCCCACTTGATCTGCCATGTACAGAAATTAGGCCCACAAGGGCAGGCCTTCCTAGGTGGAATATGTAAGAATCCAAAGCTCTATGCATGAATGAATATATTAATATATTATACAACAACAACGAAGACAAAGCGTTATCCCAACTAAATTGGGTCGGCTACATGAATTCTTATCCTCTAATCAGCTCTGTTCGATGTCATACTTGAAACAAGACCTAAGCTATGCATGTCTTTCTTCAACATCTCTCCTAGAGTCTTATCTTAGGTTTGCCCCTAACTCTTTTAGATCCTTCAATTTGTATCAAATCACTCATCTATATGGGAGCATCTACCAGATCCGTTAAACATGGTCATGGCTTTCTCATAGTTGATCATGTATCAACGTTCCCAAAACAGATCTAATATGATCGTTCCTTAATTTATCTTTCCTAGTTTTGCCACACATCCATCTCAATATCCTCATCTCACCTACACCAAATTTATCTATATGATGCTTCTTAACTGCCCAACATTCTACACCATACATCATAGTCAGTCGAATAACTATCCTATAAAATTTTCCTTTAAGCTTTAAAGGAACGCACTGATCACACAGCACTCCATACGCACCTCTCCACTTCATCCACCCTCTTTTCATCCTCGGTGAAACATCATCATCTATATCACCTTCTTTGTTTATGATTGAACCTAGATACCTAAAATGATCACTTTATTGTATCTCTATCTCAAGAATTTTCACTACCTCATTATCCATCCTAGTATGACTAAAGTTACACACAACGTACTCCGTCTTCGTTCTACTTATCTTAAAACTCTTTGATTCCAATGTTGATCTCCATAGCTCAACTAGGTGTTAATATCTGCTTTTGTCTCATCCACCAAAACAATATCATCAGCCAAAAACATGAACTAAGGAACTTCATCTTGAATGTATCTAGTTAAATCATCCATAATGAGGGCAAACAGATAAAGGGCATAAAGCTGATCCTTGATGTAACCCATTGTGATTGGGAATTCAGTACCTTAACCTCCCCCCCCCCACGGTTCTCACACTAGTCACCACATTATAATACATATCCTTAACTATGTCTCAAGGTTTAAAATCTCAGATCTCGGGGGGGCCTCAACCCCTAGGAAAATCGAGATCTCGTCGAAACTATGCAAAAAATGTCATTTTTTAGGTTTGATACTCCAGGGAAACCTTATTTAGCATACACAAACACATTTAGAGCATAATATGGTAAAAATAATCACACTTTGTAGTTGTTTGTTTGAGTTTACCCATGTTTTGGCAGTGAATGCTGAAGCATATTGTAAACTTAGGCTAATAATGGCTATTGTACTTAACGGTGATTAATATAGGACCGTAGATCAGCAAATGGTGATTAACATAAAAAAATCTCATCACATTCTACAAACTTTAGTTTTTTCTCTCTCATCTAAAAATCTCATTTTTTGCAAAAAAATCTTACCTTTAATGGTTGATACAGAGCTCCCACAACAAACTCTGCACTCCAAAGCACCACCGGCACCAATTTCAAAGAGAAAACTAAGAGGAAAAGAGGGAGATTTGAAGGTTTTTTTGAGAAAACTAAGAAAAAAAACTCAAGAACTTGTTCTCAGTTGAGATCTCGACCGAGAATAGGGGATTTTCCCCTTTTATAGCTTTAACAAAACCCAAAAAGCAGTTTCTCGATCTCGTCTCGGTCTTCGCTGAGAAGACTGAGAAAGCCAACATCTTGTTGAGATCTCGGCGAGATTTTAAACCATGCTATGTCCACATATATTTGCTTGAAACACTAGTCTTCTCTAGTACATGCCAAATTAACTCTCTAGGAACTCCGTCATAAACTTTTTCTAGATCAATAAAGATCATATGGAGGTCATTCTTGCGTTCTCTACATCTTTCTATAAGTCTCCTAAGCAAGTATACGGCTTCTATCGTGGATCTACCTAGCATAAAATCAAATTGGTTCTCTGTAATAGTAGTTTCTTTCTCATGTAAATTTCAATAATTCTCTCCCATAATTTCATAGTATGACACATAAGTTTTATGCTTCTGTAGTTATTGCAACTCTGAGTATCACCTTTGTTTTTATAAATTAAAACCACAATGCTTTTCCTCCATTCATCTGGCATTTTCTTTGAGCTCATAATTTTATTGAACAGCTTAGTTAGCCAAAATACTCCATACATTCTTAGGCTCTTCCAAACTTCTATTGGGACCTCAACTGGGCTTGGTGCTTTGCCTACATTCATCCTCCTTAAAACTTCTTTCACTTTTCACTTTTGTCACCCTAATTTTGCATATATATCTACGACCTATGGTGTCATGGTGGGTAATATTCAAGGAAATCTTGCACTGTGATTTTCTGATCCTCAAATCTAACATGTGGTCTGGTGAAATCAATGACTCGAAACCTGCCCTTATTTACTCAGTAATGGAAGGGTAGGATTCAAAACTATAACAATACTAGAAAATAGGAACTATGAACCACAAGAAGATGATGGAGAGAGAAAAGTCGACCATCGTAGACAAGCAGAGTCGAGATCAATGCCTCTCCTGCAGCAACTGTTATTAAATAAAATGAAATATTACATATCCATAGTAAGTCTACCCTTACTAGAAAACTAAGATAAAAAAAAACTCCAACTCTAGGAAACATATCACAATGGAAATTACTTACTAGACAACCTACTAGAATAACATAACCAACTAAATAAAACTAGAAAAATTTTCATATACACACCATTAAGGATTGGAAACCTCATCTACTACCTAAAAACTTTGATCCGTTAATCAACAAAATCCACTCCGTTAAAAGATTCCCGTTAGTTGTTGACGTCAGATACGTTGAGAATTCTAATGGACGATAATACACTTTTAGGCTTGTTAAAAGACCAAAATACCCTTTTTTCATTTGTTACCCCAAATTTCCCTTTCCTTTCATCGACGGTCTTCATCTTCTTCGAACCCTCTGTTCGACGACGGAATCAGTGAATCTCCACTCTCTGTTGTGATCATCTCTCGCTTTCCCTTTCAGAGGAACAGAAAACGGAGTTCTGATCGATTTCTCTAGTATAGAATCTGCCGACATGAGACATAAACAGAAAACGGAGACTGAGACTCTGATCTCCACTCTCTGTTGTGATCCTCTACCGGTTACACTCAATAATCACTCATGTGGCACTAGTAATAAAGAAGATTTTTAGCTCCCAAACCACAAAGTGAAAACCCCACTATCTACAAATTTGACGGCCCTGCCCATGCTATATTTGCTATCGTTTCTTCCACTTCCCAAGAAAGAAAACTAGAGAGGGAGGGATGGATTTAGTGGGACGGTGGAGAACGAGAGAAGAAGATTAGATCTTCTCTCTTCAACGTGAGTCTAGAGGATTTTAATCTGTCTTTATCCATCTCTGAACCCTTTTATTTTTTTTGGAATCAGAGTAATCAACATAATTCTGAATTTTAGTGGGACGGTGGAGAACAACAGAAGAAGATTAGATCTTCTCTCTTCAAGGTGAGTCGAGAGGATCTTAGTCTGTCTTTATCCATCTCTGAACCCTTTTATTTTTTCTGGAATCAGAGTAATCAACAGAATTCTCGTGTATAAATGTGCATACAAGGTGTTTGATTTAATGACTCAATGAACTTTTAACTTTAGAATAAGACTGGAGATAAGTTGGTTTTGTTGCAGCTTGTGAGGAGTTATCAGCGCCCCATGAACTTGTTTCAAACTGCCATGTCAGTGAAGAGATAGGCCATGGGTGCGGTGATTGGTGGGGAAGAGATAGTGTGTGTCACGGGTATGCACCACCACTGAGTATTACCAAAGGAATACTCAGGCCTTGGCCCCCCACCACACTACATCAGAAATTAGCTAAAAAGCAATGTGACTCAATGTTCACAAGACCCCTCTATCACTTTCTGATAGAGAAGCTCGCGGTTGAAGTGTTGCATAAAAAAAACTACGAGAAACAAAAACTGAGGAAGAAAAATAGATTGCAGGAAAATAGAGAAAATAAGAAGCTAGAAGAAGAAAGAGCAAAAGCATTAAAAAAAAAAAAAAAGTAGAAAGAAAAGAGCAGAAGAAGCAAAAGGGAAGACGAAAGGGTGATTTCGTTTGGAGCTCGAGAGAAAAACGCAGAGGAGAGAAGAAGAAAAATCATTGCAGAAAAACAGAGAAAATAAGAAGCTAGAAGAAGAAAGAGCAAAAGCATTAAAAAAAAACAAAATATAAGTTCCAATACAAAGGCCGGAAATGGGATGCCGGAGGTAAGAGGCGAGAGATGTAAGGCCGCCATGGACGACAGCGCAGAGGGGACCAACACAGAGGGGACTCGGGTTAAGGCTTGGATGAGAGTGAAAAGGAGAGAGAAACACAAAATATAAGTTCCATTACAAAGGTCAAATTAGTCATTCAACATTTTTTTTTAATTTTTCAATTTTTAATATGAAGGGTAAAACTGTATTTCAACAATTTCATCAATTAATTGGATGTGATTGAGGTTTTTGCAATCTTGTGGGGGTAGATGAGGTTACCATCTTCCAATGGGGGGATAATGTGATAATGTCGATGACACATCCTCGTGATGAGAAAAGACCGATAACAACGTATTGGTCACCGACTGACACTGTGATGGGGTCCAATCTGCTATTACTAACAAAAACATTAATAGGAGCTTAGTAGTAAATTTTGTATTGGTGGCCATTCTGATTTAGTGATCAAAATTAATTTTTCAGATATTCCATTCTAAACTTTAGATGAATATTTCCTTCAAAAAAAAGTTGTGGAGTCTCACTCTCTCTCTCTCTCTCTAAAATTTATACAATCTAATTTCTAGACACTCAACTTTCCACTAACAGAATCATATTTAATCAGACAAATAAAATTTTAAAAACCAGAAAAGAAGAAGAAAACAGAAAAATATAGACAGGGGAATTAGACATTTCTATTCCCATTGATCACTACAAAAGATGCCCTTTTTCCTTGACCAAAAAATCATCTCCAAACTACTACTTCCCTTTGTAACCCATTAGAAATATACCTACCTGAGAGATGATTCCCATTAGGGGGCAAGCTCACACTCTATTCTCCAGTCAGAGTTGAGCTAAGTTATAAGAGAGTAGAGAAAAGAATATCTCCAAGTTCACTTTTTAACTAGTTCCAATTCTTGTTTCAAATTGAAATTTGACCAGTGAGATGGGTGTGGAGTCCTCTTACATTCAAGTTTGTGCCATATGGCAAGAAAACAAAACCTAATGATGGTAACAAGTGTAACAACAAGGTTTGACCTTACAGTAGCCCATAATTTATCTTGATATACATTGTTTTGTGCACAGTTGTAACATGGTATTGGAGTCAGATGGTCAAGTGTCTGAACCCTAGTATGTGTGAGGGCTTGTGTTGTGTATTGTTACAACCCGCTCTGTGTCTCAGTGTCACATGCTGACAACACCAGCATGATGGAGTCATAAATCAATGAAGACTACAATCAGTTTGTTTAACACTATATGTTTTATTCCCCATATGCAACAAGCAAGAGTTTTACCAGAACCAATTTGGCCCCTGAGGCCTAACCCCAGGTCCCCAACACCACCACCCAGCCCACCCCACAAACAAAAAAAAAATTAAAAAAATAAAAAATAAAAATCCCTCAACGAATGCAGATAAGATAATGACTACAAATCGAACAACTAGTGGAGGAAATCACTTTATAAATAAAACATAACAATTTGAATCATAAATGGGGGGAACTTTAGTTACTGTTTTCTTTCCAGAACATAGCTTCCCATGCTGTTCCAGCCTCAGATGTGATCAAATAATAAACATTAAGTAAAAGAAAATAATAATATACTCACCTTGTCATCAACATCAGTAAAGTTACGCACATAATTGACTTCGAGTCCCAGATATAGTAGGTATCTGCCCAATTCTCAACAAAGTAAAACCTGATTAGTATCCAAAACTAAGTCCAGCTTGGATGACTACATTAGGTTTAGGAAATCTGAGTCCAGCCAACTAGCAAATTTATGGGGAAAAGGCAGGACCCAATGACATTTCTCGATGATAATTGGATTTGGGAAATTAGTTCTTGACTTGGATCAACCAAACTGGTGTCTCGAGAACTACAAACTTATTCTATCGGGCATCAACATGAAAAGTGATTCAATGTACTAACTAAAGGCACCACTTATTTTAATTTGCCAAAATGGCACTTTTAACACTCATTAGCTTCACTTTCCCAACATACAACTTAATCCGCAAAACTGGTTTAGCAAATGTAAATCAAAAGAGAATGTCATATAAATAAAATTCCATAAAAATCCAAAAGTCTAGACCTTGTTAACAGTTCCATGCACTCATAACCCAGTTCCACTGACCATTAGATGAGGATATTGAGCAATATCATCAATAAAGGTCTTTCTAATGGAACATACTTCAACAGCATAGTGTGGTAACAGAATATACTACAATGAACACTAAAGGCTTTGAATAGCAATGTGCAGTAGACGGGGACTTTGTAAACATTTTAACATAATTATCAATATAGGAAATTGATAGCTTTAGTGCACGATATATAACAATTCAAGTTAGGTAGGAATCTTAGATGCAGCAATTCTGTGATACAACAATCAAGAATTAGCCTTAGCATTGAGATAGCATCACTAGGAATTTCCCTTGAGGAACTACATACTCATCAGCCATTGATCCATAATAAAAATTGTCCTGAATAAAATGGTGATCCGTAAGATTATTATGGATTAATTCATGCAGCACAGTCATCTTCATTGCTTTCTCTGTCCTGAAAGAATGTCCATCATAATTTCATTGGAACAAGTAACAGTTAGGTGGCTATAGGCCATAGACAATTGGTTCACACTGCATGCCATGAGGTAAAAGTTCAAACATCAGCTCCAGCTCACACACAGGAAATGAAAAGAATTATAGCAAATTTGTGAGTTGACTCCTAGGTAGCACCAAGAGCTAGAGCAATGATCCTTCTTCAGGGCATTCAGGGCATTCAGGGCATTGATAAGAAAAATAAACGTGAATCAAGGCTCAAGTCCGTAATATGAAGAATTTTCAAACGCCAACAGCCCACTGCTTAAAACCCAAAGTTTACATTACACAAGCCCCTTTCCCCATAAATGAACTAAAAGTTTCAGGTCATAAATTCACACACAGTTTACACGGTCGCAGACATCAATTGATCAAGAAGCACCTCAAACTTCTTGGATATCCTCCATATATTTGTATGGTACGAGAAGACACATAAAGCCTCTAAATTTCTGTGAAGGAAATTCTGTTCAAAATCATTTTAAGTTCTTATTTAAGTTCATTATAAGGGGTACCTGTGAGATCCATATGTACAACTTATTCAAAAACTTTTCTTCTTTCAATTATAAAGCTTTCCTCAGTACGCGAACAGAAGCATACCAATTCAACATACAGCAGGGAAAGCTTGAAGGAGGAAGAACTGTTGAATGATTAGAGAGAGAGAGAGAGAGAGAGCGAGCTCACCTGTAGAGGACATCGAAGGCGACATAAACACGAGCATGGCCAATATGGCTGTAATCGTAGGCGGTGATGCCACAAATGTACATGCCCACCTTACCGGGCTCTTTGGGCTTGAAGATTTCCTTCTGTTTAGTCATCGTGTTGTAGACCTGAAATTCCAGGTTCGCCATCACAACAACTTAGGGTTTTTGTAGCTTGAACCCTAGTTCTGGAGAGACGAACCCGCTTCAACACTTTCTGTGCGTGTTGACGTGTACGGCCTTTTCAGGTTTCTATAGAACGCTGCCTTAAGAGTGGAGATAGAGAGAGGTTCCAGAGCAAACAATGGGTTGGTCGTTCACTGAAGATTTAGTAACCTTTAGGACGAAAAGAACCATGCGGTCACGGTGGGAGAAAGATGATCCGATCCTCCAATCTCTCGAAAGAGAATTGAGTCCCTAAATTTGAGGGAGGGAGGGAGGGTGGAGTGAATGGCTTGCCTGTAGGTAGAGACTACTGGAGAGGGAGGGTAAACCTGCAAAAGGGAGGAGCAAATGTCAAGTTCCTCCGGGTTTTACTGCTACAGAATATGAAATCAACGGACAGCTTTGTCATTCCATATCTTCATCCTCGTTGTCGCCTCTTGCTACTGTTTTAATTAGTCATTAGGGTCCGTTTCATAACCTTTCCAATTCCTAATCTTGTTGATCTTAGATTCTTTACTCCTCGAGAGTAATATGAGAGTAATATGAGAGCAATATTGTTATCTTTCTATCCCTATAGAATAATATAGGATTAAAATATTGTTTGATAAAATTGAGAGAGACCCCCTAAAACCCTTTTCCACTTATTTTTTTACCATTTATAATTTTGCCCAACGCATTATCTTCTCCACATGGAAGAGGAAGGAGACTCTAGTCAACCCATATATTTTTTTTTATATTTTCAAGAAAAAATTTCATCTACACCCATTAAAGATTAGTAGCATTATCTATACTCACAAGATTGTAAAAACATCATCTAAGTCTATTTAACTAATGAAAATCATTAAAATTATTGAAATACAGTTTTTCCCCTCATATTATAAATTAAAAAATTATGTTGATTTACTAATTTGATTTTGTAATTGAACCTATTCTCTATTGTCGAAAAAAAAAAAAAACTATTCCCCAAATCGGTCATCTCTCTTCTTTCTCCATGAACATCATAACCCAAGCTTTCGCTAGTAATCTCGATGATCTCGAGTTTGCTTCTCTATCCATTGCCAATAACGTCCTCATTGGCTTCAGTTTCGGCCTCTTGGTATCTAATTTCCTAACTTCTGTTTTAATTTTTTTTTTTATTCTCTGATCGTCCTCTGTTCTGGATTTTATATTCTCATGCAAAAGTCAAGCAGGTCTCATGAATGGTAATTAATGGCGGTATCTGGGTAATGAAGAAAATTTTGAATTTTTCAGAGCAATGGACTTGCACTCCACCAGCAAACCAGTAGTGGCAAACCTCTTAGGGTCTGTTTGATAAAACTTCTACTTCTGAATTCTATGGATTCTGGCTCCCAGGGAGCCATTTTGGAGTAGAAGCGAGTTTGATAAGTCCAGTTGAATTCCAACTCCCACAAAGTGAACCGAATTCAGAATGACTCCAGAATCCAAAATTTTGGAGTCATAAATACTTGTTCAAAGTTGTTGAATCAACTTTTTAGGAGAAAAAAAAGAGTCGACACTCACATGACTATCACTTGACCACCACACCCACACCACCACCACCACCACCGCCACCACCCACCACCACCACCGCCACCACCACCACCACCAACACCACCGCCCACCACCACTACCACGACTGTTTTTCTAGACTTCGATTGGAGGGATAGTGTGTTATCAAACATGTTTCTAATCCAAAGATGCTCTAGAATCCATTTCAGAATTGCGTCATCAAACAAGTTTCTACTCGAAAATAATCCTAGAGTAGCCTGGAGTAGAATCCAAATTTGAACCATAATAAATAATCCAGAAACAGAAGTTTTATCAAACGGGCCCTTAGTGTTTGTACAGTAATCATGACAACAAGATTGCTACGAACCCAAGCGTAATCTTTCTTCTAACTTCTCTATAGAATCTCTGTTGCTTGGTCTTCAGCTTCAAAGATTTAGAAGAAGATGAAGAGGTTGAGTTTGACACCGATTTGAGTGGCCCCCATTGAAATTTGATTCAATTCAATGTAGGAGAACCAGACGATGTAACTGAGCAAGCGGGGCTGGTGTCGTTGTGGCTCATCCCTCTCCACTTCAGTTTTGTGTTCTTGTTTCCTTTTTATTTTTTTTTTTTTTTTTTTTGGAACACTGAAGAGTCGATTGATTGGGGGTAAAGTATGTATTATCGCACCCAATCTCAGTCATTCAAGCAAAAATTGTACAGACATTGAAATACATGTTACCATGCATTTACATCTACATGAGAAAAGACAAAATAAAATTTGGGAACAGTAAAATTGTAGGTGGAAGAATGGAAAAAATTCTCGCAAACTAGGAATTAATCAATTCATGACTCTTTACTTCGTCCTTAAGTTTGCAATTGTCATTAAGCTCTATCCAAGAGAACTACTAGAACAAGAGTGTAAATGTTGAACTTGATGCTGGGTATTTGCAGTGCTCATGAGAAGCATATCAGCACCATACCGAGCAAGGGAGAGGAGAGTTGAAGAGAACAGGGGGACCTTATTGAGTCGTGACAATGGCTGCCTCACCGAAGTGCTGGGCCACCGGGACAATGGCTGCCTCACCGAAGTGTTGGCCCACCGGGACAATGGCTTGCAATGCAATGGCCAGAGAATCATCGCCGAAGAAGATTTTCAAAGGAGACGAAAAAGAAGAGCCGAACCATGGTAGGGTAAAAAATTGAAAAAAAGGGTAAAATCATCTTTTAACTCGGCTCAAAGGGTAGTATTGTCCATCAACAATTCCATTTCAGCTAACATCGGCATCTAATGGTAATTTTGTGACGGAGTGGACTTTTTTTATTAGCACAGTAAAGTTTTTTGGGTGGTAAATGACGTTTTTGCAATCTTGTGGGTATAGATGATGTTAGCCATCCTTGATGGGGTGTAGATGAAATTTTTTTCTATTTTCGAACTTAAATAAAGTGTGTGAAAAAATATTAAGGTAAAAAGACTGGAAAAAAAATTATAGTGAAAATTCATAATAAGTATCTGTTTCAAGTTTCCAACATACATTCTTTTGAAGGTGTTTTTTTATTTTTTTTTTATCAAAATTGTGAGGGTTTTATTTGCTTAAGATTTTTTAGTTTTTTAGGTGGAAGGTGAAACTATACAAAATAATTAGAGATGTTAATCACCCCTGAGTGTGGGGAAGAAGATCTTGGGATCAAATATTTGTGTTTTGTCACATGTGAAGTTGGGAGAGGAAGTTTTCTATTAATGGGAAAATCAAATTAATTACTGATTTAGTTTATTCCCTTAAATTAAAGGATCTAAATGGAAAAAAATAATAATAATTATAATTAAGAGCTGTTATAGTGCGATGACATGGTAAGATCTACGGCTGAAAACTGGACCCAAGATCAAAAGATCTGAACTCAAGCTTTCTCCAATGTCTCTTTTCAAATAACATTTTGAGAAGTAAATCCTAGATATAGGAAACATTATGCCCTCTCTTATTTCTCTTAAATCCTACAATTTAGGAAAGCTTAGGCTACGTTTGGTAACTCTTTTGGAGAACAGTTCTTCTATTATTATGTTATGACATAACAGAAAAATTGTTCAAAACAGCCAAGAACAGTCAAATGCGTTTGGCAAATCTGGTTTGTTCTTCCGTTCTCAAAGAACAAACCGGATGAAAAGAACATCCAATAACACAAATTGCAGAACATGGTTTACCATGTTTTTACGTTCTTGAACAGTTTTGAAAAGAACAAAAATATAAAAATTGTGCCCGATAAACCCATAAAATCGACCACACCCTTTCTACCTGCCTGTTCGAAGAAGCTCCTTCCATGTTCGTTCTCCGCAACCAGCAAGTATTTTCCACTCATCTCTCTCCATCTCCTACTATCTCCCTCTCTCTTCTTGCCTTTGTATTTCTCCTCCATCTCCATTTTTCTTCTCTGAATTTCTTTTACAGGTTCGTAGGAGCTCCTCCTTGTTCGAGCGTTAGCAACAATTCACGATTCTGCATGTTTCATAAAGTTTCCACCATCTCCATCTCTGCAAGTTTATTATTCCTTTGTTCTAGGTATGGTCACCTCTCTCTTTTCCCTCCTCCTCCTCTCTCTCTCTTTCTCGATACCTAGGGATCTCTATCCGAATCAGTACCTAGGGTTCACAACATATATCTGTAGAAGTAGTTCGGTACCTAGGGTTTTCACAAACTACTAAAATTGAAAGTTTGATGTAGTTGGTGAGAGGTCTGTTTCACTTTTTTCTTATTCTCAGTCTCAGCTTTAAATCAGTCATATCTTAGGAAATTTGATTATATCCAGTTAAATCTATAAATCGGATGTAAGGCAAACACCATGCCCATGCTCTCTTATGATTTAAAAAATATTAATTGTTGTATTGTAAGTGAGTTACTTGGTGGATTCCAGGACGGCAATCAGTGGATTCATGTTGTCTCTTTCTCTTCAATTATTTATTTATATTTCTTCCATTATAAGCTAGAATCATCAATTCCTTCAAACTTGCGAAACCCTTGTTCTCTAACCAATTTTCAGTTTGTTTTCTGTGATCATCTCCCTCTCCCCTTACTGCATAGAATCCATTCAAATATAACATGTCACACCTCAATTTCGGCTGAACCAAAAGTGTGAGTGAACCGTCTCTAATCCAACGGCTCACACCAGGATATCAATAAAGCGTGTCAACAAACTAACCATGTATACACCACAATTAGATAATAATAAATAGCAACGAAAATAATAATTAAATGAACTGAGTTTGCTAATTTTAAATAAATAATTAGTCAAATTATTCCCATCAACCACAATGTAAATAGATAATCCGTTACATCAACGTATATCCAAATGGGAAAAAAATCCTAAAAAAACACACAGAAGGAACACTCGCATGAAGCATCATGCTATTCCTCCACTGCAAGTGAATCCAACGCAATCAATGTCCTATACGTCGCAGCAGACATAAAATCCTCAATGGTATAACTTGCATCAACATCTGAAAAGTTTGTATATACAAGGGGTGAGCTCACAACTTAGCTCAGTGTAAGCACCCCATTTTTGTCATCCCCAGCCAAACAAAACTTTATTGGTGTATAGGCAGTAAGAGAGCGGAGGGGGATGAAAATTTGGAAAGTACAAGGGAGGCGAGTGAAACTCTCTCAAACCAATAGTCGATCAATTCCTCTGTGCTCTCTATGGTGTTCTGGGCTGAGCCAGAGTGTCCCCAATGTACAAGAGTCTTGGTGGGCATATCCAGAAGGGTTGCGGGTCAATTCAAGGTTTGGACGCTAAGCGGTGATTTCAAAGCTGATGTTGGTGGGCCCTACAGCAAGGTCATGAAAATACCTTCGAAATGATACCAGAACCACTCAATTTCGATATCAAACGAAGAAAATGTCACGATTTTAGTCAGATTGAAATTGGCTTATTAAATCCAAGGGTTTTTTTGTAAATTATCATAAATTAAGGATTTATTGGACAAATTATCATGATTAAAATCGATCGGACTTCATTCGACCATATCTTGATCGTCCGACATCCAAATTCGACGATTCAAGCGCCACTGTGCTCCATTGTCTGTCCTCTTTAAAATGGACGTAAAGAATTTTGGGCAGAAGCCGCCAGCGGGTCCCATGCAAAGTTGCTGATTGGATTATCGTCAAAACTCCAATTCTTCATATCTTGATCATCCAAAGTTCGAATTAGGCGATTCAAGCGCCACTATGCTCCATTGTCCGTCCTCTTCAAAGTGGACGTAAAGAATTTTGGGCAGAAGTCGCATGCGGGTCCCATGCAAAGTTGCTAGCTGAATTATCGTCAAAGCTTCAATTCTTCATATTTTGTTCATCTGACATCCAAATCCGACGATTCAAGCACCAGTGTGCTCCTTTGTCCGTCCTCTTCAAAGTGGACGTGGAAAATCTGAGACAGAGGCCGTCGAAATTTTTCATGCGGAATTGTAAGCTGAAAGGATCAATAATAGAGAGAGAAATTGATCCAGTCCATTCTTACTCAGCCCAACCCAGCTCACAATTTAGTCCAATCCCGTCGAACTCAACCAGTCCAGCCTGACCCAACCCAAACGGGCCCAAATCGAGTCGGGTCAGCCCATGTGTATGCACTTTATGTATGTGTATATATATATATAAAATATAAAAAATAATATAAAATAAAATATATATATAAAAAAAAATATATATAATATAATTATAATAAATATATAATATATATACATTTATATATTATATAATATATATTTTATATATGTTATGTTATATATATTTTTATATATTATATTGTTATATTATTTCGGCCATGAATCCAAATAAAGAGAAGAAACCGATAAGGGCAGGAAGAGAGAGAGAGAGGTAGAGAGAGAGAGAGGAAGAGAGAGAGAGAGAATGGGAAGAGAGAGAGGGAGAAATAGAGAGAGAACGGAAGGAGAGAGAGGGAGGGAAAGATGGAGGTGCTGTCACCTCCACCTTCCCCTTACCATTTCCCCCAAACACCGCCACCTCCTCCTCTCCTTGAGCCCAACGAGCAGCACCACCTCACCGCCACCTCCTCCTCTCCTTGAGCCCAACGAGCAGCACCACCTCACCGCCACCTCCTCCTTGAGCCCAACCCACTCCCTACCCCATCAGTCCTAGCCGATCACCAAACCAGCCAGCCACTGATCCTCCTTGAGCCACTCCTTCATCGAGTCCCGCCCTACCTGATCTGGCTCCAATTGTAGCCATCGGTCTGGGGGGTTTTCCTATAAAAACCCCCCAAACCACCAAACCGAAGAGGGGAGGCTGATAGAGAGGCGAACCCGATAAAAAAAAAGGGGACTTTGGAACCGAAAGTGGAGGAAAGAGGGAGCAGCTCTGCTGCTGCTCCAAAGAAAAAAAAAAGAGGAAGCAGAAGGAGAAGAAGGCAGTGGCACTGCCGCCGCTGTCGTGGAGGAAAAAGGGAGCAGCAGCTCTGCTGCTGGTCCATGGAGTGAAAAAACAGAGAAGGGAGAAGAAAGAGAGAGAGGCAGAGAGAAGAGGAAGAAAGCAGCGGCAGCAAAGCCGCCGCCGTCGAAGAGGAAGAAGGAGCAGCTCTGCTGCTGCTCCAAAGAAAAAAGAATATGATTTGAAGGAGCAGCCATCATCGGCAAACCTTCGATCATCTCACGACGTCATACGACGGCCATCGTCGACGCCTCGAACCAGGTTAGTTTCTCTTCTTCTTCTCGGTTTATATGTAACTATTTTGTTTCATTTGTTTTATTCTTGATTTTTTGCATTTTTCGTTATTGGTATCTGCATATTGTGTTTTTTTGTATTTAATCTTTGATACCATGTATATTATTTTAATCAGATCTGGTCCATTGATGTTAAATTCGATCTTGATCACGATTAATTTGATTTTTAGTTAAATCTGATCCCATTGATTTGTGAATGATTATGATTAAATCTGATCTCATTGATCCCACCATCACAGGATTCACATCACAATCGTGTGATCCCATTACCACATGATTCACATCACAACCACTTGATCCCATCATCTCTTACACCATTGATCAGTCATCACAACCATTCCAGCCATGTGTTTTAATGTCATAGATCTGATTTATGTAATGAAAAATTGATCCGACCAAGAGATTGAAATTAATGTGATTGGTTCGACCATATGATCAAAATTTTAGTGTGGTTGATCCAACCACATGATCTGAATTTTATGAGAATTGATCATGACCATATAATTGGAATTTTCATGAGTTGATCATAGCCATTGATCTGAAATTTCGATGTGATTTTAATTAATTCAAACCATTGGATTATCTTTGAAAGTGATGTTAATCAATCTGAATGATTGGATTGTGATCTTGACAATCTGAACCGTTAGATGGTCTTTGGAATTGCTTTTAATCAATCTGAACGGTCGGATTATCATGATGAGCAATCTGAACCGTTAGATTATCTTTGGGAATGATTTAAATGAATCTGAATGGTTGGATTATGATCTTAAGCGATTTGAACCGTTGGATTGTCATCGTAAGTGATTTTGGTGAATCTAAACCGTTAAATCTTGATCATGAGTGTTTTTGATGAATCTGAATGGTTGGATTATGATCTTAAGCGATTTGAACCATTGGATTGTCATCGTAAGTGATTTTGGTGAATCTAAACCGTTAAATCTTGATCATGAGGGTTTTTGATGAATCTGAACGGTTGAATTATGATCTTTAGTGATTTAAATCGTTGGATTGTCATCGTGGGAATTTTGATTGATATAAACTGTTGAATCTAGATCATAATTGATTTAGACGGATCTGAGCCACTGATTTCTTAGTCTGATCATGATTATAGCTTGATGTGAGATATGAGCCATTGATTTTGGTTGTTTTGATGAATCTGAGTGTTGATCATGATTATCAATGTTGTTAAGAGACTTAACCGTTAGATTGAGGATCTAATATTGTCTATATTGTTATATTCGTGCATTTGCCATGTTCACATGCTTACAGTGTCATATTGTGTACATTTGTCATGTTTAGAATACTTACACTTTAACTTTGAATACACTGTCATGTTTGATACACTTGCTGATGCCATGATTGAATGATGTTTATGTCGACAAGAACTTACTTTTCGCTACACCCTAGTAAAACTGCCGTGCATGTACACTGATAGAAGACATTCCTAGGTGTGGGGACGTGCATGTAGGCACTCACATTCATGGGAAGGGTAATAATGGAAAAATGATAAAATTCTTAATCAAGAATCATGAAGCCTAGCCCAACAATTCCAAAATCAGGGTTGTAAGTGACAAGGGTAGTTTAGAACGATCCCTACCCCTCAGTTCATTTCCCCTAGGATGCAGAATCTAGATAGGTGCAATGTGAATCCAACCACAGATCATCTAGGATTATCTTTCGGTCCGGCTGGACTGCCCATATTCTGACCCAAGTGGGTCACCCAATGAACAGTGTCATTCTGAACTACGCGGATCTTGATTCTTAGGGAAAACCCTAAGATACGTAGGTAGTATGAGAAACTCCCAGATACGGTTCCACACATCAATCAATGTGCCCTCATACCTTACTCCATGAGAGTACAAATCTTACTCCCTGAGAGTACAAACATCACTCCCTGAGAGTACATACCTTACTCCCTAAGAGTACAAATCCAACTCCCTGAGAGTATAACCTTACTCTCTGAGAGTACAAACCTTACTCCCTGAGAGTACAAATCCAACTCCCTAAGAGTACAACCCTACTCCCTGAGAGTACAACCCTACTCCCTGAGAGTACAAACCTTACTCCCTGAGAGTACAACCCATTTTCGAACTACGCAGATCCTGATTCTCAGGTCAATACCCTGAGATACGTAGGTAGTTTGGGAAAGAGACCCAAATACGGACCCTTACTCCAATCTTGTAAAATCATTTCATATCCTTGTCTCCTTGCTTGGCGAGACTCTATTCCTGTGTTGTGCTTGTGAGTACGAATCTCCTTGCTTGGCAAGGTTCTGCTTGCGAGTACGCACCCTTAGCCTTGCGAGGCTCAATACCGAAGCCGTACTTGCGAGTACGCACCCTTAGCCTTGCGAGGCTCAATCCCGAAGTCGTGCTTGCGAGTACGCACCCTTTGTAAGACCCGTGTCAATCTAACCCGGTCTTACTACCTTGAACCAGGTTTACCCATCATGGTCGAGTAAAATGGACCAAGGGCGTGAAGGAGATCGAGATCCCAGGTATCAAATCGACCCAAAAACACTTAAAATAGGGGAAGGATCGCATACCCAGCTAAGGCGGTCGGACCTCCCAAAAGCAAAGTCAGACCCTCGGTTTTGGAGGGAGGGTCGGACAGCTTGAGACCCTAGGGTCGACGGGATCATCGACCCTCCCATCGACCCTCGGATTCTGATGAATATGGAAATTAGGAAATTTCTATATTTTTCGATTGAGATTCTTTCCAAATCTCAAAGGGACTTATTTAGGATGTTCCTAGTCTATTTAAAGGACGTCCCTAAGCCACTTTCACTCCTTTCACAACCCTAATCGAATTGAGAGAAAGAGAGGAGAAAGAAAAGAGGAAGAAGAGAGGCAAGCAAGAGAACTTAGCAAAAAGGAGAAGGATTTCAAAGAAAAAGTTATCTTCTCAGGTATGGATACTAATTCCATGAGTTTCTACAGACCTTAGGTTAGTTAATGTTGAGAGAGTGATCTCGGAGAAACCCAAAACCATCAAGCTATGATTATGTTTTCATGGAAACCATAGGAGAATGCATAAAAACTATTTAGATGGGTTATACATGGTTTTAGACCATTGAATGAATGTAGAATGGAATGTAGGAGCAAGCCATAGGATCCCAAACATGAGGAATGGATTAAAAGAGGGAATTGGACCAAAGTGCACCAAGGGTCGCACCCAGGGTCGATAGACCATCCGACCCTAGGTATTCCTGACCATCGACCCTCAGCATTCGGGAAGTCCAGAAAGAAGGAAGGGTCGATAGACCCATCGACCCTACCTTCGACCCTCAGTTAACAAAGTAGTTTTTAATTCTGAATAAATTCTAATTAAATTCTATCGACTTTGTTAGGTCTTCTAGCAATATAATAACATTATAAAGGTGATTCTACAACTTGGAGAAACATCTTATAGCGAGCTAAGGTGAGGAACCAGAACTCCAAACTAAATTGGTTAATAACAAAAACTGTTTTCTATTTCTTGAGTCATATGCTATGCTTGATTCTATGCGAATATGTTTGTAATGTGCATACAGCATGCCATCCAATATTTCTATTACTTGTTCATGCATATTTACTTTATTGTTTATAACATGATGATGATGATAGGAATAGGCATGTGCTTGTATGTGTGTGGTTGATGTGCTTGATGCGAGCGAGTATCAGGGGAGGTGTGATGAGAACGTCAATAAACGTTAACCTTCGGCGGGTCTTAGCACTTTAGCTCTATCTCTAACTCAAGTCTTGTGCATTAGCATCGTCGTATCGTCATTACTTTAGCAGAACTATTATGTCGTAGAGTATCAAGGGAGGTGGTCTCGGTCCTTGTAGTCTCTGACTCTACCGGGGGGCCTTAGCTCTATCTCTATGGACATTCTGAGGGATACTGGGGTGAGGCATTGGATACACTGTTTGGCATTAGGGTTGGTTAGTTGCGAGCCCAATTTGCAACCCTCGCCAACAGGGGCTTACGTGTTGGTATGGCACTATATAGCAATAAACGTAACCTTTGTTATATAATATTCATGACTGGGTGCATGTGAGTTGACGATAAACGTGATCTTCGGGTAACGTCACACACTCGTGTATAGAGACGGAGTCAATAAACGCGACCTTTGGCTACCTAAACCTCTCTATAGCATACTGCAAACTTTAAACCGGACCAAAGATATAAATTGACTTTTTGCATGCATATGTATTGTTGCATTGTTTTGGCTACTCACTGAGCCGTGATGTGTGCTCACCCCTCGACGTTGAATATTTTTAGTTGATGATGCAAGTTATACCGTTGAAGACTATATGAATGCGTCTACGTACGGGAACGTGACAGCGATGGAAGCAGGAGCTGAAGATGATACACACGACTCCTTTTGCGAGTGCAACTCGTGTGTATTTGATTAGATATTTTATAGGTTTCTTTTATTGAATTTAATAAAGACTTGTATTTGATATTTAAATATTTATGTCTCAGTTGGAAACAGAATAATTTGCTATTAAATTATTGATATCATCTTAGTTCTCAGTTCATTTATTTATAAGATTTTCGCTATTGTGTATTTACTCTGATTATGATTACGGATATGTGTAAGTTTGGATAACGCGCTTGCGAGTATGCACCTTAGTCTTGCGAGACTATCTTACACTCTAGTCTCTGAGAGCCACACTCTACTCCCTGAGAGACATACCCTAGCCCTTGAAGTTATCCAATCCACAAAAAAAAAACGAACTATGTTGTACCTGATTTCCAGGACCTCTGGAATACGTAGGCAACTTAGAGGACCCTCTAAGTACGGTACCCCATCTTAGTATCCTTAGGTTCCTCATATTCATACCCATATCCGTATCCATATCCTCGTTCACTTCGATCCATTTAGGCTATCTCTAGATTCAATCTCAATCATCATCAAACATAAACTTCAACTTGAATAAATTGAATCTAATAAAGCTTAATCATAATCCACATCCATAAACCTTAATCACTTTTTGTTTCGAACTACGTTTTTTGACTTGATTTTCAGGATTGGAATACATAGGCAATTTGAGACGTTTTGGACATCTTAGATTCAGTCCATCACCGAACCATCTTTGGTTCGGTTCATTGTATATATTTGTTTGTTTTCTTACTTCGAGAACATGTTTGGCTGAATTTAAGCTATAAGAACTTAGCAACTTGGCATAGGAACCCCCATGAGCCTTAGTCATCATCCATTGACCATGAACAGTCAGAGCCATAGAGTCTAAGGAAAGTAGAATCACATAGGAGGCTGATTTTCAGATCGGGCAGTTTTGGGTGCCTAACACCTTCTCAAACTGTACTTTGAACGCTTACCCGTTCTCTGTTGGACCAAAGCCGATATGTTGGGTCATGAGTCAATAGAAGTCATATCTCAGGATGAGGCTACATATTAGGTCACAGACCTTAATCTAGGTGGCGACTCCAAATCATTTACCGTCCATTCAGCGTGGGTGGACATCACTATCCTCACACTCAGTAAAGCATAAAACTATGCAACATACAAAATGCATGAGATAACATTCCATTGGGTCAGGTATAACTTGCAAAGTGCTATGGTAAGGTTTGGTGGTCACCGCATCTCCATGCACGAGAGTGTGAGCACACCCAACAGTCAGGCTCCGATCTATACTACTGTTGTTGCCCCACAAAACTTACTTCGGTATAAAGATAGAGTTAGAGTCTGGTAGGCAGGCGGCTCCACAATCCCACGTCATCCCCTTGATATCTTACATAGTACCAATACCTACACCCCTATTGGCAAGGGCTTGCAAGTGGGTTCTATTTCTAACCAGTCCTATATGTCATTACAATAGCTATGACCTCCCTTTTTCGTCGATCACTGGCTTAGTTTCCAGTGTTTCTTTTAAATCATTATAGGGCTTGCAAGCATGTTAGGTCCATTAGATTTAGGTTTACTTCGCTTGAAACCTTAGCACCGTGTTTCCATCCTTTTCATAATGGATCACACAGGGAATTAGGGTTTTACAAATCTAGGGTTTTGAACCCCTACGCCATTTCACTGCATTGATCCCCAATCAAACTTTCATACAGATATAGTGCACATACCGGTATTCTCAGAATGGCGGTGCTCTCCTCCCAATGGTCATCCCCTCTCGTACGACTTTCTTCCTCTCTGCTCCTTTTCAGATCTCCTTTCATACAGCTCCAGGGTTTGAGATTCGCTGAAAGGGATCTAAAGAGGAGGGTAGGTTTATTTATAGAGTGGGAAATCATTCTATAAAGGTTTCCTATGTCTAAAAGATCTCTAAGAATTAGGTTCGAAGTGTGGGGCCCATTGGAGTTCGTCTCCACTCACACAGTCATACCGGTTGGACATACCGGTCTGACTCATAGTCCAACCGGTATATCAGACCGATATGCATAAACTTGGTCTAAAATGCTCGTTTCTCGTACCTGGTGTCACACCCCAATTCTGATCGAACCAGAATGGTGTGAGTGAACCGCCATTGAACCAACGGTTCACACCAGGATCTCGAATAGGCCGCGTCCGCTCATACAAACCATTACACATAACCACAATCAGAATATAAATATACAGCGGAAGACTTTAACTAGAATGAACTGAGTATCTATTGATAATTTAAATAAATATCCAATTATCCAAATTCAAACACATAAATAATATCCGTACATCAATTTAATCCAACCGAAAATAACTGAAAGAAATAAATAAAATCCGATCACAGGTACACGTAGAAAGGGCACTCGCATGAAGCGTCATGCTCGTCCTCTCCTTCTTGTACACTCAAAGAAGCAACGTCACCATACGTCGGAGCGTTCACATAGTCGTCAACAGTGTAACCTGCATCAACATCTAAAACAATGTGTACACAAAGGGTGAGCTCACAACTTAGCTCATTTAGACAATCAGATAATTTCACAATATTATGCATGAGTAACAATCATTTTATGATGTGGTCTGGTTTAAGTTTGCAATGTGCTATAGAAAGGTTTGGTGGCCCCCGCACCTCTATACACGAGTGTGTGGCACCTTATGGATCACACCCCCATCGGCCCACATGCACCCATCATGGAATAGAGATAGAGCTAAGATACCCACGTACCTCCCCTGATACTCTACCCATACTAGTACCTAAGCCCCTACTGGTCAGGGCTCGCAAACTGGGCTCGCAACTAACCAATCTTATATGTCAACAATGTATGCTCTATCCCAGCACAGCCGTCTACGGCATAAAGATAGAGCTAAGGCATTCCCACACCTCCCTGATGCCCTATCCGCAACTAACCCACTAGGATAGAAACAATACGGTAGACCCTATCCCAACATAACTCCCTACGGCATAGAGATAGAGCTAAAGCATCGTGGACAAGCCAGCGTCGACCTCGGAGACCACAATGCCACATAACAATGGCCAGACCAACATCAACATCGGAGACCACCGTACCACGACCTTCCCCTGATGCCCCACCCGTACCAAGCATGTTAAGACAGAATACTACAAAAGGTGCTAGTGTGAGGAGCGATCCCAGACCCATGTCCCACTCCACACACTAACGAAAATAATCACATGCTTAACAATCACATTCTTATCCATGCATGAACAATAATAATAACTGAAAGTAAAGGATGGCATGTGAATATGCACAAACATCCCATCATAGATATTCAGGTAATTAACAACAACTTACTATCCATTAATTATTAGGTTTAGGTCAGATTTCCTTATCTGATGCTCGTTCGATAACTTGCTCCGCATCGCAAGATCCAAACGATAAGTCACAAAGTCTTACAATATTATTTGGGTTTCATTAGAATGTATTGCTTAGGGTTTCATGTTGGTCGAAAACCAATAAAGATTACAAAATACCCTCACAGAGCTGACCGGTGGCATATACCGGTCGCAGCTCTGTGGGAAAGACTGGCGACCGTTATGGTCAGCCGGTCCCCACAGACCAGCCTCCCGAGGGATACCGGTGGCAACATACCGGTCGCATTATATGCAACCGGTATAGTCGACCGGTTTGTCTCCGAAAGACCATACATGGGTTTTTCGACTGTCGTCGATCATCCTCCATGGATTTCCAAGGTTTCTCCTATCCATTCTAAGTCTAAACTTGGAGTTAGAGTTATCCCCAACTCATTCAAGTCTCGTTTCGATGAATATCATCTCGAAACTCGAATCTAGAGTTTGACGGTAACTTAGGGTTTTAAGGTCCAGTTAGGGTTTTAGATCAATACCTACTTCGCAAGGTATTGATCCACCCGTACAGCTATTCTAGAGTCATAGGGTAAGAAGAGTGGTTAAAACACTTACCGTTGATTGGCGTAACGTGAGCGTCGTCGAACGGTAATGGCGGCACCTTCTTCTTCTTCCTAGCTCCTTCTCCTTTCCAACTTCTTTCTCTTCTCTAGGGTTTGCTAGAGGCAATGGAAAGAATTTGAGGAGGTTTAATGGTGTATTTATAGGCTAGAATTAGGGTTTAGTAACCCTATTAGGATTAAGAAAGTCTTAGAATTCGAAATCAAGAAAGTGAGACCCTCAGAAGTCAATTTCTGGATTTCCACACTTAGCTGCGTAGAGCTGACCGGTCGACCGGTACCAAAACCGGTACCATCGATCGGTCAACATAAAATCATGTTGATTCGATCGTCTTTGGTCCGATTTCATACCTGTTTGTCATCCGCTTGTCCCGTCTGGCCCGGTGATGATCGGAAGACCTGCTACGACACAAAACCAAGGTTTAGACCGGGTTTACGGAGTACGGGTCTTACAACTCCCCTACCCTTAAAAGAAATTTCATCCCCGAAATTTGCATGTAGGTTTCACAACTCCCCCACCCTTAAAAGAAAATTTGGCCTCAAAATTTGAACGTACCTTGATCATCGAAAAGGTTAGGATACTCCTTCCTCATTGCGCTCTCTTCTTCCCAAGTAATTTCCTCCACATTTTGGCTTCTCCAATGCACCTTCACATAATGGATATCCTTGGTTCGAAGTTGCTAAACTTTTCGACTTGAGAGCATCACAGGCACCACTTCGAATGTTAAGTCTTCAGTCAAGTCTGGGGGATCAGTAGTCAAGATGTGCGATGGATCTCTGACATACTTCTTCAGTAATGATACGTGGAACACATTATGAACACTGGACATAGATGGTGGTAGATCCAATTGATATGCTACATTACCACGTCGGGTCAATATCTCATACGGTCCCACATACCTGGGGCAAAGCTTCCCCTTCTTACGAAACCGTTTCAGGCCTCGCACCGGTGACACCTTCAAGAATACTTTGTCACCCACTGCAAACTCCAGATCTCGACGTCGATTATCCGCATAGTGCTTCTGTCGAACTTGAGCTGTCTTTACTCTCTCCTTGATTTGATCAATCACTCGGCAAGTTTCTTCAACAAACTCCGGTCCTACAATTCTTCTTTCTCCCACCTCGTTCCATAACAGAGGTGTACGATACTTCTTCCCATAGAGTGCTTCATATGGGGCCATCTGAATTGTAGCCTGATAACTGTTGTTATAAGCAAACTCGATAAGTGATAGCTTCTCATCCCAAGCTTCCTTGAAATTTATTGCACAAGCTCAAAGCATATCTTCTAAAATTTGAATAGTTCGCTCTGACTGTCCGTCCGTCTGAGGGTGAAAAGCTGTACTGAACTTCAACTTTGTTCCCATAGCTTTCTGTAATCCTTCCCAGAGCTTTGATGAGATCTCTGTCAGATACTATACTCTCTGGAACGCCATGAAGTCTGACTATATTATCAACATATAACTTGGCCAGTTTCTCTATAGTATACTGAGGTATGACCGCAATAAATCGAGCTGTCTTGGTGAGTCGGTCAACTATAACCCAAACTGCATCCACTGACCTTGGTGTCAAAGGTAAGCCAGTGACGAAATCCATGGTTATACAATCCCACTTCCATACAGGTTCCGGTAATGGCTGTAGTAAACCTGCGGGTCTCTGCCTTTCCGCTTTAACTTGTTGACAATTCAGACACTGGAACACGAAATGAGTTATATCTGCTTTCATACCCCTCCACCAATATAGTCTTCTTAGATCATAGTACATTTTGGTACTTCCTGGATGTACCGAATATGGAGTGTAATGAGCTTCAGTCATAACTCGGTCTCTGATATCGCAGTCTTCACTCTTAGGTATACATAACCGTCCACGATACCTGAGTACCTTGTCTGAATCCAAGGTAAAATCAGGATTGCTCGTACCCTTCTCCAAGTCTTCTTGCACTATCTTGAGATGAGGATCCTGTAGGCTTGCTACCTTGACTTCATCAACTAGATCCGGTGAGATCTTCAAAGCTGCGAACATCATGGTGAACTTATGAATCAAGCCTTGTTCAACAGGGTCTTCTGCAGTCTCTATAATATACTCTTCATCACCTTCGATTGAACTTGAGGCTGCGGCACATAATGCAGCATTTGTACTTGGTCCGGCCTCAGGTTTCGATGCCCACTTTCTGCTTAAGGCGTCAGCCACCACATTTGCTTTACCCGGATGGTACTGGATGTCACAATCATAATCTTTCAACAATTCCAGCCATCTCCTCTGCCTCATATCCAGATCCTTTTGAGTGAAAAGATAAGTTAAGCTCTTGTGATCTGACTTGATCTGAAACTTCTCACCATACAAGTAGTGTCTCCAAGTCTTGATTGCATGAATAACCGCTGCTAGCTCCAAGTCATGCATAGGATAGTTCTTCTCATGCTCCTTTAACTGTCTTGATGCGTAAGCAATCACCTGTTCTCCTTGCATCAATACACACCCAATACCCAACCCTGAAGCATCCGTATATAAAGTAAACGGTACGCTTGGTTCTGGGATGGTCAAGATAGGTGCAGAGACTAGTCTTGACTTCAAAGTCTGAAAGCACTTCTCACACTCATCTGTCCATATGAATTTCTCTCCCTTCTTAGTCAATCTGGTGAGTGGAACAGCGATCCTGGAGTAATCTTCCACAAATCTTCTATAATAACCGGCCAACCCAAGGAAGCTACGAATCTCCGCAACAGATTTTTGGTGCTTCCCATCCTACTATAATAGCTATCTTACTTGGATCAACCTTGATACCGTCTTCAGATACAACATGCCCCAAGAAAGCCACTTCCTTCAGCCAAAACTCGCACTTCTTGAACTTAGCATAAAGCTTCTCCTGTCTCAGTCGTTGTAGGACTGCCCTCAAATGTGTTGTATGAGTCTCCATGTCCTTAGAGTAGACCAATATGTCATCGATGAATACGATGACCGAAGTGTCCAACATATCATGAAACACTCGGTTCATCAGTTTCATGAACGACGCTGGAGCATTGGTCAATCTGAAAGACATAACTAGAAACTCATAATGCCCATACCTCGTTCTGAAAGCAGTCTTCAAAATATCTCCGGCCTTGATCTTCAGTTGGTGATACCCCGATCGGAGATCAATCTTCGAGAAAACCTTTGCACCCTGCAATTGATCGAACAGATCGTCGATTCTAGGCAAAGGATATCGATTCTTGATCGTCAACTTGTTCAGTTCACGGTAGTCAATGCATAGCCTTACACTTCCGTCCTTCTTCTTGACAAACAATACCGGTGCTCCCCAAGGCGATATGCTAGGTCGTATGAAACCCTTATCCAACAATTCTTGTAACTGGGTCTTCAACTCCTTTAACTCGGTAGGGGCCATTCTGTATGGTGCTTTGGACACCGGCGCCGAACCTGGCATAAGGTCTATTACAAACTCTGTAGCCCTGTCCGACGGTAGACCTGGAAGCTCCTCAGGAAATACATCTGGGACTCTCGAACCACATCTATATCTTCCATCTTGTGTGACTCTGCCGTGATGTCGACTACAGATACTAGATACCCCACTCCCCCTTTCTCTAAGCATCTCTTAGCTTTTAGGGCGGAGAGAATCGGCTTCCGCTTCCTAGATAGCCTGATCCCAGCGAAACTATACTCCCTTCCCTCTTTGTCAGTAAGCACAAGCTTCCTTTCACCACATAAAAGGACGACTGAATGACGGCCTAGCCAATCCATTCCCAGGATGACATCAAAGTCTGCCATCTCGAGTAGTACTAGGCTTGCTTCTAAGTCTCGGCTCTCAATACATACAGTAGATGGTCCATAATATTCGATCAAAGCCACTTCGACTCCTAGTGGAGAGCGAACTATCAAGCTTGGGTTCAAGTGCTTGATTGGTAACTCCATTCGCTTCCCAAAAGAAATCGAAACAAAGGAGTGCGTGGCCCTAGAGTCAAATAGTACTCTGGCAGGTATACCAGCTACATTTACAATTCCTGGAATTTTCTATCATCCCTTAGTTCTATATGCGCATACACACAAATGATAAAGATAAGCCAAATAGTAAGGGATAGAGTCGTACCAGTGACAACATCAGGTGATGCAGCTGCTTCTTCAGTGGTGACCGCATAAACTCTTCCTTGCTGAGGAGGTTGCTTTTTTGGTAGAGTGCAGGTCCTTGCAATATGACCCACCTGCTGGCAGTTGAAACACTTGATATTTGGGTTGAATCCAGCATTCGGTGGCACAGGTGGTGCCACATTGTTCATTGCAGGCGCTGCAGCGGTCGGAGCCCTGTATGGGAAGAAGGGTCTATTGTTACCGCCACCCGAACTCTCAATAGCGGGTCTCTTCACTCATCTGTTCTGAGCAAAGAAGCTGTCCCTCTTTGTTTTCTTCTCTTTTGCATATGACTGTTTATATAACAGGGTGACTGTTCGGTTTGTGGACTGTACCTTGTAGCACTACTTCATTTGATACTTGTTTTCTTGTTTGAGGGAAATTTTCATGTTTCACCTATCTAGTGTGTGTGCACATGTTAAGTTTCATATTTAGAATACAACATTATTCTCTTTCTTAGTCAGTCTCAGGTATCAAACAATGCTTAGGGTGTGTTTGTATTAAAATTTTTAATATTTCCTAACTCAGTTCATCGACTTAGTTAGGTGCAATATGGTCTGTGGACGGAGCCCGAATGCTCTGATACCAAGTTGTCTCACCCCAATTATGATCCAACCAGAATAGTGTGAGTGAACTGCCATTGAACCAACGGTTCACACTAGGATCTCGAATAGGCCGCGTCCGCTCATACAAACCATTACACATAACCACAATCAGAATATAAATATACAGCGAAAGACTTTAACTAGAATGAACTGAGTATCTATTGATAATTTAAATAAATATCCAATTATCCAAATTCAAACACATAAATAATATATGTACATCCATTTAATCCAACCGAAAATAACTGAAAGAAATAAATAAAATTCGATCACAGGTACACGCAGAAAGGCACTCGCATGAAGCGTCATGCTCGTCCTCTCCTGCCTGTACACTCAAAGCAGCAACGTCACCATACGCCGGAGCATTCACATAGTCATCAACAGTGTAACCTGCATCAACATCTAAAACAATGTGTATACAAAGGGTGAGCTCACAACTTAGCTCAGTAAGACAATCAAACAATTTCACAATATTATGCATGAGTAACAATCATTTTATGCTGTGGTCTGGTTTAAGTTTGCAATGTGTTATAGAAAGGTTTGGTGGCCCTCGCACCTCTATACACGAGTGTGTGACACCTCATGGATCACACCCCCATCGGCCCACATGCACCCATCATGGAATAAAGATAGAGCTAAGATACCCACGTACCTCCCCTGATACTCTACCCATACTAATACCTAAGCCCCTACTGGCCAGGGCTCGCAAACTGGGCTCGCAACTAACCAATCCTATATGTCAACAATGTATGCTCTATCCCGGACACCGGCCGTCTCGGCATAGAGATAGAGCTAAGGCATTCCCACACCTCCCCTGATGCCCTATCCGCAACTAACCCACTAGGATAGAAACAATACGGTAGACCCTATCCCAACATAACTCCCTACGACATAGAGATAGAGCTAAAGCATCGTGGACAAGCCAGCGTCGACCTCGGAGACCACAATGCCACATAACAATGGCCAGACCAGCATCAACATCGGAGACCACCGTACCACGACCTTCCCCTGATGCCCCACCCGTACCAAGCATGTTAAGACAGAATACTACAAAAGGTGCTAGTGTGAGGAGCGATCCCAGGCCCATGCCCTACTCCACACACTAACGAAAACAATCACATGCTTAACAATCACATTCTTATCCATGCATGAACAATAATAATAACTGAAAGTAAAGGATGGCATGTGAATATGCACAAACATCACATCATAGATATTCAGGTAATTAACAAAAACTTACTGTCCATTAATTATTAGGTTTAGGTCAGATTTTCTTACCTGACGCTCGTTCGATAACTTGCTCCACGTCGCAAGATCCAAACGATAAGTCACAAAGTCTTACAATATTATTTGGGTTTCATTAGAATGTATTGCTTAGGGTTTCATGTTGGTCGAAAACCAACAAAGATTACAAAATACCCTCACAGAGCTGACCGGTGGCATATACCGGTCGCAGCTCGGTGGGAAAGACCGGCGACCGGTATGGTCAGCCGGTCCCCACGAACCCGCCTCCCCGAGGGATACCGGTGGCAACATACCGGTCGCACTATATGCAACCGGTATAGTCGACCGGTATGTCTCCGGAAGACCATACATGGGTTTTTCGACTGCCGTCGATCATCCTCCATGGATTTCCAAGGTTTCTCCTATCCATTCTAAGTCTAAACTTGGAGTTAGAGTTATCCCCAACTCATTCAAGTCTCGTTTCGATGAATATCATCTCGGAACTGGAATCTAGGGTTTGACGGTAACTTAGGGTTTTAAGGTCTAGTTAGGGTTTTAGATCAATACCTACTTCGCAAGGTATTGATCCACCCATACAACTATTCTAGAGTCATAGGGTAAGAAGAGTGGTTAAAACACTTACCGTTGATTGGCGTAACGTGAGCGTCGTCGAACGGTAATGGCGGCACCTTCTTCTTCTTCCTAGCTCCTTCTCCTTTCCAACCTCTTTCTCTTCTCTAGGGTTTGCTAGAGACAATGGAAATGATTTGAGGAGGTTTAAGGGTGTATTTATAGGCTAGAATTAGGGTTTAGTAACCCTATTAGGATTAAAAAAGTCTTAGAATTCGAAATCAGGAAAGTAGGACCCTCAGAAGTTAATTTCTGGATTTCCACACTTAGCTGCGCAGAGCTGACCGGTCGACCGGTACCAAGACCGGTACCATCGACCGGTCAACATAAAATCATGTTGATTCAATCGTCTTTGGTCCGATTTCATACCTGTTTGTCATCCGCTTGTCCCGTCTGGCCCGGTGATGATCGGAAGACCTGCTACGACACAAAACCAAGGTTTAGACCGGGTTTACGGAGTACGGGTCTTACACCTGGAGTCCATGGTTCGTCACCCAGCCTCGTCTTTTGGTCCGATTATGAATGGAAGACCTGTCAGGCTGTCACGATGCAAAACTTAGGTTAGATCAAGTTTTCGGAGTGCAGGTCTTACATAACATCTCAGCTTCTATTTACATTCCCTGTTGAATTTTGTTTTGGAAATCTGATTCTTATTGCGTAGAATTGTAGTTCCTGCTGCCTGTCCTATTTTCATGGTGTCACTAGGATTTCCCCTCTGCACCATAGTTCTGATCTCAAGTCTCTAAGATCTTTTACAAGTTGCTCGCATTCATAGATCTGAACACTCGACCTCAATTTCAGATCATTCTGGCTAGTTCAACTTATAACTTTTCTAGTTCTTTAATTACCAAGTTCCCTGGTTGTTTCGCTGTGGTTGGAAGTCTTATACAGCAAATCATCATTTTTGGCGACGGAAATTGGCGACGGTATCTAAAATTCCGTCGCAGAATATAAAAATTAGGGCATTTAATCACTTCTGTTCCTCGATCTCTCACTTTTAAGCTCTCTCTCTCCCTATCTCCGATCGCTCTGCCTCCCAGGCCAATACTCTTCCTCGCTCCGATCGTTCTATATCTCCGGCCAATACTCTCCGGCAAGCTTCGTTCCATCTCCCACACCTTTTCCATCGGTCGATATCTACCCTCGTTCAGTTCTGCAGGTATGTCTGGGCCTATCTTCTCCTTCCCCCTCCCCCTTCTCTCTCTCCCCCCTCTGTTGTTTTGTTACGTTTACTTTCCTTAGTTCCCCTACCCTTTTTCTCCGTCTCTGTGGTTCTCTCTCTCCATCTCCTTGTAAGCATAGTGGCGGTGCTAGGGTTTCAATTCCTAACAATGTCCGTAAAGCGATTGAAAACATCAAAGAGATCGCCGGGAACCACAGCGATGATGAGATATATGCAATGCTCTAGGAGTGTTCAATGGATCCCAACGAAACCGCTCAGAAGCTATTGCTTCAAGGTATTTCTTCTTCAATTTACTTAATCGTTTGTGGGCTTTGCGTGGTTAGTTCAATCATGAATTAATTTCTTCTGGGTTGAGATCCATGGGGTTCTTTTGAGTTCGTTCATTGATTTGGGAAACGTTTGGCGATTTGGTTGTGAAATCTTGAGTTATTTCTTTTTTTTTTTCTATTGCCATGTAAAATACACTATTTTTGTTGGGCGAAAGAAGGATATGTCCACTGTTGCAATTGCTTTGGATTTAGGGACAATCATGGCTTCATGTAAGAGCTACAAAAGCCATGACTGACTAAGCTGGTTATAGGCCTAACAATTGAAACCCCCAACTGTTTGAACAATTGCCCAAATTACAAAAACAAGCCTTAAGAGTTAAGGTACAATGACAATGGAATTGCATACTTCTGAAGATTACACAAAAGCCTACCATGTCTGCCACTTAGTATAACAGATCACCAAATTTGAGAACAAACAAAATATGTTTAGGCCACCAACCAACCTTATTGACCCTGTCTTTGAGTCTGCAGAAGCAGTCATTGTTTTCTTTGTTTAGAAACTTAATGGAACTGAATCAAGTATTGGTTTTCATTTTTTCTTAGGCTTTTGAATTTGGAAATTATAATTTATTATGTCATCAATTTTAGCAATTTTTTAAAAGTAGTCTGTAAACTGAATTGAGTTGATTAGTTCAAGCATAGTATAGCATTTTTGTGTTTGGAATTTTCATGAATAGAACGAAAGGGGTTTTTCATGACATGACATTCCTAGCGACCTTCAGCTGATGACCCACCTAACGAATTTACGTTTTCCGAAAGGAAAAAGCAGGGTCTTGAAAAGGCCTACCTGTTGGCCGGAGATGTTGAAGTAGCGCATGAAGTAGTCTCTATCCCCCGAGCTGCACCGTATCTTGCAGGTGACAATGACGTCAAGTTGGCAGCCCCGACCCTACAAGATCTCTTGGTTCAAGAAAGGGAATGAGGTCAGGCTTCACTCGTCTTGTCTTATTTCTTTTACAATTGGCAGATCAACTAAGGACTCACAACTTCCGATGAGATGGGGCATGGTGCTCTTGTCTCACTTGTAATGATTCTGTTGAAACTGAATGAGGAAAGTTGTTCACAGTTCTTTTTTTTTTTTGGTAAAAAGTTGTTCACAGTTCAACCCAAAATTTTACATGATTATGAAATTGCCCCAAGTGGGATATATATAAACCTTTGTAATTTTGAGTGACTTTCTCTGCTCATGTCCTCTATCACATTGCCCAACCCATATCTTGCCATGTGGCAGAACGTGAAGCACTAAGCCTAGGCATAGGGAAGTTAGTATTTCCCAAGGTGAAAAGGTGGAATTTCTACAACATGCAATCCATATTGGGTTTTAAGAGACATGCCTTTCATGCTTTTCTGTTCCTGCACTGAACTACCTATCTTTCTCACTGTTCTAATTTTATTCTGTTTGCAGATTGACATTCAACGAGCTGGTGTGATTGTGGGATCAGGCATGGGTGGTCTACAAATATTTTCTGAAAGTGTTCAAAATCTCATAGAGAGAGGTCGTAGGAAAATATCACCATTTTTCAATCCATATTCTACAACAAACATGGGCTCTGCCTTGCTTGGAATTGACCTTGGTGTAATGGGTCCAAACTATTCGATTTCAACTGCCTGTGCCACCTCCAATTATTGCTTCCATGCTGCTGCCAACCATATCCGAAGGGATGAGGCTGATTTGATGGTAGTTGGTGGAACTGAAGCTCCAATGAAATGATGACCCAAAAACAGCTTCAAGGCCAGGGATAAAAATCGAGATGGCTTTGTGATGGGTGAAAGTGCTGGAGTGCTGGTATGTTTTCAGAGTCCTTTCCATATATTGATTGGATTTTTTTTATCTGGTTTAACTTTTTGGATTGGTTTATGTTTGTCATGGTGCATATGTGTTGTTTCTATTGATAATTGGTGTACAGAGAACTGAGAATCTATTTGAAGCTTTCCTAATGGCAAAGTTTTTCTTCTTATTCAGTCTCATTTTTAAGGGTGACCACCTAGACTGTAACGTAATTCCACCTTCATACTGAATTCCTTTATGGTCACATGGTTTTAGCATTTAAGCCTGATATCATTTTTTCTGGATAAAAAGTCACCTAATTACTAGGGATGATATCATGTTCACTGCGTTGATTACTGAGTTCCTGAGGATCAAAACTTCCTTTCTAGAAATTTTATTTGATTGCACTGCACTGTTTGATGTAAGCTATGTAAGGATGGTTAGTTCCTTTTTCTTTTGCTGGTATTTCCTCTCCCGTTATTTTTTCTGTTATTTTCTTGTCATGTCTCTGCTTAATTGTTCCACATTGTTTTGCTTGGCTTGAAATTTGATGCATTAACTTTTCAATCTTACAGCATTACCTATTATTAAATGCTTGTGGAGTTCCTTTTCAGCTCAATTGTTGCTTTGATATTAAGATGGAGTTGTCAATTGCATTTGAGGAGGGGATTAATGGAATGGAATTACCCCTATAATGCTTAGTTTCTATAATATCTATGTAAAATTTCTTATTGTTACAAGGTATCATTATGGTGTCATTGGTGGTCAAACAAGTGTAGTTTTTTAATGTTGTCTCCAAGCTGAAAGAAAACAAATAATGAAAACTATTATACTAAATAAAAACGAGGAAATGTCAGTGGATTTCCTTAAGATGAGAACAAAGAGGAAAATAAGCATTAAAACAAGACATTAACATGTCCCAGCTTGCCATGCCCCAGCTAATGTTTCCAAGTGCCCTGGTATGTAATTAATTTACTTTTTATTCCTCCTCTCTCTCTCTCTCTCTCTCTCTCCCTTCCCTGATATGAAGTTGTGATTGGTTTTTAAAACTTCTACATTTACCTCCAAACTCACCAGATGCTGAAATTTTTTAGCAGTTCGCAAACAGCAGTAGAGGGAATAGCACAGTTGCCAATGGTAATCAAATGTTATTTTAATTTCACCTTTTTTTTTTGTTCATTTTTAATATGTGGATGTAGAGCTTCTTTAAAAGTTATAAATTTTTTGATGTCGGTATTTATGGTTTGAGTGATAGGGAATTCCGAGCAATTCCAGTAGGGTTACATACTGTACAAGAAAAGAGTGGTAGTGGGAGGGAAGAGATGAAAAAGGTAGTGGAGAAGGCTGGTGGAGTGTGGTTATGGTATGTTGTTAACAACTCTGTTCATCTCCTATGTATTTGTATCCATTTTTTTTTTTCAGTTCAAAGACATTAACAAGGAAACGAGACTGAACTTACTCTTCCACCTCCTTTATTTATATTCAAGGAAGGGTCTCATAATTTATCTTTCGATACAAGTCTTCCTAAGTTGCAGTTGTCAATGTTATTTTTACGCAAGTCAGTCAAACTCACCATATGAGGTCATTTCGCTATTTATTTCTTATCCTTAGACAATAGTTTCGCTCTTCTAAAGACTTTTATCTTTATTGATAGTTCATGCATGCACATCTTGAGTTGTTAGACTTTAAGAAAATAGACGTTATCTATAAATTAGTGCTGGTAATTTAGAGTTATATTTCTATTATGTTTTTATAGAGTGTAATTATCTCATAGTTTTGACATGTGTAATTAGTAGTGATTTTTATGGGCAATAGGTTTTTTTTTTTTTTTTTTAAATATATAAATTTTTCGACGAAATAAAAATACTACTTTCTTGACGAAAATATAAATCCCGTCGACAAAAACACTGATTTTTATAATTCTCGTCGCCAAAAATATTGATTTTTCTCGATGGAAGTGGAATTCCTGTAGCCAATAATATCTATTTTTTGTGACAGAAAATAATTTCCGTGTGTAAAAATGTTATCGTACACTTATTCCGTGCCGTGATTTTAGATGACAGCCGCTACGGCGACGGATCAGCAACTCAAACCCTTGAGTCGGTGAAAACCAATGGCAACGGGAATGTATTTTTGGCAACAGAAAATAACCATTGCCAGGAGTCCATGAATCTGAGCAAAACGATCAGTCGCTCCATAATGAAGATTCAGGGAATCAGGGTTGTTAGAGAAGAGCTATTTGCACACAAAAATGCATATTGTTGTAGTGTCGTTAGTTCCATTCTAGAGCCTGAAGTTTTTTCAGATTTGCATTACTTACCATCAATACTATTGGTTTTACCTCAACTTTGAGTTAAAGACTCCAACCAAACAAGAGCCATGGCCACGAAGGGAAGATGAGATTTTTAGTGGAAACACTGGACCGGACTAGTCCAAGATAATATGGCTATCCCTCCTTTCCATCCCAACCCACCACCATCCCAAAAAGAAATCATTTTTTCTCGTTATTCTGTGCTCAATATATAATTTATCACATAAAATCCCACATACATTTCGGGAATTCTGACTCTCTGAATGAGATGAACAAACTATTGGAAGCCAAAGCAAATTCTGAAGTAGTGACAGAATTAGTTTCTCTCACTAAGTTTGCATACATGATTTGCTTGTACAATCAAGCAATCTTTCCCTTTGTTGGCTGGGGGTGGATGACCAGACCATTTAATTACATCAAAAATTTGCTTAAATTGTCATTTTCATCGAGTCAAGTGTAGTGTGAGTCTCTTTCTCTTGTGTGATGCCTAAGTTTTCATGTTTTGCTGCTGGTCAAAATCCATACTCTATGTCCTTGTGGTCTTGCAATCATCTTTATAGGACCTTGCACTCACATTTTACTGTCATTCTTGTGTCAGTGTCTCTTTGCCTATTGCATGTAACTGAGTTCCCTTGGATTTGTTGATTGTGGTTTAATCCTTCC
Source organism: Protea cynaroides (assembly GCA_028583415.1). Lineage (NCBI taxonomy): Eukaryota > Viridiplantae > Streptophyta > Magnoliopsida > Proteales > Proteaceae > Protea > Protea cynaroides. The sequence goes on from CM053268.1 coordinate 43,215,226, forward strand.
TAGTTGAAGCCAAAGAAGGATATAGTGAACCCAAAAACTTGAGTTTGAAGCATAGAAGGTAATTCACATTATTTTGGTTTTCAATGGTCTAGATCTATTAAAGGAGTTCCATGGTAGGACCAAGAGTGTAAATTGGTCCATGAATTAACTTCAACTAATTGAGGTATTTGCTTCATGAGCATCATTACATTCTCTAATGCAAGTTATACAAACAAAACATCTAATTCTGTTTTATTTTTTGACTTTTAGTTTCTGTAAGATCCATATGTGCATGAAGAATATAGGTCAAATTTTTTATTCCTATTACAATGCTTCACAATTCCTTCTTGTTGAAGATTTAATTGATACATATTTCCAGTTACAAACTTTTAGTTTACTATTTTTCACCTTCTTTCTTCTTTTGATCTGTTGAAGTCTGGATATGGAAGAAAATTTCATCTATAATTTCTATACATCCTCTTTGGCTGGGACAAAAAGCAAAAGCTTTAGTCACTGAATTTTTTCTGCAGCAAGCCCCTAGCTCTTGCCTCATCTCTTCAGGATCTTTTGCTTTCTCCAGGCCGCGCAAGGTCCGGCCTCTCTTCATTCCGCTTGTGCTGAATTACCTCTAGACTTTTGCTAGCTTCATAAATTTCATTGGCACTGGCGAACTTCTCGCATCTCGTCAGGAGCTCTTGTAAATCGGTTGGTTCCTTCTTAGCAATGGAGAATTTAAGCTTTGGGTCGGTGACCGCTGCTCTTAGCGTCGCGAAGTGAACCGTCTCGTCAATGTCCTTGACTTGTAATACTTCCAAGTTAAACCGGGCTAAGAAGGCCCTTAATGTTTTCCCAGATCTTTGCCGCATATTCATCAGATGGGCACTTGTCTTCCGTTGCACCCTGCTGCCCTGAAAGTGCATCCTGAAGAGTCTACCTATGGTTTTGAACGAGTCGATCGAGCGCGGTGGGAGGTTATTGAACCACATATGTGCCGCTCCCTTGAGTGTGAGCGGGAAAGCTCTACACATGATTGCATCGGGGTTAGCGTGCAAGACCATGGCTCCGACAAAGTTGTTTAAATGCTCGATGGGGTCGGTAGAACCATCATATGAGTCGACGGGGGGCATGCTAAATCGCTTAGGTAAAGGGACTCTAATGATAATGTTGGTCAGGGGATTTTCCGTGGAATAATCCCTGTCTTCGTCGGGGGCCACTCCCGCCTTTTCCATGGTTTCGACCTTTTTGTGGAGGACCGCTAACTGGTCCGCTATTTGTGCAAAGAATCGAGGGTCTATGGGGACACTGTGCTTCTCTGTCCCCACGGCCGTCTCCGGCAAAGCTATGCGCCGTGGAACCATGAGCTCTTCTATGTCTTCTTCATCGATCCTGGGCACTGGCCTCGGCTGGGGACCGAGTCTGTCCCGAGCCGGAATTCTCCCATGGTGCGATGTCGAACCCGTTCCGCTTAGCTCGGGGGCAGGGCGGACGTTGGCTCCTGGCTGTGCCGATCGATCTCCACTTTGTCTTGGCCGATCTCGGGGTGTGTCACGATGGGGGTCGGCCTCTGGGTGTGGCACCACCCAGGGGATATTACCCATAGGAGGTCGAGACGTGGCCTCTGCCGCAGGGGTGTGCAATCCTTGCACAAATTTTGTCAACACCGCGAGCTGTTGCGCAACAGTCTCGAACTGTTCATAGGTGACGAATGCTTCCGATGTAGGTGCTGGTGCTGCTGCCCGCTTTCCGCGGTCTTGATTAGGTCGAGCCTCCGACCTGTCTCCTTTCGGATTTATACGCTGATCAAGTAATGGGGGGTTGGGGCTGACCATGTGACTCCTGGTCCGTCGTGGACTCATGATTGGAGATTTTTCCCTGGCTTTATCTTGATGTCGGAACTCTCCGGCCCCACGGTGGGCGCCAAACTATTTCGGCCCGGATCTGTCCTGTGGGTCCTCTCCGTGCTGACTGGACCTGCAAGACAAGGAAAGGCAAAGAAGGGGGAGGGCTGGATGCCCCGGGTCCACTCCGATGCCAAAGTTAGGCTCTGTGAACAGTCAATGGGCTCGGTGTCGAGCCCATTAAGATATTATAAAGTGTGGGGTGAGGTGAGATTATCCGACCTCAGTGTCAGAGCGAGAATCTCAAAGCTGTAATAAATGAGCAGTAAATGTTGTGTCCTCCGTAATCCTCGGGATTCGCCCTATTTATAGTGAATAGTGCGAAATCCCTAAAATAACGATTTTACCCTTCCTTTTTGCGGATCAAGGGGCAATACCGATTCTACCCCTCTGTCAAATGGTGAACCTTTACATGGCGCTGATGTCGAATCTTACGTGTCGGGGGATGTGGATCATAGATGTATAATTCCCTAACACTAAGTTTTCATGTTTTGCTGCTGGTCAAAATCCATACTCCATGTCCTTGTGGTCTTGCAATCATCTTTATAGGACCTTGCACTCACATTTTACTGTCATTCTTGTGTCAGTGTCTCTTTGCCTATTGCATGTAACTGAGTTCCCTTGGATTTGTTGATTGTGGTTTAATCCTTCCTAGTTGAAGCCAAAGAAGGATATAGTGAACCCAAAAACTTGAGTTTGAAGCATAGAAGGTAATACACATTATTTTGGTTTTCAATGGTCTAGATCTATTAAAGGAGTTCCATGGTAGGACCAAGAGTGTAAATTGGTCCATGAATTAACTTCAACTAATTGAGGTATTTGCTTCATGAGCATCATTACATTCTCTAATGCAAGTTATACAAACAAAACATCTAATTTTGTTTTATTTTTTAACTTTTAGTTTCTGTAAGATCCATATGTGCATGAAGAATATAGGTCAAATTTTTTATTCCTATTACAATGCTTCACAATTCCTTCTTGTTGAAGTTTCAATTGATACATATTTCCAATTACAAACTTTTAGTTCACTATTTTTCACCTTCTTTCTTCTTTTGATCTGTTGAAGTCTGGATATGGAAGAAAATTTCATCTATAATTTCTATACATCCTCTTTGGCTGGGACAAAAAGCAAAAGCTTTAGTTATTCAACCAAATTACTATACAAGTAGTTTCACCATACTAAAATAATTTGGCATCTATATTTGTGCATCTATATTTGCTAGGTTTGAAATTTTTTTGTAAAATAGGGCCATTATTTTTGTAGGCAAATCCTGTAGCCAAGGGACCCTTTTTGTGCTGACTATTTTCCTTTCAATTCTGGTCCTTTAGTTGTAAGATTTAATTGGTTATTTAGGATACAAAATCTCCTACCTTTGTTGACATATTGTAAATTTTGGACTAGAAATAATATGCATAAAATTTTGGATTGAATATACTCATTTCGATGCTTGAGAATAATTAACTTTGGTTCAAAGAAAGTAGTCATAGAGATTAAAATGTAATGAAATTGTGTATGTGATATGTATGCGAGTCTTTAGCTCAAATAGGAAGAGCACTTGGGGATTCCCCAAGAGATGATGGTTCGAATCCATCAAGATTCATTGATTTTTTTGTATTCTAAATTCTTTTGGCATGAATCCAAATGATTAAATGGCAGCCATAGTTGCATGGATTTTTTTTTTGAATTTTTTTTTTTTTGATTTTTCAACTTATCCCCATCCACCCACAATTACAACTTATAATTAAATGGCATTATATAATTTAATTTGGCAAGACATTGGTTTGTTTGTAATTTTGTAAAATTTGAGTTATTTGAAAAAAAAAAAAAATTCTAGAACGAATTTATCAAACAACAAACTGGTCAAAACAGTGTTCCCAGACTAGTTTTAGAACATGTTTGCCAAACAGGGTAAATGCCAAAAAAACACCCAAAGAACACTATTTTAGAATAGAACATAAAAAGACCAACTCTTATGGTTTTAGAACAAAAACAGGTGAGAACGTTACCAAACGCATCCTTAGTCTCTCATACATCTCTTTCCCCTCTTGTATAATCTTTTGTTTCCCAAAAAAAAATAAAAAAGCAGAAGAATCTTCACATTTACCAACCTATTGAAGATAGCTCTTTTAATCGTCTGCATTGTTTTTTTTTTTTTTTGGATAAACATCTTCTCTTTCCACTTATCAAGTATCTCCATCGGAAACATGATCCTAAATGTCAAATCTCTTTCAAATGCATAAATCTCTTCCTTTCTGTAAAGCACTCAAATTTTATATTTGATTTGCTTTTCTTCGAGGTTTCATGGATCCAAAGCTTTTTTCACTTTGATTCCATTTTTTTACATCAATTTTAATATGTAATGTTTTACATAATAAATTTTTGTTTAAGATTTTAATATATAAAATTTCATGTATATATTATAGGGAATTATTCGCGAATTATTCTTTCAAACTGAATAATACGAATAATTCTCCCGAATTCGAATTATATTTAATGATTCTTTAAAATTCTCGCATTTTTTATCCGAAAATAAATATCATGAATAGTTCTTTCATATCCGAATTATATCGAATAATTCTTATACTAAAAAAAACTATTAATATCCTAATGGAAGACTTAATGCCTTAACTACTATTCTCAAACAAAGTTTATCGAAAAAAAAAAACTTAATGCCATAACTATTTGCATCTTTTACAATCTAAAACTAATTATAAGTTTAAAAATCACGTTATAATATAAAACATATTACTAATTTCATTTATTTTTTCAATGTGAGATTAAATATGAGTAAGAAAATCAAATCATAATATAAAACAAATCATTGATTTCATTCGACAACATGGAATTAAATATGAGTATAAAAATCATACCATAATACAAAGCAAATCATCACTTTTGTGTGCTTTTCCAATTGAGATTAAATATGAATCTAAAAACAAATATTATAATAACCATGAGGAAGTAATTAACGAACATGAAAAAAAGATGGATATCATGAGGATGATTGAATGAATTTATGAAAATGTTTGATTTTATGAACATCAACTCCACTAGATTAGTATTGCAATCATAATAAAATCTAATGATCCACATTATATATTGTAATAAAATCTAACAAATCCACCGTTATACACACATACCCATCTATTATGTATTATTTTGTTATTTATAAATTAAATATTATTCTAATGTCACTTATATATTATGCAGGTGTAATAATGGATTGATAGGAGCACCAAATATTAAAAATTAATATATCCGAATTTTTTTAGACAAAAGAATAATTCTCGAACCGAACTGAATTCGAATTTTATTTTAAGTCCGTTTTTTTTATCGCATCTTTGACCGACTTTTTAAATTAACGAAGCGACTCATTCTGAATTATTCTCCTTCCGAATAATTCCATAATCAGAATTAAATAACTATGGTCATGACATACTATTGTTCTTTTCTATACTTTTTTTTTCCTTCACACACAAAGCATTTAATTCTTGTAAACCATCGTGCGTTGCAATTTTTTTTTTTACTAATCTTTTGGAATTCAATTGGTGTTCTTAAGACGTTAATAACTTAAATTTTCTTTTTGTGAAAATTAATATCTTAAATTCATAAGCAGGAAGTTGCCTAGTTGATGTAGGTTCCTGGATTGCACCGGAAAAAAAAGAGAGAAAAAAAAAGGGGTTCTTTGAGAAGCTATTTCTTGATAATTATAAGAAGGCAAATACTTTTAGGTGCTTAAAATGGGATCTCTCATCCATGGCAACATTCAAATTTTGGAGATCTAAGGCATCACAAGCAACCAATTAGATGCTTAAAAGGGTATAGGGCACAAGGCCTCGAGGCTTTCGTCACTTTGAATTTTTGGGAAGAGTTTATGTATGGAATCTTATCCCCTATGACGGATTGGTTGTTTCCAAAAGCAGTTCAATTAAATACAATATACTTAGGGGTGTCAATTTTCGTCCCGCACAGTGTAGCCCGATTATGCCTGATCGATTATTAAATGGGTGTTCATGATGCAAGGGTGTAGCCCTATCAAACTAACTGAATGAACTGAATGTACATTTAGATCGAACTAAATCTTAGGTTAAACCAAATAAATAAAACCCTAAACATAAAAACTACAACATTATATCGTCTCTTACTCACTTTCATTCTCGAGTCTTCCACTTATTCTTTCCATTCTCACCTTCGTCCGCATGGGTGATCACAATTGTAATAAGAGTTTTTAACAATTTTACAAGAAGGTATCTAATTTACAATGTGAAAACAATAATGTATTCGAAAACTAACATCTCACTATTTTTATTATAACGTGAGACTGATAGATCGAATATAAATGTGTCCATACCTTGTCAATAATATCACTAATTAGTTAAATGTGCCGTCAAGTGATCTATTGACACTGTATACTCGGCGAGGGTCATTAATTTGACGAGCATTAATTGAAAAACTAGTTACAGAGAAGACCTCTCTGACACAATGAAAAAAAATTTTGAAGAAAACAAAAGAGCATCTCCATAGTCCCAGAAAAAACATAATTATGTGGAGAATTGAGGAAAACCAAAATTAAATACGAATTCAAAATAAATAAACTTTGAATTAACAAATCCAGAATGAAAAAAAGAAAAAAAAGAAAAAAAAGAGACGAAATTCTTCAACTGCAACCCCTGTCCAACTTTTCATTGTATTGTAAAACTGATTCCTCTCTCTGCATTCCCATCTCTTCATAGAACCTCTGAATGAAAAGCTCTGCCCTCTCATCAACTGAATCATCTTCGTCGTCTGAATCCAATGGCTGGGGCAATTCTTTTGCAGTACCATAAGCAATGATAGGTGGCGCTTTCAATGCGAATTCTCTTTTACCATCTCCTTCATATTCTCCGTCGACTCTCAAACCACCCGAACAACTGCAGAGGAAGAACAATGACTGAATATATCGCCTATGACTTCTTTTCTTGAAGGGCTTTCTGCAACAGTGGAACAGAGGAGTGTTTGAGGGAGAAAATTTATACTCCTCGATGAAAGCGTAGTTGAAATATTTAAGAAGATTGAGTTTCTTGTATTTTCTGGTTTTCAGGAAAACGAGCTTCAGGCAGTAGGGCTTGAAATTGGGGATTTTTAAGAGATTCAAAGCTCTTTCAAAGATGGGCGCTCCTTGCTTGGGCATTTCCTCCCAATCCCCGCCTCCTCCTCCTTTATGGAGCTCTGTTTCACTATTTTCACTTGCTGAAAAGGTATTTGAGATGGGAGAGGTATTTAAGGGTTTTGTGTTGCAGAAGCTTTTATGGATGGGAGAGGTTTTTGAAAGTGTTTGGAGATCTGAATGGTGGTGGGGAGCTGTAAAAGGGAAGAATGGTCGGTGTTGGCTTTTGATTTACTTTAAGGCTCGTAAGCAGGTAGCCGTTAAGCTTGTCTATCTTCTTTGTTTTGGAGCGAAGAATTAAATCCTGGTGATAATCGCTACCGTAACTCATTTGATAGACCAAAGCAGATGTCTATAAAAATCAAAGTCCTACTTTGTGCTGTATGATCGTAGCCATCCAAATTTCCACAACATTGCTGGAAGTATGAACCAGATCAGACCCATTACAGAGACTGAGGGTCCCACCTAAAACGAATATTATGGATTCTATACTGATCAATGAGTATGCATAAAAAAGAATCAATGACAACTCTGATTGTTACCTGATCCGGACATCCATCAATCGATCCTGATGCCCTAGATCAGAAGCTGGTGGGTCCGGAAATCTCTGGTCCCCACAATAAGACGTTCCCGCCATTCTGTTCTTTATGAAGTTTCCCCAGTTATCACTACTAATTCCCATCGAACGGTATTGATCGTTTGGCTCTTTTTTCGCAGTTCATCGGTCTATAAGACTTATACGAAGGGATAAGCCAATCACAAATCAGCCAATCGCTATGCGTAGGGCTAGAAGTAGGAGCGTCCAAATCCTCTCTAATGCATACGGTCATTGGAGGAGTTGCAGTGGCCGTTCGATGAGCGACACCTGGTTCCCCTCCCATCTAAAGGCCAAAATCAATTAAAGAGCATCGAAAAATTATGATTCGTGTCATACAAAATAAGTCTTACCAACAAAGAAGAAAATAAAACTTTCTTTCAGAGACGATCCTCGGCCACCACTGGTTTTTGCACCACCATGGAGGATAGCTTCGCTTGCTTGCAGGGCGATTCAAGATTTTGGTAGTTCGTTGGAAAGGATCATTGTTCATTGAATGTTGCGAAGGAGGACTTTGGTTCTTCTATTCTCTGCAATTTCTTAGGATTGTAATTCTCTCTCTCTCTCTCTCTCTCTCGTCTTTTCTCTTTCCTCTTACATTCTCAACTTGGAAAAAAAAATAGAACTTTTCTTTCTCTTCGTCTCTTTCTCCTTTTATTGTAACAAAACTACAAAGCTTCATATGCACCTAAAGGACTTTCTTCCTAGCATCAGATGATCATGGTCATCAGTTTCATCATCGTAATATAAGAAGAAACTCCCAAAAACTTATACATTTGAGAAACCAAACAAAATAATGTTAAACATCACCTGATGGCGATGGTCGACGATTAGTTATCTTTCATTGAGAGAATAGGAATTTCTTTGTTTAAACTTCCATTTTCTTGGATTTACAAAAACCGCAATTTCTCCTTTGGCCCTTATATTCAAAGGAGCTCGAGTAGTAACCGCAAAGATCAAACCCTATATCGAGAATAAGAAGAGCTAAGGACACGATCAGGGTCCATAAAAATGGCATAGAGCTTCCAAGTCAATAAATGCCCAATTCTAAAAACTGATAAAGCTCCGCATTCATATCACTTTCCGTCATTTCTTCAATGCTTTGTTTTACTATGCAACTGGGGGATGCGTGAGTTTGAACCTCGCTATATTATATATAAAAAAAATGCAGTTCCACGCTGGACAGGTGCAATTGGGTTCTCAGTTACTGGGGATTTCAATATGGAGTTTTCAACTATGTCTGAGGCCCAATCGAGCGAAGAGAGTGTGGAGTTGCAAGTTGATCATATTGATGAGTTGCAGGTAAGGGATGCAGGTCACAAATGACAGATTACACGAATAGGGGAGACAGGATGTAGGTTGTGGCGATGAATCGACTAGAAGGAGTGGAGAGCACTTGAGCTCTGATTCAATGTTGCCCTTGAACGTCTCCTTCAGCCAAGAACCTCTCCCCTGGTATCCCCCAATCTTCAATCCCCAATCTGGACAGCAGAGAAGCGTGAAAGAAGATGAAAAATTATTCCCCGTTGCACGAACAGCAACAGTTCCATCCTCCCTTGTTGGTTGTGACCATTAGATGAAAAGAGTGGCAGGTGTCACTGGAGGAGTGGCCACTGCCACTCCTCCAGTGACCGTACCCATTAGAGAGGATTTGGATGCGAAGTAGGAACGGGCTCGTCTGTCGCGGTAAAAACCGCGACAAGATATGCTGCATCCGTTAGATGGATGCCACGTGGACTAGCATCAATCTAACGGTTAAGTTTAATAAAGTGCAAGAAGGGTTCGTTTGAGGGAGAAACACTGGAAAAAAAAAAAACCCTAAAAAAAAGCTCTTGCGTACGTAACGAGCTACCCAACCTGCCAAATCTCTTCCTTCTTTTCCAAATCTATGTCTTTGCCTCTGGTTTTGGGAGCTCTCTGGTTTTATCATTCTACGTCTGAAGATACCTCCATAGCAGCAGCAACAGGGTGTTGTTAGGTCACTCGTCATTATTAGTAGCAAGTGTTCTTTGCTTCTTCGGTTCTTCATCATTCAATAGACCAGAAATAATGGTAGTGAAGGTCACTATATCTGGAGTATATCTTCAGTGAATAGAACTTGTTTGTTGGTCCGTGATGTAGCTTCAAGACTGATCAGTAATCTTGAATGTGAATTCCAGCTTTGGCCAAGAATACAAAAAACGAAAAAACAAATTAAAAATTTAAAAGAGAAGGATAAAGGGGTTCGATCCCATAGGGATAGCTCAATTGGTAAAAGTCCAATACCTCAAAATGAAGTGGTCATGAGTTCAATTCTCGTTGGAGCTCTATCTACCCAAAAAAAAGAAAAAGAAAAAAAAGATAAAAGGGTTCTACAAAACTAAATCATTCTCACGACATAATTGATCCAGATTCTGGCTTTAGAACCATAGCAACAAATAGGAATTGAGTCAAGAATCAATGAAATCCCACCGACAATATTGAAGATTCAGGACAAATTTTCTTGTAAAAACTTCACCAAATAATCAAAAAAATTCCAGAGATGAGGAAAAGGAGAAGAAAGGAAAAAAAAAAAAAAAGAAGAGTCAAATGAACAACAATTCCGACAATAGTAGTTGCCTTCAACACAAGAATTTCGATTAGTTTTTACCCAACAAAAAAAAAAAAAAATGAAAAAAGAAAAAAATGAATCAATCTAGAATTAGTACCTCCAAATTAGGGCTCTAATAGGGCCGGATTGGGTCGGGTTTTTCAAAACATTAATCCTAACCTTGACTATTTAAACTTAACCCTAAACCCAGCCCAACCCTGCTAGAGTCAGAAAATATACAACCCTAACCTTGACTCTGGCAGGGTTGGGCCTAACCCTAACCTATCCTGATTGATTCTGATAGGACCTGGTTGGGCCGGATTAACCCTAATTAACCCTGATTCAGGAGGTAAAAAGAGAAAAAAAAGAGAGAATAAACAACATCAATCATACAATTCATTTAAAAACCATTTAATTTTAACTCAAATCAAAATCTCCTGTCGATCATTAAACATGTTGTTGATTGTCCATTACAACACTCATGTGAATCGTAAATCTCTACCGAAGAAAATATGAACAAGATTGGTAGCCAAAAGAGATGAGAACTCTAAAAGATTAACAAATAAAATAGAAACAAAAAAATCAAACTACATACTCAATCTGTGAAAAGAACAACAGAAAGAGTAAAAACACATAACTCAAAATAAAGTAAAATCTCCTTACAATTTTCTAATAGATTATCAAATGAAGTCGAAACAATAACAATCAAACTATAAAAAACATTTAACTCAAAATAGGGAAAACTCCTGAGGAGCACCTAATTTTTTTCGACAGTCGACTTTCAGTTTCTTAGAAAATGTTTCAATGCCTTTTAGAGTCTAGAACGTTTCCCAGAATATATTCATATATATACAAGGTCGGGCCAGACTCAACCCAAGGGGCCAACCCTAATCCAACCCAACCCTATCAGGGTTGATAAAAAATTAAACTCTAACCCAGCCCTGTCAGGGTTCGGATCGTTAAGATAAAACTTGCACCCCTACTCCAAATCAAACCCGGAGTCTCGGTTATCGTGGGGGAAAATTGATCCGATCGATCTTCGTGAAAATCCAAATACGAGTGAAAATCAGTCGATTGATGGATAACGAACCCTTCTTATCCTATTTAGAGTCGAAGAAGATGCGAGAGTTTCGCAGAAGGAGGAGTCGGTTGGAAGGAGAGAGATACTTGGGAGGCAAAGACATGGAGAGATTTTCCAGTGCTTCTCCTTCCAACCAACCAACCTTTTCGCTTTGCTATGATCCACGTGGCATCCATCTAACGGATGCAGCCAGCTTTTACCGCGACAAAGAGGAGCCCGTTCCTTGGTGGGAGTCATGAAACTTGAAAAGGAAGACTCCTAATTAGAATCCTAACTAGAAACGGACGTTGGACGTTAAATTGATTGAAGCTCTCATTCATTTTATCTCCCTCTCTCTTAATTTTCCCGGAGAAGTATTTTTTTTTTCTATCGTCGCCCTCGTCTGTGAAGAACCAAACACTCCCAAACTCGATTTCTTCAACTCTTCCGGGATTAAATTTTTTATTTTTTATTTTTTTTTCTTTTTCAGTCTGAGAATCTCCAAAATCGATCCACGAGTTTAGAGTTAGGAAAGGGAAGATTCAATTACCTGAGCTCTCCCGCTAAATCATTTAGACATTTACTCCTGATCAATGGTGTTTTCGGGAGTACCCGAAAGAGAGAAACTGCAAAAGTTCATGGAGATGACTCCTGAAAGAAGGAGGCCCATCCACAATTTCAAATTGCCAGCTGGCTTGAATTGGGGTAATCAACAGCTTGTCAGATGCATGAAAGTGAATTCCAATGGCGAAATTCCTACCGTAGACCTCAGATCATCGGATTCCGAAGCGGAATCGGAAAGTTTCAGCGGCCGGCGAAGAGAGTCCGATTCCACGAAGCAGAAAAAATCTTGTACCGGTTTAAAAAATGTCAAGAAACTGATTTCGCCGCCAATTGGAGCTTATGGAGAGAAATCAGCGACTGAAGGGGATGCAGGTGACGGGATTGCAGATGATAGGGCAAAATTCATGTCTACGGCTGCTAATAATATTAACGTTGCGATTCCTGAGGAAGTCGAAGAAGATGAGTCGGCGGCGGCGGCTGCTGCTGCAAGGCCTTGGAGTGATGGCGGAAGAGGAGGAGGTAGTGGTGTTGATGTTGCTGGATGTTCAAACTCAAAGAACGAAGAGCGCCAACAGAATTCCTCTGATCCTCAGCGGACTGATAATTCGAAAATTAAAAAAATAACATTTAAGGTGAGAGGTTCGTCTCCTAGTCAAGGCAGCGTCGAGAAGAAGAAGTATCCTAAGTTCTCGCTGTCGCTTTCTCGAAAAGAGATCGAGGACGATCTTCTTTCCATGATGGGACCAAGGCGATCTCGGAGACCAAAGAAGAAGGCTAGAATCGTACAGCAGGAAGACGATGTAAGAAATCTCGTTTGTTTTTTTGTTAATCTGATCGAAAGTATTTTTCATTAACAGATGGAAATATGTAGCTAGGGAATTTTTAAATCTTTATTTTGTTTCTAACACATCCTACCTAGTTAATACTGGTTCGATGAACTTTGCAGGAATTTTTTCCTGGTTTATATTTGTCAGAAATAACGCCGGATTCATACAGAGTACGTAACCCATGATCGATAATCCTGAACCTGGAAAGGTACGTAGTGTTAATTTCTTGATTTTCTGTTCTATCCTTGTCACTTAATTGACTGAATTTGTTTCATCATCGATTATTAATTTACGTTCCGTTCCCACTTTCTTTTATATATATATATATATATATATATTTTTTTTGAATTGTTTCTCAAAATACTTGACCAGCTGATCCTTGCTTCTGCAGAAGTTATTAGGTAGCAGGGATGATACGGCCACAGTTGGTACAAGTTTCAAGTTATATATCTACTCGATCGAGATGATAATGGGAGCTGCAGAGTTAGCTAAGGATGATACTGCCATGCCATGTATGCATAGTTCGTAGAACAAGTTTCAAGTTTTCCACTCGCGCTGACAATGGGAACTAATTAGTGTATTATGTAGTTATTAGGTAGGGATCGATTATGGGTTTTGAGAGGTCTTAACGTTGCAGTTATTAATAGGTCCTAGGTATTATTAATGGATGGGTTTTGATTTAGTAATCGATCGGTTAATGGCTTAATGCCTCCCATGCACATATATATATATATGGCTATATAATCAATCAATCAATCAATCGTACGTATGAACAAAATAGATAGATAGATGCTCAGTAAGTAATCCTTTTTTTTTTGGATGAATATGATATCAAGGGAGAAATTTTCTATTCATGATAATTGAATTCTAATTCTGGCCTGGCCTTATAAAAATATTTCAAAAATATTGTTTTATTTGTTATAATTATTTTCTAAAGGTTTTAGAAATTATTTTATGTCCAATTGGTGCATATATGGTTCATATTCTTTGTATTTGTATACAACGTTTGGATGGACTAGATATATATATATATATAGTAACTCTTAGGAATATCTCTGTACACATAACTAGCTTCATACAAGAAATGGAAACATTATCATACAAGGAAACCAAGCTAGATGACTTGCCTAGATGGAGTTGCCTAATGGGGTCTCACTTATTGACGATTTTACCAACATAGGAAAAGGTAAGTAGAAAAACTATAAAATAACGACAGGCCGGGGCAAGAAGAGAGGTGTACAGTGTACTACTTCCACGGATCAGGGTTCTCAACAACAGGAGAGGTCTTAGTCTTTGCTGGATGGGCGATAACTGGCGTGTGACTCATCCATCCAATGGAGAAGGTTGGTTGGGACTTGGGAGTAGAATAAAGAGAGGAAATATTAAGACAGAATCAACCCGTTGAAACCAAATTTGACAAATCAAATTGAAAATCGTGACACTTTTCCTTCCACCTCTCCACATATTCTCTGTGCAAACCTCTCCTTCAACCTCTCAACCTCTTTCCAAACCCAGGCAGCTCGCTCGCTCGCTCAGTCACAGGTTTACAGCTTCCCCCAAGCTCTTTGGCCGTAACCAGACCATCTTCATTTGGATGCAGAGAGGCTAGGCCAATGCACAAACTAATCCTCATTCCTCAAAAGGTTAGGACAATGCCCAAACTTTCTTGCCGTGCCTCACCATTAAGGCATAAACCCATCCTCTTCAAAAAAAAAAAAAAAAAAAAAATCTTTCCTTGAAATTTTTGAATGGGCTAGGTCCAGTTCAAGCAATTTGGACATTGATCAGTCTTTGGCCCAGCTTCAACCCAACTTACTGGCCTTTTACAGATCATTACGCAATTAACTGGTCACCCTGAAATCAACCTAACTTACTCATTCGATATTCCTTCGTAGGTAGCCATCAGCTGGCGAGTGAAAAAAGGGAAGGGAAATGAAATCAGTAAAAGAAAAGATTACAATCATGTTTGTGTACCTATTTAAAATAAAATTTAATAATTAATTTGAAATGTTTTAGAATTAAACATAATCAATTGAGGTTTTTTTTTTTTTTTTTTTTTTTCTTCTCCTTGTCTAGTTATTGATTTGGCTGAAGCAGAAACCAAGTTCGTTGGCTCTAATTAAGGTCAAGAGTTTAACCAGAATATTTGGTAGATTATTGAGCTTAGATTATCGGGGATTGTTGGACTTTGGGGGTGGTGCTCTTCCCCTATCAAATCCGATGATTTCTCTAATTCCACAGTTGCAAGAAAGGCTTCCCTAACATTTTAGATGGGCATCTTGGTTGAGATTCAACTTGGAAATGTTGTATATATTATCATTTATATTTTATTTAATATTATTTTTATGCTATTTTCATACATGAAAAAAAAAATCAAGATAATAGTATTCAATTTATGTAATGTTAAGGCAATTAAGTGTTTAAAGAAATAGGCATTGAGAAATTGGAGTCGCCATAGTAGATAATTAGTTCAGTCAAGCTTGATATTCAGATAGAATATGGGAGATGTTATTGCCAAAGGCAAAGGGATGAGTTGCAATAGTGGAGGTAGACAAATGAGCCATTAGCGGAAAGGAGGAAGAAGGTGGAGGGAAATTTTTTTTAACAAATAGCTAACTCTGATTCCAAGAAAGCATAATAAGTTGGGACTCTCACTCATGCACAATATGCATGGCTCTATCGTTCAGTCCATTGGGTGCGATGAATCTGCATGCAATAATTTTGGAAGCTGTTGGACAGGGTATGCTATCAAAGGCAACTCAAGTGTCGAAAGAAATAGGGGCACTGAATCTTCTGGGGTGGGGGGTGGATTTAGTCCTCCTCACATGAGCATGAGTATGTTGTTTGCTAAAGTTAGAATTTATGACAAGAGAAATGTGAGAAATGTGACAAGTGTAGTGAACTTATGACATGCATAATGAGTGATTTCCAAATTCGTTATAATGGAATCTAATGGTATATTTGTAGTGATCTTATGTCACTTTCAACTCACTCTTAATGCACTTCCTTAATTACTTCATGGCATGGTGTACGTAGGGTCCTCTATAATGTGACCCATCCAAGTGGGAGCCAAGTCATGACGGATATAGAGACTTATAATTGGTGCAAGCAGGATGTATAAATTAAGGAGCCTATTTTGATTGGAACCTAGCTATCTATAATTTAGAAGATTTAAAAAAAGGTGTTGTGGTTTCTGCATGGACCGCATAAAATAAAGGAGGGCCTTATTAATTATACGACAGTATTATTTCGAATTCGTATTTGATTTCCATATCCAAATATCCATATCTAATTCTAATTCCGTATTTGAAAGATATATATCTCAATATTTGAGTATCTAAATAAAGATCCACCAAGGATTCTAATATCCAGACCGGCCAGCAATATTGTTTAATATATATGATGAAAGGTACGTTCTTCTGCACGTATACCTAGCTAGCTATTTTCTATATATGGGACTCCTCCATTCAATAGGAATAGGAACTATTGAATAGGAACAGGAGCAGGAACAGGAACAGGAACGGTGTTGAAATCTCATGAAAAGTATACACAATGTGCATGTAATATTTTCAATGTTTTGTTTTGTCATCAAATTTGATTTGGATTGAAATTTATTACCATGCATGAGCTACTGGCAGAGCCATAATATCTATCCATTCATTAAATTTCAACCACACCTAACATACCAACCCAAACAAGCTTGGGTTGCTGGGTCCCCAGCCCACCCAACCTTTTGCCTTATAAATAAAAAGAGAAAGAAATCAAAGAATGGGATTACAAGAGAGGATATATACTATTGGGTCTAATGGATACTTCGTCAAGGCGTTGACTATTAAAGGATAGAAATCGCTGACCATGGTATAAAAAATAAAAAATAAAAAATAAAAATAAAAATAACTTTTGCCTCCAAATAACTACAAATAATTAATACATAACTTCAAGAACTAAACCGATCGATAAAAAGGATAATCTATCATAACTTCACTTCACTTCACGTCTTTCTGTTTCAGCACGAAAGTCATTTTGAAAAACTTTGCCCAAAAGATGTAATTTGCTTTTTCTTTTTCTTTCTCATAAATCTAAAGCTTCAAAATCCATTTTAAAAAAAAAAATTAATATTTTAAAATATAAATTGAATTTCACTACGTAAGTTGAGAGAGGGGTTTTGCCAATAAGGGTGTCAATTTGTATATGAAATCAAGAATTGAGGGGGTAGAATCAACCCGCTAAAACTTGTCCCAGAAACATCCCCCATGACTAAATGGGACAGTTTGGAAGTCCATAATTTTGAGACTGAATACTAATTGAGATGAGACGGTTCTGGGATGGGTTTTCGAAATAAACTACTTAAGAACCAGAATTGTCTAGAACATTTAAATTCCCATTCCATTATTCATTCTTTCATGTTCTTCCTTTTTATCCAAACATCAGCACTCTTTCTAGCTTTGCACTTCTAATCTCCTTCTCAACTACTTTTCTTTCTACATGCATGGTGAGAAGTGAATATCTCCTCTCTCTCTCTCTCTCTCTCTCTCTCTCTCTCTCTTTGAGTGGGTTCGAGAATAGGTAGTACTGATCATTCATCGATCTTTGTTTCTCGAAATCCAAGTACTTGAAAATTTGAGATCCCGTGAAAACTCTTACCATTTGGATTAGTCTTTCTATCTAACCTCATTTTCTTAAGGCGTTAACCCATCCATTTCCATGGGCAAATAGGCTAATGTAGTGGAACTCACGTCACCTACTCAAAACGTGCTTACGTGCACTCAATTAACATCGAGGGCAGATTAGGAATTGAAGCACTCTCTCTCCTTACTCCTTAGATGTCATGTCACTGAGAGAAACTGCATAGCTAATGGTGGGAGTGAACATATAATATCCATCTGGAATCCTGGATTGGGATTACTTGCTGGTTTCGACTTAAGGGGCTGTAGTGCTAATTGGTATAACATATTGGGATTTGCAAATCCAAAAGGTACAACCTCTTGTTGTTCTTGTTGTGGGTATGTGTCACTAGTTGTTAGGTACTTGATCCATACATCAAAAAGTTTCAAATTTCACGAGACATATTAAATCAACTTCTTTTAACTTATTTTATACTGGATTGATCCAATCTAATACCAATATTAAATCCTATTCATTTCTCATTCTTTGCATATTCTCTCTCTCTCTCTCTCTCTCTCTCCATTTATGAGTAAAAGAGAAGAAAGGTACTGAAATAAAACATTCAAACATAGTTTTTAAAATATTAGATATCCTAAACATAGTTTGCTTACACGTTAAGTAAAAAAACCCATGTATAAAAAAAAGGAAAGGAGCCCAGGCCACAAGGAGAAGCAGAGTATGAAAACCCTAAATTCAGAAGTATCCCCATCTAAAAATCAAATTACTCTTACCGGGTACAATTCTATGGTATGGTTTGGGTCCAGACAGGCAGGGTTCTCAATGGGCCATTTTAGTTTGGTCCATAATTTGCTAATATTTTACACAATCAAGCAGGGCACATGGTTGTCAATTTCTTGTCTCTCAATAATAGCTTGGACGAATATCTAGGAAAACGGATGATTGAAATCATTAATTTGCATTTCTTACATATATATATATATATATATATATATATACTAAGACTCGCTTAATAAGCAAAGGTCTGAAGAATCCAAGGAATGATCCTTGTGTTTGATTAGCGGAGGGCCCTCTATCATTGACTTCTGTCTACCCCCCACAATCTAAAACCAATCCCTGTTTTGTTATTACAAACACTTTACTTTCTTTGTCTTTAACTTCACAAGCACAAGCCAACAAATAACTATGAAAATTAAGCACTCCCTGTATCCTCTATTTCTAATTATTAAACTTGTTTTAATACTATTTTAATAAGAATCAGACACATATCATTTTTCAGATTGATTCATATATCGATTCAATAAATTTTGAATATAACTGATACCAGGTACCCGGTTTTAGAAAAATCTTCTCATATCCATGCACCAGAGTAGAGAAAACAGAAAATAAAGAACCAAATCAATTATCAATGAATATAAATATAAACATCAATGACTCAAAAAGAGCCTTCAAATAAGCAAAAGAAACCCGTCAAGAAACCCGTCTTATCATCCAAAGATTTTTTTTCCAAAAGAAAAAGAAAAAGAAAAACATTATTTCAAGTAATAATGGGAACAAAGCCATGAAAGGAGGATACCTGCTCTTAATTACACCCACCTAAACTTTTACTTCTGACCTTTGGATAAACAACCCCCCAAAAAAAAAAAAAAAAAAAGTTCTTCTCCTTCCCTGCTTGGTCTATTTCACCGCAAAGCCCTGTTTTTAGAACCTCATTATCAATGATATTCATCATCTGAGTGTCACATATACTAAAAAATCATAGAAAAAGGAGATGATACTTCAAACTATGTAATCGTTCATCCCATAATTTCATTCAAATTCATAATGTTGGTGTTGTATTGAAACCCAAGAAAAATCTGCAAACGTGGAACCAATTCTTCAGCTAAAGAGGATAATGCGGATCATTTCTTCTTGCTTTTATCCTTCCCACTGCTGAAGAACGAACCCAAACCGAATAAATTTGCAGTTCCTCTACCAATATAGGGAGGTGGAACATTGAGAACAGGACTGATTCGGATTCCATTGCCGTAAGACCCGCTATTCTTCTTTAGTGGAGGCTTTTGAGACTGAAACGATGACGACTTTGCAGGTGTGGCAGTAGGAGGTTTATGGGAATGTTTTTGACTCTCCTTCAACAATGGTTGTCGTTTGGAACTTGTTGACGAACCTGTTGAATTGCTTCGCGATAGAAGTGGTAGGGAGCAAATCAAGCTGCGTTTATTCCCGTTCCCAGAATTAAGACTAGTGCTTCGCTTGAACCGCCAGAAAGATTTCGAGGAAGCCTTATCCTCTGATTCGACACTTGTCGCCATGATTTCCTTCAAGCTCTCTTTCTTCGAATCATCAGTCGTTGTACTCGTCATCGACATCGTTGTACGAGGAGTAGGCGGAGGTAAAGACGGAAGAGGATACTTAACTTTTGAAGGAGGAGGAATAGTTTGGGTTTTCTCCCTAATTTCACAAGGAAGGATTTTTCCGTCGAAGAAGAGTTCATCAGCGGAAAATGGTGGTTCTTGTTCGAAGCTTGCGCTGACACCAAAATCAAAATCGAAACTGGAATCCAAGAGCGACCCATCCAATCGGTGGCAGTATTCTTCGACGGGCACGACATCCGAGTGGCATAGATCATGAGAAAACGAAATTCTGGGACTCATCCCAAGACCAGAACTTTCCGAGGTCGAGCAGAGATCGATCGCCATGATCTTCTTCTTCTTCTTCTTCTTTCAAAAATCGTGAATTGTCCGACACCGAATGGTCAATAAGTTGATTGTAGATCGTTGAAATCGCACATTCATGGAACAGAACACCAAAGAAAGCCGCGGAAAAGTTCAACTTAAAGGAAAGACCGGCATTGAAGGATCTGACCTCCGTAGAAAAAAAAAGGAGATTAGTCGCGACTCCTCGAGTCAACAAATAGCTGCAGAAGGTCGTTTGAAACTGGGACAGAAGAAAAAGGAAAAACTTTCAATACCTTCGAAGATTTCAGAGAGATTAAACGATTAGGTTACATCTCTCTTTATCTTCCAAAATTCCTTGCGAATCATCATCGAAGCTTTTTAATTTCTCCTATTTATAAAGTATGATAATTCAAAAGAGGAAAAAAAAAAAAGAAGAAAGAAGAAAGTTGACAGAAACAAGCACCGAAAGGCAACAAAGAGAATCTCTTTTTTTGGGAGAAATTTGTCTTCGTATTTGCAGAGGGAGAGAGAATGAGAATGAGAACGGAAATCCTGGAAGAAGCAAATTTGTTGAAGGTGGAAATCGAAAAGGTCTCTCTCAGGGGAGAGGAAGAAGGGGATTGGAGCCAGAAGAGGGGGAGGAGGAGAAGGAGAAGGAGAAGGAGGAACTAAAATAATGAAGATGGCGCTAGTGTAGTAGTGTGTGTGTGTTTGTTCAGAGTGTCAACCCATCAAAGGAATCGTTTGATCATTTAAACTCTCACTCACATTCATGCTTCTATTCAAAATCCAGGTGTTGATCATGTCTAAAATGGAATTGATACGTATCTGATTTTTATTAAAATATTATTAAACATGATTAAATAGATCCAAAATGGATATGAATCCATATATTGATATCTTGAATCATGGTCCCATTCTCATACCAACTCTCCATACTCCATAGTCTCTATAGTCCATAGTGGTTGAATTATATCCTCCTTTACACCCAAAAACTAAAATAAAATCATAAAGAATATATTCTAAAATCCCATATCAAAACATATAAGGTGGAGTGGATCAAGTTTAAATAATGCCCCATGCTTGGTTGTGTTGTGTATATTAAGAGAATTACATTCCCTAGTAATATATATATATATATATATATATATATATATATATATATGGATGGTGAAAGTAACATTTCGTCTACCGTGAGTGAAACCCATACTTTCCTATCATGATGATTGATGATGAAGACATTCCTTCTAAATGATATGAAACGTTTCACCCATAACTTCACCACGATTTCCTTATGTATTTACTAGTCTAATTAATTTGCTAAAAAGATAATCACAAAACTATCTAATCAAGTAAACAAGCAAGCTGCCTGTTGGTGGACTGGGACCCCACTAATACATTTATCTAATGAGATTGTCTGATTCTAACAGACCCAGGTCACAACCGGATATTGTCAGCGGTTGTGTATCCTAAAATACCCCATCTACCCCATTGACAGTGTCACATCGGTTAACCAACCCCTATCTAATTAAAGGAATCAGGAGTATGGTCTCATTGAGTAGAAGACCCGTTCTTGCTTGGACTTTATACATGGAGAGCCACACATTCAATGTGCTGATTTTTCCCCTCATAATCTTTACAAGTCATACCTATTTGTGTTTTGTGGAAAATTCTTTCACCGTAAAGTCACGATTCAGATCTTCTTCAGTCGTTGAGCCCAAACAAAACGGTTGGATCTAAGACCTCTCCCGTGAGTTATATTATCTTGAAATGAGAGGAAGTGATGATGTTAAATCATCTATATATGTAGAGAGATTCGGATAGAGGAAGGTGTTGTTCCATTCTATAGTGGGTGACTTCTCGTCACTTTTGTAGAAGAGAAGATACCCACCACCACCATCACCATCACCACCACCACCATCAGGTTAAAAGTGTGACATTTGAGAGGGTTGGGTTAGAATGAAAGGAGATAAACATAATGGAATGGACCCAAGTGAATGGGGATCGAAGGTAGGGTCCGTACTCCGTAGAGGGTGATGGAGCATAGAATCCACCCCCCAGGCCCCCACCATCACCATAGATGCTTTTCCTAGTCTTGGATAAGCCATCAACGTATGCTTTACTGCTTGCCATGTGACATGTGCCATGTGGAGCAAAACAAAGGACTGACAACCCCCTCTGCCTCCACTCCCACTCCCACTCCCACTCCCACTCCCACTCGGGCCGAGCCACTCCACTCTCCAATGGATAACCCTTGGTGAGTTGTGATTTAAAATCAGAATCTGATCAAAAGTCGAAACCAGGGTGGAATGTGGACTGGCCAAGGGACAGAAAACCAAGCCACAAGACAAAAATACAAATTGTTCCTGTCAGACTTTTTTGCTGGGCCAATATGATGTTATTGGTTACGGTTTCTCGACAAAACCACATGAACCAACCAATCAACCAGCTTCAGCACTTCCCCACCTATAGCCCACACTCCATCATTGACACTTTAATGGCGTGTAGGACCCCGATGCCATTAAAGTGTCCAAAAAAAACGAAGCTGCAACTTCGGAGTTCGGACTCGGTCGATACCTCAGATGGACCGGACGGTTAGGATGCTCGATTGATTGGCTGACGTAATGGGGCCACCCAAAACAAAAGACCGTACCATAGAATCATTTGACTCACCTAACCTCCATGTATCCCATGTAAGGGCAAAGCTCAGAACTCCTGAATCCTGAGTGAAGAGAAGGTTTTGGAAGTAGACCAGCTATAATAAACCTGAATTTGCCGCCTTTGGATTGTAGTTCTTTTTTTTTTTTTTTGCCCTTTCAAATGTAGACTTCGGATCATCATTTTAATCTTTCTTACTCTTCCTATCCATTGAGTACAACTGTACGAGCATGACAACATTTACAATCGCATATTGGGGCACTCAACACTTTACACTCCAGACACTCCGCTGGCTATTGTATGAAAGGAACCGTAAACCTACGCCCTACGGCTTTCCTATTCATACATCAATAGATACAAAAGAAGAGAAGATAGTCATGGCGAAAGCATACTCCAAAAGGCCAAAAAGTTAAAAAGACATACCATCACAATCTGCTTTGACATACCATCACAATCTGCTTTTGGTCTTCCGGATTTATTTGATCTCTCTCTCTCTCTCTCTCTCTCTCCCACGAACAATTCTTTATATTTGCTACTGATGATGTCTCTCTCTCCATCTTTCTTCTTCGAAGCGCGTGTGAAAGTTCACATCAATGTAGATCTTACAACTCAGCAATGAGTAAAGAAAAAGAGAATGATAGCACAGTGGTGCTAAACGATAAACTTTTTTCAGATTGTAACCCACCAGCACCCCACCCCATTCTTCCCTCCAACTGTTGATTAGCTCAACGAAAAAGAATAGTCACTTTTAGGCGCAACTAGGTTTTCACCTTTTACATTGTGGTATTCATGGCCATCTCTAGTAGCCAGCAGAACCAAAGCCCAAGATCAGACCATTAAGTAACCAATATATATTTGATATTGCTGGGAAAACCATCTTGATAGAAATAGGAAGCATAAGTTTTATATGGAACATCTTGCTTGTAATAGATTTCAGCTCAGTTACAACTCTATACAGATGAGTAATGACAATGTTCAATACAGCAGGCAAACTGTACAATGGACATGAGTCACGATGACAAAAAATAAAGTGAAATTTTGTTGCAAAGAATTAACTTGTGACCAATGCTTTCCAGAAACTGGCTTGATATTTTGTAGTCCCAGTCATGGGAAACCTTTGCAGGCAACAATCTATGCCACCAATTGGCAAATTTTCCTTACGTTGTTCACAATGCATTTTTTTTTTTTGGAGGAATGAATGATTAATAAAATACACTTAGTGAATAGAATGGAGGGTGTTGGAGTACTACCCATAAATTTCATCCACCATGTGAGATCATCTGAGATCGATGACTTCAAACTTTAGATTGGGATTCATATAGACATCTGTACAGTGCTCATAAATGGGTCTACCGTCCGAAGGCTGTTCATGTGGATGGAAGCCACGCTGCTGACAGTTTCTAATGACGGACATACCACCTGGTGTCGTTAGCCGGAAAATGCCATGGGTTCTGCACAAGTAGAGACACTCGTCGTTATGGAAAATTATCAATTGTACAGTAGATGCAGCATCCCTCTAACCAGATACCATGATGCTTTCTCACCTTGAGCTATCTTTTGGAGCCATGACAATTGCAATTGCTTCAGGCAACATGATCTGGAGAAAGGCATAGAGTAAGAAAGATAAAGGGGGGGTGGAGGCTAAAAGAAGATGAAGCCCACCAAGCATTCTAGCAAAAGTCCCATGCAAAGGAATAAGCGTAGTGGAAATTAGGAAGAGGGACAAACCTGATATGAATAGTGAGTATGAACATCGATTGAAGACATGAAACAAGACTGCGAAGGATGTGTCTGAATATTGCCCATAAAGATCAAAGTGAATATTTAATGCATAAAGGTTAACTAGACATTGAAGTAGGCACAAAATAATCTCATAGGAGTCCTTGCGAGTCTTGTGAATGAAAAGAGGGTCAATGATTTGCGAGTATATCATAATACAAATATCATACAGAGTTTAGATGATAGAAAAACTGATGACATGGAAAGCGCCACATTTCTCTAGCCCATTTTTGCACTTGGAAAGATGACACAAAGTAAAGTGGATGGAATGTACCAATACAACAATGTAAATATTATCTATTTTGAAAAATGAGATACCACTGGAAACGTACCCATACAACAATATAAATCAACAAAAAAAAATACATGCCATAACAATCACTGCTTGCAAATATCATTACATTAGTCAACAAATACAAGGACTGTGTAGCAGGCTACTCACAAAGAAATTTTTTTTACCACAATATTTCAACCATTCGATTTATAAATATAAGGTTTCAGTGTTCATAACAGATACAAAGCCAGAAAACATTGCTTGTTCAAGTATCTACTATAACATTTAATTGCAATTTTCCATAACAAAGCAGAACGCTGAATTGTGTGAATACACCTGCCTACAAATTGAATGTTTATCGCAGAATTATGGCCACAGCAGAAAGAAAACAAGTTTAAATTTCTGCAGGATGAAAATAAAGAAACAGGAACATTCAGATGGGTGCAATGATGTCCCAAACTTGAATCTCTTTGAAGGAGAAGGTGCTGCTGCTCTGCTCGCAGCCTCACCAGAGAGAAGACATAGTTAACGCACATAAATTTCTACCCGAGTTCCCCCCCCCCCCTCCTCTCTCTCTCTCTCTCTCTATATATATATATATATATCCTTTTCTTCATTTAATGCTCTGAAAGACAGAAAATTGTTTTATTTCCCACTGACTTTCTTTCTCAGATTAGGGCTTTATTTCTTTAAGTTTCAGATTCAGCTAGGGATTCAAAAATTAGAAATTTCTGAATCATTGACTGAAACTGATATGGAATAAGGCAGGGACCAATTAATGGCCAAATATTGTTGTTTCAATTACTGCTAAAGTATTCTTCCAAATTCGATATTTAAGTTTCTGTTCGCATACTGTCTTGATTTCTGTTCTGATAATGATTCTCATTGTCCATAACTCAAGTTCCTAGAACCTGCACTTTTCCCTTAGTGCTAGAGGACTACCCCTGCGCACCCCTGCTCGATCTCAGATCTTTGAGATCTTCAGGTTGTTTACAAATAGAATAGACACTTGACCTGAGTTTCATGTCATTCTGATTCTTCAATTTAAAGTTATAATTTTCTCCCTTGTTCTCTTCTGAGTTTTTCTAGTGGTTCTCTGTTATTGGAGATCTTGTTCAGCAAATAATCCTTTAATTTTCTACTTTAAAATTTGGGATTTTGGTTTTCTATCACTTGTGTTCCTTTTAATGTTGTGATTTCTCCTTGTTTTCAACCAACATTAGATGCAGTTGCAGCAATTGATCCTGGTTTCAAGGAGCCTTATTATGACTGCAGGACTCATTTACTCAGGCTACTGCTTAAAGATCTTGAGCTTTTTATTGCTTTTTCTTCATTCCCATTGTGTTTTTCATGGATGCACCATTATGGTAAATGGTTGGACAGACACTCGTGAGCAGACCATGATAAACTACTTGGTTTGGAACTCATATTTCCTACTCTTGAGTACGGATATGCACTATATCCCGAAGAAGGCTTAATTGAAGACAAACAGGTTCTCTCTGCTCGGAAGAACAATCAATCAATCCCAGATCCATCCATTTGAGTTGTCAAATTTCGTGCTTTTCTAATGCTCGTTGAAAAACCTATTCTATTTGAACCAGGCCGCCTCCTATTTTCGATGAAATGTATTTTAACATAAAAAGAAAACCCTTACCAATATAGCGCAAAAAGGTCACCCTATTAGTCAGTTTCGGCAGCAAGGAGGGAAAAAAGAAAAAGGGGACAGAACCACGTCACTATGACCAAATAGCTACGAAATGGCTGGTACCTAATTAAGCGTGGTATGCAAGGCGTTCACATTTTTTGGATTTTTCAATTGTGTACTGCCCCAAAGGAATTGTTTTCTTGAAATCAATTGATGCAAGCGACATTGTCAAGGCAGCAGAGAATTTGTTTCAAATGCTTACGAAAGTTGTCGAGTGGGTTGGAGTGAGGAATGTAAAGTATGTAGTGATAAACAATGCATTCAATTAAGTGGCTGCTTGCAGGTTGTTGGAGATTGAGTTTCCTACCATCTATTGGTCACTTGCGCTGCCCATTGCTTGAATTTAATTTTAAGACATAGGTGAGATTTGGAAAAAGAAACAGTGGAAAGGGCATCAAAGCAAGCAAGTTTGTGTACAATCATGTTTGTAACAATCGAAAAATAAGAGAAGGAGAGAATCAATGTGTATTGAAGAGAAGCAGAATCGTTAGCTTCTTCTCTTCCTTCTGAATTTTATTTATATAAATAAAGAGTTCAGATTACAATAGGAGTCCAGACCACGACTACCGTAAATAGGATTAGGACCCTTGTCAACAAGACTAAGGCTTAGTTTGGATCCATTTTTATTTCTGTTTTTATTTCAATTTTTTACTATTTTAGGTGTTTGGTATCATTTCTAGAGGTTATTTATGATAAACAGAAACGAAAATAAGGTCAAAAATCAAAAAGAGGTTTTGGCCTATTTTTTATTTTTGCCCAAAAGTGCTTTTTAATTATTTTTGCGCATAAGTTTAATGAGCACATGTTTTTAACGGGGATAAAATAGTAAAAATAAATATTTTTATAACATTTCATCAAATTCCTCTCTCCGTCCCACGTTTGCTCTAACCCTTCTCTCCTTCTCTCCCCTAAGGCTGTGTTTGGTATCATTTTTATTTTTATTTTTCTGACATGTTTTTATTTTTGTAGGTGTTTGGAATCATTTTTGGACACTGTTTATGAACAGGAAAAATAAAAATAGGCCAAAAAAAAAAAAGAGGTCTTGACCTCTTTTTGATTTTTTGCCAAAAATGCTTTTTGACTCTTTTTGCACAAGTCATTGATAAGCACGTGCTCTAACCCTTGAACATGAGGGGGTAAAAAAGTAATTTTCAGTTTTTTTATTTTTTATAAATCCAGGTCCTCTTCTTCCTCCTCCCTTACGTTTCTTTTTCTGTTTCATATCTTGTACAAAACAACCGATTCTTCAGGAGAGCCAACTGCGATGATATGCCTCGGGCCCTTGGCACTAGCCATTGAGTTGAGAACTTACTTGTTTCCATCGCTATTACAGTGTTAATTTGTTCACCATGAGCATCGATTACAAATACATCCCAGCTTCACAGGCTAGAGGTAAGAGTTGCAAGAAAACGAGCTTGAAGAAGAGATGTCTGACGATTTTGAAGCACCAAAGAAACAGTGTGATCATTCTCTCTCCAATGATTGATCATCCATTAATTTCAGTCTTCATGTCCGAATGACAGTTTGTAAACCAGTGATAAGTCTGAAAACCTCATATAGAACACTACACTTCTGGCCCATGGAAAGCCAGAATGAAATATGCTTCACAATACTAAATGCACCTCTAACTCCTGCTAGCCCTTGGTTTTCTACAGTACTAGCATCAAAATGTAGCTTTTTCCAGGTCTCCCAGGAGGTAGCAGGATTAAGGATGTAAATGGATAGCCGAAAATCCGGATTCGATCCGCAACCGTTTAAGAACATCCGAATCCGAACAATCGGGTTCGGATGCGAATTCGGATAAGTTGAGCCGGAGCCGAATGCGAATTCGGATTCTATCTAAACGGAGCGGATTTGTTATTTGTATAGAAGACATAATTACGTAAATGCCATAAACCCTACCTTATTAACTTTCCCAATATCACTTAGCCTACCTTAGGTTTTTCGTTTTCTTCAGATTCTTCTTCACGATTCAGCTCCCACTCACGATTCAGCTCCCAAGAACAGAGCCTTGGAAGTTGGAGGCATGGACCGATGGACGACTCCTCACTCCTCAGCTCTTCCACTTCTTAATTTCTTACCTCAGAAAGGTTTTTCATTTTCTTCTTCACGATTCAGCTCCCAAGAACAGAGCCTTGGAAGTTGGAGGCATGGACGACTCCTCAGCTCTTTCACTTCTTAATTTCTTACCTCAGAATCTGTGAATCACAAGACTTTAAGTCTACAAGTAAAAGCCCTAATGGCTTCAGCTCCGCCTCTACCTTGGGAAGTTGTGATTCTTGCTTTTAGTTTTCAGCGGCATCAGTTGATTCAATGTTATTTTGCTATCAGCGGCAGCCATCATCCTTATCTTCTCTTTGAAGAATCAATTCTCAACAGTCAACATTATCAATCTTTTCTTCCTTCTCAGTTTGAGTTTGTTAAAGGCTTTGAGTCTTGTCGACTTTCTATCGCCGACGGACCACCGATTGCAACTCCTTCTTCTCCTCTTTGCTACTGCTGGCGACTCAAGTAAGGTCCATTGTTTATAACCTTTAGATTTGAGCATCCAAAATGGGTTTTTTCAGTAGCTTTTTGGTGTTGGATAAATTTTCCTCTGTTTTTAGATGCTTATATTTAGCTATTTTGTGAACATCACTGTGACTGTTGCTTCCTTCAGATACAAAGGTGATTAGTTGCTTATCAAAGCATTTCTGCCTTATATATATATATATATATTAGGTGAATATTTCCATTTCATGTATAGTGTCTGTTTTGACTTTTGAGTAACACATCTAATAATGAAAAAGACCATGAGAAGAATACAAGTGTAAGTTGTAACTCTGTAAGCCCAGTAAAATGTGAATGCAAAAGTACAACTCACTCACATAACAGGATGATCCCCAACATACATACATATATTCAAGGCACAGCAGTTGTCTGGTTTTGTTGGCTAGGTAGCAGTTAAATCTGTCTTAGATTCTTTTGAATTTGATACAAGGACCTGGTACTTGCGGACCCTGCCGGCCCATACAAAGAAATTTCTTTTCCACATCTATATTCTATAGTGATCCCTCTATTCCCACATATTGAAGTATTATCATTTGGTATTAGGAAAGCATTTCTAATTCATCATGTCTCACAGTAACTGAAAATTTCCATTCTTGAGTCACTCTTCAGTTAATCCTTATAGATTTTTGCAATGTTGTAGGAAAAGTCATTAAGTCAATGATGATTCTATTTTCAAGAACTTTCTATACCCTACAGCCTACAGGAAACAAGTCTTCAATATTTATTTGTCTGCAGAGACAGGTCTCTAAAATTGCACATCTAGAGAACTTGCAATTAGGAAACCTCACCTCACATCCACAACCCACATAAAAGACATGAGCAGAAACCTCACCTCACATCCACAACCCACATAAAAGACATGAGCAAGGAGGGCTGAGATGGGCAATCCAAATGATCTATTAGACAGAGGATCTAGATTGCAAACACATGTAAAACATCCATGCCCATATCAAATTTATCCTCTTGTAATGGACCCCTAAATTGGATTATCATATAATTTGATCATTTGAAGTCGACTTGAATCTATTAAGATATTTGCTTCTACTTTGGATCCTATTATTCTTGTTCAGATTTTCTGTCTAAATTTTCCTTAGGAAAGTGTATATGAAATCACTTACACTATTCTTAATGGTTGGTAGAATGAAACTTCAAACTTCTAAATCCATGAGAAGTTAGCTTAGTTTAATTTAATGAAGCTTTACCTCAATTAATTTTTCGCTACATAAATTTGAGTATCTTAGCTGAAATTAATTCTGTCTTTTGCCTAATGATTTTAAAAAAATCTCACTACAATTATATCATAGCAGTCCATGTCTTTTTTATTTTTTGTTAGCTTCTTGTTGGATAATTGTTGATAATTATTTATTTGACACTTAATAGTGACTTATATCAAAATAAGGATGGAAGGAAATATTGATATCATTGGATCAATTTCTATTGTTCCAACAAATGTTGCTACACCCACACTTAGTAATGAGGGTATTGAATCTATTGACCCATCCATTGCTAGAGAGAAGGACAAAGAAAAAGACAAAACAACTGTGGATGTAGAATTAACACCATCTCAACCCAAACGTCGAAAAATTACATCTGAGGTTTGGAATGACTTTAACAGAGTTGTAAATGGGGACAAAACTATGACAGCTTCTTGCAAACACTGTGGGAGGATTTTTAATGGTTCAAGTGCTATGGGTACTAGTCATTTAAATACTCATAGAAAAACATGTAGCAGGAGGACCCATAAAGATGTTGGCCAGCAGCTTCTATCAATGTCTAAGAGTAGTAAAGAGTCAACCCCTAAATTGGCCAATTTCAAGTTTGATTCAGTAACTATTAGAAAAGATTTTGCTCGATTGATTGCCAAGCATTCTTTGCCATTCAATATGGCTGAGTATGAATATTTTCAGATTTATATACGTAACATAAATCCTATGGTCAAATTTTATTCGCGAGCTACTGTGAGAAAGGATATTATGGATGATTTTCAAGAAGAGAAGGGGAAGTTGTATGAATGTTTGGATAAACTAACCTCCCGAGTTAGTCTCACAACAGACTTGTGGACTGCAGAACATCAAAATTTGGGTTATTGTGTGGTTACTTGTCATTATATCGATGAAGGGTGGAATTTGAATAAGAAGATTATTTCTTATAAGCCGCTTCCAACCCCCCATACTGGAGAGGCTATTGGTGAGCATATAAAAGCTCAGTTATTGAATTGGAATCGTGATAAGAAAAATTTTTCCATTGCAGTAGACAATGCATCTACTAATGATGTCATGGTTAGGCATTTAAAGCAATGGATTGGGCATAAAGAAACTTTATTGAGAAATGGTGAATTGTTTCATATGCGTTGTAGTGCACATATTTTGAATCTAATTGTTCAGGATGGGTTAGAAGAAATTGGAGATTCTTTGGTAAAGATTCGAAATATGGTTAAATGGGTTAATTCATCACCATCAAGATTTGAAAAATGGGAGAATGCATTGTCTCAATGTAGATTGTCAAATAAAAAGAAAGTCTCTTTGGATGTCCCAACAAGATGGAATTCGACATATGAAATGCTTCATAATTCTTTGGAGGTAAGGGATGCATTTGAGCGTCTTGCAGAATTGGATACTAATTTCAAGACCTTACCAACTGAAGATGAGTCGGGTAAGTGCAAAAAAATTGAGCAGTGTTTAGAAGTCTTTTATGATGCCACAAAGCATGTATCTGGAACCAAGTATCCTACTGCGAACTTCTACTTTAAAAGTGTATGTGATGTTCAAAACAATTTACTCCGATGGGAACAAAGTGATGATGGTTGTCTTCGTTCTATGGCTTGCACAATGAGATTGAAGTTTGATAAGTATTGGAGGGATACCAATTTATTTATGGCTCTTGGGGTTGTCCTTGATCCTCGCTACAAGATGCAACTCGTTGAGTATGCTTTGCAAATGATTTATGAGGATGATTGTGAGTACTACGTTAAGAAGATAAAAAATGATGTGGTTGACTTCTATTCTGAGTATGCAAGCAAGTATAGTAATTTGGTGGCGTAGTTGGAGATGCATCCGAAAGTATTGGTGCCCGTGGAAAGGACTCTGATGAACATTCCACGAATGATAAATCAATATTTGGGAACAAGCGGTTCTTTAAATTCATTCAAGAACATACTAGGGGTGTAAGGAGCCACCAAAAGACTGAATTGGATATGTACTTAGAAGAAGGATTATTTCCAGCTACTGATGATGAGTATCAGTTTGATATTTTGAATTGGTGGAAACACAACAGTCCAAAGTTTCCAATTCTTTCTATGATGGTGCGTGATATCCTAGCAGTTCCAGCATCAACTGTTGCATCAGAATCAGCCTTTAGTGTTGGAGGTAGATTAATAACTGAGTATCGTTCCTTGTTACTTCCAGATATTGTGGAAGCATTAATTTGCTTAAAGGATTGGCTGCCATCATATAAATCTTGTAAGTATTTATATTTTTATTTAGCTATTCTAAAACCTATAACATATATTTTTTTTATTGATACTAATTTTTTTTTGCCATGTGTATCTAATGTATCAGCTAACACTGTGGATGCATGACCTTCTAGATCCATCTGATTCTATTAAATGCTGTGAAATCTTGTAAGATTATTGAATTTTTCTTAATATTCTTAGTTTATCCTTCTTAATTTTCTTTTATTGCATAAACCTTGTGAGGCTATTAAAGTTTACTTATTCCTTCTTGCAGGATGCTTTTGGAATAGAGAGGGATGAAGACAAGGAGGAACTTATGCTGCAATGAAGAGATTTTTAGTCTATCTTTCTTAATGTCGTGTCTATGTATAATTTCTTTTATTTGTCTTTCATGATTTATTCGTGTTCAAAGACATCTTGTATTTGATAAATTTGTTCTATTTGTCCTTTCTTTTGTGGGAAACTATGACTGAACATATCTAGCACAAACCTTGATTTGGTGGATTGTTTTGATGGATGGGATCAGATTATTTTCATTCATAATCAATGAACTCTAAGCTAGGTGATTGAAAAGCATGGTGATCTTGGTGTTTGAGCTTTTTGAGTAGTAGACATGAACTGTGGGTTTGTTTATAATCAGAATTATATTATTTTTTATGGTGTTTAAACAATCATAACCGTATGAGTACCCATATGACTAGTAGGACATGAACAGGTTCAATAAAGCCGGATTCGAATCGGATTTTAACCGGATATCCGGTAAAAGTTCGGACTCGAATTCGGATGTGAGTTTTAACACATCCGGCGGAGCCGGATTCGAATTCGGATGGGGTAATTTGAATACGGATTCGAATTCGAATAGTATCCTATCCGTACCAAATTCGATCCGTTTACATCTCTAAGCAGGATCCACTCTAGATATAAGCTTATGGGTTAGCTCTAGTAATAACACACAGACTCATGCGGAGGTAAGTTTGCACATAGGTTCATTTTGAGATCTCCACGCTAACTTCAAAATCAAGACTCAAGTTTATCTTCAATATTCACAATGATCAATCAATCGATCAGGAAGAATTCCAATTTTGGATTGAACTCCAAGCCAACGGCGTTTGGTTATAATTTGATGGATGCAAGTAAGTTCATTGTTACAGAGCAGAGAAAGAGGAACTCAAATGAAGACTCTATATGCAGATTACTCTGTTACTTAAGCAGATATTCTGAGAAAACTACAAATGATTCATGCAATGACACCCCGGGGTGTGAAATCAATGAGAAGATTGTTCTCCCCGTATCTCTTCATCCTTGAACAGTTATAAAAATTATTTTTAGACATTGGTATACCAAATCTATTTTTCATTCTACAATCTATTTTTTATTGCAATTACCAAACAACTTTTTATTTTTAAACAAAAATGGCTTTTAAAAATACTTTTTTTTTAAATAGCAAAAATCAAAAACAAAAATGATACCAAACACAGCCTAAGGGGAGAAGACGATGACGAAGAAGAAGTAAATAGTTGGACAAAACTATATGACAACGATTCCTTCAAGAGGATTATCAAATTGTCAATCTTATCAAACCAAAGCCACCGGAAGGTTTACAGAAGGAGATCGGATAGAGTCAATCTTAATAAACTGAAATTGCCAGAAAATTAACTGTGAAGAACCAAGATTTTCACGAAACCCTCTTTTGATTCCCTTTCTGTTTGTCCTCCTCCTCGCTCTGAAAATCTTTTTCCACCCCTTTTCCCTCTCAGCCTTCCCTTTTTTCTTGATTTTTTGAAAGAACACCGAAATCCAGAAGCTTCCACCACCATCTCAATGTAGAATGAACGAGAGCTGAAAGACGACACTGTTGTGCAGACTAACACACTTTCACGGGTTGAAGGTCACCCAGTTGATCAAATGTAGACTGAAGGACACCCAGTACAGCAATTTGAGAATCAAGACTACCAAACTGAGGATCTTGTATAGATTGGAGGAGGTCCAGTTGATCAAAATAACGAAAATTGAAGAGAACAATTGGGATTTGGGAAAAAGTATCATAAGGGGAGCTTGAGGTTCAGGTTGGCTGCAATTTGCGGAGAAGAGGCGTGCGTTGAAGGGAGTGGTGATTATGGTGACCTTAACATCATGGGAACAGAATAGCCTGGCCATGTCTACAATTGGGATCAAGTGAACCTTGAGTGGGAAGAAGAAAGCATGAAGTTCATAAGCTTTCGCTGAACTCATTGGACGTTAATTTTATTTTATTTTATTTTTATTTTTTATTTTTTGAAGAAGCAGAACTTGGGTACTTCTGCGCTGAACCCACTGAGCATTAGTTGTGGCATCTCAACACGAATTCTACCTTCATGGAACTTAAAATGTTTTCTATTTATTTTTTTATTTTTATTTTTGGGTAAGTCATGGAACTTAAAATGTTGCTTTTGCTTTCATAGTTTCATAGACACTATTTCTTAAAATGTATCCTTCTCTCAAAATTCAAGCTTGGGTACAACTCTAAATGTTGTTAAATTGATTATTAAGGTATATTCTTGCCTTTATGTGTAGGCTGAGAAGGGGAAATAATTAGTGTTGCCATGGGTCTCTGTTTATGTATATCGTATTGGTTATTAAAAGTGAAATAATCCCTGCACTTCACTGAATTCCATACTTGAGCAGGGTAAAATCATATAGGCTATCAAAGGTCTATAGGTACAATCAACCCACAAGGTAGTGGTGGCGGTCCAATGGTGGTGAGGGATAGATGGATCTATTTATTAAAGTTATAAAAATTATTCTGGACATAGATATACCAAATCTATTTCTCATTCTACAATATATTTATTATGATAGCTACCAAACAACTTTTTGTTTATTACCAAAAATGATTTTCAAAATAATTTTTAATAAATAGATGAAAAACAGAATTAAAAATGGATCCAAACTAAGCTTAAGTATCCTAACTAGAATATGAATCTAATTAAAATAGAACTGTGGAGTCCTATTCCAACTCAGCGATTGAGGACTGTAGAGTCCTATTCCATCTCAGCACCAAGACAATGAGAGTCTTACACGAGGGCTGCTCTACTCTAACACGATAGAGCAGATCCTATCATGTAGGCTGCACAGTATACTTTAACAATGTTTATTTGTTTAGTTTTCGAGATAAATACCTCGTTGGATAGAAATCATTCATCCTGCTGTCTCTTGCCTTGCCACAAACTTTATTGCACTTCAAAGCATCTTTCACCAAAAAGCATGATCTCCAAGGAATGGAAACAAGTAGGGCTTTGTGGAATCAAGATATGCTAAGAACAAAAAAGGGAAAGAGGCGATTCAGATTATCATGGGCAACAGATTTTGGAGGTTATCTGAAATGATTGTTAAGTTCTCAGAGCCACATGTACACATTTTGCACACTGTTGACTACAATGAAAGGCCTTTAAGGGCTACATTTATGAGGCCATGCAAAGGCCAAGAACGAAAAATGGCTTTTCGGAATAGGAATATAGGAATACTGATATGAATCATATTGAATTGTTGACAGTCGTTGGGAGACAATTGAATCGAAGCCTTCATGCTGCAGGTTACTATTTGAATTCGGTTTTCCAATATAACCAACCACATCTAACCTACAGGACTTGGAGATGAAATAATACTTGATGAAGTGTCTGAGAAAAGTGGAGTGTGCTACAGCAACCAGTTTGACCTTGTACTAAGGGTCTGTTTGATAAAACTTCTACTTCTGGATTCTATGGATTCTGGCTCCCAGGGAGCCATTTTGGAGTAGAAGTGTGTTTGATAAGTCTGGTTGGATTCCAACTTCCACAGAGTGAACCGGATTCAAAATGGCTCCAGAATCCAAAATTTTGGAGTCATAAATACTTGCTCCAAGCTGTTGAATCAACTTTTTGGAAGGAAAAAAAGAGTCAACTCTCACATAACTCTCACTTGACCACCACTACTATTGTCGCCACCACCCACCACCACCACCACCGTTGCCACCACCCACCACCACCACCCACTTCCACCATCGCCACCACCACCACTACTGCCGCCGCCACCACCGTCGTTGCTGCCGGCACCACCACCACTGCCATTACATAACCACCACCACCGCCCCCACCACCACCACCATCACCACTACTACCGCCACCACCTCCGCCACCACCTCTACCACCACCACCAACACCACCACCACTACCACCGCAACTACCACCGCAACCACCACCACCAACACCACGACTACTACCGCTACCACCACCACCACTGCCCACCACCGCCACCACCCACCACTACCACAACTATTTTTCTAGACTTCGATTGGGGGGATAGTATGTTATCAAACATGTTTCTAATCCAAATATGCTCTAGAATCTATTTCAGAATTGCTTTATCAAACAAGTTTCTATTCCAAAATAATCCTGGAGTAGCCTAGAGTAGAATCCAAATTTGAACCAGAATCTAGAATCCAGAAGCAGAAGTTTTATCAAACAGGCCCTAAGAATCTCAAGCAAACCAATAGTTTCTCTAGGTAAACAATGGAATTGAAGCCTTCATGCCGCATGTTACTATTTGGATTCGGTTTTCCAATATAACCAACTCAATATAACCTACAAGACTTGTATATGAAATAATACTTGATGAAATGTCTGAGAAAACAGGAGTGTGCAACAGCAACCAGTTTGAACTTTGAACTTATACTAAGAATCAGGCAAACCAATAGTTTCTCTAGGTTAGTTGTGTTCAAATTGGAAGTGTGCAAGTGCAGAATGCAGAGTGCGCAGTCTACATGGAATTGCTCAAGGAAATCTGCAGCTAAAAATTCAGTATCACAACACTATTATATTAATTTTTTGGGTGAATAACACTATTATATTTATTGGTAGTGACTAGCTTGTAATTCAACATGATGTCCAATAACATAACTAGTGGAAAACAACATCCATTACCACAAAAAAACAAAAAAAAAAACAAAAAAAAAAAAAGGAAAAAAGCTAGTGGAGAAAAACACACAAAGCTTCTGGACCATATCAAATGTTATCGTATAACCAGATCATAAGAGAAT
Organism: Protea cynaroides; assembly: GCA_028583415.1. Classification (NCBI taxonomy): domain Eukaryota; kingdom Viridiplantae; phylum Streptophyta; class Magnoliopsida; order Proteales; family Proteaceae; genus Protea; species Protea cynaroides. The sequence continues at coordinate 43,252,636 of CM053268.1, forward strand.
AGCTAGCTTGAATGAAAGAAATACCCAAAACCAAGTAGCAAATCTAGGTTGTAATGAAATGAGCTTAAATAAAGAAATCAAAGATAATGAATTTGATTTTGTTCAAATGTAAAAGGAGGGCAATAATTGTCATTAATACTCACATGAATCCACCCCAGGGGGAACAAGGACTGCTTATCTTGGACATCAAATATTTCCTCTTCATTCGTAGTCTGACACTGAAAAAATAAATATATTTTATCAATACAAAAGCCACAGGAATTTTATTAATCAAAAAGAGAGATTCAATGGCTTTGCACAACATATAATGAAATGTTACCGAATCCGATGTTGACTCCTGCTTTGGGATAATGAGAGCAGTAATGTAAAATTTTCTATTCTTCTGCAAAGAGAAATGAACATAACATAGGCATTCCAGGGGCTCGTTTGACTATTCACTAAATATGGCAATAAAAAAATGTTTAGCACTTACAAGTGAACCTGCAAGAACACCGCAGGTTTCCAAGTTCCTTTTAGTGTTGGACTTGGCCAGCCTCATGAAGCTTTCCATCATTGTTGTTGACTGCAAACAGAAATAAAACTTGGAGGTGAAAACAACATTTCACTTCCTATAACATGTAATCGGCAAGTAACGAATTCATCAGTAAAAGGAAATTACTCAAAGAAATAATTCATCCTAAAAAAGAACAGTCACACACACGTAAGCATATACATGCGCGTACGATGCTTGACAAAAATCTCAATGTGAAAACAGCAATACAGACAGACACACAAAACACACAGACAGAGCTTTCAAGAATCTCACAATGTGCAACTCCAGTGGTGATTTGGAGCGAGCCAGTTCATCTTGAAAGGAATTCTCTATTGCACAACCAGACTCAGGAATTTGGGGAGATGTAGTGGGGATCAAATCTTGTACATCCGCAAGAACAGGTGGAGGAGAAGGCTGTCTGACAATGTCAGTATGAACAGGAGTTTCTACTGTGTCCAAGGAAATTAAGGAAGGAAGTTCCACATCCTGAAGTGATTGGCTGTCATCATAGAGGATTGCTTCCAAAGTAGATTTTTCAAGCAACGAATTACTGTCCTGTTGGGTTGTAAGTTCATCTTTCACAGGCTGCTCCAGCCTGTTTTTCCATGGAAACATCAGTATAAAGTCAAACTATCATTACAAACTCAAAGATGATAAAGGCAGAATCCAGAAGAATGAGCATAAACCAAAAGCCAAGTGCCATATTTACATAAATTCAATTCAATGTATTTTGTGATGATAAATCAGGGACAGAGAAAGGAGATTAAGAATTGGAGCCGGAGCATGTTCATATTGTGCAGAAATGGCATACAGTAAAGGGCGTACCCAGTGCACGAGACTCCCGCCACTGTAGGGTCTGGGAGGGGCTTTTGTACCTAGCCTTACCCCTGCTTCATGGAGAACCTGTTTCTAGATTCAAACCCATGACCAACAGGTCACAATGGAGCAACCTTACCTTTGCGCCAAGGCCCGAGTATAGGCACACAATATCCTCCATAAAAGAGCAGGAGGATGGGCCTTGTAAGCATATTGGAGAGGAGGTCTTAATACAAACTAGGGTTCCAAAAACCCCAATTTTGGTCTCTATGGGCACACCAAAGTGATAGAAATCCAAATATAAGGGAGTCATGGCAATTTTATAAGTTTCAGAACTATTTGGGTCCCTTCTGAATAAGGAAAACACTTTTGGACATAAAAGTAAATAATTTTAAAGAAACAGATGATTTTGGAATTTCATAAAAGAATGGGATAAAACAGAAACAAATTAAGAATGGAAGGGCAATTGTGCGAATAATAGGGATTTCTGGCCTTAATTATAGATAACAGAAGTCATTCATCTTCTTCTACCTCTTGACTGAACAGTCAAGGTGGTAAAACCAGAACTGCTTCGATGGAGAGAACTCTCTCCTATGAACACCAATCGGATTGATACTTTAGGATAAAGTTTGCAATCCCCTACCTTCTTGATTCCAACTAGTAAGGATTCCGTCAAAGTTCAAGTAGCCTTCAACCAACCTCGAAACCTAGTTGTCTCGGGTTTTGACCGAAACTCAGTCGAACCCTGGGATTTTTCCCAAGAAAACCTTGAAATCATGGTTTTGAAGCCCAGAACTATTTTTTTTATCTGATTATTTTTGGGTAGCCTATTTCAACCTTTTTATACCTATTTCATATGTTAATTTGAAAAAAAGGCATCCAAAATAATAAAATGTGGTGTGAACCCAAGTTTGCTAGTGTACGCTGAGACCTGAGATTGTGGCCGGAGTTAAGTAGGCAGTACTTATTTATGACTAATATTATATAAGTAAATTTTTTTCATTTACTTAAGATATTATTCATAAATAAACAAATACCCCCTATTTGAATCTAATAAAAATAGTCTAAAATTCAAATTCCAAAAGTATAAGTCAACTTTCCAGTTCAAGAACAAAAACCGGATTTTGGATTCAACTTCCAAATGCTAGGATTTTACCCAAAATTAAAATTTTCATAAATTTTATTACAATAAAGCATTACTAAAAATCGAGAGTGCACCAAAATAATCTCTTGCTTCGATGTTAAAAAAATGATTTTCATCCAAGGAGACTTTAAACAGCATTCGCGTACTTTCAACAAAGTTTGACCGTAGCGTAACTCCTTCAATATAATTTGGATCCAAGCAATTTCGAACTTTTTTGCAAATCTAACATAGTCAACTTTCTAGCAAATCAGAGATTGCTTGAATCCAAGTTATAATGAAAGAGTTACACTCCGATCAAACCTTGTTCAGAGATGCGAATGTTGTTTAAAGTTGTCTGAATGGAAATAATTTTTTTGGCATCATAGCAAGAGATTATTTTGGCACACTTTTATTTTTAGTGTTGTTTTACTATAATAAAATTTATGAAACTTTTAGATTTGGGAAAAAACCTAGCATTTGAAAGTTGAAAATCGCCCCCACACCCAAAGGTATGTTTTTGTTCTTGAACTGGAGGGTTGACCTTTTTATACTTTTGGAATTTGAATTTTAAACTATTTTTATTGGATTCAAATGGGGGGTGTTTACTTTTTAAGAATAATATTTTAAGTAAATGAAATATAAAATTAATGAAACCTGATCAATAAATGTTGTTCCTATGTACTACTATTCATGCCTTCGGGGTTTGGAGTTAAAACCTAGTCAAGTTTGGATCAATACCTATCAAAATAGATAGGTTTTGATCTGTGTAGCCTAATAAGTGTTGTTCCTGTGTACTATTCCTGCCTTTGGAGTTTGGAGTCAAAACCTGGTCAAGTTTGGTCGAAACCCGTCGAAATAGATAGGTTTCGATCGAAACTTAGACTTCTATAAGGCTAGGTGGAGCAAAACCAAGTCGAGACCAGGTTTCGGTTGAAACCTAGTCGACTTGGACCAGGTTTCGTATCGACCTTGGTTGAAACCGAGTTGTGGTGGTCGAAACCACTGGTTTCGATCGGCACCTCGAACCATGGATTTGTAACTGAAACAACTCTATCTCCTATGACTCCCACCGTTATCTAACTCCGATATTTAAAAATTTTAATACAACAAAATCCTAATTACATAAAAAAAACCCAAAGTAGATAAATAAATGCCTAAATATCCTTATGGAACAAAATGCCAGGTTTGAACCTGGTTCTCCTTGGTCTGGACTTCCAGACTAGTCAAGCCGGTCAATCCATGCATAGCGTAGGCCTTGTTTCAAGTATGACATCAAGCAGAGCTGATTGGAGAGCAAGAATTCATGTAGCCGACCCCATTTAGTTGGGATAAGGCTTTGTTGTTGTTGTTGTTTTAGTTAGATTTGAGTCTAGTCAATGTATTGCCATTTGGGTTAGCTTTGGTTGTCATTTTATGTTGGACCTTAGTGTTTTAGTTATCTCTTACCTTACTTTTAGATAGTGTAAATAATATTGCCTTCGTCTTTCTTTATACAGTTATATACCAACATTTAAACTTCAAACTCCTCATCGGTTTAGCATGCATTTGGTGTCACTTTAAAGATCTCATTAATTTTCCAATAAGACCATTATATTGCAAATCTAAGTTGATATGGAAGAGTTAATGCAAACATGTTGGTAGGGTGCTAATTTGTCATGAAGTATATTAAGTTAATTAGGAGTCCAAGATAAAACCTTTTTTACGCTAGCACTATGTGGAGGCAATCCCCTCCCCTTCAAAATCGAATCAATGTTCCAAGACTGTGGAGTGTGGAAGTGGTGGATTCTGAATTTTTTTGAAGACTGGTTCCTCAAAACTTCCTTTTCTTTCTTTTCCGTCTTTTTTTCTTTTTGAAATATCAGCCAGAAAGGATTTCTCAAGACCTCTCAGCAGATACAGAGCCTCCAAGATGCATTAATTCTTCGTTATTCTATATTCTTTCTTATCTTGCCTGCTCTTTGTTATACTGCATTTGGGATTTCTTACGGCCCTAATCAATACATCAAATTTTTTCCGAGTGGTTATAAGATCCAATACAAAATTATGGTTATGCCCAGATTCCCTGCATAACATATACTTGTTTCACTTAATAGTTAACATAGAAATATAAATATTTATGGTTTTTTTTTTTTTGGGGTGCAATTGCAGGACAAATAAGAGCAAAATCTCTAATTTCCTTAAGACTAGCTTCCGCAATCACTTGCACTGCAAACTAGGGAACCTTTAATTGTCTAGGCCTAAGCTTATGCAATACTAGTCTACCATATCTGTTTGATGCAGTACAGGTATAACGCAGGAGAGCCAAGCCTAACAAATCAGCAACCAAGCCAGCTAGGCTCGGCTAGTGGCTAGATGCCGCTAGCCATGTGCGAGCTGTGGACAGCTGTAGGCCAGCTGTCCATTAGGGGATCTCCCCTACTATCTATATATTTTCTATGTTTAGTTGTTTCCAAAATTTAATTGTTTCTATTGTTAGTTACTTGCCTAAGTTAATAGTTTCAATTTTGAAAGTTTCTATTTTCAGTTTAGGAAAGTTTGTAATAGGCAATAGAATATAAGATCTTTTTCCATTGTAAAGTTTTCAAAAGACAAGATTGGACTTTCCTCCTTTGCTAGTGTCAAAAAGGAAAGATTGACTATTTTCCTCCTTCGCTAGTGTCAAAAAGGAAAGATTGACTATTTTCCTCCTTTGCTAGTGTCAACAAGGAAAGATTGACTAGTCTTACTTTCCTATTTGTATTCAAAGAAAACTCCATATATATGAATAGAAGAGAAGAAGAAAGAAGTTTTGGAAAATTGAAGACTTTGCTTGCATGTTCCAAGCTGGGCCTCTAGGCTGTAAGACTTAGCCACAAAACCCCATTCTCCTTCCCTCTTATCGATTTGCATCTCCCCTTCTCTTCCCCTTAATCTCCCCATCGATATCATTACTTTCTCCCATCTCTCTCTCTCTATCTCTCCATTGATACTCAGTGCTGTTTATCTCATTGTTTTATGGAACCACTCATATCCTCTTGCTGCCACAACTAATAGATGGAGTTGGAGTATCATCAAATAGTGCTGGTCATGCCTCAAGAGATATCGAGTTGACACTAACACTACCTCTGTTCTCCATCAACATCAACTTCAAGCACCAAATTCTGACTTGCAGCTTCTATTCAGGAGCTCCACTTTCTGCAGAATTTTGAAAGTGCCATAACTTTCTAATCCTTGGGCAGATCAACCTCAAATTTGAGTACTGTTTCATAGTGACTCTCCATTCGACCAGAATTTCATAGCCATCCAATGGCCGGATTGACCTGATCAGATAAGTTTTCAGTCCTGGTTCATACTTTCCATCTTCAGAAATCACTGTTTTGAAGTGTGTGTGTGTGTGTGTGTGTGTGTGTGATTTCGATTGTTATTTGTGGAACCCTATCATTAGGGCTGGTTTGAAAAGATCCTATTGTAAGGCTAGGCTCTAAATTGATTGTGAAACCCTAGCCTTGCACCACTGTTTCTTTTCATTTTTTCTTTTTTGTTGTCATTAATATATATTTTGTTTTGGGGGTAGAAAAATCTAGTACTGTTTATGCATGATAAAGAGTCTATAAAGTCATGCTAAGTTGCATAGAGCTACATCTTTTCTAATCATTAAGTTGCATTTTAACTTGTTTTAGAAGGTTAATGATAAAATTTCAATTTCTGGAGCCACATTTTTACAACCCAAAGACCTAGGTGGACCTAAAGACTATAAATTGGAAGAGCCATCTATCCTCGTATTAATGTGCTCCAAATGGAGGATAAATATAAAATACTTCGAGTCTCAGACAATTAACATATTGGTAGAAGTCTAACCTTGGGATCTCAATTGGCATTAAGTCTGACCTTGGGATCTCAATTGGCGTTAAGTCTAACCTTGGGATCTCAATTGGCGTTAAGTCTAAATTGCTTGGATATTGAACCTGCATTCACAAATGAAAATTCAATGCCTTTTCTTGAACAGAAACACAATGAAAAAGCAGAAATATATCATACCAATTTCCCAGTACTAGGTGGTTGCCACTGCCCATGAAGCCCATTTGGGCCCAGAATAGAATGCCTTGATAGTGTTTCCTCCTTTGGACGTGGGATACTTAAAGATCTACAAGAAACAAGTTTCCAAGCAAGTATAAAGATATGGTGCAAATTAATCGAACACGATGAATCCACTAAAGCATCATCACGTTTGATTAACAGAGCGTAAATGAAAGAAAAACCCAAACCAAAAATCGCAAATCAAATCCATGATCCAGAAAACTAAGCAATCACCTTCGCAGTAAAAGCAGTAATTTATATTTCCACCTTAAAGAAAAAGAAAATAAGTTATCAAGCTTAGACAACTACTATTTACCCACTGAAAAAGTCTACCCATTTCCTTGTTACGGTATCTAGGGAGCAGTGGGAACTTTTTCTGGGAGCTAAACTTCAATAATTATAGATAATTAAACTCTGCTCCTAAATATGAAATCGTTGTTCCAATACCCCTTTCCCCCCCCTGAGGCTCCATTTTGCTTGGATGTGAAATGCTTGAAAGTAAAATAAAGAGAACTATTTTACTTCCGGTAGTCTATTTTACAATTTTTAGGTATAAAATAGTGAGCGACAACAACAACAACAAAGCATAATCCCAACTAAATGAGGTCAGGTGGGCATAAAATAGTGAGCCCCACTGTAGAATTATGCATCCCTTCTGTTTACTTTCAATGAAACAATCTACGAAGAAAAATTGTATGCTCTTTTTTTTTCTTTTTCTTTTTTTTCTCGAACTTCCTCTATTTTACATAGAAACAAAATGGGGCCTAACTTGAAAATGATCACGAGCAGACACCACTACGTGAAATTTGGATCTCATGATTTATCGATCATCAAATACAACATCATCATCCTGATATTTCTGAATACTTAAAAATTATCTAAAATTCCAATCAAATTTTCAATGTACCTTTTGAATCTAAATACTCCCAAGTATCTGGGTGCAGCTGACACATCTTACATGGGTTAGTTTACTAGAATTAGTTTCATTATAGACAAAATGAACCTCCAGCTTTAAAAATCTATTGAATAGAAGATTAAATTACGAAAGAATACAAGACAAAGTATGTCCATTAATATCATGTAAAGGAACAGATCCGACTAGCACCTCATACCCTTTCAAAAACCACGAAATTTTGGTTGGGTATCTAGGGTTCAATGTCCCTCAATGCGCAGGTGCTGTTAAGATGTAATAAGGCAATTATGTAAACAAACAAACACACTAGTTTGCTCTTACTGCAATGACTTTACACATGTAATACCAACACAGTTTCTTTTCTTACTGCCAAAACAGTAAACTAATAAAAAAAAAAGTATAGGTGGTTTTTTCTTTTCTTTTTTTTTTTGGAGGGGTGGGGGAGAATAATCCACCCTATTACAATACCTTGAGACTTGAGAGACAGTTAGATATTACAATGCTATGCATCAGAGGGTGATTCCTTGTGAACCCTTTTAGCATGAAAGTGAGATCACTTACAATTTGCGAAACTGCTCTTCCACTGGTCTTGGATGAGAGAATTGGTAAGTCCTTGAACTCTGATGTGTAAAGATAGATTGTGGAATCTGTCAAATGCAAAAAGAACACCATGTAATAATTCTCTAATAAAATATCTTTTCTTTTTTAAAGTATTGATATGTAATGTTTTGATTGCCAAAAGAAAGAAAAGAAGGCACCTAAAGTAGAAGCAGCCAAATCTATGAGACAAAGACATGCTTACAATACACTAAAAACAAGGTTCCAAATTTCAACCAAAATTTTGGTTTCGGTCCAAATTTCGATATAAATATCCCTAATTTTGGTCCCAAATTTCGGTTTCGGTCCAAATGTAGGATTTATTTTAGTGAAAATAATTCAATGGATATGTGAAGAAGGTTAAAAAAAAAAAGTATCACTGGAAAAAATTGGGCTTAAAAAACCTTTTTTTCCCCAACAAAATTACATTTTGAACAAAAAAAAAAAGATTTCGGCCAGGTTTTGGCCGAAACCAGGTCCGGGCCGAAACCAGGTCCGAGACCGAAATTCCGAACCTTGACTAAAAGGAAAACCATTCCCAAATAACATTCTCAGAGGATCTTGAATTAAGACTTAACAAGAAAATACAATTTTTTATTTTTTATTTTTTTTTTATGATTACAAAAGAGTAAGGAAATACAACTTCAGCAGAGGAAAGAAAAGGAAAAGACCCCATGGTTCAACCTGGTCTAGATTATGTGATGCAGATCAGAGGGCTGGGATATGCTTGTGCCTGTGGTGGGAAGGAGAAAGTCAATCAGCAAGAGATGTCACAGGAAGAGAGAAAAGGGAGATCACAGGGATGGGGAAGAAGGGAGAAAATCCAAATCAGAATCTTGACTGAATGAATGAGGGAGAGAGAAAAAAGATGAGGGACAAGAGAGGAATCATAGGGGGGAGAGAGAGAGAGAGAGAGAGAGACCAATCTCGAATTCAAAATAAACTCATCTTTATCATTCCATTATCAATGGTGAGGGCTGCTAGGCCTTACATTGTATTTATAACAAATCAATAAAAAAGAAATAAATAAAAGAAAAGACACATAAAGAGACTCCCATCCATGGATGGCAATAAGGGTAATCACCAAACAACCTAATTTAATAAGGAAACTAAGATAAAATAAGAAACCAACTCTTATCACTAAAGCATAGGTCCCACTAATTAATATCTATTTAATCTAATTTCGTATATAGTACATACCATTAGACCCCCACTCTTGGGCCTTATAATTAGCCCAAATTGGGCTTGCATTATTCCGTTCCGGTTCAAAAGGATGAGAAGATAGCCATCACACTATCAGCGTCCGTCTTCGACTCTATGAAATCATGTTGATCACAATCCAACAGTACGAAATCAGCGATAAGGAGTCCATTGTTGTATTCATGATGTGGAAGTACAAATTTGACTCATTTGATCAAAAGATCAACCAGTTTATGCTCCTCCATGGGTGGTTTGTCAATGATAACTGGAGCCATTTCATATCCCATCCTTGGTGGCTGGTCTTTTTGTTTTCCACACATGGCTCAACAATTAAGATTAGCCTGTTGAAGGAAGATTCCACACGATCTAATGTTATCAGCAATTGGCTCTTAGATTCATTGAATCGTCACCGAGAATCTTCAAGTTTCTCTGGCATGGCTTAAAGTTGTTGGTGGACAGCAAGCAAGAGGATAGGATAGGATCCATGCTATATGTGGCCAGGTTAGACTCCAATACCAAGTTGATCAGATCAGATCACTAAGATACTTGTGGTGAGAAGGAGAAAGCGAATCAGCAAGAGATGTCACAGTGAGAGAGAAAAGGAAGATCGGAGGGACAGAGAAGAAGGGAGAAACCCAAATCAGAATCATGGATGAGGGAGAGATAGCAGTAGGCCTTTCTTGTTGGACTAACGTGAGGTTTTATTTTATATAGGGGTACTAAGAAAAGAAGAGAGAGACAATAAAGGAGATCGCGGGGGAGAGAGAGGGGAGAAAGATGAGATACCAATCTCAAATTAAAAAATATCTAATCTTTATCATATCAATTTGGAGGGCTGTCAAGCATTATATGGAATTTATAAAAAATCAAATCTTATCTAAATGGGAAATAAATAAAAGAATAGATAAATAATGTTGACAGCAACAACACTGTCCATTAAACAACCTAAATACCTAATCTAATAAGTAAACTAAGATAAAATAAGATATTAAACTCTTGTAAACTACTAAGACCAAAAGAAGACTAGTAAGTAACCTTATCATTAAAGCATGAGACCCACTAGTAATTAAATATACCCAACTCTTGGGCCTCATAATTAAGCTCATTACAAGAATAAACTCAAAAATAAAAGCCCAACCCAACCTAGTAATAAATCTTGACCCAAATTTAAATTGGGCCTACATTATTATGGCTTTGCGGTTTTAGAATTGAACCAGTTTTCTGGTTCAAATCCAGTTCAGCAGTCCTGATGCAGGTCAAAAGGGAAAAACACAAAAAATAAAAATGCAGAAGATTTTATCATGCAGTAGCTTGTTCATGGATGGACCAACATGAACCGCTTTGGCTACCCAAGCCAAACCAGAACTGGTCCAAACCCAAACCAACCTTTTGGTCTGAATAGGGTTGGTAGGGAATTAATTTAGTTAAGTTTAGAATAGGAAGATTTCAATTTTAAATTTCCTTAATTTTTTGGCTAACGACGGGTATCCAGGCCTTTTGGCCTGACAAATCCCGTGGACCCATACTGAACCCACAACCACATGGACCGGGTTCCAAGGTTGAATGAGAACCATTCCACTTGCACCCACAGTAGGAAAAAAAGAGCACCTAACACCCCCGTGTGAGGGTCATTACTTATGACTTCTATTTTGATTAGAGATTTTATTGTATCAAGGATTTTATTCCATAGAGATGTTATTTACTTACTAAAGTTATTTCCATTAGTTTAGGAAGATTTCTCCTTTAAAAGAACATGTAATAGAGTATTATTTTGGGAAGAGAATAGAATGAATGAAGTTGAAAGAAATTGAGTTTTGTGAGTTGCTGTGTCGGCTGCTGGGCCGAGAGTTCCCCACCCCCACCCCCACCCTCTCTCTCTGTCTCTCTGCAAACCAGAACCGACCATCCCTTTGGTCTGTTCCCCCCTTTCTTCTTCCCTCTCCTTTATTCTGTCTTCTCTCTTAATTCCTCCCTTGCTGCCAGTATTTCTTACTGACCATTCATTGCTGCCCTGCTGTTAGCGATAAAGCAGAATCACCGATTGTATCACAGGTTCATCAAGACTCTTCAGTTTGGTCTAAAATTCTAGAACTGTCTTCCAGACCCCTAGGCGACCCAACCTCTGGACTTTCCCAGCCCAAGCCTTCCTCTGTTACAAGGTTCGAAGTGACAGATCAGGCCTGGTTCTCTGTTTACCGCCACAACTGTTTCAGGAAGCTTGTTCTCTCTTAAGATTCAATTGTTTGGCCTGATATGGCTTGGATTCAAGAGGGCAATGACTTGCGATTCTTCCCCTAGAGTTTCAGCTTGATTAAAGCCCATATGGAAACATTACCTTGCCGGAACTGAGAGACCTTACCGCTGCCTCTGGTTTCACGATTGGAGGTTGAAGACAACCTTCTCTTTATTACAACTGATTTCCAGTTTTGCCCCTCTTTAAATATTTAATTCTGTTTGCCCTATTGTATCCCCTCTTTTCTTAGTTTGCCCTTCCTCTTTAAATAGAATACCTATTATATCTTAGGTCCTATCACATGATCTTGAATCTTCTCAAATTACAGAACTGCCAATCTGCCATTACAACCACTATTTGAGTTATTATTATTTGGGTGGGCCCATTAGCGGATCCAACAGAGTTTTCAACTCAGGTCCCGCATCATTTTATTGCCAAAATAAAAAACCAGCTACATGATGACAATGGTCATAGGGGACCACTTAACCCAAGGGTCAGAGAGGACCACTTAATTCAGGTCTCTTGGGGACTCACTCACTATTACAGGACCTCCACTCATCAAGGGAGCTCACATTGCATACCCACCATTCCAAAAATACCAATCATTCTACTCTTTCTTAAAACAAAATACAAGAGTTGTTGAAGAGTTCCTTGAAAGTTAAAGCACATTGAATACCTTAACTGCATCAGGTCCAGAATTGGTTCTTCCAATCGCGGAGTTTGTTTAGATCTACTTTCAACATTGTATCGAATAGTGGAGCTGGATAAAATTCTGTTGTTCAATAAAATTATAAGCTCAGGAAAAATGTCAAATGAATGGAGGAGTAGTATTGTGGTTCCGATCTACAAGGTGATATTCAGAGCTGCAATCACCAGAGAGGCATAAAACTAATGAGTCATACTATGAAACTGTGGGAGAGAGTTATTGAAACCCGCTTGAAAAAAGAAACTACCATTACAGAGAACCAATTTAGTTTTATGCTAGGTAGATCCACAACAGAAGCTATTTATTTGCTTAGGAAACTCATGGAAATATGAAGAGAAGGCAAAAAAGACCTCCATATGGTTTTTATCGATCTAGAAAAGGCTTATGATAGAGTCGGGGTTAATCTGACAAATACTAGAAAAGATATGCGTTTCAAACAAATATGTGGATATAGTTAAGGATATGTATTATAATATGATGAATAGTGTGAAAACCGTGGGGGTCAAGGTCGTGAATTCCCAATTACAATGGGGTTACATCAAGGATCAGCTTTAAGCCCTTATTTATTTGCCCTCATTATGGATGATTTAACCAGAGACATTCAAGATGAAGTTCCTTGGAGTATGCTTTTCACTAGTGATATTGTTTTGGTGGATGAGACAAAAGTAGGGATTAATGCAAAGTTAGAGCTATGGAGATCATCACTGGAATCAAAAGGTTTTAAGATAAGTAGAATGAAGACGGAGTATATGTTGTGTAACTTTAGTCACACAATGACGGATAATGAGGTGGTGAACATTCTTGAAAGGGAGATACAGCAAAGTGATCATTTTAGGTATCTAGGTTCAATCATAACAAAGAAGGCAATATAGACAATGATGTTTCACAAAGGATTAAAATATGATGGATGAAGTGGAGAAGTGCTTCTGGAGTATTGTGTGATTGGCGTATTCCTTTAAAATTTAAAAGAAAATTTTATATGATAGTTATTCGACCGGCTATGATGTATGGTGCAGAATGTTGAGCAGTTAAGTAGCATCATATTGATAAACTTAGTGTAACTGAGATGAGGATGTTAAGATGGATGTGTGGCAAAACTAGGAAGGATAAGGTTAATATTGATCGTATTATAGCTGATTTGGGAGTAGCCCGATACATGATAAACTACGAGAAAGTCGTTTGAGATGGTATGGCCATGTTCAACGGAGGCTGTTAGTTGCTCTCATTCGAAGGAGTGATTTGATTCAGAATGAAGGGGTTAAAAGAGCTAGGGGCAGACCAAAGATGACTCTAGGGGAGGTGGTGAAGAAAGGCATGTATAGCTTAGGCCTTGCTTCAAGTATGACATCGAACAGAGCTGATTGGTAGACAAGAATCCATGTAGCTGACCTCATTTAGTTGGGATAAGGCTTTGTTGTTGTTGTTGTGGAACTAGATCAGGTAACTATAAATCTTGTCTATTTCAGTCTCTTATCTTTAATTATTAGAATCCTAGTCAGTTAAGACCATTTCCAAAGCAAGCTATTCGCTGGACGAGTTTTAGGCTTAGTTTTAGTTCTGGTTTTTAAGTTTTATTTAAATAATACGTAAAGGCTATTACCATACCCACGAATTTAGTTATGAAGATGAAGCTTTGACTCAATTGTTTGTGAATTTCGGACTTTCTTCTGTGGATTCAGATGTGAATGCTATGGATTCAGTAAGGGTACTAGTGGATTACAGCCCGTAGTTCAGGTGGATTCCTGATCATATCTTTTCCCTCTTGTTCTATCACCCTATCAATATCAGCCTATCAGGTCAGATCTAAATTTCTCCTATAAACTGCTGTTATTTCTTTGATCCTATTTGCCTTGTTGGAATAAATTCTGCTGGACAGATTACTGCTTAGTTCTACTACAGTTCTATACTGATTTCTTAATCTCATTCTGGTTTCAATTCCTGTTTTCAAAATCTCAAACTGAAATCAATTTCTAATTTCCTATTTCTAGTACAATTCTTCAAAACCTCTATTTTGGGATCTGATCTTTAGGTTCTGGTTGGCTGGCCCCTCTTTACTGTTCTTAATTCAGTCTATTGGTCTGATCCAATTTTTTGTCTAGAAAACCCTAAAAGTTATCGATTTCAAGACTCCTAATGCTGCTCAACTTCTTCAATTTTCTGGTTTTCTGATATTGAGTTAATTCCCTATTGATAATGACTAGTATCTGCTATTAGATTTGCTTATTGTTAACTGCTTATAAAACCCCCTAAGACTGCGTATCAATATTTTCTGATTTTTCAGTTTCCTAGCTACAGTAGGATACTTCAGTATCTTTAAATCTGACCATCACAATAAAGTCAAACTTTGAGTATTGTTCTTCATGTTCATTAGACCATTCGACCAGAAATTTAGCCACATCAGACCTGTTTATCTCCTGTTATGATATTGTTATGTTTGCTGCTTTGATTCCTAGATTCTTAAATTCTGATTTATTGAGGTTTTCTTAGCCGCCTAAATCCTTAGGTGACTCAGAATACCTCATTACTGAAAACTCTCTAACAATACAAACCCACAAGAAATGAGGCTCTAAAACTAGTCCACCATTTTTGCAAAGCGAGCACATAGTTCTCATTTCACAGAGGCTTTCATATGCTTTTGTTCAGACCAGCAAACAGCGAAAGGGAGGAGTTTCCAAATAATTCTCTCCTTCTTGGAAAAGGGACCTCTCGGCCAGAGAAAAATAGAACTTATGAGATTAGATATATAAAAGCAGGACATGACGAACAAATGTTATGACAGAATAATCACTGCTAGAGTTAATATAATAATTATGAATACCCCCTAAGCACAAGCTAATGTGGTAGTATGGAATAATAAGTTTCCCAATGATACGGTGAACCTTCAGTTGTACCTTTCTGATCTCATAATTAGCTTGAGTCTTCTTTTTGACAACAGGCCACTCCAGTGAAGAATCAAAAGAACCATTTTGGTGGTTATGACCCCACCTGCCTACTTGATTCGTATGTTTTCTGTTTAGTACCTCAATCTTCCGCTGTACTTCTGGCTTCAATGTTTCCAGCTCACTCAGTGCATTTAATAGTTTCTGCATGAAAATTTCCAGACGTTATAAAGCAGTAGAGGAACTTGCATGGAAGAACTCTTTTATCCTCAGTTGACAGTGAATACACGTTCAGAATACCTTCTTGAAAGAAAGTTTCTCTCTTTGTAGAGAAGCATTGAAATCTCGATGAAGTGGTATAGTTTCTGTTATCAAACTGAAAAGATAAAGACCCATTAAGCTGACTTAGTTCGGATATGTGATAAAGTTTAAAATGTCATACAAAAATTAAATCCATTCTCCTATCCTCCAGATTAGATTAAAGATCACAAACATAAAATATTTACAAACTACAAGTGTTGTTACAAAGAAGAGAACAGATTATGCCATCTATGTTTCCATCTAACCTTGAAAATCTCAGAAGCATAACATACAGATCTATACTGTTCTTTTCTTCACGAAATATGTCAGCCTGCACAAATCAACAAATCATTTTAGAACCTGGAAACCCATGCCAGGACAAGAGAAGGTTTAAAAAACAAATTCATACAAACCATACCATACCATCGGCTCAAAAAAAAAAAGGAAGAGAGAAAAAAGTATGCAAATACATGGACACAGAAGTGATTTTCATTATCAGAATGCTTTCCTTTAGGCCAGTCATTGTACATATATAATGCTTTTTATTGTTCCTCTTCATTTTTATACTAAATTCTTTCCATGTCTACCAAAAAAATTATAATTGCATAACAATACCACAGCAAATATTGTTTGGCACATTGAATCTTTCCTTCTTTCTTTTTTTTTTTTTTTTTTTTTTTTGGGTGGTAGTGGTTATGAGCTCCTTTGCGCATAACTTCTTTAGCTCTCTTATCCAGAGTTACAAAAGCAAAAGGTACGCTCATGGTCCCAAGGACCCAAGGCAGAAGGCAGTGCATACTCTAGCTCAAGTTACACACATTTTTTATAGGGAATAGGTTCTCTACTCCAGGGAGCAGAGAAAATAAGGGAGGAAGGGGCATGAACGGGGGTATTATGGACAATTCATCCATAGGGGCTCCGAGATTTATGCAGGATTGAGGGTGGATGTCAGCAAATCACAGTATCAGATTCCTGATCTGCCAACCAGAAAAAAAAAATTCCTTTTTTTTAATTAATAAGAGACAAGTATTAAAAAAATTACAAGTGTAGAATAAACATATATGACAGTGATAGTATGAAATTACATAGACAAATTAACAAATTATGAAAATGACACAAAATCACAAAACCCTATAATAAGTAAACAGCAACAACCATGTAACTAAGTAGAGGACGACAAAGCCTAATTCTATAGCCTAACCAATTTCAAAATAATGGAAGCACATCTTAGCTATCTCCAGGTGTTGCAGAATACATTTTGCTTCTTTCTACAGAGTTTGAATTTTGTAGTTCATGTAAAGAGAGAATTCAATAATCAATACAGAATCACATTTTGTAGCCACCGGGGCAAGCCGGCTTTTGTTCTCCAGAGTGTGGTGGTTAGACCCACCAGTGTGGTAGTCTTAGACCCACCACCTTGTCCTCCTTTGTACTTACCTTCCTCAGGGAGATTCTTTTCAGGGTTATTAATAAAAATCTACAGTTTCATGTTTTGACCAGGAAAAAAATCTAAAACTATAGAGCAGGCTTTATTTGCTCAATATAAGCTCCTTTGCAAAGAACTTCTTCGCTCTCTTGTCCAGAGTTACAAAAGCAAAAGATGCACTCACGGAACCAAGAACCCAAGGCACAAGGCAATGCATACGTCTAGCTTAAGTGAAACATTTTTTTTTTCAGGGAAGAGGTTCTCTACTCAAGGGAGAAGAGAAATCAAGGGACAAAGGGATGGGAATGGGGGGAGTATTACGGACAATTCTTCCATAGGAAGACCAGGATTGATGCAAAATTGAAGGTGGATGTCAGCAGACCATGGTATAAAATACCTGGTCTTATGACCAGAAAATTTTTTTGCCTGTTTTTTATTTAATTAAAGACAAGTATTAAAACACTTACAAGTGTACAATAAACATAAAATGACAGTGATAGTATGAAATTACATATAAATTTTAGGTAACACATTATAAACATAATATCACAAAACCCTACAAAATAACTAAACCGCGTCAACCTTGTAACTGATGTTGAAGATGCCTGATTCTATAGCCTAATCAATGTAAAAAATTATGGAAGCACGTCTTGGTTATCTCAAGGCCTTGCAGAAGACATTTTGCTTCTTTCCACAGAGTTTGAATTTTGTAGTTTCCTTCATGTAAAGAGACCGGCTTTTGTTCTCCAGAGTGTGGTGGTCTAAGACCACCAACTTGTCGTCCTTTGTACTTACCTTCCTCAGGAAGATTTTTCTCTCAGGATTATTAATAAAATCCACAATTTCATGTTTTGATTAAAAAAAAAAATTCAGAACTATAGAGCAGGATTTATTTGCTCAAAGAGACCAAGCCTTCAAGGCTGCAACAATCGAGGCAAAGGATATGCCTCATTTGCTTGAACAAAGCAGCCCAACCATAAAGGCATGCAAAGGGTGTGCCTTCATGAAGTAGCGGTAGGAGGAAGGGTTATTCATCTTGCCTGAGGTGCACTCCTTGTTAGTAACGCTGCTCTTACAAGAGAATATACAACACCAAAACCCAAAGATCTTTCAGAGCAAGATTCTAGGAGACCTTTAGAGCCTCATACTAAAGTAGCCTTTGCCAAGAAAGAGCACTGCTAATTCAGGAAGCTGAACACGAAGCATATCCAGAGTTTAACAGGAACAATCAAAGGATTATAAACCATTAAAACATGGCAGATAGGGCAGCAACAATGTTTAAATCTAAGTGGATATGGGATGGTCATGAGAGGAAGAGTAACAAGGGAAACAAAAATATATAGAGAAAGGACCAAGAAACATCGAACTTAAATAATATAGCAAGCAGCAAGCTTCAGTACATAAAAGATCACCAACAAAACCAGATTCTCAGTGAAACTTTGGGACTAGCTCAGATGTTAAAAAGGACGGTACAAAATCCGCAGAAGTACATCCCTAAACAGCCAAGTCACTGTTCCCGTGGGGTTTCCACTTATCAACTGACTCCTCGGAATGTCAAACACCACATTGATCCCCACCAAACGCAATAGCGTAAAAGATTACAAGCTCTGTGAGTCCAAAATGGCCCAATATTTACAGAATTTTAAGGTATAACTGGAGAAAATATGACCTAATCTCATTCTGTATAACCTCAGACGCACTTTCACTCACCCCAATCCAAAATCGAAATTATCACAAACTAAGAAACAAACGATATGGAAAGCAAAAAAGGAATGAAATTCAGTAGCGATACCAAACAAAAACAGCACAACTGAACCAGGCTACGTTGGGAATCATCCTGAATTGAAATTTTAGGGGGAGAAGCAAACCTGTTTGAGGAGATTATCAGCGATCCGATAGTAAAAACGTAGGGATATACGATTGTCGACTCCGAGTTTCTGCACTCTGGAATTGATGCTAAACCCCCCTGCTCCTGAGGAAGACCTCATCTTCCCCTATCGTAAATTTCTGAAGAAGTCCTAGGCGGCTAAAGCCTAATCTGGAAGGAAGGCAGAACTTTTGGGGGACTTCGTTAATGGCGGAATTGAGACTTTGAGAAAGAGGGAGAGAGGAGTAGCCGATGTGGCAATAAGTCCTTGTCGGGTCAAACTCTAAGTGGAGCCGGTTCATGATTCATGCCCGGTTGAGAGAGACGATTTGAGTCACTCTGAAATACCCCAACCCAACAAGTAAAACGAACTAGAACCGGCTAACTGTCGATATTCCAGGCCGAGTAAGGTTCTGACCACTGAGGTATTGAAATTAGGTTACAAATCAGACTCTCAAATCTGGACCAGTCTAAGTCGCCGATACGGACCTGGGTCATCTAAGAGTACTCCTTCATCCGCTACAAGCTTACAGGTAGAATCCATGGGGGTGTCAGCTGGTATACATTTCAACATATTAGTCTCTGCTAGTAGATCTTGCACATACTTCTGCTGCGAAATGTTTATGCTAACGTTTGAGCAAGCCACTTCGATCCCTATAAAGTCTCTCAGCTCGTTTTACAACGCCTTTGTTTGAAAATTCCTCTTGAGATCAGCCTTTAAGGTAACAATACCAAGTCCATCATCTCCAGTAATGACAATATCATCGACAGTTCGTTGGCCGATTTGACTGATCAGAATTCGGAGCGCATCTGCAGTGGAATGGGTCGAACACGTCTCAAATTGTGCAATTGGTCCAGTTGGAGGGACTGCAGTCACTGCACAAGTAAAGATGAGCTCCTTCCTAGTTGAACTCGTTGGGTCAATGGGCTGCTCCATAAATGCATTGCCGAGACTGCAAGTGAGTCGTCTAAAGTCCAAACCATGGTATTTTAAGCTGGAGTGTTAGACCAGCTACAAAGGGAACATTTGATAACATTCAAAAAGTTAGATTCTGATTTTTGGAGCATAATAGAGTAGAAGCTTGTTTGGTAATCTAGTTCGGACTTCTAGAGAATTCATGGGTGAACCAACTCCAAATGGACTCCATAATCTAATTTTTTGGAGCATAAAATAGATGTTTTTTAATTTCGGAGTAAAATTTTGAAGTAAAAAAAAACCACCTCACACCACTACTACCACCACAACCACCACCAACCACCACCACCACCACTCACCTCCTCCTCCACCACCACCATCATCACCACCACCCACCGCCACCACTATCCACCACCAACACCATCCTCAACCACCCACCCACCACTACCCACCCACCGCCACCCACCAGCACCGCCATCACCCTCCACCCACCCACCGCCACCCTTTGCCACCACCTCCCACCCACCACCATCATCACCAACCATCACCACTCACCACTAGTGCCACCATCCGTCACCCACCACCACTACTCTGTAGTCCATGATTAAATTAGGTTAACAAACATGTTTCTACTCCCTTATACTCTTGAATCATTTTAAAATTGTAATAGAAATTTAAACAAAAAATAAGAATCTCATAATTGAAGTTTTATCAAACAGCTCCTTAAAGTAACAAGGAACTGGATTCAAGTTCAATCTAATTTGATTGGTTTTGCTAGATCAAATTACAATTTTAGAATAAAAAAAAATACATATTATAATTCAAAAAATAAAAAACAAAATTGCACGGTTGAAATTTCAACCATTGGATATGATAAAAGATAAAGTTTAATTCCAAAACCGTCCTCTCTTATTGAATAATTAATGATTGATGTTCTGAAGGAGAACACACAGTTCGTGTACAAAACCTGTCCCTAATAAAAAAAAATAAAAATAAAAAAATACCATATTTATACATGACCGTATGCATCAAGCACTTTTCATTGAGACATTGAGTGGGTGGGAGCAAATTTGCGGTATGATTTTTGTTTGGTGCTTGCGTGATTCGCCCATGCAATTTTGCCAATAATAGAATTTCTCCTAAAGAAATGCTCTGGGGATATGTATCAAATCGAGTCAAAGCTTTTAACATGGGATTATTTTATGAGAATTTTATTTGCATATTTAAAACATGTAATATTCTTTTGATTTCAAGAGTATTTTATCTCCTGTATATAAAATAATGGTAGTGGGTTAGTGTGTTACTTTCACCAAAAGAAAAAAAAAAAAAAAGTAAAAATATAAGATTATATAAATTATTTCACACATTAAAGAGTGATATTATATCAATAAAAAAATCACTTTGATCGTACAGATGGCCCCAGGGAAAACGTATATAAGTGAGTGGCAGTGGTCCACTTGTACAATAAAGGTGAGAAAAAAAATTTATTGGCAAAATGGCTCATTATGGCTCTTACAGAATACGAAAAAAAAAAAAATTACCCATTCGATTCTCACTCAACTTGCCTTCCCAATGCGGAATCCCAATGCCTTCCGCATGTTGAAGAGCGTTGGAGGCAACACATCTGATTAATAATAATAATAATAATAAATGGAGTAGATTTTCTATACCAATATGTGGGAGAAATCTCCCTGATAATTTAGGAAAAAGTATCATTCACACTGAACCCACGTGGCTAATTGTCTTTAGATAGATAATTAATCAGGTCGTAAGCCAATTAGACCTGAGAATTGCCATTATTTAGAATTATGTTCCAACAATTCATAGATGGCTAATGCATAATTCAAACAAATTTTAAACCATAGTCAAATGATTTACATATGGTCCTCGTTTTCGTACTCTTCGGTCCAAGCTCACCGTCTGTGACTGTCCAGTTTACTTGCGGGGGAATGTTAGCGATAAGGATTTTATTCACCGTGTTAAAGATAAATCTTTATTGACATGAGTACCATATAAGAATTGATATGGTTACCATCTCTCTCTCACCTTCCATATGGGGATGGTTACAATTATCAATATCTTAGTTGTATACATCCGTGTAAATCTTAACTCTTATGGCCTTATACAAATCTTATTATAAATTGGTACACAATGTATAAGAAAATCACAATTATGAATCATATCTCGCAAATCTTACCCTCCTTATGGTTGTCTAAATCTGAACAAAATATGGGTCAACAATAAGGGGGTGTTCGGTAACACTTCAGAAGTTGGATTATGACTTATGGAGCATAAATGGAGTAGAAACCTGTTTGGTAATTCGATTCGGACTTCTGGAGAATCCATGAGGGAATCGGCTCCAAATGAGCTATAGAATCCAATTTTTTGGAGCATCAAATAGATGCTTTTCAACTTCATAACACAATTTTAAAGTAAAAATCACCCCACACTAGTACTACCACCACCAACACCACAACCCACCACCCACCACCCATTGCCGCCACCACTACCACCACACCGCCACCACTACCACCACCACCACCATCCTCAATCACCACCCACCACCACCTACCATCGCCACCACCACCAGCCACCAACCACCGTCACCACCACCTACCACCACCACCAACTATCACCCACCACCACCACCCTTCGTCGCCACCACCACCAACCACCCACCACCGCCACCACCACCACCACCATCCTCAATCACCGCCCACCGCCACCTACTATCGCCACCACCACCAGCCACCAACCACCACCACCACCACCACCACCACCAACTATCACCCACCACCACCGCCACCACCATCCACTACCACCCACCACCACCGCCACCACCCTCTACCACCACCACCCACCCACCGCCACCCTTTACCACCACCTCCCACCCACCACCACCGTCCCTAATCATCACCACTCACCACTAGTGCCATAATCTGTCACCCCTCCATCATTATTCTAGAGTTCATGGTTAAATTAGATTAACAAACATGTTTCTATTTCCTCATATTTTTGAATTCTTTTGAAGTTAGAGTAAAAATTTGAACCAGAAATAAAAATTCCAAAGTTGAAGTTTTATCAATCAACCCCTAAAATGCAATTAAGAAAAGAAAAAGAGGGTGGGGGTAGAACAGCAGTTGCTTGATTAGGACTACAATTTACTATTTTTAAATTTTTTTGTCATGAGTCATGGCGCACAACAACCCACATCTTATTTGGTACCAATTTTGAAAGAGTATTTTGAATTGAGTCAATTGACTCGAGAAGATATTTCGATCGGTGTCTGATACTCTAGATTGATTTGGAATGGACGACCAAAAGGTACCTACCGTAGCCAATCCCCGCTGGGCCGCCGTGCTTTGTCGAAAATCAGAAACCATAAATAAATAGTTTGAAAGTTCCTTCAGACCCAAGTCGTAGCCAGGCAGGCAGGCCCGACATTTCCAGTAACGTTCCTTATTCCCTCCAGCGCCTAAGAGTTGTTAAGAGTTCAGATAGCAAGGGAGAAACTCGTTTTTTTCTTCTTCTTTCTCTCTCTCTCTGAATCTCTGAATTCTGTTGTAGTCTCTACAGATCCCATTTGCGAAAGGTACACATTTCGAAAATTACCTTTTTTCGTCTTCCCGTTTTGGGCGATTTGAGGGCCAACAACAGTGTGGTGAAGTGGTAGGCCAGTTTCTTTCGGAAATAGTCATCAGAGATGCCAAACTGGGAACTCAAAAACTGTTGTAATCATGAGCAGGTCGTCTTCTTAACCATCATAGGCGTCTTCTCTGTTGTGATCCTCGCGGTATGACTCCTTCCTCTCTTTTTTAGCGTTCGTAGCAATTTTTTTTTTCCTTCTACTAGATCTTCCTCTTTGTGTGTATCTATGTTTCCCCCCTTTGTTCGGGAGGGGGAGGCAAGAAGAGGAATGGCTTTGCCTGATGGATCTTTCTTTAGTAGTTTGCACATCTTAGCTGAAACACTACAGCGTTCAGAACAAATGCATTAACTGTACTTTGATTGTATTGCTGGGAAAATGAGGAAATTCTTATAGTTTTTTTTTTTTTTTGGGTAAATTGGAAATTCTTATAGTTAGTAGTTCATCGGTACTTTTTTTTGAAATTTTGGTCATTCAATATGTTTCCCTTCAATATATTTTACGATGTCGAGGATATTCGAGTTGTGAATCCAGATGTGTGTGGGTGTCTGCAAATTAAATTGTACAAATTAATACGGTTTAATAGATTTGGTGGAGAAGTTTTTGTGTTTGCTAAAATAGCTCCTTTTTTTGGGTTTCGAATTTGAATCCTTGTAGCTATGGAGAACAATATTGTTGACACCTTTCAAGCTCATTACTGTCTTTCTTCACGAAACAAGCCATGCCATAGCTTGTAAACTAACATGTGGTCAAGTAAGCAACTCCACTCCTTACTCCAATTTTCCATATTATTATTGCGCATAGTTTTGTTAATGCGAATGAAAGTTTTGAAGTACTTGATGTGATATACTTCGTACTTGTGTTGACATAAGCAGATGTCTTAACCATGATGACTTCATACCTTGGACTGGCAAATCTCTTCCTCATTGACTTTATGTAGTTCTAGAAGTGAAGTTTAATGAGAAAATATCTTGAATGCCTCTTATAGCTTTAAGCTATCCAGTAAACTTTTTTCATCAATCCTTTTTGAAAAATCACAGTCTAGCATTTCCTGGACTTACTTTGACCGGAAAAGGCACTGGATGAACTGAACTTACTGGATAACTTTTTCGTTAATTATTTTTTTTCCAATTAGAGTTTAAAATCAATTCAACGAAAGGTAGGGTTTTATCTGCTGCTGATATTTAATGCTGAAAGCTGTGTGAATGCATTAGTTGTTGGAATTCAATCCTCAGTCAAATGTTCAAAAATTTTAAATATGGAATCTGAACTTGAAACAGTAATAGCTCATAATAATAAGAAATAACAAGAATGCCACACCCGCAGCAACAAAAACTTTTAAAACTACAACAATGATAGTATAGTTTAGAAGAAGAAAATGGGTTTTTTTTTTTTTTTTTTTTTTTTTTTTTTTTGGGTGGGGAATGTCTTCTGTACTCTTTGAACTCTCTTCACCAGGAATGAAATGCCTTTGGCAGTTCACGAGACTCACCACTCGTACTTTGTATATCATGGGGCAGAGTTTGGATACAGAGATTGCACCCTCTTTATCTTTTTAGGTGATGTAATATTGAAAAGATTATATTATGGTTTTAAATGTATTCAATGATTATAAACAAAATAAAATTTTTGATTACCTAGTGATGTCTTTGACCAGTCTCTTGGCAATTGACAGCAATGGTATGAATTAGATTAGAAGAGGAGATCTTCTACATCTTATTTTACTTAGGAAGCCGTCTATCTTAGTTGGAGTTTGAGACTAAAGGAGGGGATGGTTAGTAAAATTGGGCAAGAAGCATTATCTAGATTGATCCACAGTCTGATAGATCAATTATAAAATAATTTGGAGGACTCATTGCAATAGGAAAATAATTCTCTTCATGGTTACAAACTGAAGGCAAATTGGAATTGGAAACATTAGCTTTCTTACTCAGTTAGATGGTATGTTATGGGACATTACGCCATTTTTTTTACACTTGTTTATGTCTCTTAAATGCTTACCCTCAAACATTCATGACAATGATTTGGAGAGTGAGAAAGGTACCCTTGGCTTTTTACTCTTTTCTATTCTTAAATTTGCTGCTACCTTTTCTAGTTAATTAGCATACATGTAAAACTTAAGAATATCTTAGTGGTTTTGTCATGGAAAGTTGTTATCAATTGGAAATGGTAATTTAATAATAAAAGTTATAGCAGAGATTATGATTTTGTGGTTCTTATTGATTGCTCTTAATTGTAGCATGTCAACAACTAATTGATTGCTTTTCTTTTCTTTCTAATAGCACATATTTTCTTCTCATACTCTTGGATTTTATGCTTGTGATGGTAAATGTGAAACTCTATATCACTATAATTACTTATTTATGGAGCCCTGAGCCACCATTATGCACAAAACCTTTAACTCCAACAATATTCTTAAATTGACCGCTGTTCATGCTAAGGCTAATAAGTAATAACATATAGTGCATTTAAAAACTTAATTAGTTGAAAGGATGTTGATATTAGCTTCATCACCATCACCATCACCATCACCACCAACTATGTTTATCACTACTTTATATTTATATTATGTTTTTGTATATTTTCATTCTTTGGTCTATTGATGAAACCAAGTATGAGGATATTGTGGATATAAGAAAACTCAAATCCTCTCAGGAAGCTATTTTTAACGTAATTAAATAACTGTCCAAACACCTCCATACCTACTTGATTCTACCAATTGATCATAATTCTAGAGGCTACTTTTTTTCTTACTGAAGATTCTATTCCTCCGAAACTCATCTGAATCAGTCAAAAGAAAGATCTTAGGTTTGGTCACGGATGCCTGAAAACATAGTTGTTAAGGCGCCAAGGCGTTGGAGGCATGATGAGGCGCCTAATTTTCCAAGGCGTTACAAGGGCGTCTGGACGCCTAGGCGGTGCTTAGGCGACGCCTTGACAACTATGCCTGAAAATCTTGTTCGATGTCAAATTCTATTAGACTTGTTGATGTGATATGCTTTAGTAACAATAAAAGATGTCCCCATTAGTTGAAACCTTAAATCTGATGCAACTAAAAAAGAAAAAGGAAAAAGATTTAAACATTGATGTGTTCTTTATAATTCTTTTTATATGTCTTATTAATGTAGAAATGAGATAGGAAAGAAGTGGTGGTGTATGTGTTGAATCTTATTAAATTGTCCCTATTAAATTTGAAGGTCATGCATCAGCTCTTTTAATGATTTTGCTACCAGATTGTTCCATAAAAAAGGGCTTTGTTTTTATTTCTTAAATTATGACTTGTATGAAAAACAAAATATTTGGTGGATATCGGAATCCATATATTTTGGTCTCTTTTGAAAGGCAACTGACTATGCTTTTGAGTGGGACCAAATCATTTAATAATTATAAGTTTTGACCTTCCAAATATAACCCCTTAAAAAGGGGACAGAAATAATTCAATTTTCTGAAATGTTATGCTTCTAAATGCCAAATCTTGATCCAATGGTCAGCAATCAAGAATGAAACCTATTTTTGGCTTGTGCAGATGCTCCTTGATAGATCTAAATCCAGTTCAATTGTGATGCTTCTTTTTTATCTCAATCTTCAATCGAAATCTTAGAAGCCCACTGCTGGTTGAAGCTATCGATCCGGGCAGATATAGCACATATCTGAACCATCTCAGAGATCTATTCTTGGAACTTGAACGGCACCATCCTTACTTATTTGATGGTTTCAGCCCTAAATAACAAGTGTGTGTGAGTATATATATATATATATATATATATATATATATATATATATATATATATATATGCTCACACATGGGGTTCATTCATGATGAAGCGTTCAGTTGCTTTTTCATCCATGTCGTGCCAGATCAAATGAATAAGGTCTAGTAGGTTGTTAGAAACTTAGATTATTTGTGATAAATGAGATACAAATAATTCAGGTTTCAGATTTGCTTTATTTATTTATTTCATTATTGTTGTAGAACTTTGGATCCTTTCATTATGCAATCAATTTCTCAGTACCTATGCTAATGTGTCTCACTCCATGAAATAAGAAACTCTGTTTAAACTTTAAATTTGTTATATTAGTGTAGTCTTCTTTTTGTCTCAACAACAACAATAACAACAACAACAACAACAAAGCCTTATCCCAACTAAATGGGGTTGGCTACATGAATTCTTGTCCACCAATCAGCTCTGTTCGATGTCATACTTGTAGCAAGGCTTAAGCTATACATGTTTTTCTTTACCACCTCCCCTAGAGTCATCTTAGGTCTGCCCCTAGCTCCCCTTCAATGTGAATCAAATCACTCCTCCGAACAGGAGCATCTAACGGCCTTCGTTAAACATGGCCATACCATCTCAAACGACTTTCTTGTTGCCTATCATGTATCGGCGTTACTCCTAAATCAGCTCTAATACGATCATTCCTTACCTTATCCTTCCTAGTTTTGTCACACATCCATCTTAACATCCTTATCTCAGCTATACTAAGTTTATCAAAATGATGCTTCTTAACTGCCCAACATTCTGCACCATACATCATAACCAGTCGAATAACTATCCTATAGAATTTTCCTTTAAGTTTTAAAGGAATACGCCTATCGCACAATACTCGAGACACACTTCTCCACTTCATCCATCCTATTTTAATCTTCTATGAAACATCATCGTCTATATCACGTTCTTTCTTTATGATTGAACCTAGATATCTAAAATGATCACTTTGTTGTATCTCCCTCTCAAGAATATTCACCACTTCATTATCCGTTCTTGTGTGACTAAAGTTACACACCGTATACTCTATCTTCGTTCTATTTATCTTAAAACCTTTTGATTCCAATGATGATCTCCATAGCTCCAACTTTGTATTAATTCATGCTTTTGTCTCGTCCACCAAAACAATATCATCAGCGAAAAGCATACACCAAGGAACTTCTTCTTGAATGTCTCTGGTTAGATCATCCATAATGAGGGCAAACAAATAAGGGCTTAAAGCTGATCCTTGATCTAACCCCATTGTAATTGGAAGTTCACGACCTTGATCCCCTACGGTTTTCACACTAGTCACCACATTATAATACATATCCTAACTATGTCCACATATTTGCTTAAAACACATCTCTTCTCTAGTAGTTGCTAGATTAACTCCCTAAGGATTCTATCATAAGCCTTTTCTAGATCAATAAAAACCATATGGAGGTCCTTCTTGTTTTCTCTACATCTTTCCATGAGTCTCCTAAGCCAGTAAATAGCCTCTGTCGTGGATCTACCTAGCATAAAACCAAATTGGTTCTCTGTAATGGTAGTTTCTTTTCTCAAGCAGGTTTCTTTTTGTCATTGAAAACCATTTTTTGATTAGGATGTTACTATAGGTTTGGTCTATGGATTTATGTCCTTACGTTGTCACCTAATGTGCTACTACCATCCTTAGTTACTTTTTACACTGGTATGCAGGTGGAGGGAATCCAAGTTCATGCAAATGAGGGTGGAGTGACACAAACACGTGGTGGTGTTTATTGGGTTATTTTGCCAGCCGGATGTAATATAATTCTATCCTTGATTTCAACATTCTTTTAAATTCGTCATTACATTGGCTTCTTTATCTTGATCTGAATTCTATTTTGCTGCACAGTTATCTACAACACATTGTTGAGTCCATATATCATGTTTTGAACTTGATGCCTTGGCAATTTATTTATTATTTTTATGATCTACATGCAGATCTTGGTTCGTCATTTTGGGGAATGGTTTTTATACTGGCTTCTACAAATCTTTTAACTGCAAGAATTGCTGCTGGATGTTTTGCTGTTGCTTTGCTTGTTGTACTCTTTGTTGCTAAAAATGTGAGTTTGTTTTCTTTCTATAAATGGCAAAAATGATCTGCTAAGCTCGATCTACCATATACAAATGCAAGTTGGTTTTATCATGGAACTTTTGTGTTGTGAAGATTATTTTTGCTTATAAATTTCATTTTCTAAACATCCTTTCTGTGTTGGCTTGATTGTACTCATTCTATCAATCAAATCAGTGGACACTTCGAGGACTCTGCATAGGTAAATCCTTCTGAATCTTGATAATCTGCTCTATAGGTGCCACTTTATATGTTCAAGTTATTAATATTTAATATTTGAAATATTCAGGGTTCATTATTTTCCTTGCCATTATTTGGGTTTTGCAAGAAACAACAAAGATTCGCATTCTGCGGTACATCATCCTGTTCATTGGTATATACTAGTATGATTAGAACCCTCCTTTTTTTAATGGAGCAGATCATAGAACTCTTTGTTTTCCTCATTCTGGAAGAAAATGCATTGCTTATATTGGTTTTGGCTGGCTGCAGGCATAATGAACAGCTTGTTTTCCGTTTACGGTATGGCCCTCAGCTAGGTTATTTTCAGTGATTCTGTTTGAGTGTTTTGGAAATTTAAATGTTTTTTTAATTCTGTGGTGATACTGGCGTGTCGCGCATGTATTGGTGCAGATATATATGATGATCTCATTTCTCGAAGAGTTCATTCCAGTGATGCTGAGAAGTTTGCAGAAATTTGTCCTTGCCCCTGTAATGGTGTTGCATGGGGAGTCATTTGGTGAGAATTGAGTACAGGAAAGGGCATGAGTATGAGCATTGATTGTTTAATTTTACTTCTCCTAATTATAGTATTCTTTTTTCTTTTTTTTTCTTTTATAAACTTAAAAATAATGGTACCTTAGTAAATTTTCCTTTGTTCAAGAACAACACAAATACTGTATACTGGAAAATACGTAATTATGTACCTTACAATGTGTTTTTTAAATTTTCTGTATTTTATACCTGAGCAATATCATTTCTGTACTTCTGCGGCATTATTCTACATTATTCTTGCATGTTTCCATATTTTTCATTGTTTTGGCATCTTTAAGTTACGATAATAGAAATTATATCAATTATTAATTTATATGAACAACTTTTGAAGCTATATAGGATTTTACAACTATGCTGAAATTTTTAACATTTTTTTCCAATGAGTAAAATTCCAATGACTGTACAAGATTATAATCAATGTGCACTGTATTTTCCCATTCCCAGATTTACTAACTATGGGTGCACTGCTCACAGGGGATTAATATCATTCATGTTTCTTTGTGGAGCCATGTATCTTGGACTTGTCATCTTGTCTTGAGGTAGAACCTGCTTCCACAATGAGTAATAGGTCAATTTTCGTATACATAGGTTCTCCTTGTTGTTTATGGACCAGTTAGTCTTAGTCATTTGATCTCAAGTGTATCGCAGACTTAGCAGTGTAGATTTCTTAACTCACGTTGCTCTCTTCTCAATTTAGGTTCAAGAATTGGTTCCAATGCTCGTCGCCAGATATGACTTTCCTGTATGGAGTGGAACAAAGGACAGTATTTGTGGCCAACACCATATAGCAGGATGAAGATTGGTTGATTAGGATGATTATTCTCAATGATTACCTGAGTATGTATATATAAATATTATATTTTTTCCTGATATTTGTTTATATTTCACATTTTTTCTGTGAATTCTTCTAGCAGTGAAATTTTTGTTAACCTTTGTAACATTGCCTCCCATCTTTGTTACTCTCCATGGTGAGATTTATCTCTTAACTTATGTTATGTTAAATTGAGTTTGCTAATTAGATAGGGGACATTCTGACATTGATATATATTATAAATTGTTCGGAACCTCAACTAGTTAAATTTTTCCATGATAGCGTGAATGGTAAGTGAAGTTTGAAGGAGACAACAGTCATTTTACTGGTGGCTCATTCGATTTCCCAGCCAAAATTCAATCACATACCTCCACATTAGCCATTAAACCCATGAACATGAATCTAAAACCTTGTCTTCTCCAGTAATTTTGTTAAAAAAACACCACGAAACATGAATCTAAAACCTTCAAACCTAAAGCCATTAAACTCCACTAAAAAACCTGATTGTTAACTTAGACATCAGATTTATACTGAAGAGAGATAGCCAGAGATGTAAAGAGCACTGAAGATAAAAAGAGAGATGGAGGGAAAGTTGGTGTTCGTCATCGGAGAGAGATTAATGAAGGCGTTCATTTCCCAGGGAGGAAGAATCGATGGAAGTAGAGAGGAAAAGTGATCAAATGGAGCAACCCAAGGAGGGGATAATGATAATGCCATGAAAATTGGAGAGCCAGCTTGTAAGACCAGCACTCAAAAAATCCCGAACTAATTTGGATTTCTTTTGATGACAGGTCTTACTCTTGCAGACCCCATGGATTCAGAGCCAGTACAATCCAGTGAGGCTTCCACGAACTTCTACATTGTCAGTACATGTTAAAGTAGTTATGATATGTAAAAGACCCCGTATAGGTGGTCTTTATAGCTAAAAAAGGAGTGGGAGAACAAAAGGAAGAAAGCAAGGAAAAACCTTGCATGACTAGCCTACTGGATGATCCCTGTAAGATCAGTTTGTAGCCTTTACACGCTGCACCATTAGCCAGTAGAAGCAACCGGTAGCTTCCAGAAGGATTCTGTTAAGAATCTCAAGTTCTACTGGATGACCCCTCCGGTTGACCCATCAACTGGTTGGCTCTTAACAACAAAACTGCTTAAGCAGATGTGGGATCCCACTTGTTTCCTTATCAACCCAATGGACCCCATGACCAGATTGAGAATGTTCCTATGAACACACTTCCAATAATTGGACTTCTTCAGTTCTAGTCGACAAAGGTCAGTCCAAGCAAACAGACGTCAATCATGGGTGTCTATAAATAGATGGTGAGGGTTCTAACCTTCATTTATATATTGTTTACCGAAATTGGAGGGGAAGAGAGAAAAGAAGGCAGGAGAAGAAGGAAGTGGGGTTTTGAGCTGGGGTTCCTCCATTAACCGTGGTGGATCATCAATTAAAGCTGCTCTAAGCTTCTACACTCCCCACAAGGTAGGTTCCCTATCCCTAAGCCCTAGAAATTCTCTCCTCAACCCTCTAATGAAATTCTTGGCTTGGGAAGTTAGGATTTGGAACCTTAGGAGTGATGCCTTAGCTCCAATCAGCCTTGGGATTGAGGCTATGATCTGTATGAGCTTGGGCAGTACTCCTCCCTAACTTCCCACTAGTTTGTATATTTTTGATACTATGTTTTGATCAATTTTGGACACAAATAACTGATTCAGCAGTTTTGTATAATACTTATATAAAGTCTTCTGCTGATTCGTTGATTACAATTTTCCCTCTAATGATGCATATTGGTTTCTTGAGTGATCAATTCTTGTTCCGATATCATGAACTTTTTTATTTTTTTGATAGAAGATATCGTGAACTTAAATTATGGATATACGAAAAGAAAATATATCCCAAACATAAGATTTATGAAATATAAGATATCGTAAACATAATAAATTTGCGGGGACTACTTTACGATGACGGATGACCGCCCATAGGGGGTTTACTGTACAAGGCCCCTGCAGAGGAAAAACTTTATCCCAACGAATAGAAGATGCTAAGCTCCGCACAAATATCAAACGTGGAGTGTCTCATGGTTAGTATTTATCAACACTACGTAGTCCAGGTATAGTTTACCATCTTACGTACTTTCAGTTAGAAGAATCCAATGATTG
Organism: Protea cynaroides; assembly: GCA_028583415.1. NCBI lineage: Eukaryota > Viridiplantae > Streptophyta > Magnoliopsida > Proteales > Proteaceae > Protea > Protea cynaroides. Next base: position 43,285,429 of record CM053268.1, read on the forward strand.
AATCAAATATCCGTTTTTTTTTTCTTTTCTTATCCCTTCTGTGCATTGACATATATTGAGATGCATGCCAATGCATGGATTATCCTTCTCCTGATGTATATATACATAATAAAATGTGCTAAATATGGTAACAGATAAACAGCCAAATTAAAAGTCGTCCCTTGGTTGTTGTCATTTACTTGCAAATCCAGCTCAATCACCTTTTTAACACATCTAATCTTAACACTTAACAGTTAAATTAATTAATCTGAAGGCAAGTCTTGAAAGAAATCTCTGAACAAAAAATCCATGTCTTCAGTAAATAAGTCCCTGAAATCAGGAATGGGACCGGGCACCTCCAACTCCGAAGTGAACGGTGAGGATTGAACAGTAGTATTATGCACTGTGGTAGCAAATCGTTCTTGGAAATCAGATGATGAGAGAGGATGACGATTAGAAGCATAAGCCACCCTCTGTGTTGTGCCTCTTCTACTCCTCCCTCGTCTGGGTATCTCCGGTAGCAGAAGATCAACAACTCCTCCTCTATCCATCTTCTTCTTCTTCCGGTTCTCAGAAGAGTAGCATGAATAATAATAAGGATCATGGAGTTGGAGTTGGAGTTGGAGTTGGAGTTGGGTTCTGATAAGAAGTCCTCCGTTTTCAGGAATAACACGCCTCTTTTCATTGTTTCCCACTTCGTCGGTTGAAGAATCAGTCGCCTCCGGGTCGGGTGCAACCCGGATATGAATCATTGAATCTGAATTCTTCTCTTCTTTCCTATTTGCTGCTTCGTTGTTTTGATAATCTTGTTGTGGTTGTACGAGTGAACTTGAGACTGGTTGTGATATTGTCTTTCTGGGTCTGCCTCTTTTCCTCGGCTTCATGGGTTCGTCTTGGGGTTGTACGTTTGATTGTGATATCATCTTTCCGGGTCTTCCTCTTTTCCTCGGCTTCATCATGGGTTCTTCTTCTTGTGGTTGTGGTTGTGGTTGTGGTTGTGATTGTAATATCATCTTTCTGGGTCTTCCTCTTTTCCTCGGCTTCATGGAATCTTCCTTCTCTTCTTCTAGGAAGCTGATATGTTGTGAAAGCCTCGATGGAGCAGAATCTTGTTCATGTTCTTGCTCTTGAGGGAGAACAAGTATACCAGCCGTGGCAGTGAGAGATCCATGATCCATCATCGTCTTTGCCCTTTTTGGAGGCTTTCCTTCTTTGGCCTGCCTCGGAGTTTGCCACTAGATTCTGGACTGAGCTTCCGAAGTAGGATCCAAGTCTTTCACTCGTAAACGAGCACAAGAATGCTTGGACTTTGGGATCCCTCGTAAAGAGAGTTCTTTAGGAAAAAGAGTAAAAATTTTAGATTTGATTTTGGAACGTAATAGGGCCCTCCTTTTATAGTATTTCGATGTGGGTCCCATTGGTGGAAGATCGCATATGCCCGCCTACGTACGTGTCTTTGCATTACAGCTTTAGAAATTGTTGTTATTAGATATATATATACTCGGTTTGTACATGAAAGATGGACATGTTCCAATTAGGAAACTGATTCTCATGCCACGTGTTTTCTATCTATTGGTGGGTAACATTTATACAGATTAACCCCCAACAGATTCCTTCGTCAGATAGACTTGAGAGAGGAGAGAGAGTCCGCCTCGGTTTAAAACACCGGATCCAAAGAGCAATTCTGGGTTGAACTGATGAGGAGAGAGAGAGAGAGAGAGATCTAGTGTGCGTGAACGAACCGTATTAGTGGTAGAAAAAAGCAAACAGGAAAAAGGTTGGACGGGAAGCGTTTATCTTCCCCTCCACCAGATTATTCCAAATCAGAATTCGTTTTCCTTTTTGCTTATTTCTCAAACCGAGAATTCATGAGTTGGAATCCTGATGCATATAGATTAAAATCGTCAAATGAGAGCAAAAATTTCTAAGAACATTTGGAACATTTCATTTCTGAATAGAAGAGTGATTTTCAAGTAGTATTCCATCAATTACGCATCCGATCCATGTGTTCGGGTGTACGAAAGAGTCAAGCAGAGGGTCTAGTATACACTGATTCGGTGTACACTCTTGTCCACCACAGTGTGTATTCGCAACACTAAGACAGCCAACAAGTATAACTAGTCACATACTTGGTAAGCGTAGCAGTGTCATCATCTAAGGAACGGATGAGTTCAGTACGAATGCGTTTTACTGAATCCCACCGAGGACCAAGAGACTCTGCCAACAAATACCACACCATTCGCATCTGATAGCAAGTTGAGAGGAACCCTACCTTGAAACCCAAGCATAGGTGTCAAATTAGAAAGTTAATTATATTATTCAATATGGAGCCTTAATCGATTGGTCTTATATATATATATATATATATATATATATATATATATATATATATATATAATCTTTTCCCGACCTAATTTTGAGGGAGTTTTAACTCGGGGAGCGTTCAACTGCATGTATTGGATCATTCATCACCTTTGTCCTTTCATACCTAGTGTTCTCATACTTGAAAAGTGCAAGGCTTACTTAGTGCAATGTGTTAGGCTTTTTCCTTTTGGGAAAAGTTTTTCAGGGATTTCTATTCGTAAACCCTCAACCTTCCAACCCCCCAACCCTCTTGTATATGAAGTTCCTATAATATTTCCCCATCCCATCATGGAGTCATTACGCCTTTTTTTTCTGCTCCACGCTCCACCAGAGAACCTTTGTCCTTTTCTTCTTACCTCTGTTTCCCCTTCTCATTCAACATGTTATAACATAATCCGGGATCAAGGGCAAATAGAAGAAAATTTCCATCACCCCAGTGAAGGAAGAGAATCCAACACTGATGGGATAATGACTTATCCCCTTCGTGTATGTTGAACGTCCAAACTATCCTCCCCATCATTACTACTTACCAAAGTCCCATCCAAACACAGCGACCATACAAAAGCAAGGAGAGTGAAATGACCAAACGTAGGCTGGTCATTTTACCATCTCATATGAGAGGGCGCAAAAGAACATTACCGGATAGCAATCCTTCTAAATTTTTTATAGGCAATTTTTTTTTTGCAATGCTCCTCAACAAAGGGACTCCGTTGTTTGCAGTCGTCTGTCTTAAAAGAGGCACAAAAAGCCACCCTCCGCACACCCAATTTGAAGTTCAAGGAAATACCCCCTATCTCGTCCAAGAGTCATTATGACACCCTTTTTCTGCTTTATTCCCCATAAAACCATTACTCTTTTTTCATATACCTCATAGCTGTAATTTAAGAAGCTAGTTTAACCAAAACAGATAGTTAAGATCAAATGAGACAGGATCATATTGAAGAAAGCAAAGTGTCAAAATATGATGACTATGCCCTATGCTTTTATCAACTTAAAATCAAACAACAATAGCGACAGATTGGCCAACCAGAAGACAATATATAAGATGAAAATTTTGTCCAAATCCAAAGGACTATCATCTCCTTTTCCTTTCGTCTTCAACCTTCATTAGTTGGACAGGAGCAGCTGGTATCCTGAACCACCATTCTCTTAACCGCCTTAGCCACTTGTCATTACAATCTTTTCTCAATGGCATCTCCCTTGTATATACCTCAAGGAATACCAACATCATAAGGTAATGCAGACGCACAAAAGCAAAAGCTGCAGCCATGATAATCAACAACATAACGACCTTGTCTGTGGCCTGGATGAAAAAGAAGACATTTATAAGAGCAAGTAAAGAATCTACCTTTGAATTTCATAATATAGAAACTTCAGATAGAGGAAAGCACAAACAAGAAAATGAAAACAAAGAAAGTTATAAAAGATACTTATTTCATTAGGGCATCAGCACACGAATTTGCAACCATACCAAAAGAATTGACAGTCGTTAGACATAACAGACCAATAGAGGAGTTTGCTTGGATCCCAGTCATGTAGTTTACAGTAAAGGTTCACCTAACATTGTAAAGCTTATCCCTCTGTCTGATCTTTTGGAAGCACAATATATCACCAACTTAATTGGATTTTGATGAGCCGAATTCTATGGTTCCACCATGTGATGCAAATCAGTTTCCATTTAGACAATAACTTAACCTCTATAATTCACCTCATAAGAGGTCAGAGGCAGTAATGCAGTAGCTTACTTGTGGATGGACCACCTTGACCCGCTTTGGCTGGAAAAAGATCCTCTGTAGTGAGGCTGAAGTGGCAGTGAGGATCCTAGCCACTCAAAGTGCATCGCGACACATTCCAATGCACTTTGAGTGGCCAGTGAGGACATCCCAATACACTTTGGGTGGTTGGGATCCTCACTGCCACTTCGGCTTCACTACAGAGGATCTAAATCCGCTTTGGCTTCCCAGGCCAAACTGAAACTGACCCAAACCCAAACCAACCTTTTGGCCTGGAAAGGTTTGGTAAGGACTTGATTTAGTTGGGTTTATTTAAGTTTGAATATTTTGTTATTAGGTTTCTTTTCTTTATTTTATTGTCTTGACCAGCAAGCAATATGTCGTAGGAAATTATAGGAGTGAATAAGGTTATTCTAACCTGGGACCTGCATCAGGCAGCCTACCAAACAGTGGAAGTCTTATCCAGGAGAAGAGCATACATTCTCTTATGACCAGAAATATTAGAGATTAGGATATTTATTTTACTTTTATTAATAATTATTAAGGGGTCAGTGAATTAAGTTTATATTGTAAGGGACCTCTGATAATATAGTCCATGGGTTAGTATATATTACTTTAATTAAATCAGGTTAACTGTGGTGTCAGTTTTAGTGTTCCAAGAGTCCAGTTAAAGTACTTGGCTCCAACTAGGGAATTGACCCCCGCAGTTTAGCATCTAGAGTCCTACTTTGAGTTTTATTTTTTACTAGGAGTTAGAAGGCTTTAAAAAAAAGAAATGAGCACACACAAGATATTTTAGAAGTGGCTCTGATACACGATAGATTGAGGGAAAGAGTAGTTTGGACATTAACAATGTAGGCCATTATAGTAAGGCATTATCCTGCCTAGGTACTTGTATTTTGTTCATACACAATTACTCAACTCAACTCTGCATTATCCCAACTAAATGGACTCGACTTCATGGATCCTTTTTCTCCAATTAGCTCTATGCAAAACCATTTTTGTTTCTAGTCCTAAGCTATGCAGCATGTCTTTCCTACCACTTCTTCTAGAGTCATTTTAGGTTTACCCTTGACTCTTTTATCTCCTTCAATCTGAATCAAATCACCCCTCTATATTGGAGCATTTAAAGGCCTCTGTTGCACTTCCATGCCATTTCAAACGGTTTTCTTGCAATCTTCATCAAAGTGAAAGACAGAAAGTTAAACCTGTGGCATTTTTCCACAACAAGACTTCAACAATTCGAAAAATCACTGTACTCTTTTTGAGCTTGCTTCTCCCACCAGAATCCTCATCTGCACTTCTCAATAATTCCAATAGTGCCTCACATGGCCATTAAATGTGCCCCAAAGCCCATCTCTCCATGTCATAGCCATGAATAGAAGATGGCCATGCAATGTAGCCCCAAAACCCTAGATATTATCTAAAACAGATGCAGGTAGTATCACGTAGAAAAACCTTTTTCCTCAACCATAACATTCTTTGACCAACAAACAACAAGATAAAAAGTGGATTAAGATGGGGGAAAGGATCATTTACTTGGCCATGGCATACACTTCATGCAAATTTAGAGAATTTTGCACCACATGACAAGATGTTTTACATGTACTATTTCCATAACCGTATCATCATATGTCATGTATAGTAAAAATGTCAATCACGTATCTTGATATGGCGATCCCAACATTGACCTAGAAGATCTAGTTGGTGGTGTTCATCAAGAATGTGCAGCCATCCCGTGTCTTTTACAAAAGAAATAGCACATACATACAAAGAGGCTACATTTGCATATAGGGAACAAGACTTCAAAGCAGAAACAGAAAATGGGTATGCATGGGCATGGGCATGGGCATGGGCATGGGCATGGGCATGGGCATGAGCTATCTGTGTATTCCAGTTTTTGCATTTAAAAGAACATAAAGTGTGTAGAATGCAAACCTGAGGAAGAGCAGAAAGTAAGATAGCCCTTAGTTTCAGAAGAACAATGTTTCCAGCTTGAACTAGTGATTCAAGCTGAGAAATGGCTTCCTGTAATGTCAACAGTTGTTCAACTGCATTCCGACTGGGAGGAAGCGTGACTCTGAAAGGCTCCAACGGCTTCCCTTTGTTGTAACGCTTGCGCCAGAGCATGAGTACTGCTAGGAATACAAAAGTGCAGGGCAAGAGATACTTGAACCAACCCCTATAAGACAGTTAAAATTGATTGAAAATTTTCCTGCTGGCTGTTTAAGGACACCCCATGCAAGTCATAAGAATCCAATTCATATGGTAAAGTAGGAGAATACAATATTCATGATGATATCAATATACCCAAAAAAAGGGCGTAACCAGTGCACGAGAGCTCTGGCCACTGCGGGGTCTGGGGAAAGACTCATGTATGCAGCCTTACCCCGTTTTGCGGTGAGTGTTCTTCAGTAACCTGAGAGGTTGTTTCCAGATTCAAACCCATGACCACTAGGTCACAATGGAGCAACCTCGATATCAAGATACCATGTCCCTAGAAAATAATGACAAATCCGCCAATAGGTGCTAGTAAATGTGGCAAACAAAGAGGGCTTAATCATGATCCACCACGGACAGGTTATGATCTTTATGCTGTTACATAGTATAAAAATTGACTGGCATAGGGCCACATAGCTATCCAATCAATTGAATTGTTTTATGTTCACCTTAATATGGCAGAAAAGATCCAAAGAAAGCAAAAAAGAATATATAAAACAATAACAAAAATTAAGACCTATAACAGATATTCATGACCAGGTGATTGTGTCAAATCATGACATGGGGGATTACCCAAAAGGTTAACCTCTACATCCCCAACCCCCAATCACATGCCCCTCAAAAAAAAAAAAGGAAACCAAATGAGAGGCAAAAGCAAGACTAGAATGCAAAGTACTATCACACTCAAACATTATAAGTTTGGTTTGTCTCTTGTTTTCATATTGTCGGAGTTCAGTCTTTCTTTTCGTACACGTAGGTAGTTTAAACTTTACATAATGGTGTGGAAGAAGTTGTACAAAGAAGTAATTATTTCTTATGTTTCTCCAAGTACATTCTTTTTTCTCATTTCTCCTCTATTCTGCAGAAAATCAATGCAGGTAAATCTACATCCTAAATTTCTAGTCATTTATGCTGGCATACCAACATGTTAGTAGACTAGTAAACAGCAATAACACAAGACTAAAATAGAAATAAAGACAATAGAAAACATTATTTAATCAGGAAGCTAAATTATCAACTCATTGGAGCGTGGATGGGATGTTTAGAAAATTGAGGAAGAGTCCTGTCCTTGTTAACCCAGAGAGAGATTAGGATGCAAATGGATACAGATTTTGGGAAGAAAGGAGACTGACGTTTGAAGTGAGTATAGTGACATCAATAAATACCAAAACAAGGGAAACTGAGTAGGAAAAAAAAAAAAAAAACTCTAAACTAACATATTATATGAATCAGTAGAATGGGAGTATGTCTCATATTCATGCCAAACAATACACTTTGAGGAGGCATAATAATATGTTTTAAAAATAAAAAAGTTGGAGAGTCCTTTCTTATACAGGATGACAGTATTTCAGGTGATACAAATAGAAGCTTTCACTTAACCACAAACAGAACAATCAAAATATGATGATAAATGAATTTACATTCAATTTTTCTGCAAGAAACACTGTACATGACTTTGCCAGAGAAATATGACCACCAACCTTATGAATATACCTGACAATTGTAAAACATATCATCACCAGAAACATTGTTGATTTAAAAGGGTCATCCCAAGAGGCCAAAAATTGGAGCCGTGCAGCTGATTCAACCACCGGGAAAAGTAATTCCTAATCATCAAATAGGAATATGAAGAAAAAATTATCCCTTTTGCATATGAAGAAAAATCCAAAAGGCATGCTTTATAATTATTGCATGCATTAGCAAAAAAACAAAGATAAAAAGAAGAAGAAGAAAAGGTTACATATCCGAACACCAAAATCCAATATTACCAATTAGTTCTCAAATCAATGTTTCCAAAGAGTATCCACTCCTGGTCAGAATTTTATGCCAACTATTAAACGGTATACAGTATACCATTAGTGCATCTGCCACTGATCAGGTATCATTAATCCAGGAGGCAGCCAAACAAGATAACAATCTTGATTCATGAAAATCAGACATTTTTTCCCCAAACATTATGTCAAGATGTAGATGCCTACCTACAGGACAGTTTTTATATATTGATTCGTGCTTCTTCTTCTTTTTTCTATGAGGAAAGGTAAAGAAAAATTCATCGCAAACTTTAGCCAATTCCTACTGAAAATTAACTTCGGTGAAGAACACAAATCTAAATCCACTGGATAGGAGATCTATTACAGTTTACCTTCATCACAGCTATATTTGTATCGATGCCCTCCACTTTCACTTGATCCACAGTCGCTTGTGCTGCCTCAGCTCTCCCTGTGTTTTGTTTCAATTTCTTCATAGCCAATTCTAAAGGATTTATCACACCAGCACATACATCGCGTACTAGGAACATTGAAGCTCCATCAAGATATGCTCCTTCAGGTAACAACCCCAGTCTAATAAGTGCAAATAACGATGCCAAGGTCAATGAAGACTTCCATTTGGCATCATTTGATGATCTCCTGATGGCATCAGGTCGGAGCATCCTAACATTAAATTGCTCCAATTGACTTGATAGAATTTCCAATATCTTATCTCCTCCAGGGAGCTTTTCAGCTAAATTGTAAGCAAGTAAAGTCTTGTACTGCGATGGAAAGATATGGAAAGCATCTCTCAAGGCACGGAATCGGAAGATGCCAAGAATGGCCTTGGCTAGTGCTTCAGTCTGTTGAATCTCTTTGAGGTTGTATCTCCTAATAAATTTGTGAGCATGCAGAATCTCAAGACTAATTTCTAACCAGTAGTCCCGGCGAGAGTTGCCTTTGAATTCAGGGAACTCAAAAAGTATTGGCTCTGTTCTGTAAAGCAGCATAAGTTAGAGGGTGGATTGCAGGTTTCATACTTAGATATGTGCTCAATTATTGTGTCCAATTAGAAACTTACACAGAAGATGATTTGTACATCAGGGCCTTATCAAAGAGACGGGCACCCAATGGGCCAGTCAATTCGGGCTTTAAAACCTGCTTCAAATCTGTTTCCAGATCATATCTGACAGCTTTGTCATATAAACCAACTCCCAGTGACTCAAAGTATAAAGCATGATTGGTCAGTGTCAAGCGACCTGCCAAAATCAAGTTTTTCATCAAAATTAGGACTCCACCAAATCGAAAAAGTGGTGTTACTCCAACAATGCAACAGTCATGCCATGTAATTAACTCAGGCCTCAACCAAATTCATATAAGCATCGGCAGATCCATCATGAGTGCAGGAGAAACAATTAAGCCCAATAGTTCATAATAGGTAAAGAACCCTGCATCACTTGCTTATCAGACTTTAAACTACAAAGTTGCCTTCAGACAGTGATCTAAACCTAGACTGATCAAGTGGAGGAAAACAGTTTGTCCGGAGGAATTATAAGGAAGCAGAAAGAGAAAGATAACTAGAAATAGATACCTCACCAGGCCATGCAGAAATTCCAATGTGTTGCAGAACTGGTTGAGTGGGAACAATGCCATCTACATCTAAGATGATCTCTCCGTCAGCAAGCTGAAGATTAGAAGCCAAAGGCATTCCTGGTGCATTTTTTGCTGTTTTAATGACCCTGTACTCAAAGAAACACACAATAAGTGAAATACATGTAACAAAATAGAAAAATAAGAGAAGATGGAGAGAATCAATGTATCTTGCTCCTCTCTTTGTAGCTTATATTTATAGAAAAATAGAAAACAACTATTAAATAGGATCTAGGACTTTGCAAGTCCTAGTCACAAATTAAAGACAAAATAAATTTAAAATAGGAAAAAGAAAATAACAAGCCTAATTGGTAAAAGAAACTAATAAAGCTAACTAAAAAAAAACTAATTAGGAGTCTATATACTATTAGGAGTCCAAGTCCTAGAAACTAGCACTAACTCCTTTGACTAAGTCAAAGCAGTGTACGGTTACAATTTTATTACGCTAACATCCCCCTCAAGTTGGAGCATGGAGGAATGTGAGAGCTTCAGCTTGAAACAATGTAACAATGGAAGTAGTAGTTGTAGTAGTAGGAGCAGTAGCAGTAGTAGTGGCAGCAATAGTAGTAGTGACAACACACTATAGATCACTGTGAACCAAGTAGTAGTAGCAGCACAGTATAGGTCATTGTGAACCAAGTAGTAGTAGTAACAGTAGAGTGGTCACTATGAACCAAATAGAGTAGCAGCAGAGTATAGGTCACTGTGAACCAAGTAGTAGTAGTAGTAGCAACAGTAGTAGCAACAACAATAGTGGTGGTTGCACACCTAACGGAGAACCTTAAACGACTCTCAAAACGAAAACCCAGGGGATTGCTCTGATACCATGTAGCATAATAGAAAAATAAGAGAAGATGGAGAGAGATGTATCTTGCTCCTCTCTTTGTAGCTTGTATTAATAGGAAAAAATAAAACTATTAGAGAGGATATAAGGCACTACAAGTCTAAGTCCTAGTCACAAACTAAAGACAAAGTAAACTCAAAATAGGAAAAGGAAACTAACAAGCCTAATTAGTAAAGGAAACTAATAAACTAATTAGGAGTTCAAGTCCTAGAAACTAGCACCAACTACTGTGACTAAGTCAAAACAGTGTATGGTTACAATTTTATTACGTCAACAATACATATACAGGAAGCACATGATGCAAATGATGCAAATGATGCAAATGATGCAGAACATTAAGACTAAGTTACTAACAATTTATTACTCCTTTTTGTAGGATAGATAACATAAATATTATGCTAAAAAAAAAATAGAATGTGACAGGAAAAGAACAAAAGCCACAACAACAAGAGCTCAAGATAAGCCAAGGGATTTACAAATTCAATCAGAAATCACTCCAACCATGCAACAAAACAGCAAAATCCATATACAAATATGGCAATATCTGAACCACCAACAGAGGAGAGAGAAGGGGGGACTGGGGAAAATGAAGGCAAGAGAAAACCTGAATTAAATAAAAGCTCTAAAAAGCAAACCATCCAGTTTTCAGAAAACCGGTTGGTTCAGCAGTTTCCTGAGGTAAAAATCCACACTGATGTCGTTAGTAGTTACCTATTTTTCTTTATTTTATTTTTTCCCACTTTTCCAAATTTTTAACTTTTTTTAGTTCTTTTTTAAACCATATTTTGACCACTCAAAACCAGATCCCGGCCTCTTTTTGATTTAATGCCCGGTCCACTTTTAAAAACTATGTTGAAAAGTTACCTTTCTATTTTTAATTTAACCTCATTTCATTTTACCGATGGAAATCTCATCTCGCTTCCCTTCACTTCTAACCAAACAGAGCGTTATAGATAATAAAACTGTTGCTGAGAAAGGAAAAGAAAAATTATAAAGGCATCTAAATTAACCACAGCTGTCAAGATGCCCAGGTGAGCCAAGCCACTGGCTAGGAGCCTTGGAGCTAAAGGCCCAGGCACGGCCTTATTAGTTGTGCATAAAAACAGGTTTGGTTTAGAAGCTTTCCGGTTTTTTTTTAGCACTTACTGTTTACTAATATCCTGAACAAGTAATGTTAATATTTAACTACTTAAAAGTAATATAAAGTACAAACTAAAGAGGGGACATGACTCATTCACCAATTAATCAATGATGATTCAACATTCATCAAAACCTGCAATAAAAGATCAAGGAAGTATTCATTTTTGCAATTACAACAATTTTAGGCATAATTATATTCATTTTCCAGTTTTAACCTCTTGGTTTTATATTTCAATTTTAACCCCCTTAAAGATACAATAAACTGCAACAAGGTGCACCATGAAAGCATACAACAATATACGAGTTTAAAAATAAATAAATAAATAAAACCCAATATGACACCCACTTAGTTCAAAACCTGGCGAAGACAACCCCTAGGGAAGGTCCTGACGACCAAGGCAATGCCTAGGTGAGGACCATGTTGTAAAAGGCTAGGCAAGGGCTTGCCTTGCCCATTTTGAACCCTTGAGGCATAGCCGAGGCTTCAGTATAAATTAACATTCTCACTAGGTAAATTTTATTTTAAGGACCCTCCATAGGGAGGCCTCTCTGCACAGTCAAAATGTCTGCCACATGGCAGCTCCATGTCATATTCAAATTTTGAGAACATGTTATTTTTATCACATCATCATCTATTAATTGAAAAAATTCAGCCCAACCCAATTCTCCAACATACAGGGATAAATTTCCTTACATCGTGAATTGTATAGTAATGGGACCCAGAATTAATATTTGATTAATCCAAAGGAGATCTTCCCATACCGAGGTCAGTTTGACCAAAGGATCCCTCCATATGGCTTAAAATACAGACTGTAAAGAAGCCTCTCTACATAAGCCGGGTAGGAAACATAACCCCAAATGAAACATGTGCAACCTACATTTTGTTCGCAGATAATATAGAAATGAAGAAAAGTTTCCTTAAGGGGCTATTTCTACAGAAAGGAAGACTGATTTGGTTATTTTGACGTCAAATATATACGGTATCCTATGGATCAGCCCCATGTCAAAAGCAACAACTCATCTCAACTATATGGCCACTGGAGGCATATGACTCTTCCGCCTGTAATTTCAGTAATCCAAATCCAAAATGAAAAGAATAAACAACTCATCAGACATGTTTCAAACCCCTTTTCTATAGTGGTGAAACTGACTAAGCTGGAACTTGCTTCATTGAGTAGGGGTGACGATGACAACATGTGTACAAAGTTTGAGAGCAAACCAAACTGTCAGGTGGCAAATATAGCCAGCCATCTGTGGACCACCTCCTTTGCATTGCTTCATATGAAAATCTCATGCACAGAATAGACATTCCTCAAATTTTCATCATGAAATTCAACAACTTTTGCATAATTTCCTCTCTTTTTACAAATAATTTCCTTTTCCCCATATTTCAGTTGATTGAAGTTTTTCAACCAAACAATTTTGAACACCCTGACCAAAATAAGGCCCAAAATCAACATCTTTTATATGTTAATATATGCTTGTGTTGTTCCTGTTAAGATAGGAATATATATATATATATATGAAATAAAGAAGCAAAAAAAAAAATCACAAATTTATATCTAGATCTCCAAATCTAGAAGAATTAGCAAATTAACTCGAAAGTCCAGTTCGCAAAAAAAGGTAGATCTGAAAAGGCTGGGACATACTTGTTAAGGCTTCCAAGATATTTATCATAGATGAGAAAATGCAGCTGGCCACCTGAAGAGCTTGTAAGTGCATCAAAAAGATTGTGGACGGTAATGATATCTGCCACAGCAGCACAAGCTGGCGCAATTCGAGCAAAAGCCTCTGGCCCAACAGTTTTCTTGTCATCCACCTGATGGAGAGAATAATAAGGAACTGAAAAACACATGAGCAATCCAAATATTACCCAATAGGACCATAAGTTTGCAATGGAGTTAATACAAACTATTAGAAATTAATAGTTCCTTCTGTCCTTTATCTCCTTCGGATGTCTTTTTCTCTCTTTTTTTTTTTTTTACTTGAAATACCAGCACACTGACTCCCTATTGACTTTCCCTCTAACCTATGTAATATAAAAGTGGAAAACATTTACAGATACACAAAGTACAGTTTCCTGATCCAAGCACCAAACAGCCTAAACATTGGGTGTTCTTTCACCTATGAGCAGGGATTTGTGGAGGCACAAACTGGAGCAACTCAGATATATCTTAACGGTAAATAATCCATTGAAGGTGAGCTGTGTCCTTCCAGATATTGAGGGTTGCATGCTTTTTTGCATCATATCCCTGCTGAAACACAACATCTTAGATGAAAATAACTGGGGAGCCAAGGACCAATATTGTTCTAGACTTCCAACATTTGATAACACTTTGATTCCACCTAATGTGAATCCAAACCACCTAAGGATAGGGATTGAAATTCAATATAAAAATCAGAATCATAGTCTCACTCCAAGCCTAGGTTAGCTTCTCACTAACCACCTCAACTTCTCTCTAGGATCAACGTCTCACTACAGTTCTGTTTCTCACAGAATAGTATAGAGTAATTTTCATTCAAAATTCTTCTTCTCAAATGCTTACAGGAAGCTCCTTTTATCGAGAGTATGATAGGGTTCTAAATCCCATTGGGACTTCCTCCTAGACTTAATGACATGTATATTCCAAGGACTTATATTGGGACTATTTTCAAGATACTTAATGATCTTTACTTTTTCAAGGCTTTTCTCCATTCACAAACTAACTCCACTAACAATGAAACTAACTCCACTAGCATCTCTTAAACTTCTCAATTTGTATGCACCACTTATCCCTCATATGGGCTTTTAAATTGGGTACATTACAAAGAAAACATACAAAGTCCCAGTCCATGACCAATATAACTCATTAGGCTACTTATTTAACAAATTAGAGTAAGAATTGAGCTTGTTCTGATATAAATACTTGTGCTGGAACTCATCTACATTTATATTATGTACAAAATGATTTAGCATTTTGAAGATAAATAAAGATAATTAACGAGGCAAAGACAAACCTGAACAGCCATGCTTGTGGAGTTAAAATAAAATAATGACCACCCATCATCATCCTCAACTTCCTGATTATTGCAAGAAGCACTTTCCTGCAATAGAAAAACATGACGCAGCCTTGTCAAGGCCTAAAAAAAATATAAGAATGACATCAACTTCAGTCACACCTTAAATATTAAACAAAAATGAAACGACAATAACTCATGCACCAGTAGTAAGATGCAAACCAAATCATGTTGTTAGAATGACATGCTGCAGGAAAACGTAAAACATATCCCAGGAATTCTTACAAATATCAACAATGAGGTGTCTCACTTTCTGTAAGGGCTCCCTCTTGACACCTGGATCTTCCCATGCGAGCATCATATCATATGTTAAACGGCGAATCTCCTTATCACTCAGATAATCCAGACACTGAGTCACCACATCAAGTGTTTGGTATGAACAGAATTCTAACAAATTCCTAGCATAAGTAGGAGATTGCTCAGCATCCTCAAGTAGCTCAGTCTCAAAACGATGCTGCAACTCTTCAGTTGGAATTGAAAGAATCCTACAATTGCATGTGCCAAGCTTCAAAACCCACAAAGTATGAAACTAAAATATTCTTCAAATAATGTAGCTTGGATCGAAACAAAAACAATGTTCCACGCAACTTCTTTTTTTTTTAATAAAAGCCTTTATTAAAAAAGATCAATAGAAACCACAACTGTGAAGGGTGCTTAACGCAATACCAAACAAATAGTGCTGCTCCCAAAATATGAGCATTACAAACCAGAGCTCTCTATAACCTCTCATAGTGGAATGATCCTGGTCCTCGCTTAAATGCACCTTTGTGTTGAGGACTGGAAGTGGTGGTGGAAGTCCTCCTTTGCTTCCCGTTCAGTTGCCATCTACATTTTCTTGTAATCCATAAACTGTCTCAGCCACATAAATGAAGATATTCTCAATTGGTTGGAGAAGGTGGGATTCACTCTGGCAGCTGTACTTCTTTGTCTATTTATCTATACCGGTTGTTGTGTGTCTTGTTCAATACTCCCATAATTTCGAGCTGAATCTTACTCCTCCCAAGAGACATGTCACAGTCAAGAATTCCCAATCGGATTTGAATGGAATAATAGTTTATCATTCTGTAAAATCCTAATTTCAATCAAATCACTGATTGCAGTATACTAGGCCTTCTAATTCTTTAACAGGTCTATCTAAAAGATTCGCGATGTTTTTCTAATTTTAGGGTAAATGTTCTTCAACGGATGACTATTGCTTCTAGGAGGTATAGTTAATTCTCAACGTCAAAGATCTCCCAATCACGTGAATTTTTTTACAAAGTACTAATTTCTTAATTAAAAAGAAATAGTATGTTGTATCAGCTTGTAAGGTATAGTTTTCATTTTCCAGGCATTTTACGTGGAAACAAATAGAGCCAAAAGATAAAAGGAGAAAAGTCTTCAGTAGGTACAGATCATTTATCTCCCTTCAGTTCGTTAAATTTGGCAAATAATTAGTTCATATAATATTATACTTACTGAATAGAAACTATAGAAATAATAAGGCCCATTCAATGTTTTATATCAAAAGTTTTAGTACCAAAAAAAAGAGGCACATTCTATATTTCTCAACGTAGTACATTCATCAGCTAATTTGTCATTTTTCTTCAAATTTATCGATTTCTACTACTCTACATTTCTGCTGGCATCACTTAAAAAGGGGCGTTTCACGATCATTAATCCAACTTCGATTCCTCCTATGAAATTCTGCTTTCAAAGGTGGAATTTATTTTTAGCTAGTATAAATCTCGTTAATTTTAGAGGTGACGTTTCAGTTTATCCAATCTAATACAAACAGGAAATGAGTGACCCAGTTGCTTGCGTTTGGGGGAAAGCATATTAAGTTGAACCCTAACCCTACTATCAATCTATCAAAGAAACACAAACAGAAAGATACAAAGACATCCATGAAACAATTTCATTATAAGTTGACCCCGCAAATCATGATGTCAAATCAAAATGTGAAGAATTTTATATGGTGAGGAGGCGGGGGGATGAGACGAAACAGGCATACTTGGAACAGCGAGCAATGATGGAATTGGCGATGGAAGAGAGCTGAGGAATGGACTTGGGAGAAGCGTCGGCCATATCTTGCGCCGACTTCCTGCCGCTGCGGAAGATGGATTTCAAAGATTTCTGGGTCATCAGATTCTCGAATAGACCAAAGCGGTTCTCCATTGAAACTCAGAAGGAAATGGCGTTTGAGAGAAAAGAGCACGTTCAAACTTTCAAATTAACTGCTGCGTCGCCCCGCAGAACGCAATGCAACTACAGGTTACGCTTCGCCGAACGCCATTGGCGGAAATCTCCAAATTTGTTATTTGTAGAGGGACGACATGGGAAGGGGTAGCTTTGCTTGCATGATTATATATCTCTTAAAAAGAAAAAAAATAGAACTCTTAAACGTCATAAAACGTCATTCTTATTAAATGGCAATTTAATACGTCATGGCCCATGGGCTGATCTGAATGGCCGAGGAGTCCATAGAGCTTGAGGCCCGAGGGGTGGCCCACTGCAGGGGTTATGGGCGGTATTTTTGAAATTCGTATCTCATTATTCCCTTTATATAGTAACGACAGATTAGTTAATGAGAAATTTTTTTGTAAAACACCGAGACGCGTCACCTTTCTTCTATTCATAGTGAAGACGGCTCTCCTCTCTCATGGACTTATATATTTTGTCGAACCACGTATATTATTGCATTTGTTTGATTATTTTATTTTTATTTTGTTTTGTCTTTTTGCATCGTGAATGAGATTTGATTTATCCACAATCAACGCATGTCTCATAGACTATATCGGTGAATTAGGTGCATGACTTTCGGTAATGAAAGAGATGTTCAACATGGAATCTATTAAGTGAACAAGAATATCAAGAGAGAAATATCTGATAAAGATGAGATGAAATTGATCACATCTTCTCTTTCAAGAGAATCTGGAGGAGAGATCAAGAGAATCTGGAGGAGAGGTGATGCTCCCATTGGATAGACGATACTTGAGGTTCGGGTGAATCCAAACCCTCCATCCCGTCCGATAACCCCCTATCGGCTCAACTTGTTGGCTCTGAGTTAGTTAGGATGAAAGGTTTGGATCCGAATCCCAGATGCCGCCCATTCAATAGGAGCACCACTTCTCTTGCAAATTCTCTTGGAAAATAAGATTTGAATCCGGGATGAAATACCTGATGACATGCTTTGTAACTTTTTTTTCTTTTTTAAGTAAAGATGGCGTACTTTGTAAAATGTTTAGAAATATTTTCAAAATAATATTAAAATCTTAATATTTATTTTCAAAGGTTTTAGATACCGATTTGTTTTGACAGTAAAAGTTTTCATATCCATCGGTCCGTTATGATATATGCTAAGTGGAGGGATTTGATTGTCACATCTTACCATACCAGTGTCGTTTGTAATTATATATCCCATTAGTTATACTTATCAGTATACACCTTTAATTATGCTTCTGAATCTCTCTTTGGCTTGCAATTTTAGATGGTTCAAGGGTTTGGTTTTGCCTTTCTATTTGAAACCCAGGCCTTTAAATATGTTTCTGAATCACTTTTTTGTTTCTCTCACGAGGTTGTGCTAAAGATCTTCTCATGTTGTCCAATTTCTTTGGCTGTGATCACACGATTGGTCATGATCACCCATGCATAGATGACCTCTAATCGTATAATCATGGCAGAAGAAACTAAGCGACACGAGAGGATGTGGATCCATTAGGTCCATTAATAGACCAACTGTTAACTTTGACAGATTAGGTATGCAGTTCGTTCGATTTTGACCTCAGCAGTGCAGGGCCCTACCAAAATCAGAATCCAAATCGTCTCCTATGTGTACGGGCATAGGAGAGATGGCGGAGACCATCGGATAGCTGTCATGTGGAAAGGTAGCCATCTAATGGTCTTGATACAAAATGGATACAGGGTTTCTGTGTGACACAAAACATAGGAAATTCTTTTGTAAAACTTTTTGTTGGTCTGAAAAAAAAAAAAAAAAAAAAAAAAAAAAAAAAGGAGAAAGGACGAGAGAGAAGAGGGAAAAAGAAGGAGAAGACGAAGCAGATAGCGCTTGAAGAACGGAGACGAGAGAGAAGAGGGAGATCGCAAGATCTCATCGAATGATGCCTCTCGTGGTGGCCATTGCAAGTGCAAGAAGTTGGAAGGAACCCGCCATCGAATAAGAGGGTTTGCTCGACGATGGCGATACTCACAAGAGCCTCCCTCGTCGATGTTATCTGCTTGCCTTTGTTATTGGGTTCGTCTTTCTTTTCTCATTTTTCTCTTTCATCTTGTGGGGAGTCAGTCCTTAGTCGTCCTCAGAAACCCCATATCACTAGCAAGGTAGAAAATTGAATTCTTGTCAGAATATCCATTTTCAATTTTTTTTTTTTATTTCCCATAACATTTATCTGAAATCAGTTGTTGGTGATTGGTTAATTTTGCAGAGCATCACATTCGAGCATTTCTTCCTTTTAGCGGGCTCTGATTCCTCTGGAGTGGCAACCAAGATGGTCTCCATGAACTCCACTCTCAAGTCTACATACCGCAACACTGCGACGTTTTTCGGTGTCCATTTGACATTTACACCCCTAGATATCTCCTACTCCAGACTCTCCATCGGCAGTGGATCCGTAAGCAACCATTCCCAAACTACAATTTTAGTCATATATAACTGAAAAAGTAGATTAAGATTGTTCTTCTGAATTCAGTTGGGTAAAATTGCAAATGCATAAGTTTTATCCGTCAAGGAAGAGCCAAAGAATAGTGGCAGTGGTGGTGTCATGGAACAAGATCCCTATGTATGGAGGTGTTGCAAATCTAAGCAATTATGGGGGATACCTGACGGCACCAGTGCATCTGAAACTGGATTTCATGTTCGTTTAAGAGCTTACGTTATAGGCAAGCTGGTTAAACCGTTGTTCTACAGAAACGTTGACTGCTCAATTGTCTTTGACCCCAAGAAGATCAATGTTCATCTTTTTCTTAAGAACTCCTGCAACTACAATTAAAATTGGAATTTGTTGTTTTGTTAGGAGCAATAGATGGTTCACAGTTGTCTTATTTATAGATTAGAAAGAGAATAAATTCAATTGGAGATGATGGAGAAGGGTATCGCTTTCTTCTCTCTCATCTATGTTCTTCAATCTTCTCTCTCTGCTTCGTCTTCTCCTTTCTTTTTCCCTCTACTCTCTCGTCTTCTCTCTCGTCTTTCATTTCTCCTTTTCTTTTTCCATACCGACGAAGAGTTTTACAATAAAATTTCCTATGTTTTGCGTCATACAAAAACCTGTATCGGTTTTTGTATCAAGACCGTTAGATGGCTGCCTTTCCACTTGACAGCCATCCGACGGTCTCCGCCATCTCTCCTATACCCATACGCATAGGAGACGATTCGGATTGCCAAAACCGACCAAGGGTCCAAGACTTATAGGTCGACACTCGTGATTCGACTAACCTTAACTGTTAGATTCCAATAAGGGCTAAGGGTCAACGGCAATGGTCAAGGGCAAACGGATTCTTGGATCTGGAGTTCGGACCCTCCATCCCCGCCAGCTCCTCCCTTTCCTCGCACTTTCTAAGTGGCAACCTCCCCTACCCTTCCTCTCACCTTCTCCGTGGCAACCTAAGCGGTTGACTGCCAATTGTCTTTCTCCTCCAGTCTCTGATTACCCTAGTAAGTGGAACGTCGGGTTTCGATTTAGTACGTACCGTTTGATTATTGTCTCATAATTAGCAAGTAGCCGCTAATCTGGAGAGCTATGATGGCCTGAAATTCTTCTCACAAATTTCATCCTTCCGATGGGTCAAGCTCAGAGCGACGTTGCCGCCGTTGATCAAGGCAAGCAAGACGCTTCAGTTAGAAATAATCCCCAACCAACTTCAATGGAAGCTCTCCTCGCAGGTTTGTCGATCTTTGTGTGCTTAAAGAAAGTCTCTTTCTTTTAATTTCCGAAGCTTTTGTTTTTAGCGGGATAATTGAATCATACGATGCATTCATAAATCATAATCATAGTTGTCAAGCGCCAAGGTGGGGTGCCTAGAGGCTTAGGCGTAACCAAGGCCATCCCAAGGCGGGTACATTTTCTATAAGATGATTTATAAAGAAAGAGGGCTTCAACCATCAATTTTTATTGTTTATAATACATATACATAATTCCATGCATTATGTTTATACAATAATAACAACAACAAAGCTTTATCCCAACTAAATGGGTTCGGTTATATTGATTGCTGTCCTCCGACTAGTTCTGTTTGATGTCCTACTTGAAACAAAACCCAAGCTATGCATGTCTTTTCTCACTACCTCTTCTAGAATTACTTTAGGTCTCTTCCTAGCCTTTTTAGATCCTTCAATCTGAATCAAATCATTCATTCAAACTGAAGAATCTAACAACTTCCGTGGAACATAGTCATATCATCTCAAACTATTTTCTCGTAGCTTATCATGTATTGACGATTCTCCTAAATCAGCTATAATATGATTATTTCTTACTTGATACTTTATAGTTTTGCCACATATCAATCTCAACATCCTCATCTCAGCTACACTAAGTGTATCAATATGATGCTTTTTAAATGCCAAACTTTCTGCACCCTACATTATAGCTGGTCGAATAACCGTCCTATAAAAATTTCCTTAAAGTTTTAAAGGAACACGCCTATCACACAACATTCCAGATGCACCTCTCCACTTCATCTATCATATTTTAATCATCTGTGAAATATCATTCTCTATATCACTTTCTTTATTTATAGTTGAACCTAGATACCTAAAATAATCACTTTGTTATATCTCCCTTTCATCAATTTTCACCATGTCATTATCTATCATTGTGTAACTAAAGTTACACACCATATATTCCGTCTTCGTTCTACTTATCTTAAGACCCTTTGATTCCAATGTTGATTTCCATAGCTCAAACTTGGCATTAATCATTGCTTTTGTCTCATCTACCAAAACAATATCATCAGCAAAAAGTATGCACCATGGAACTTCATCTTGAATGTCTCTGGTTAAATCATCTATAATGAGGGAAACAGAAAAGGACTTAAAGTTGATCCTTGATGTAACCCAATTGTAATTAAGAATTCACTACTTTAACCCTATATGGTTCTCACATTAGTCACCACATTATAATACATATCCTTAACTATGTCCACATATTTGCTTGAAACACTTATCTTCTCTAGCACATGCCAAATTAACTCTCTAGGAACTCTGTCACAGGTTTATTCTAAATCAATAAAAACCATATAGAGGTTATTTCTGTCCACTTTACATCTTTCCATGAGTCTCCTAAGCAAGTATATAGCTTCTGTCGTGGATCTTCTTGGTATAAAATCAAACTGGTTCTCTGTAATAGTAGTTTCTTTTCTAATGCGACTTTCCATAACTTTCTTCCACAGTTTCATAGTATGACACATTAGTTTTATGCTTTTGTAGTTATTGCAGCTTTGAATATATCACCTTTGTTTTTATAAATTGGAACCACAATGCTTCTCCT
Source organism: Protea cynaroides (assembly GCA_028583415.1). Classification (NCBI taxonomy): domain Eukaryota; kingdom Viridiplantae; phylum Streptophyta; class Magnoliopsida; order Proteales; family Proteaceae; genus Protea; species Protea cynaroides. The sequence goes on from CM053268.1 coordinate 43,307,648, forward strand.
CTATCATATGACATTTTATTTGTACTCATAATTTTATTGAACAACTTAGTTAGTCAAGATACTCTAGTCGTTCCTAGGCTCTTCTAAACGTCTATTGGGATTTCATCTGGGCCTGGTACTTTGCCTACATTCATTCTCCTTAGAGTTTCTTTTACTTATGTCACCCTAATCTTGCTTATATATCTACGACCTGAGGTATCATGTTGGGTAATGTAGCATTTTGGGACACTATTATTCGAAGTGTCTTAATTTAGTGGGCTGTAGGAATAATCGTTCCATCTCTCTTTAATGTTTTCATCCCTTACTAGAATTCTATCATCTGCACTTTTAATACATTTAATATGGTCTAAATCTCTACTCTTCCTTTCCCTCACCTTAACTATTATATAGATAGTTTTTTTTCCCTTCCTTTGTGCTCAGATTGTTATAAAAATCTTCATATGTCTTCGCTCTTACTTTTTCCACAATCTTTTGACTTAATTCATGACAAATCTATACCTTTTTAGATATTCTATATCCTTAGTCTTTTGCCATGTCTTAAAATTATCTTTCTTAGCTTTAATGACTGTTTGAACCTCATCATCCCACCACCAAGATTCTTTAGGGAATGACATTTTTCTTTCGATATACCTAAGACATCTGTAGCAACTTTCTTAATACAAATAATCATCTCGTTCCACATTGTACTAGTTTCTCCCTCGAAGCCGCACTTTCCTTGTTTAACCACATTATCAGTAAAAACTTTCAAGGTATTTCTGTTTAAGCTCCACCACCTTATCCTTGGGAAAAAACCTGACCTTTCTTACGATCGGCATAATGAAACACATATCCATGACCAGTAATAAATGTTGAGTGGTTAGGCTCTCCCCTGGTAGAACTTTACATCCTATTAGACCTTTTAGTTAGGAAAAAATCTATTTGGCTACTATAATACCCACTTTTGAAGGTGATTATATGATCCTCTCTCTTTTCAAAGTGTGTGTTTAAAATGATAGATCATAAGTCGTGGCAAAATCTAAAATTGATGTCTCTCCTCATTCCTCACTCCATAACCATATCCTCCATGTACACCTTCATAACCTCTATGATCTCCCTTATATATCCATTCAGATCATCCCTTATTAATCATCTTTTCTCATTGTCTAAAACTTTGCACTAATCCATCTATATATTCCCAAAATTGTAGCTTACTACTCGCATCCAATCTTATTTGGGTTGTGTCGCTAATTATATTGACTATCTCTTTCTCCATCACCAACTTGATAGCTATAATCCTATCACCTTATCTTTTAACATCCACCACATCATTCTTTAAATCTTTATCTAATATTATACCTACTCCATTACTATTATTTTTATCTCCCATATACCAAAGTGTAAAGTCCTTCAACTCCTTAGCTTTTTTACTTTTCCATCTAGTCTCTTGAACACAACCTATGTTAATCATACTTCTCCTCATAACATCTATCAATTTTAGACTCTTAGTCCATTAAAAATTCTATGTTCCAAGATGTTAATCTAATCCTACGCTTATAGACTATTTTTTTACCCACATTTGTCCACGGTGTGAGAACCCTTGCGTATTTATCACCGCATTTTAGAGTTGATGCCACGGCCCTTGCCTATTTATCACTCCATCCGGGCATCAATGCAGCGGCCCTTGCCATTTTTCGCTACACCAGGGACCCGGTGTAATGCGTCATTTGAGGAGAACGCCCTAGCATTACGCTGAATAACTTTTATAATAAAATAAAAAATAAGAAAAGATGGAGAGAATCAATGTGTCCTACTCCTCTCCTTGTAGCTTGTATTTATAAAAAATAGAAAACAACTATTAGATAGGATCTAGGACTCTATAAGTCAGAGTCCTAGTCACAAACTAAAGACAAAGTAAAATCAAAATAGGAAAAGGAAACTAACAAGCCTAATTGGTAAAGGAAATTAATAAACTAATTAGGAGTCTATATACTAATAAGAGTCCAAGTCCTAGAAACTAGCACTAATTACTTTGACTAAGTCAAAACAGTGTACGGTTACAATTTTATTACTTTAACAACTTTTGTTTGTGAATCCATGATAAGGGGTTAGCTAGGTTTTTATTTTTATTTTTATGGATGCCGACTGCCAACTTGACGCACTAACCCTCTTCCTTTATCCGGACTTGGGACTGGCAGCATAACATTGGCGGAGTTATAGTGTATATATGTACTTCATACATTTAATAAAAATGCTACAAATGGCATCAATTAAAAAAAATAAAATAAAGGCGACCAACCGCTTAGGGGGTGAAAACCCTCCTAGATGCCTAGGTAGCCTAGGCGACACCTTGACAACTATGATCATAATTCATTATTTCATCATTGCCTTTATCACACTCTTTTTCGGTGTGATGTTTGCGAAATGAAGGACTAATGGTGGACATGTGTGTCCATCCAACCCAATTTTAATGAGTTTTAAAAGAACTTAATTTGCGTTATCATTTTATATGTGATTGGTTGGCCTAAGGTTAAAACCTTATAATGTTTGCAACTAGGGATAGAGTTAGGCAGTATGTTCATATGATTGTCATTGTATATTTAGTAAATGAAATTCAATAAAATATAAATGTGAGTACTCTTATTGTGTGTATTGAACATGATCTTTTTGAGAATCATGTGTGGAGTACCATCAGTTGTTAGTAAAGAACATGACTCTCTGATAGTTGTTTCAATCCTCAGACCTGAGGGGTTTTTACCATTATAGTTGGACTATTTGCGTTTAGGTATACCAAAGGTTGATGCTTGTAACATTGGCTATATATCGGTTTGTTGGGTTGACACTGTTCATTTGGTGAATGGAAGAGATGCACAACATGGAATCCACTGCCGGGTAGGGTGAATATCCTAAAAGAAATATCAGACTGTGATTGGACCGAGCTTGGTGGCATTTTTGTAGAGTTTACAAATGCAATACCATAGTCATATTTTCCAATTATTGGTCAAACTTCTCTGTACATGACTTGTACAATGGACTAGAGTGATGGCAGTAACAAAATCTTCGCCCGTAAGTCCATTATAAGATATTGTAAAGTGGAGGGACTAAAACATAATAATCCTATCTTCTTTGAGACTTATAGTTATATCTACTAATGTGTCATTGCTTGTAAATAAGGATTGTCCTTATCTGTAATATATATTTCTCAATGGTTAAGAAAGGAAGTTCAAAGGCAACATAGTAGTTCTTCCAATAGGATCACCCCACTTGGCATCTTACTATTACATGAAACTCTATAAATAGGGAGGAGTGGTTAAAGATTTGTACAAGAAGTTTACGTGTTTTGGAAACTCTAAGAAACCTTTGCTTCTCTCAAATGTTGGTTAGCGAATGGTGAACTTGTTAAGGAGATAATGGAGACTGAATCTCACTTAAAGGGATGAAAGAGAATATCAATGGAGAATATTGAAAAAAACCATTACCAGGTAAGGGAGGAAAGGGGATGAGAACTAAAATAGTAACGTTGGATGATTTTAGGGATAATTAATGGGATGGTGGGATAATTGTAGGGAGTCAAAATAAAGAATTAAAACAAAAGAGATATAGGAATATACCCTATGGTATAGGGAGGGAAAACCAAGAAAGAGCAAGATATAGAGAGGAGAAAGAAGCTATCGAAACAGCAAGGGAGAAAGGGAACTCAAAGAGAGAGATCAGAGGGATACCGTAGGGAGGGAGAGAGCCGAGAGCCTCTTCTTTTCTTTCTTCTCAATAATCATCAACTACTAATTTTATTAATAATAATGTCTTTAAATAAACTTACAATCCTAATTGGACTGAAACTCTAAAAAACACAATTAGAACTCAAATATGACTTCAATATAAGAGTCCTAATTAAACTCAGCTACTAACTAGAAATCAACTCAAATACTAATACTCACCTACGTCTAAGGGATGAGGGACCCACAACTAATACAAACTAATAAAAAAAAAAAAAAAGAAACTACCTTCCTAATAGAAGTAAAACTCTAAAATAAAACTAAAGCAATAGAAATAAAATTTACAAAGATTTCTAAATTAAATCTTCCTATTCAATGGATCTTGGCCTGCATCAGGAGACATGGTTTGCACCATTTTGATTAGGCTTATCTGTGAGAGACTTTTCAGTGATTGAGAAAATCTTATTTAAACAGCTTGATGCAATGCTTACCTCTTACGTGTAAGTTTTACCTTTGTATTTCTTAGATTCTGCTTATATGCTGCAGAATTTGCATAGTTGGATATGAGGTCCTTTTATCTCAATGAAAGATTATAATTCCTGTGCTGGGGGGATGCAAAGAATATGCCAGGTTGTAAGAAGAGCAACATAACAATAGAAGAAACCTTTCCACAGCTAGTACCTAGAGAATTCCCACAGAAATATTACACAACTGAAACAAAAACAATAAACTTATATTTGGAGCCAATCAATGAATTAAAAAAGGAGAGCTTAAAAAAGTGGAATATTTTTACAAAGAAAGTTAGATATCCAGTCAAAATAACTCATCCCACATCCAGATAATACTGTGATAATTGCGTATAATGCTTTGATGCTCCTTCAACTGAACTCAGCTCTTATTCCTGTTGCTTTGAGATCTTTTTCATTGAATTGAGTTCCTCAAACTTGACTTCTTGAGGACTTACATGAAAAGGTGAAAGCTGTTCTTATTCCTAGGAGGGAGAATAAGTTCTCTCTCTTCTAGCTACTCTGCTGACTATCACTTGGGGTGTCGAGGCCTTTATTTGTTAGAAGGGTTAGATACCCTTGGTTGCTCTCACCCACAGCGTTGGCTTTGCACTTTTGCCGACTCTCCATCCTTAAACAACTTGGCTGCATGCTCATGAGTGAAAAGCATGTAGCATATGTAGTGCATCCACCTGATCCAACAACCGGTCCCTCACATAGGCCTGAGCAGTACTTCTTCAAGAAGTACACTTGTAAAGGAGGGCAGCCGAAGTCCAAGACCAAGCCCATGGCCTAGCCTGGCCCGGTTCAGCTGAACCAATTCCAGCTAGCACTGTTCATGTGAACAGTACTAATGTTATCCTAGAAGCTTGTACAGATTCCATCTTCTAGCAGCCTCTGTTTTGCCTTTTCTTTTTCCAAGGCAGTATTAAGTGTTTTCGTTTTTTTTTTCCTTTTCAATGTTTTGGGGACAGTTTTCTGTGACTAGGAATCATTTTCTATCTTATTTTTGTTTCATAGGTCTAGGTTTTGTTATCAATGTGAAAAAAGGGCATCCCAGTGCACAAGGCTCCCGCTACTGCAGGGTCTGGGGAGGGCAGAATGTACGCAGCCTTACCCCCACAATGTGGAGAGGCTGTTTTGAGGATTCGAACCCGTGACCACCAAGTTTCTAGGTTTTGTTATCAATGTATAGGTTCTAAATTCTAGGTGTTGAGAGTTCCATTTGGTCTTAAAATTCTAATAATCAATTTAATTTAAGTTGATATAATCAATGGGCTATTAGGCCTCAATTTTTCTATATAATGGAATTATGGGTTGATGTTACGGCATCCAGAACTTTGCGAAAATCCTCTCTTTGAGAACTTACTTGTGAGAATCAAGTGTGCCGAGGTTGGACTGCTATGGCTAGGCAACTAGTGAGACTCTAGGCTGCCACCTATCTATCTTCATCTTCAACTATCATCATCACACTCATCCATCTTCATCACAATCACAGGTATTCTATTTTAGACCCGGATAAATATTCTTCACCAGCCCTCAATCTTGGCTTGCCAGCCGTTAAATTGGCCCCAAGAAGCCAAAGGCCTTGGGTTTATTCTTCAATTTTTAAAACTGGGGTAGGGGTTGTTGCTTGGAATATTAGAGCTCTTAATGCTGTAAAGAAGCAAGGAAGGGTTTGCAACCTCTTTCTTGGGTTAAAATTTCAATTTTGCCAAGGTTTAGAATAGGGATGCATTTAAAATTATTTAAAGATGGGTAGAAATTGTTAGTAATGATTCTAAACAGTCAATGGTTGGAGAGAGCCTAATGAAATTGTGATGTTGTTGAGATTCAATCTATGTCGTCTTCAGATCCTGTTGTAATGGTCATACCCTTTAATCAACTGCAATCTTCAATTTTCCTTCTTGCCGTGTGTGAGTACTGCCTAGAATACAATGAATTTGTGGAAACAGGTCCCTGACTTCTTTAAATCCACGTTTGTGATTTTACCACCTTTATATGTCATCATGAAAAGTTGGTGAGAAGTTGCCAATATTGAGAGAAGGATGTCGGATTTTGTACTGATGATTTGATGAGGCTGAGCTCCAGAACATAAAATGCAAAGGAACAAACTAACATTGAGCAGTAAGAAGGATAGAAAAGAAGGTTTTTATCTAATTTAGGGTTCCACTAGAAAGAGCTTGCTTTCTAATTTACATCTTCAGCAGTTACTTTTTTATCTGACCATACCAAATTACCAATTATATTGCCTTTATCAAACCTAAGACTGGAAGGCAGATTTTTCATTGTTATGTGGGTTCAGTGTAGAGGTTTCCAAATTTATCACCTGAGAAAGTTGGAGCAGGCTATCAGAAGGAATCATGTTATTTCTTGGACATAATAGAAGTTGAAGACTTTTCAAAGATTGGAATGGGGGACAGTTCTGGATGCTTGAGAAGTAAGTTTCAGTTGTTAGAAGTAAGCTTCATAGATCCCAGGTGCAGATTGCTCCAGGTCCATTGGGTGTTGCTTCTTGTATCTTGAAAAAGGAGTTGCTAGTGTATTTTTTTTTTTAAAGTACTTATTCACTAGATTCTTGAGCAGTTTTTGTAGGTTTTATATCCCCTACTCGTAGATTTCATGGTTTAAATAATTCTTTCTTCAATGAATCCTTGTGTGCTGGAAGAAGTTATGACAGGATTTAATCAATTCGGATGTAAGCTTACTACCATCTGAAACCAATTAGTTAAACAAGAAGCAGTAATTTCTTCAACTAGTGTAGTAGATCCAAGGGTTTTGGTTTCTGTTTCTAGATTAATCCCAACAAAACATTGTGGGAGTGGTCCTTCTGTGGCTAGATATACAAGATGAATTGAGAAATTTAAAAATTTATGGGAAATTTAGGAACTGCCATAATGTATCATTGTATAGATCTGGTTCTGGATTGAGAAATTTTCATACAGGAGATACTTTATGAAAGAAGAAGAGGGTGAAGAAGAAATCCCTAAGAAGAAGCTCTTGGAGTTGAAACCATGTTGGCTTCTCAATCACCATAGGTGAACATTAAAAGAGGGGGGGGGGAGCCTTCTCTCTGAAAAGACCTTCCTTATTTCAATGACTTGCCCCCATGAAAGGGAGAAAACCAACAAAATGAAATATCAATTAACCTATTCAATATTTATATTTACAGATGTTTTCGTTATTCAAGAATAATACAAAATATACTCCAAACCCCTCCCAAAGATCTCTGAGATAATACTTCTTCATAATTACCTTAATGCCAAATTGGCTATGGGAATAAAGAATAAAGAAATATAATAAAGAACTAGAACAGTGGTTCTCGGATGCAATACCAGAAGGTGGTTATTGTCAAGTTTCCAACTCAAAAGTTCGAACTAGTAAGTGGAGGGACTCTCCATATATAAGATCCCAAGATTCCAATCTCATTAGTAATGTAGGATTATTCCCAATACTCCCCCTCACTTGTAACCCCACCGTTAGGTGGTGTATATATAATAGTATATGTGGCAATATATGGTACTTTTCAGGTGACTGGTCCCTCTTTTTGGGTGACTGATCCCTCTTTTTGGTGACATCTAGTCCCTCTTTTTGGTGATCGTCCCTCTTTTTGGGTGACATATAGTCCCTCTTTTGGGTGACCGCCCCTCTTTGGGTGACCATAATCCTTCTTTTATGCATTTGGCATCTCTCTTTCGGTGATTTGACCTCTTTTTTTAGGGTTATTATGAGAGGGAACCTGGAGCTCTAATACCAGGTCAAGTTTCCAACTCAAAAGTTCGAACTAGTACATGGAGGGGCTCTCCATATATAAGACCCCAAGATTTCAATCTCATTAGCAATGTGAGACTATTCCCAATAGTTATAACTAGTCTTTTTCGGATAAACTACTGATGAGGTTATAGTTTCTCCTTTAACCTCACTCTCTCTTGATTCGTTCCTATAAACAATTCCATCATCTTTCTTGAACTGGATTCAGTTCCTATTATTTATTGGCTGACCTATCTTGATTTTCAGTGGATGTCAACTTCAATTGAGTTCTGTTTCATGTGATTGTTTAAGATTTTTTCCCTGTATGGTGTTTGTAAATAGGTGTTAACCTTCTTTTCCACCTGATTCTCTTGCCAATAACTGTCAAAGATCTTGGTCTGAAAATAAGCTGTAGATATGCTAATGTGCAGCCTGACATGGTGATGCAGAATCGAGCTCAAGGAAGAAGAAGGGGAAGGAGAAGGCTAATTATTAATTAGCTTTAGTCGAATTTAGTTTGCTGTTTTCTTTGTTTTGGGTTAGTTTTGATTTTGATTCAGTTTGGTTTGGTTCAATTTAAGTTGTAGTTTATTTCAAGTTGGGTCCACATCATATCAGTTTGATCTGATTGTGTTTTGTTGAGTCCACATCGACTGGGAGAATCCCTACTTTATGACTTTCCTAATTGGTTAATGACTTGCATTCAATTCAATAAAATCATATCTAGGCACACATTAGCCCACGATTTTGGCAAAGAACATAAGCTGCAGCCTCAGGTTCTCTCTCCCTTTGGGATTTACGTTGTGTTTGATCAAGGAGCAGGGGCTGGTGTTTGATCCAGCCGACACCTTGCGTTGGGAAGCCCAGGTGGATCAACTATCGCTGTTCTTCAAGACTACAGAGTATTCTTCAACCTTTTTTCTGCTCACAAATCTGGTATTTAATTCTGGTTCTGTTCTAGTTGAAATTATGAGATTTCGCATGAAACTTGCTCCCAAAGTTGTGCCATTGTTGGATCTGCCAGCCTTTGGTTAAGCTCCCATGGACATTGAGATTTCCACTCACTTGGAGGAGAGCTCAATCCAAGTTTTAGGTCCTTCTGACCTGCTGATTTAAAGGTACTCTTAAGTCTTAATCTCCTATATTCTGTCCTGTAGTGGCAGATTCATGTTGATATATTAATCCTGGAATTTTGGAATTAATTTCTGAATAAAGTCCTGCTCCTTGGGACTGTTTGACCATTCAATTTAATCCTACATTACATGGTTTGCTTAATGGTCTTAGTTTAACCACTGTTTATTTTTTCTATAAACAACTAAGCATGTTGGTGGTTTCGAGCTGGGATTAAAGCCCACAGCTACTAGTTCAATCTCTTGAAAGCAATGTAGAAACTAAAAAATCAATGTCATACATGTATTTCTGCTTATCATAAAAGCGCGTACCCAGTGCACGAGGTTCCCGCCACTGCAAGGTCTGGGGAGGGGCTTATCTATGCAGCCTTACCCCCGCTTCGCAGTGAGGCTGCTTCCAGATTTGAACCCCTGATCACCATGTCACAATGGAGCAAATTTATCATAATAATTGAATTTTATTAAGGTGGTTGGGATATAGACTGTTCCTTTGTTTGATTATCTTACATGCACACATGGTTTCCAGATGGAAATTCCATGCATATGTAGGCGGTTTGTTGATAGTAATGCATAGTTAATAGGTGTAATTTGGCTGATGTGTAGTTATCGATAGTTATATCTTTTGCTTTATCTTTAGTTGCTATAGATGTTGTTTATATCAGGAGAAAGAGAATATATCAGATAGAGAAAATTAATTGAAGTTCCCAGTGGAGGTGGTTTCCCTCTTCTCAGATTGATCCATTCTGTCTCTGTTTCCTTCTTTTTTAATAATTCTAATGAGGCATATGACAGATGATTTGGTGTGTCATCATTATAGAATGGCAACTTATCTTCAATCTTCTTGCTATTCGATTGGAAGCATTCTGAAGATTTGCCAATTTAATGCTAATTTGATGATTAAATTTGGCTCAAATTTGAACAACAACTTCTGTTGATCTGAATGCCTCATAGAAATTAGGCCTTCGGGAGCCTCGTGCATTGGGACTCCCTTTTTTTATGCAGATCATCATCAAATGAGAACTTTTGCATCTGAAAATTGTATTGCTGTTGGTGATTGAAGCTACTACTTGGAGAATGACCGTTGCTGTTTCCTCATCCAATTGATTTTTCTTTGTTGTATATCATTTTATATACTCAAAGGGTGTTCACTGGTTATGCTTGTATTAGTTGCAATTTGTGACTAAAACCAGCAATCTGACACAAAAGTGGCTCATTAGCTGGTTTGGGTGGGATATAGTTGCTTTTGGTTGCCACCAAACCTGCTTTTGTTTTTGGATTGAGCTTGTGTAAACCCCTCAACCCGTCTGACCCTTTTTTAATAACATATTAGGTATGTTAAACACCAGGTGCATAACATCGTGGTGTCTCTCTTTGTTTTGTCTGCATGAATCCAGTAATTCATTATAATTCTATGAAGTTTAATTCTGTTGTTCTGAAGTCTCATATAGACCAAGATAAGCCTTTTTATGCGTCCCTGCATCAATATGACTAGGCTCTAGTTGACTAAGAAGTATCTACTATTAATCTTTTGTTGTTGCTTGTTATTGCATATACAATCCTGACTCCTTGCTTCTTCCATTTCATTTGTTAAGAGGGTAGAAGTATGGTTAATGTTTATGATTTTATTAATCATAATCTTTTGTCGTTGCAGAAGCTACAGCATTTGGAGATGATGAGAATTTGGTTTGTCCTCTTTGAATAGTTCAGGCAGAATTTGAAATGTTTTATTTCGGTAGTTCTTCCTAAATGTAATTCTTTTCACAGTGGGTTCAACCTTCTCTTTTCAGTCCCTTGATGCAAAGGCACAGAAAGCACTAGAATGTCCTTGTGTAGATGGATTACGGAAAGGCCCTTGTGGGGACCAGTTTTCAAAGGCTTTTGTCTGCTTTCTTAAGAGCACTGCTGAAGAAAAGGTAACCATAATAAACCAGCTGATTCTTGTTGGTACCCTTACATGGGCATGTACATTTTTACATACCAATTCATTGATGTCTCGTTGTTGCATCTTGTATGTTGCCACTGTCATATTTGATGAGACTGAAGTTGACAATACTACAAATGGATGTCTACAAGGGTTTTTCATTTCTAGATTGATGCAGTGGAGGGTGAGAGTGGGATGGTAAATGGTTTTGTCATGATTTTCAGCTGCTTAGCTGGTTTTTCTTACAATCTGTAACCGAATCATGTCCTATTCGGGTGAAAATATGGTTTTGTCAATATGGGAATATTTGATTTGTCAGCTTTTTACACAAAGAACAAATGCATAGACTGGGTATAATGATTAAATGATCAGTGTCCCAATCAGTCAAATCATTAATGTTGAGACAGAAAATGCTAGAACATGGTGATCTTAAGGTAGATGGTTACAAACATTTTACTTGTCAAATTCAAATGCATGATGTCCTTGGCAGACTCCATCAAGTGGTGTTTTTTAATCATTTGAATGTGCACCTCTTGTATAACATTTGTCTCTTTGTTGCACAAGTTGACTGACTGACACATTGTGACCTGTAGGGTTCCGATTGTGTTCATCCATTTGTCGCTTTGCAGAACTGCATCAAAGCAAATCCTGATGCATTTCCTAAGGATGTTTTAGATGAAGATGGGAGTAAGAAAGAGGAAGAATATACCGAGGAGTACAAAATCAATGCCCCAAACTGGTCCAAAGAAATGAAACCCAGGCTTTAATGATCTGGATTTTTACTATGAACTCATTGTTGTATGTGACATGGTAAAGATTTTCTTCACTTCTTTTTCAGATGTTCCTTTGACGCCCCACCTTGCAATTTGCTTATTTACCAGGCATGGTAAAGATTTTCTTCACTTCTTTTTCAGATGTTCCTTTGACGCCCCGCCTTGCAATTTGCTTATTATGGTAAATAAGTGGTATTCACGTAGGGTAGTTCCCCCCCCCCCCAAAAAAAAAAAAAAAAAAAAAAATGAAGAAGAAGAAGAAGAAAGAGGAAAGGATATTTGTGAAGGGGACATGGATATTACCCTAAAATTTACAATCTATTATATGTACAATTTGGATGGAATGGAAACCAAATCTTCATTTAATACAGCTGAAGGATTTTTTTTTTTTTTGTTAAGTAAGATGATTTCCCATAGAATGGCAGCATATCCAGCTGTTTTTTTTTTTTGCTTTATTTAGAGCTGTAGCCTGTTTGGATCTTCCTAGTGTGTGTGAACCCTTTTCAGCTTGAGTTTTCTTTTGTTGGAATCAATCAAATGATGGGTCCTAAACAATTTTTTGGCTTCAATGTACTCAGCGGTTGTTTTATTTTGCAAAAATGCCCTGTGAATTGTGATGTGTTGGCTCTGACTGCAGTTGTAATCCTTGGATGCATATGGGTAGGTTATAGTTTTTGTTCAAATGGTTTGACGATGAAAAAAAGAAAGGACTAGAAAAATCAGTTAGAATTCAGTTTGCTTTTCGTCTATGTTCCACTTTTGTTCAAATGCTTTTCTTCTGCATTTGGTGAGTCTGATGCATTTTTTACTACTTCGGATAACTCCCTTCACCTTTTTTTGAAATGCTCTTGACCTCCCCTTTGGTTTCTTACAAATTGCATGTGAACCCTATTGGTTAATTGACCATCAATCAAGTTAAAACTAACATATTTTCGTATAAGCCATTTGTAGAAGGAGCATGCGTCAGGATAAATAAAAATAATAAAAAAATAAATAAAAAAAAATAAAAAACAGGGCGTGGTGTTGCTAACACTTCGAGGAGGTGGTTTGAATTAATGACATGTCAAATGTTAAAGAGCTTGATTCAATTAAATATTTTACCTTGAAATGGTATAAATCTTTGTATATATCCATGCACAACCACTATACTTCGATCACTATTTTAACTTCTCCTGTAACTAAAATCTGATATATGAGTAGAGAACTTTAGAATTTAGATGCCCACAATAGAGATTTTATCTAGATCTATTATTGCCGCATATACTATCACAGATACATCACCTAAATGTGGGGTTACATATGAGGGGGAGTATTGAAAATAGTCCTACATTGTTAATGAGATTGGAATCTTGTAGTTTTATATATGGAGAGTCTCTCTACTTACTAATTTGAACTTTTAATTAAAAACTTAACACCCCTTATATTTGGAAATTCCTATTACAAATTTTTTAATGCATAGTGACATAGTCATTGAATTATCACAAGTCATTAGATAATCACAAGTCTAAATGTAATATAGGTGATTAAATATAACAACACTTAACAACCCTGGTTACATTTAGGCTTACCAGTATTTTTTTTCCTTTTTCGGTTTTTAAGAAAATCCATCCCAGGGGAATTGATCAATTATTAAGAAAAAAAATAATAAAAATTCCTTGACACCGTGAGGGTGAATCTTCTAAAAGATTTAGGTGGGGAATTATGTCTATCTATATTTTTACTTTTCCAATTTTTGGGAGGGAAAGCTTTACTTATGATTTAAGACAATGCTTATATTGACGGTTGAGGTTTAGAAGCTTGTCTCCAACATTTCTCTACTGTCTATTGGCGTCCCCCGATTCATCCATGTTCCAAACTTCATACACGGCCATCCATGTTCCAAACTTCATACACGGCCATCTGTTGACGGTCTGTGCCGTGGTGTAGTCTGATGCAATTGTGATTCATTCATCCCCACGTATCGGGTCGAAGGTTGATTCAGGCTGCCCGGAACGGAGGATCCGTCATCCAACCCCTGTTTTCAAACGATAAAACCCAAACGTAGACTCTCAATTACTCTGAGAGAGAGAGGGTTGCCGAGGAAGGAGCACTGCAGTTATCCATGGCTTCTTCGCAGCTATTTGGACATTCGTTCGCCGGTGCTGCTAACTTGCACCGAGTTCCTCCTCCAAATAGTAGTTCATTCGCCTTCCTTAAGCCTTCATCCCTCTCCATTCTAACTTGGCAGAGACATAGAGCTACGACCACCAATCTCTCTGTCTTAACAATGGCGAAAAAGAAAACCGAAGAAACTGCTGTAACCCAAATCGGAGGAAAATCCCAAGAAGAAGTGGATGAAGAAGTAGAAGAGGATTTGCCTTGGATTCAGGATAAGGCGATGGACCTGGTTGAGTTCACCGGATCGGTAACCCAGGCAATTCCTGGGCCCAGGGTAGGTAGTAGTTCATTCCCATGGATGCTTGCCTTGCCCTTGGCTTACGTTGGTATCACTTTTGTAACCGTATTTGTCAAGACCGTCCGCAAGTTCAACTCGTCCAAGGAGAAAAAGAAAAAATTGGTCAGTTTTCTTTCTGCTTTTCCATCTTTAATGGTTTTAGGCTCAAATTCAATCATTGTATCGAGAAAATATTAATTTTTTCTCTCAACTATTATTTTTTTATACACTTTCTATTATTTTATTTATTTATTGTGGTTTTGATTTTCAAGATTGTACTGGAAATATGATCATGAGTATCCTGCTGGAAACAGAAAATCTCAGGAACTTAGCAAGAGTTGAAGAAGCCGCCTTGCTTTAGCAAGTGATACCAACTTCGTTAAATTTCAAATGTAGTAGGACTGTTACTTATAATAATAATAATAACAATAATAAAAAAAAAACTAATTGTAAGAACAAGAAGTCATAAATTGGTCGCCATTTAAACCCTAAATGTAAGAATAAGTCATAAAATGGCCGCCATTTAGGATTTTAACGTTAGCCATAACAATCAAATGCGTAGTTTTCAAAGAGAATGGACAGGAAAGATGAAAAAAGGATTATAAATGTAGGAGATATTGACAAAATGGAATAAGAGGTTGGTTCAATTATGGCCTGAAGGTAGACCAAATAGAATTTATACTTCTCAGATTAATTCAACAAGATGAAATATAAAGTCTTATATGGGAAAGAGTGCTGAAGAGCTTATAAAAGTAAGGATATAACGCAGAAGGAAAAAAACTTAAAAAATTGACTCCATCAAAATGGCTGCTAATTGTATGGTGAATGTAGATGCCTGTCGCTCAGTGATTGAAAAAAGTGATAGACTAATAAATTGAACCATACTAGAGCAATGGATGGAATTTTCCGGAAGTATTGATGCATACTGAAAATTATAAAAATGGTGGGGCCCTGGGGGCCTTTAGAGGTTTTGTGTTCCTGTTAACTTTGAACCCAATGAGGGTGTGCTTTTGAGTGACAGTGGGGTCGAGAACTTACTGCCGTTGTCTCATTGTTGGAATGAAGTATTGAAAATCCTGCTGAGTAGCAAAATGAGTATGTAGATTGTGGTGCTTTACTAAAAGTCCAAGGTGCTGAAAAACAAGAGCCAATAAATTAATATATAAATAAACAAATGAATGAAGAAAGACCTTCACTAAGGCTTTCTTTGACCAGCCTAAATCTTGCACAACCACACAAGCACACACAGAATAACCCAAAGTAGTCCTACTAAGTCGTCCAGCCTATGGGCCTTTAAAATTATAAAAGATCTCCAACTACTTGTAATGTATGTATTTAAATTATATATTAATAATTAAAAATATATCCCTGTGGGTGTAAGAAGAAATGAAAACTAATTATAATTTAAGAAAAGCTTCGCATATAAAAATGGAAAGTAAATGATATCCTGTCCACCTATTGTTGCTTGACTCGTCCATCCGCCTCCTTGCCTCCTTTATAACCTAAGCTGGACCACTTGGCCTATATGAGTTCAACAGTCAGGTTTTTGGTTCTCTTTAGATCTGTTTTCTCCTCACCAAGTCAGACTAGAGATGGCAAAACCGGACATGGCATTTTTTATCAAATATGGGGCAGGGTTTAGGCCTTCGACTGTTATCAGTATTGTCAATCTGACCAACCCGTTGCCACCTTAGGGAAGATGCTTTTATTAATGAATCTGCCACACTAATCCACATTGCATGGTTAATGTGTGAGAAGTGGAAAAATTCTGTATAACTGTTTCAGTACTTAGCTTCTTTTAGACTTAAAAACTGTTCAAGTTGTTCTACTTTACCCTCATTTGAGATTCATTTTCCAGTACTACTTCTGCCTTATCAATCGTTTGAATCAAAATTTTCAGGTCAACAAGAATGCTCTGTTATGCAAATCGATAGATGAGTTGTTTAAAAAAGGAAGGGACACACAACATTCATCTCTCAAGGTGCTTATGCAAAAGGTGGGATTCTTCATGTATGTTTGTAGTTACATTTTAAACATTGTGGTTATCTTGTATGAAAGTGACCAAATCCTTTGTACCTTAAGGATTCCAAAGTCATCACAAGCTATGATTTGTAGGACACTTTTATGGATACAACTTGGCACTCGACTGTTGCTGTGTTTATGTGTCTCTCTTGCAGATAAATTGGTTCGATGTCACCCTACTTCTATGGTCCCTTCCTACCGTAAATTTTGTGTAGATTTTTTCCTTTGATTTGCTTTCCTAGCACGTAGTATTGCACGCATAGATGCCTATATATGTAAGTTTGACATACCATTCACTTGGTTTTTTTTTTTTTTCCCCTTTCTCTGGGGGGTGAAGGAGAAAAAAGGGGACGAAGGAGGTTGGTCGGATGGGAGTTGAGAGTATTACGAACCATTATTCATACATAGGGGCTAGGGTCGGGTATTTCTATGGGATTGAGTATGAATGTTGATAGACCATAGTGTCAGATACCTGGTTTGCTGACCAGAAAAACTTTTGTTCTATAAATAATTAATGCCGAAAATATTATCTTTTTCTTTCTCTGAAAACTACCCTATATTATTGTTTGCTCTGTAAGTGTTTATATTTTATATAAAGAAGCAAGATAGTAGAAAGTAAATCTTTAGACAATCCCAGCTTGAGGGCTCCTCTTACTTTTTTACTTTTGAGAAGAAATTTTTGAGGATCGGGTATGATATAAAATATAGGGTAAATTATAGTTGAGGTGCCCAATGTTTGAGGAAACTATATTTGGGGTACCTCATGTTTAAAAACTGAGGTTCCTCATTAGTCATTTCTCAAATTTCGCCACTCCTCCTCCTCCCCACTCTTCCACCATGGTTTCTGTATTTTTCCCTCCTTTCACCCTCTGCATATCACCCTCCTCTACCTCTTCTTTGTATACCCACCCACCATGCCTTTTCCCCTTCCCCACCTCTTTCCTGCCCCCTCCCCATCTGCAATTTCGTTCTTCCGTCCGATCTGCAACTTCCACTGTCGAAAATGGTAGTGATTACATTCTTATTGACATCAAACCCCGTCGTACTCTGACACGAGTTCTCCTCCATACGTAAAGGAGATAAAATGAAAGAGCTAGGGTTTGAGTACTGACCCCATTGTCTCCACCCCGTAGGAACTGCGAGATCACCCCAAGGACACCTTCGGCATCCAAGGGTCACAAACCGACCATAGAACCTTGTTCAATAAGTGGAACGCATTAGCTGTCCGCTCTCAGGTTGGGTAGTAAGGGTCGGATAAGGGCAATCACTTATTCTTAAAATCAGCATTCCTAAGACCAAAGAGTTAGGCCGAACCTCTTGTTGATTCCATTCGATTTCATTATGGATAGTGAAACTACTAAAGAACCGCAAAGGCATGATTTGTCCTAGTGTTATTGGGTTGTCGGGAGAGGGGGAGCCTCGGGATTAGCACTAATCACGATGGCATTGTTCTCTCCTCCTCTCTATTTTATTATTTTGTTGCTTTTTACTCTTATGCCCTTTTAGGTTTGTTTACTCTCTTTAAATATTGAATTATTAGGGAGTCTCAACACGAGGTTGTGACTCCCAAAGTTATAGCAAACTCATCTTTTATCCTTTCTTCTCTATTCTCTTCCTTTTCTCTATTCTTTACATCTAGAATCTCAAGAATGAAAGTTCAATTTAGATGTCGCGGGGCCTAGGGTTTTGTTCTATGACATATCTACTCAAGAATACGAGAGTCGTAACAAGCATACAAATGACTAGAATCCCAAAACAAATTGACCAAGGTTTGATATAGGGAGGATTGAACACGCTGATCAATGGGACAATGACCCTTGCAAAGATGGCTAAAACCACATAGGGGGGCATCATTTAGTAGTGCCTCCACATGTCCTTCTGCTTTAGGTGGCATTTGATCCAAGAGGAATGACCCTCATTTGGCGGCGCCTCCACACAAATATTGGATGGATGTGCGGATGGTGACAAGGAAAAAAGAGGGGGGATTTATTCCTGAAGAAGTGGCTGTTGCCATGGAAGATTAAATCCTATCGTCTCGCCCTTTTCTCTTTTGTCAGGAAGAGTTCTTGTTTCTGTACATAAACAAAATTGTTTGTTTCATTCACCCAAAAAAAAAGTCATTTGTTTCCAATAACCTATTACTAATTAGGAAATTGGTTTTTTTTTGTTGTTAAAATTAATTTGGTAATCTTAAAGGATTTGGTTCCATTTGGGTGTATCTGTGTTGAATTGAAACAAACAGGGGATGGAGAGTTGTAGATGGCGATGTGGCAGGAGAGAGACAGGGAAGGGGAAAAGACATGGTGGGGTGGGAGACAGTAAAGTTGCAGATGAGGGTGATATGCAGAGGGTGGAGAAGGGGGAAATGTTGAAGCCAAAGTGGAAGAGCGGAGGAGGAGCAGAGATGTAGAGGAGTGACTTCCATGGGTAAAATCGAAATTTTGAAACCTCAAAATGTAGTTTTTCAAACATGAGGTATCCCAACCATAGTTTACTCAAACATTGGGTACCTTACCCTAAAATATTTAACAAACATAACTGATCAACTAAATCACCATACCTGTGTGTATCCATAGATCATGGAAATTTATATTATGTACAAATCACAAATAAACACAAGCAAGATTTTGAGTTGAAGGTTGTTGGGATGCAAGAGAGGTCGAGGGTTAAAATATTGTAGCTCACTTATTTATCTAAATAAAATTTAGCTCTTACTTTACAATAGCATTTCCCCTAAATCCAATCATCTAACTGACAGTTTTGAATTTGGTGTTTCAGTGACTAAACATTTTCTTACCTTTTAACAAGCTTTGAGTTAGGATTCGAATGTTCATCCTTTATAGTTGATGGTTGTGATGGACATAATGCTTGCTCTGCCACATAGTTGTCAAGGCATTGCCTAGGCGACAAGGCGATTCTTGAACACCTAGGTGACAAGCCGGTTTATTGCACCTAGACAGAAAATAGGGGGAAAAGAAAAGGAAAAAAAAAGAAAAGAAAAGGAAAAAAAAAAAAAAAAGAGAAGGGATAAGAAATGGTGAGAACTATAGTTTGGAAAAATAAGAAGAAATATGGGGAGAAAAGCAGTAACAGATGCTATTACAGACTGCCACCATCATCAAATAAGAAGAAGAAAGAAGAACGGAGATAGAAGCAGTAGCAGCCACAACAGTTGTTGCTGCTACAGGCTACCAAGAGTGAGGGAACCTACTTGGTGTCATAGATTAAAATCTCGAGTCTCTGGCCAGACCGAGGTCAAGATTTCGGCAAGAACATACAAAAAGCCACGAAGGCTTGAAATTGGTGTTTCGAGCCTTAAATGACCCTTTTAAGGCTTGGTACTTCAGGGAAACACTATCTTAGCATATGTGAATACATTTAAACCATAAAATTGTAAAACTAATCACACATTGTGGGAAAATCATAGATTCATAATTCATAAGCCCATACAATGACATACAAATACTCAAATAACCAAATACTCAAAGAGTTAAAGTCTCAAATGCTCAAATATAATGATTCCCCCATCCCCAACTCCCAAATCTCATCTCCCCATCACTCCATCCCAATTTCTAATTCCATGATGGTGACAAAGAGGGTTTTAACACATTCAATTCAAAGATCCCTCTTTGATACATGATCTTATCACAGTCCAACCTAAATTTAACAAATAAGAGTAATTGAAATTGAACAAATAATTCCACAACTTCAAATCCGTCTGTAAGAATGCTTCAAAAATTGGGATCCTTGAACCTTAGGATATGAGGAACAATATCCTAGAAGATGAGCTTGATCCAACGGGTGGGATCGAAACCAATCTTGCCCGTAGGTCTCAAACAGGTATTTTAGCAAACCAGAATTATAAAATTTTGAAAAACTCAATTATCTTGAGTTTCAACCGTTGGAAGGTCTTCAAACTTGGAGGGGAAATACTCTAGGATGTGCTTGATAACATACCAAATTTGAAGGTGATCTAACCATGGATGAAAAAGTTATGAATTGTCGAAAAACCACTATTATCTGAAAA
The DNA here is from genome assembly GCA_028583415.1 of Protea cynaroides. Taxonomy (NCBI): domain Eukaryota; kingdom Viridiplantae; phylum Streptophyta; class Magnoliopsida; order Proteales; family Proteaceae; genus Protea; species Protea cynaroides. The sequence goes on from CM053268.1 coordinate 43,327,903, forward strand.
TGGGAATGGGCAAAATAGGAGTTTCGTAAAATGGCCATCGGACTCTTCAGGAAAATAGGGTTGTTTTCTCCATGGATTAAAATCTCGGGAGCCCCCCCTCCCCTTCCCGGGCGATAACCATTTTCGTCTCGGATTTACCTCACCCGCGAACTCGCCGATTTCCATCGATCTCGCGAGATCTGGAGACTCAATCAGACATTTCTTCATTCCTTATTTCTTCCCCATTTTTTTTTGTTTGGACTTCAAATTGCTACAGTGGTGCTTGACTGCGGGGATTCTTTAGAAAAAAAAAAAACAAACAAGATCTCTTCATCGGTGAAATTTTTATATGTTAGTTAAGGTAAGCCCCCCCCCCCCACCCCCCCGGTTCCGGTCCCATTTTGATTGTTGTAGGTATTTTTTTCAATTATTTGCATTTAAAAATGAATTTTCAGCAATTAAAATTTAAAATATTAATTATTATTACTCATTGGATGGGACCTGTCCTACGATTTCACGGTTGTTTGTATGTTTTTTTGAATTATTTATATTAAAAAAAATAATTTTCAACAATTAAAAATTAATTTAAAATTGATTAAAAATGCTATAAAATCGGGAAAAAATAAGGAAAAATGTTCGATCGCATTTAAAAATATGAGAAAAATTTTGAAATGTAATTTCTACTTGTGTTCAAGTTTGTAAGGTTATTGAAGTTTGTGTTTTTATGAAACGGTGCTTGGAAATTATGTCGAGACCAAGTTCGGGCGGGCGATGGGGCGACGGTACCGGTTCCGACCGACCTGCATGGCGGTATCGCGACCGCCCCCCGGGGTGATAGGAAGAAGACCCGGTGTAATTTTTGTGGGAAGAAGCTTGATCCGGCGGCATCCGGGGCAAAGATGTTTCCAAATGCCCGCGGTGTCTGGGATATCCGGGCCCTAGGTGAGCGGTTGAGGGGAGGGGGCGGAGGAGGGCGATGGAAAGAGAAAAAACAATTTGAAGAGGCATTCGAGGCACCGTACGGAATCCAGTGGGGAACATGAGGTTGAGGGATGGGATGTAGAAGATATGACGAGAGGCGAGAGGCAAGACAGATGCGTCATGCGGTGGCTAGTAGAGAAACCCTTAGTCGGATCGATGCGAGAGGAGACGGACGGGGCGTGGTACATCCGGAGCGGTGGCATGTGGTAGTGGATTTGTTGAGCTCGAGCCACGAGAGGCGGACAAAGGGTTGGTTCTCGGTTTTCTAGATCACGAAGTAGAAGGGAAGAACACGCGCCGGGGACGGGATGATTATGTTCAAGTTCTAGAGCAAGATCCCGCTTCTGAAGCAAGGTAGTAAGCAAAAAAAATAAAGGCAATGTTTGGGGGAAAGAATAGAGGGTCGGTAGGGTATTCTTACTCTAAGTGGTCGTTTTATCATGGCATCCAAGAACGCCACCACAGGCCCTTTCTTTGAGCATGCTAGATGCGGTTCTTTGAGGGCGGTACGGGGGTTAGAGGGCCAAATCAATATGAGTTAATGACTCATTATTTGCCTCAACATAAGAAGGAATTACAAGGATTCAAGCCGAAGAGGCATTGGGAAGATTTCGAGTAACTATTATGTGTGATGGTTGGTGGTCCTACCGAAAGTCCATCATCAACTTCATGGTTTCTTGTGATGGGAGGCGGTGTTCCTTAGGTCCGTGATGCATCGTGAAGTAAAAGATGCGATTATATTTATGGGCTGTTGCGAGAGGTGGTGGTTGAGGTGGGGCTCGGAATGTTGTCAGTTGTGACCGGACAACTTCTTATTTAAGAAGGCGGGGAGATGTTAATGAACAATCCCGACTACAATCTCTTCGGACTCCATGTGCTGCCCATTGTATTGATTTGATGTTGAAGGACATGGGCAAGATAAGTAAAGTCAAGAGAAGTGGTTGAGCGAAGCAAGACAAGTAACCACTTTCATCTACACCATGGTTATTCCTTGAACATGCTCGGGGAGAGATGTGGGGGGGACTTGGTCGGACCCGGGCATCACCAGTTCGCTACGAACTTCATGCATTGAAGAGCTTTGAGGCGAAGATGGCGGGACTCGGTCATGTTTGCATCGAGGATTGGTTTTCGTGGAGACAATCGGCTACACCCCGTGGAGTGGAAGCCGCAGTACCATCGCTCGCCAATTTTGGCAAAATGTGAAGGTGGTAGTAAGGGTGTTGCATCCCGTAGTACGGTGTTGAGATTGGTAGATGCGGCGAAACCAACCATGCCACTTCTTTATCTTCTTTGTGGGCGCATTGAAATGCGTGTTAAAGCTTTGATACCACGTGGCTATAAGAATTATATAAGATCATCAATGACCGATGGGAAAGCCAACTCATGCATCCATTGCATAAGGCTTGGTGAGTAAATTTGATGATGTATTTACTTTAGTGTTACTTATGTACCAATATAATTTTTATTTGTTTTTAACCATGTGTCCGTCAAATATTTCAAGATACTATTTGAACCCCAAGTACCGTATACGCATGTACTTGGGACGACGAGAACTCATTGAGGCGGTGAAGCTAGTGGTTGCAAAGTTGGAGCCGGATCCCCAAGCACGGGCATTGGCAAACCCTAGAGGTGAGTTGTGTGCTTCACCCGGGAAATATGTGCTTACTATATATTGTAATTGCAAATATTTATAAGTTTTTCGATTGTGTGTAGATTAAAACCTTTAGGGAAGCCCGTGGGGTTTTGGGTTCCCAGCTGCGGTGGTGGGCGTGACAAAAGTGATCCGTGTATGTATTACGTTTAATTGACATACGAAATTAAATTATCTTATGTTTTATGTATTACATTTAAATGACATACGAAATTAAAATATCTATTGTTCTTATGCGTGAATGGTGGGTGTTGTATGGTAAAGATGCACTCGCTCGAAGAAGATAGCAAGTAGAGTGTTAGCTCAACATGCTCTGCATCCCGGTTGTGAGCGCGGAGTACTTTCACCTCATTCATTCAAAGAGGCGGAATCGACTTGGCTCCCAACGGCTAAATGACTTGGTCTTTGTGCATTACAACATGAGGTTGAGGGTGCAAAACATGTTCTTTGATAAGGAGGGATGATACCCGCTCGGGCTCGCCAACATCTTCCACTTGACTCAAGAGGAAGATCCATTAGTAGAGTGGGTGCGGGACGGGGAGTACCGTGATGGGCGAGCCGGGGATGCCGACTCCCATTTGGCCGCCATTTGGTCCGATGTCGACGAGTTTTTAGCCTCGGAAGAGGGTCGAGTCCATCCGGTCACCCGTGCCATTTGACCCTCCTGGCGCCGATCGGAAGATCCCGAGTGGAGTTGGAGTGGTAGTGGAGCTAGTGGCGTGATCATGGGGGTGGGGGTCGAGCCCTTTTGTCAATATTGGGGCTGATCCGAGCCACGAGCATCACTGTTGGATACACCGGGGAGAGCCGACACTCATACAACGGGATGATGACCATGGTGCCGTGCGCCATCCTCATCACGTAGACCAACCGTGATTCGCGTGGCCTCGACATCATTCCCATTCTCAACATGATGAAGATGCTGATTGTAGTAGCACGATGGCGCCCGATGTTGATAGCCTTCTCTAGTGGCTTACGAGGGTTGAGTGTGGAGGAGAATAGCAATTCTGCGGTGGACATGAGCAATGGAACTTTCCGATATAGCTGGTTCAACATACACCTCAAATGATTATGTTGATATCAACTTCGTCCCCCATCCCACTACGACTGCATATGGTTCTTCTTTCGGCGATGGTTCGGATGCGGGAGCACATCTGAGTCATAGTGGATCAACCAACTTCTATTCCATTCCATCGGTACTTCCGCAAGATTCTACGCACAGTACTGCCGGAAGTTTTTCCATTCTTCCCAAAGATTGGTATCCTTCGGACAGCTACCGATGTTATATTTATGAATCATGTGCAAGACTACCGGAACTACTTTGCATCAAGAATGTCATGGGAAGATTATGTTGCTCAATTGGAAGACAATTTGCGTCGACAACTTTCCCGGATGTATGATGATAGTAGGATGGATCATCCACGACCTCTACGTATTACTGGACATTGTATCCGTATAAGGATTGTGGATTGTGGACTATGGCACATGGGGACTATGGGATCATTCAATGTTGAATATTTGAATTTTGAACTATGATGTAAATTATGTAATGATTTATAATGAAGTGTAATTTTGTTTCTCTTTCCCTAATGCATTATGTTATTGTCTCATTTGCCATATTTGATTGAATATAATAGCTAATATTAACCCAAATTAACAACAGACTTCAAGATTGATCGTGAAAACATGGGTGTAAACCCAAACAACCACAAATGGTCATTATTTTTACAATTTTATACTCTAAATGTGTTTATGTATGTAAAAATAAGGTTCCCCTAAAGTTGGAGACCTAAAAAAGGCATTTTGGCCACCGGACAGCCTTTTAAGCTGTTTGGACAAAATGCATAGTCTCGGCGAGATCTCGGCGAGATCTCGCCGAGATCTCGGTTTCGGAGGAGGCCGAGACTCCTCCGAAACTCGAGATTTTAAACCTTGGTTTTCTCCCGTCTTTAAATATTAAACTCCAACTTCTTCTTATTTATAGACTATGGAAAAAGTTACAAAAATAAGAACTCGACACTGAAACAGAAACTTCCTTTATAGAGAATAGAAAAGTTTCTAAAACAACTTTTAGGAAACTAAATAGAAACTTCCTTTATAGAGAATATGAAAGTTTCTAAAACAGTGAAACAACTAAGATTGACTCATAAAGTAAATCAACTTAGGAAATAAAATCTAAACTAACTTTAGGAAAGAAATAACAAAAGAGAGAAACAAAATATTACAAAAGATTTTGTTGGTGCTGTTCTCGTGAACAATAACGTGAACAATGTTTTGGCTGGTTCCATGGACCAATGTCGATTGGTCCTTATGTTGGTTCTTGGACTGGTTCATGGCTGGTCCTTGGACTGCATCACATGAAGAGTGTCGTGGAGTATCTAACTCGTAAATTTGACAATGCCAATTTGCCTTGGACTGAGAAACAAAGTTTGCCCATGACATCTTAGAGCGAAGGAAGTGCTCATAGTTGTCCTCATGTCTCTTGAATATGGAATCTTCAATGTCTGCAAGGACACCTTCCTTGGGTACATTTCTCCAAACTGTGAACTATACCTTGAACTATAACCATAGCGTGAAGATCCAAAACTAATCCTAAGGGTGTCAAAAATGGGCCCGGCCCGGTAGCACGGACTGAGCCGCCCCGATATAACCCGAACCCAGCCCGGACCGAACCTTAATGGACAAGTTGTAAAGCCCGACACCGTTTCAGTCCAGACCGAAACCAGACCGGCCCGGCCCGTTAAGAAGACTGAACTAGCCCGAACCAATAATACCTAACCTGAACACCGGTAAGGTTCATCTGGGCCCAGTTTCTTAATTTTAATGGTTTTAAATTTTGATGGATTATATTACACTGTTATAGTTTACTTCTTGATCCAAAAGATTATATGAATCTGTAGTTGAAAAAAGTATGTTAATTGTTACAATTTATTGAATTACATACATATAGAAGGAATGATGCTAATTTTATAGATAGAAATAATAAAATAGGCTATATATCTTACACATAAAATAGGCCCGATAAGCTTGATAGGTTCGGTCCGGACCGAATTAGTAAGAAATCACCTCAATAAGCCCAGCCTGATAACAAACCGACACCGGACCAGCCCGTTAGTTATTGTGTCCAGTGCAGCCCAACCCAGCCTGAACTCTTAATGGACATGTTTTGGGCTGGGCTTATAAAACCCGACATTGGTTCAGCCCGGACCGAAACCGGCCTGGACCGACCTGTTGACACCCTTAATCCCATATGATCAAAAGGTGTCTCTAGCTGAGACTGGCTAATTGGGAAAGAGAAGAGGGTGTCCTCAAAGTTGGATCTAGTCTGTGAATGATTCATGGAAGAACCATAGGCACTGGGAACAATGTGGTAACCACCATTACTAAATGAACTGTACTCTGACTCGGAACTCGTGTCAAATGGCCCAAATCTGGAAGTGGGAATAGATGGGGCATTCCATAACTCAATACCATGTCCACTGGTATGATCCTCAATAGACATTCCTCCAATGTTAGAAGATAGGCTATCAACCTCAGGCACACAGTCAATATGGTCATCTTCCTCTGAAGGTTGAAAACGACGACGAGGCCCACGCATATACCCATCCCATGATGAGGATGGATGTCCACCCTGGTATGTATCTTGTGTGGCATGAGTATATTGGGTTTCCCTAGTGTATCTAACAATCAGTACTGGTGACCTAGGCTCCAATCGTTGCTCCTCAGCCTGATCGTGCTGCTCATATCCACCATTACCATCCCCATCCCTGTCATCATCACTACCGGTAGGAGACCAATCATACTTATCATTCCCATCATCACCGCCAGTGGTACTGCCAGGAGCGGGGTCGAACGGTCGAGGCGACTAGGTGTGTACGCAACCCTTGTCCAAGGACAGAAACTGGCCGACATCAGCACCAATCTGAGTAGCCAGACTGGCGTCGGGCCTCCCCCTTGCTTCGTCCATCACTGGTCCCCTCTGTCCTGTTTTCACTCCACTAAGGGGTCCTCCTCATCTGACTCTATCTGGAAGATGTCAGCGAGCTCGATCAGGGTATCATCATTTTCTTGTGACTGGCGTATGGACTGCATCCTCAGCCTCGTGTTGTAATGCACATATTCCTAGTCATTTAGCGGTTGTGAGCCCAATCTATTGCGCCTCTTGGAATGGATGAGAGAAAAAGTACTCCAGTTCCGATCACAGCCAGATGCAGAACATGTCTGAGATATTACTTTGATTGCTATTTTTCTTAACTCAGATGCATCTCCACCATACAACACTCACCATTTAGCTGCATAAGAAAAATACCAGCTTTTAATTGCATACCTCATTTACCTCTAAATTCTAATATATAAATATATTATACATATAAAATTAGATTTTAATTACATATCTCACAAGTCATACCAGGAACTGTAGTCTCTTGGCCAGCTATTGTAGTGGGACTTCTAAAATTCCTGAGGCCATCCTTGAAAGTTTTAATCTACACCCATTTGGAAACTAATAAGAATTAATCATTAGAATATATGGACTTTCCTAATTTCCAGTAGTTAAACATACAAGTACAACTTACTTCCGAGTTCCCAAGGGAATGTACAGTGGAATTTGGTTAGAGCTTTGCCACAACATTTTTTACAGCATCGATAAGGTCAGAATTCAATTCAAGTACATGCGAATATTGGTACTTGGGGTTCAAATAGTATGCTACAAAATGTGACAATAGACACATGATCAAAATCATATATTTCTCTAATAATTAGTTTGTATATAAATTGAACTTAATTAAAAACACTATCAAATTTACTCACCAGCCTTATACAATGGATGCATCAATTGGCTCTCCCATCTACCCTTGATAATCTTGAAGAAATTTTTGCTACCACGTGGTAACGCAACATGTACCTGGTCCTTCAACATATCAATGACAGCATAAAGAAGTGGCATAGTTTGGGCTTCAATGAGGTATCTACCATTCTAAGCACCTTCACCACTGGCTCCAATACTTTGACTGCATCCTTCAAATTTTTCCAAAACTCAACAGAAGCTATGGTGATCTGTGCTTCCACCCCACCAGTGGAACTTGACGCCCTCCAACGGAACCAGTCTTCAAATGTAAACATCGATCTGAGGCGTACCATCTTTTAGGGGTGTCAATTTTGGGACCGCACCATGTCCCCCGAACTGGGCCGACCGGTTAAAAATCGCACCGAGCCAGACAGTTTAATAAACATGCCAGTCTTAGGACCGGACTGATTAATAATAGGTCGTTCACGGTGCAGGGGTGCAACCTGACTGTCGCTCGACTGGACCGACTGATTAAAGCCCAAGTTGGTATAAACCGACTAAAAACCGAGTAAAGACATATATAAGCTTCTTCTTTTATTTTTTTCAACGACTTTTCCCACCCATTTTCCCACCTACTTGTGAACATTGGACTTGCAATGAATACAGCCCTACCAAATGAGATTGCAATGGGCCTTTTGATATCCTAGCCTCCATAGTGACATGATTTTAGCAGATGATGCTAAGAGACTATTACTGTCACATGTAAATATTCTTTAAAATGCATATTTTGATCCCTCTTTTTTTACCATTATCCACGCACATTCTTCATTTATGAGTACGGACAAATCAATGGGTTGGATTTGCAACAAAATAGATCAATTATAATTGAGCATAAAACTGAGTAGCATAACTGAACATAAGACCGAACAAGATACCCGATTATGGACATTAATAAACGATTGAACCGATTAACACATAAGACCGATTAGGGACCCAGACCGACTGGACTGAATATAAACGAGTCAATGTCTTGCAAATCAAAATCGATTAATTAAACATGTCGATCACGGTGTAAGGTGTTAAATTAGTGGGGACCGATTAGGCCCTACTAAGACCGATTGATTGATACCCCTACCATCTTTGCCTCAAAGTTCTTCAATTCTATATAGTTGGTAACAAATCTGCTAACGTCGGGTTTGACCAAGTCCCCTCCACATTTCTTCCTGAGTAAGTTCAAAGAATAGCCATGGTTGTATATAAATGTTGTCACTTGTCTAGCTTTATCAATCACTTGCTTTACTTTGCTAAGCTTGCCCATGTCCTTTGACATCAAGTCAATGCAATGGGCTGCACATGGAGTCCAAAAGATATTGTACCTTATTTTGCTCATCATCATCTCTTCTGCCATCTTTTAGTTGCTGCTATTGTCTGTCACAATCTGGACAACATTCTCTAACCCAACTTCAGCCATTACTTTCTTCAATGGGCTATAGATGTAATCAACATCTTTCTTCTCAGCAAATGCATCCATTGACTTGAGGAACATTATCCTCCCATCACAGTAGACCATGAAGTTGATGATGAACTTTCTGGTAGGGCTAGTCCAACCATCACACATAATGGTCATTCCATATGTTTTCCACATCTACTTTAAATCACTTACCCTGTCTTCTAAGTTTTTCTTTTGCTTAGGTAGGTATATATTCATCAGTTGATAGGCTTTAGGGCCTTTAACCTCGGGACCGGCCTCAACAACTGCATCAAGCATGGTTTGATAGTAGGGGCTTGTGTTTGCATTTTTGGGATGCTGTGATAGAACATCCACTTAGCCATGGCATCCCCAACCCCTTGCTTTATGTTCTGCCACATCTGTTTTAATCTATTATGCTTGTTGCCAGACTTCCTAAAAACTCCAAGATCCTGGCATAATAATTCTACATAATCATCATCATGTGGTGGGGGTTGGGGTTGTGCTCTTGTACTCTGTGATTTTTCTAAACATAGCTGTCAACCCCCTACCACGTGGTTGTGGATGAGCTAATCCACTACCACTGCCACCTGCTCTAGATGGATTTGCCCTTTCCCTGGAAGACCTCATCCTATCTTGTTCCATCTCATGGGTGAGTCTACTACCCGTTATAACCTGTCTCATCTCTCTGACTTCAACCTCAGTCATGCCAGTAGTGTCAAAATCATCATCAGAATTAGAGTCATCCATAGGCATAGCTCCTCCTCCCATGGTGCCTCGAACTGTCTCCGCAAACTGCACCTTCGCTTTTTCTTTTTTCTGCCTTCTTTGCCTTCCCTCCCTTTATGTGTTTGCCTACAGTCCTGGAAATCTCCACAGGAACCATAGGGCACTTTACCACATCAGTATTGCTCCCACTTAAATGTTGCTTAAATCTTGTGATTCCACCAGACATAAGTTTTATCCCACAAAATTTACATTGGGTCTTCCGTCTATCACCGTTAATGACAGTTCCATACTTCCATGTCATGTTTGAATATCCACTTTCTCCACTTGCATCGCTTGACGACCTCGTGTTTGAAGTATCCATTATCTTTTGTTACCATTGTTACATAAAAAACAAAATTACATATTATCTAATAAGCTTAATATAACATAATTTTAAATGGTATAACATAAAAAGAACCAAATACGACTGAAAACTTATTGAAATTACATTTCAAAATTTTCTTCATTTTTCTAATGAATACATAATATTTCTGTATTTTATCCTATTTTTCAGAATTATTTATAAATTTATCTTAATTTTGAATATTAAATAATAATTTTTTTTTTGCAAAAAAAAAATCCGACACCATGGAACTGAAGATCGGCCAATGGTGTTACACATAAAATTTTGAAAACCAACAGATCACTATCTATCATATTTTTTTATTTTTTAATTACTGGAAAATAGCTTTTTTTTAAACGGAAAATAAATAAATAAATATATATATATATATTTATTTATTTATTTTCCGTTTAAAAAAAAGCTATTTTCCAGTATATATATATATATATATATATATATATATATATATATATATATATATATATATATATATATATATATATATATATATATATATGACCTTGTATATGGGCCAACGGTGTTCAACATATAATATTTTGAACATCATTTAATAAATATTTATCATATTTATTTCAATTATTTAGTGCTGGAAAATAGTTTTTTTACCAGAAAATAAAAATAATAAATATATATACAAAAAAAAGTTTTTGAAACCGTGAGCTTGTAGATCGGACTCATGTGTCTCACATATAAAAATATGAACATCATACACCATGTTATGATAATGTTTAAGTAAAAAATTAATTTTTGGACAAATTCTTATCTTAAAGAGTGAAATTGACGATGAATGGGCATTTTCCGCTCTCGTACCAAGCTCCCCCAACAATCTCGTGAGAAGATTTGTCAAAAACCCCAAGATAATGGAAGTTTTTGAAGAAAATGGAGAGAGAGCAAAAGGAGAGCTATTTGGTTCGAAATTGGAGAAAGAGAGCACAAAACAGGAAAATAACAAATCTCGGTCGAAAATTTGACCGAGCCTTGGTATTTATATCAAGTTTGAACCATTTTGGTTCAAAACTGGTCGAAGCCAGTCGAGACCCAGTTTCGTACCCTGCCTCATCACACAGTCGAGAACTTCGATAAATCTGAGATCTCGTCGAGATTTTAATCCATGCCTGGTGTAACCGCTGCCTCCAGATGTGCCCACAACATCATCTCTGCCCTACATCAAATAGAGGGGGGGAATAAGACGAATCTTGAGTCTTCTTTTATTATTGTACTATTATTTTTTTTTATAAGTAAAGATAAGTATTTTTTTTTAATATAAGTTCTTTCTTCTAAGTAAAAGGGACCAAATTTCAAATGTTACACAAAAGGCCCTCCATTTCATATATAATGAATGCCCTAGTTACCTAAGCGGGCGGGTGCCAAGGTATCTAGTCGCCCTCTTACTGCCTAGCATTGCCTTCCTGCCGTGACAACTATGATCTGGCAGTTTGTGATACACTGATTTAGACTGCACCTGATTGGAAATTGAAACGTCATGATCTTTTGGGAAGTCAATAGTTTGATAGAAGGTCCTCCGGATGTCTTCTTAGAAGATGGTTAGTTTTTAATTTTTTTTCTTTTTTGGTTGTTGGGCCTAGAGGTCCAGATGTCTCCTTGGGGTATTTTTTTTTCTTCCAGATTTGGTTGGTTGTTGGCCCTAGAGATCTTGTTTATGGCAGCCTTCCCTGAGGTTGGGACGAAAAACTCCTTTCCATGGTGCCCTTTGTATGGCAGAGGCATGTTTTGTTTTAGATGGATTGACATGAATGTTTCTTTATATTTAGCATGTTCATTTCAATTTTCAGTTGTGTATTTTGGTCTTTATGCAATAACCTAGTTTATATTCAGACAGGTTTTGACATGGAGGAAATTTTGCGGAAGTATATCCGGTATGCGATGAATGAAAGACCCTTCAATGGAGATTTGGTTGCAGACCTAATCCAACTCAGAAAAGCTTCAATGTTGGATGATGCCACAGTTGCTGGAATTCTAAATGAGATCTCGGGGCGGATTGTGCGTGACAAAGGTAACATATTGCACCCCTATTTTCTGTTATATGGCCTTTGTGATATTTATGTATGATTTTTCTTATATAAGGTGTGGGTTATGTTATACCAGTCACTATTTACTTGCTACACCTACCTAAGGAAAGATGCATCTACATCAGTATAGACTAGACAAAACATATGGTGTCTGGTTCAAACAATGACGTATCATCTTTAGGGGTAGTCATTGACTGATTTAACAGTTTCCACGGAAAGCTATGCAAGGAGTTTATATGACATTCAGGCCTGTGATAAGCAGTCCTAATAGCCTGACCAACCTTACTCAGCAATTTGGAATTTTGGACTGGAAGAAACTAAAGGAATGCAGATTAACAAAGGCAGGTAATGTAGAGCTTTAGAATTTTGTTGTTAGATGTGCATTATTTTGTTAAATCTTGGGGTCTAGTCAACATTCACCTTGCAGCAGCTGGAAGAATGGGATGGTTAATACATTCATTTATTTGTCCTGCTGATTAGAAGAAAAGACCAAGATCCTTTATCATAGATCTTCTGCAAAAAAATGAAGTAAATGTTTGGCATTGACAAGCTATTTGAACTGGTTATGGAGGTACCATGACTTGTTTTTTCGGTCTTATTCTTCGCAATATTTCCTCAACTTGTCTTTTTCATGCCAATATAAATCTCTTCACCTGTTCCAAGAGATCTAGATTTGGTTAAAGAATCGGATGATTAATTCTTTAAATAGCAATCAGGCTTGGGATTGTATTTCGGTTTGTTCCACTGGGTATGATCAGATAGGAAACTTTTTTCGCTGATTTTGAGGACCTTCAAGCTCTGGCATAGATCATTCTCAATGTCATAAATCAGTCACCTGATCACTTTATAGGATTCACATTGGAGTAGGCACAACGTTTGCACAGATTGTGGAATGTTTAGGCTAAATGACAAAATTCAAGTTGTCTTATGCATAAATAGTCACTAATTTTGGATTAAAGAGGTTCAGGCTGTACTAAATGAGAAGGATCACTAATGTATTTCTTTAACATTGATACGTGGAACACATTGTGTACCCCTGACAGAGCTGGTGGTAAGGCAATACGGTATGCCACTGGACCAACTCTCTCCAATACCTCATAAGGTCCCACATAGCTCGGGCTCAATTTGCCTTCCTTTCCAAATCTCATTAGTCCCTTCATAGGAGCAACTTTTAGAAACACTTTATCACCAACCTGAAATTCCAAATCTTTTCCTCTAATATCCGCGTAACTCTTTTGCCGACTTTGGGCTACTTGGATCTTCTTCTAAATAAGCTCAATTTTGTCACTTGTTTGCTGATGTAAATTAATTGTGTATGTAACCACAAGTGCATGGTATCGTGCAGTAACGGGTCGATCTCAGAGAGGAATCGGTATTATCCTAACTCAAATAAAACAAAGCGTACCAAAGGGATTTGATTGAATTAATACCCTAATCACTTCAAATAAAAATTAATTAAGCAATAAAAACAATAATAACCATTCATAACGGTACGAAGATTTACAAAACCACTAATCATAAAGTAACACAGATCTATTGCAAGAAGGGAACGAAATTAAAAGTAAAAGAATGTAAGAAAAACTTATCTTGTCGGAAGATTCCTCTGTCGTTGCTCGTCGTTTTGTTGTCACTCCAAGGCGATGTGAAAACGATTACAAAATGAGCCTTCTCCCCTAAATTAAATTAGTAATGGGGTACAACCTATTTTTATATACCCTACTACAGAGTTTTATAGCTGAAATTAAAACTTGAAGAAAAAAAACAAATAAATAAATTAAGTAAGAAGAATACAACTTGAAAAGAAGAAACTAAAACTCAAACTCTCTCATAAATCTTCAAAAAAAAAAAAAAAAAACTTACAATAGAATTCTTGAATGATTTTTCTATTGCTGAGCATCACATATATATACAAGTGGGTAAAGATCACAATCAATCTTTACAATTGGATTACAAGAGATTTTGTGGAGATAATTTTGGTAACCAAATTCCAATCTTGTAGGTTCGTTGTATGTGGATGATTTTTGAGTAGAAAAAATCTTGCACCAACTCATCATATCTTTAGCATCATTATCTCTTATTGGAAACTTTCATAATCTATTGGAGCTTTCCATTCTTCCATGCCATGCTAATCTTGTAAATTTGATTCCAAATAAGTAAGGAATATTTTCTCAAGAGAATGAAATCTTTCACATGAGATTGAGTTACTCTTTGACTTGGTCCAAGGTTGATCTTATACACAAAATTCGTGGCTCTCCTTATAAAATTCATCCCTATGCCTGGCTACTGAGTTGACTGGGTGAGTTAACTAGACAAGATCATCAAAAATTCATAAAATAGTCTTTTCAAACTCAAATTTCTCCATTCTTTCACTTACACCTTACAAACATAAAATCAACATTAAATACCCGAGAAGCATCATAAATAGAATAAGAGATGCATAATTTATACCATAAATTCACACATAAAATGTGTTCATCATTTGCAGTACCAAATCAGGTCCTATCAAGTGACAAAATTGAGCTTATTCAGAAGAGAATCTGAGTAGCCCAAAGTCGACAAAAGAGTTACGCGGATATCAGAAGAAAATATTTGGAGCTTAGGTCATTTGTTATTGTATATTTCTCAGAAATTGGATTGTGGACAAAGAAAATAGAGTTGCTGTTAAAAAGGAAAGCATGATGGATGGTAGCAAGGATGGACATGTGTATCGTTGTTTGATGCAGCCCCAAAATCTACACACAAATATATGTAGATACGCATATTATGTCGACAACAGTACTTTTCCCTGCTTGTCCTGTTCCTTCTTTTTCTTTTTTACACACATGCACACCCACCCACAGACACATGGATATAAATTACTTATGTTGTAGGTGTTTGCTCCTTTTTCTTTTTGGTGTATCACACTCATGCGCAAATAGAAATAGGTACTCTTAGGCTCTGTTTGGTATTATTTTTGTTTTTGATTTTTGTCTATTTATCAAAAAGCATTTTTGAAAACCATTTTTGATTAAAAAAAAATAAAAAGTTGTTTGGTAACTATAATAATAAAATAGATTGTAAAATGAGAAATAGATAAAAATCTATTTTTGTTTCTTCAAGTTGCAAAATTTTCAAGTCATGATATCTTGTGAAACCTTTATCCGATTGAAACGAAATTTGGACACTCATCCTTTTTTTCTGGACTTGACATCCAATGGATTTGATCGGCGGTCAAATGGTTGGAAAAGTACAACGGAAGTGATTGAATTTTGGTCCAGGGAACCCAAACTCCAAGCTTTCTCCTTCATCTCTTTTAAAGTGTTTCAGAGAACTGTCCAAATCACCCCAACAAACAAATGCATGAATGCAAATATTATAATCCCATGAATAATTTTCAGTTCAGTTCAGTTCAGTTCAGTTCAGAATGCAAAACTGTTTCAATGGAAATAATGATTCCTACTACAGTCTTGATTCTTACTTTAAGAATCATTGTTTATGTGTAAATTCTGAGCTAGATAACTATGACTGGGAATTACCTGTAGAACAAACAAGTGTTTTAGATTTTCCTATAAGTTGTTGAAGCCTTGCCTTTTCGAAAATGCTAACCTCGAGAAAACTTATACCCAAAGCAGACACTAAGTTAGTTGTTGTGCAACATGCACTGGAACTGGAAATTACGGTTTGCAGTTTCAATGTGATGTAAATCCCTCTGCTGCTATAATTTCACTGTTGTTGCAGATGAATATATTCTTGAAGGTCATGAAAACAATGGCCTTCAAGGTGAAGAGGCGGGAGAGTATTAAAGATATTAAAGCTAAATTTCAGGACAAGCTAGGTGTTTCGGGAAAGGTTCAGGTCTCTTCTTTGCTGGAAATGAACTAAAGGACAGCCAAACACCAGTTGATTATCCTGTACAGAAGAACTAAAGGACAGCCAAACACGTACGCCTTCAAGGCGACAGCAGAGGCCTGAAGAGCTTCACCAATGTCGGCATCGACGACAGAGTAGAGATGAGCCAATGCATCGTCGCTGGAGACATTGAGATGCTTTTGCTTATTGATGGCGTACGTGTCATATTTCTTGCAGTTCGCATCCATGTGGGTCAGAATATCAATCATGCTCATCTTGATCTCTCTTTCTCTTTCTCTGGTTTCAGTTAACTTGGGAACGAATTAACAAGAGAAATACAAAAGATGCAAGAGATTGAAAATGCGACATGGGTGGCTGATGGCAAAGAGGGTTTAAAGCAAGTCAAATTAATAAGCCCTCTTTGCTACATGACCTTAATTCAGTCCAATACAAAAAATCTGCAGAGAAAAGTAATGAAAAAAACCACTTATCTTGAAATCTAACCGTCAGAATTAGATGAAACTTGGTATGGATGACCTTTGTAATGATTGTGAACACCTTCTGAAGTTTGGGGAGGATCTGAAAAGAACTATAGGAGTTATGAGTCTCGAAAGCCTGCTGTACCTGCTGTACCTGCTGTACCTGGTACCGCCCAGATCTGGTTATAGTTCAGCTAACGTCGATGGAAATTGGTAGCAGATCAGCAAGACTTTAGTATACTCAGCAGAGAACAGTGTCGCCAGCCAATATTGATTGATTGTGAACTAAAACAAAGCTTAGAATCTCAAAGAAAGAAGAAGAAACAATTGGTTGAGTCTCACAACCTTGAGAGACTCAACTAGAAAATAGAAGTTTTAAACTTTACTTTTTTTCTGGAAAATCTAACCACCAGCCAGCTTCTACTCCTCTTATTTATAATGAGAATCCTTACAATTAAAATAGGAAAGAGATAAAACTACTAAAACTAAACCTCCTTATAACATAGGAAGGTTTTAATACAATGGAAAGAAAACTTTCTAAATCTGAAAATAGGAAAGTTTCTAAACACTTTTAGGAAACTAAATTTAAGAAAGTTTTTAGTTTCCAAACAATTAAAATTCCAAATAACTAACACTATATTTTAGGAAAGAAATAAAAAAGAGTGAAAATCTGCTGTTGGTACTGTTCACGTGAACAGTACCGTGAACACTGTTCACGTGAACAGTGTGGGTTGGTCAGCCAATTGGGCCTGGCCCAATTTTGGACTTTCGGCCCCTTCTGGAGTAAACTTGGGCTGCATCAGTGGCACCATGGACGACGGTGATGGTCCTTCAGTTGGTGGAAGCGGAGATTGGAGTGTTTCATCTGCTGGCGAAGAGAAGTTGAGTTGGCAGCGGAAGAGGAGATATGGGTGTTGCTGGATGTTCAATCTCAAACAAAACAACGATGGTTTTATGAAAAAAGAATTAAATTACTTTTTTAACCCTGTATTTTAACACATGCTTTTAAGTGTTATGCGCAAAACATCTTAAAAATAATTTTTGGTCAAAAATCAAAAAGAGGTTTCAACCTCTTTTTGATTTTGGGCTTGTTTTGATTTTTCTTTTTCATAAATAGCACCCTAAATGATAAATTATACCAAATACCTATAAAACAATTTTGAACAAAAGTTAAAAACAAAAATGATACCAAACACAGCTCTCTAGGCATTAGTACTTGTACTTTCTTGTCCTGTTCTTTCTCTTTATTAAATGAAAATTTTTGTGTGCTGGCGTGTCGACAATCAGACAAGATAAGATCAACTGCCTACGCTACATGGTATAATCTTTTTTTTTTTTTGGGGGGTGGGGTGTGGGGGGGCTTGAAAATAATGAAATCAGTTTCAAGTTTCAACGTATGCTCTCTTGATGCTGATGGCATGTCTATGTTTTTCAGGACCAGTTGTCATGGATGTTTCAGGATACACAGAAAAGGGATTAAACCGAAAACTTGCTGTACAGGCACTTTTTGGAAAGGTTTTTTATTTATCTGAGGTAAATGGATGATTGTTCGAATCTGTCCTCCATAATGATTTATTTTTAGTCTGCTATTGCATTTTCATTTCATAAGATGAGTATTGAAACACCTTTTCCTGTTCCGCATGTCTATGCCTTCCATTCTACTAATACTGGGTAGGCTTAAAGAAGATAGTTTTCGATGGTTAAGCATTTAATCAATCTCAGGTTGTCGAGACTGGGGATCGATTGACTGACATTGGGTGGTGAGACTGTTTGAACTACCTAAATATCCTTACATGCAACTCTTCTCTTTTTTTTTTTGTGGATAGATAGGCCCCAATGAGAGTTCAACTCATGACCTCTTTGAAAAACTCTTTATTATGTACCACAAAGGGATGCCAAATGATTGGTCTGTTTAGTGGGCCTCCAGCAATTTGAGGTACATAAGGCTCATATGGATATCTTGCATATTGAATAGGCCTGTAGATTTGTTATTTGATTGTGTTTTCTGATTAATTGGAGCTCAAACTCAGATCCTTGTGCATATCTTTCATAGTCTTTTTAAATCTCACTTCTTCAATCACTGCATCGGAGCTCTCCGTAATTGGGATTACTAAAGCAATTTCAAGTTGAATAGAAGGTTGTGACTTTTGCTTGTCGAATTGACTCGACTTCTTATCTACATTTTGATACAGCTACCAGATTTCTGTTCAAGGGACAGCTCCTTAGTCGTTAAGGAGATATTTGGAGTTACAGAGTAGGCCTCTTCACTTACAGTGTCTTATAAATGATGGGGTCTTTGTTCCTGAGTTTATTGATTTTCCAATCCATTGTCTTGTTTTCAGTGATGATGTAGACACCCTTAGGATAAACACTTTCTCTGAGTCCGGGGACATGGATTCGATTCAGAAGATGATGGATGGTTCAGACCCAGAACACTCTATTGAGGGATCATCTAATGGTAATAGGAATGATGCATCAAGCACTTAAGAGTTATTTCAGAGGGATTAGCGTAAGATTACAGGGTTTAGCCCTAAACTGAGTTGTGCAATAGAAGTTTGAAAAATGCTGCGATGTACTTCCAGGACAGTAAGTACTGGGAAAGGAAAATAAGTTTGACAAGGCTTTTTTTCATTTCAATTTTGCAATAATGCGTGCATTCATTTTGTTTTTTCCTATTTGGTTCTCAATTATGTTACATGTTAGGGATTATTATTATTTTGGGGTGGATTAGGTGTTTACTGTTTACTAATGTAAGCTTACATTGTAGGCAATTTTTTGAAAGACGCCAACTTTTAGATGGTTTGCTTAGGAATATTTCAAAAATTGCTCTAAAAATATCTGACGCCTTATACATATCATCCTTCAGGCCTTGACTATTGTGATAAAGTTGCATTAAAGGCATCACCACAATTCACTGTTGAGTTTCTATTTTAAAAGTTAGAATTTGTAAATTGAGGGATTCTCAAGTATATAAAGTATTCAAGATTTCAGATTTTGATATCATATTGAGTTTCCATCTTAAAAGTTCAAACTTGTAAGTGGAGAAATTCTTAAAAGTACATAAAGCACTCAAGGTTTGAGACTTAACTAATGTGAGATTATTCTCAACATCAACGTGTAAATATTTTATACATTGGATGCATCATGATTGATGAAGTGAGAAAAAATCCAGGACAAGAGACCATTTAATGGATTTCGAAAGTTTGACCAAGCTACATTAGACCCTCTATTTATACACAGGATGGAGTTGCAGCCAAGGTTCTAATCTAGGATATATGGTATTGGTTTATTCAAATCTTTTTGGAATGGATTGGTGTACGAATCCAATGGGAAATTAAAATGTGGTCGATCCATATTAAAATAGGATTAGATCAAGAATTGATCAAGTCCAAACTCGACATGAATGGACAATATTAACCATCTATTGATTGGATATTGACTTAATAATTTACAAAGCACTACGATATAATTAACTAGATGACAAGCCATAGAGTTGGGACGTGGAGACAATCCAATAGGTGCTCTAGTAGCCATTGGATTTAACAATCAAGATTAATTATCATTGTGGCTGAAAAACGTATGGACTGTTTTCCTTCCTCAAAGCCACATGTTCTAATATTGAGGCAACAAAAACCATTATCCACATGTTAAATTTATCTTATAGTTTCCTTAATGGTGGGGCATTAAAGCTTTGTGCTCTTTTAATCATGTGTATTACTTACTCTATTAAAGTATTGGAAAAAAGTTTTTTGTTCAGGAGTGTTTATCTACATCCAGATATCAGAGTAGTGATACAATCAGATTACTCCTTAATTGGATGCTTGCTTGTGCATGAATTCTCATTGGTCTCTGTGTTGGTACAAGAACCATACAATCAAATAGAAGCCCGTGATTATGGGAAAATAAACAGCATCCCAACACATGGAAGTAGGTACATGATGCTCTCTCTATTGGTTGTATGGATTCAAAACCTCTCCAGTCCTAGGTGGCAGCATTGGATTACGCTCTAACTTAGAAAAAGAGATCCAACAATGGTGCTAGACGGGCTAGACAGGATTGGCAGCCAAAGAGGATCTGTTTTACAGCATTTTGGCTCGGGTCAGGATCTTCTGTAGCATTTTGGTATAGCAGTACTGATCCTGATAATTTAGAGTGCGTCAGGATATGTAATCGATGCATTTTCAATGGTCAAGATCAGCACTGCTATATTAGAATATTACCGACAATTTTTTATCTTTTGGCTCTTAGGTGGAGTCCCGAGTCCTGCTCTCGCACGGGATACAAAAGAAGCCTAACAAATCCCCAATCTCGTCCGGGCCAGCGTGCCAGGGTCGGACTCGAACACCGAACTTCGTCTTTTATTTATTATCACTCCCTCACATATATTCATCAAATTATTTCCTCCCCCACACCGAGGATCGACCTCAAAGGTTTTTTTTTGTATATCGGAGATCAGTCATGTCTCTGCTTTTGCCAATCAGCTGCTGTCCGTACTCCCAACCATAGTTCTACTCCCGGTTTCACTTCGCTTTTGGGGAGGATTGCAAGACGAACTCAAGCTTTGCAATCCGACCCCAGCGCCCTGGCTTTACTTCACTCTGGAGTTTGGAGTCTGTGGAACACGACCTAAGGTTTTAGGTTTGCTTACTCTCTCTCTCTCTCTCTCTCTCTCTCAAGCAACTAAATTCAGGAGTTAGGTTATTAGGACTTTCGTCTTTGTTCAAATATATGTCCCCTTTTGGCACGTTAACATCCCAATAGTCATTTAGGAGCTTTACCTTCTCAAATCATGGAACTTCTACGATGATTCTACTGCACAAAGATTTACTCTAAAAATATAATGTCTGCTAACAGATTTTCTTGACTAATGCTGGCTTAGGAAAATTGGTTTATTAATGTGGACTTTAGATATACCACTTTGTTTCTTCAGACCTACTCCACCTCTGAGCTTATAACTGCAGGACATTCTTTTCTGTACTGGATTTGAAGAATAATAATTGTTAATTTGAAGGAGTTTTATCTTCTGAACAATATAAATACAGTAATTTATGTTGGTTCTGTCCAATGCAGCTTGTGGACTTGAATTTGGATACGTGCTTGTTGAGGTTTTAGGGATGGCTGGTAGGGAAGTTCGAGAATACACCAACCTCACTGACCCAAAAGGTAAATAACGTGGTTAACTTGTCCCTCCCCGTTTTAATGCTTGTGCTAATCCCTTTCCTTTATGGGGGGTTCCTTTTCATGAGTGTCTTTTCTACTTTTCTCCCTTTCTGGGTTTATTGATTCTACAGATAGGAAATTGGGGAAAGGAAAGGATAAAATTGATGATGAAGACATCACTTTCCATCGGATGGTAGCAAAGGTTAGCAAATTGGACCTTCTATCTGTTTCTTTGTTTATTTCCTTACCCTTTATGTTTGTGGTGGTGGTATTTAGGATGCCAAAAGAGAAAGGGCCTCTCTGCTTTTCTTGAGGCTTTTATCTTACTGTTTCAGTGGAGGAGGTCATGCTTGATTGGAATATAAGTTCATAGGGATGATTGGAATCCTCTTGGAATGAAATGATAGGCTGCTAATAGAACTTAAAAACTGAAAGCATAAGGTCATCCTAGGAATGCATAAGAATGCTTTACCATGCAATCCTTCAATGGCATCATTTCCGATTCCCCTCTCTTAATGAGCTTTCACAAGAGTGTCTGTGCCCTTCTCTAGCAATGCACCCAGTTTATGAAAAGCCTTAGCCCTATATAAAGAGTGGCCTAAACACAAGAATCCATTTAAGACTTTGAATCTGTGCATTCAACAACAACAACAAAGCCTTATCCCGACTAATGGGGTTGGCTACATGGAATTTTGTCCTCTAATAAGTTCTGTTTGATGCCATACTTGAAACAAGGCATAAGCTATGCATGTCTTTCTTCACCATTCCCCGAGAGTCATCTTAGGTCTGCCCCTAGCGCTTTTAGATCCTTTAATCTGAATCAAATCACTCCTCCGTACAGGAGCATCTAACGTTCTCTGTTGAATGTGGCCCTACCATCTCAAACGTTTTTCTCGTAGTTTATCATGTATTGGCGCTACTCCCAAATCTACGATCATTCCTTACCTTATCTTTCTTAGTTTTATCCCACATCCATCTCAACATCCTCATCTCAGTTACACTAAGTTTATCTATATGATGCTTCTTAACTGCTCAACATTCCGTTGCATACATCATAGCTAGTTGAATAACCGTCCTATAAAAATTTTCTTTTAGTTTTAAAGGAATACGTTAATCACAATACTCTAGATGCACTTCTCCACTTCATCTATCCTATTTTAATCATTTGTGAAACATTATCCTCTATATCTCCTTATTTATTTATGATTGAACCTAGATACCTAAAATGATCACTTTGTTGTATCTCCCTCTCAAGAATTTTCACCACATTATCCGCCTTTGTGTGACTAAAGTTACACGCCATATACTTTGTCTTCGTTCTATTTATCTTAAAACCCTTAAATTCCAATGTTGATCTCCTTAGCTCCAACTTAGCGGTAATCCCTGCTTTTGTCTCATCCACTGAAACAATATCATTGGCAAAAAGCATGGACCAAGGAACTTCATCTTGAATGTCTCTGGTTAAATCATCCATAATGAGGGCAAATGGATAAGGGCTGAAAGTTGATCCTTGATGTAACCCCATTGTGATTGGGAATTCACTACCTTGATTCTCAAAATTTTCACCCTAGTTACCACATTATAATACATATTCTTAACTATGTCCACATATTTGTTCGAAACACTTATTTTATATAGTATATGCCTGATTAATTCTCTAGGAGCTCTGTCATAAGCTTTTTCTAGATAAATAAAGATTATATGGATGTCCTTTTTGCCTTCTCTACATCTTTCCATGAGTCTCCTAAGCAAATATGTAGATTCTGTCGTAGATCTACCTGGCATAAAACCAAACTGGTTCCCTGTAATAGTAGTTTCTTTTCTCATACGAGTTTCAATAACTTTCTCCCATAATTTCATAGTATGACTCATTAGTTTTATGCCTCTATAGTTATTATAGTTCTGGATATTATCTTTGTTTTTATAAGTTGAAGCCATAATGCTTCTCCTCCATTCATCTGACATTTTCTTTGAGCTTATAATTTTATTGAACAACTTAGTTAGCCAAGATACTCCATATATTCTTAGGCTCTTCCAAACTTCTATTAAGACCTCATCTGGGTCTGGTGCTTTGCCTACGTTCATCCTCTTCTTTCACTTCTGTCACCGTAATATTGTGTGTATATTTACGTCTTGTGGTGTTATGGTGGGTAATGTAGCAATCTGAGATACTATTGCTCGAAGTGTCTCAATTTAATAGGTTGTAGAAATAATCATTCCATCTCTCTTTAGTGTCTTCAATTCTTACTATAACTCTACTATCTGCACTTTTAATACATCTAATATGGTTTAATTCTCTACTCTTCCTCTCCCTCATCTTAGCTATTTTATAGATAGTTTTTTCTCCTTCTTTTGTGCTAAGATTGTTATAAAGATCTTCATATTTCATTGCCCTTACTTTTCCTACAATCTTTTTGGCTTCATTTATGGCGAATCTATACCTTTGTAGATTCTCTATATCTTTAGTCTTTTGTCATTTCTTAAAACTATCTTTCTTAGTTTTAATGACTGCTTGAACTTCATCATCCTACCACTAGGATTCTCTAGGGGAATGACATTTTTCTTTCGATAGACCTAGGACATCTTTAGCAACTTTCTTAATATAAGCAATCATCTCGTTCCACATTGTATTAGTGTCTCCTTCAAAGTTCTACATTTCTTGTTTGACTACATTATCAGTAAAAGCTTTCAAGGTATTTTGTTTTAAGCCCCACGACCTTATCCTAGGGCAAAAAACCTGACATTTCTTACGATCCGGTGTAGTGAGATACATATTTATGACTAATAATATATGTTGAGTGGTTAGGCCCTCCCTGAATACGACTTTACAATCATTACATAACAAGCTGTCAAACCCTTTAGTTAAAAAGGAATCTATTTGGTTTTTATGATGCCCACTTTTGAAGGTGACTAGATGCTCATCTCTTTTCAAAGTATGTGTTTATGATGGATAGATCATAAGGCGTATTAAAATCTATTGTACAACAGACCAATTATTGTCCAAGTTCAATGTTACCAACTACTGTCCAGGTTCAATGTTACCTACTCTCACCTACCATTCTTCTATATTTGTAATCTTTTTCATCTATAAATACAATAGACCTCTGTCTATTCAGGACAAGTCAAATCATTATCAACATGGTACCAAAGTCTAAGCTCGAGGGACCCTAACTCATAGGTACCGCCTCCTCTCTTTCTCTCTCCTTCCGCCACTCTTTGAAGCCGCCGCCGCTAGTCACCACTGCCCTCTGCCCTCTTTCCCTCTTGATTTAATTAGTTATCACTAGAGTCTCTCGGTGGCCTAGCCAACCACTGTCGGGAGCCTCTGGTAGCCCTTACATGATGTTCTTCATGTTGTGAGGGCTGGTTGGTGTTTCTACCAATTGTCCAATCGCTCCATACGGATAACACAGAAGACCCCTATTGACTCTTCTTGAAGGATATGAATATCGAACTTTGCTGGGCTGTGCTGATCTATCTTTGAGTGATCGATTTTTTATGCGGTACCTCTAAATCCAGGTATCAAATTTTTTTTGGGAATCAATTTGTTAGACTTTAATCATGTCTAAGTCTAACAAGGAGGTCCTTCCTTATTCTGATATTCCCATCAAAATTGAGTTTATTGCCATTGTTCCTAATCTACTCAAGTTTGATGGAACTATCTAAAGTGGTCCAAAACGGCTCACATGGTCATATTTGCCAGAGGGCTCCTGGGTTACATTACCGGCAAGAAAGCAGCTCTTGACCTTGATGATCGATTATATGAGAAATGGTCATCCGAGAATTCTATTGTCATGGCCTACTTGATTGGTTCCATAGAACCTACCATTGGTCGTGGGTATGTTCTACTTCCTGATGCGGCACATATTTGGTCTGCTGCAAAAAAAACTTATTCAAAGGTTGGAAATTATCCATTAATCTATGACCTGCATGTAAAATTGAGTTCTATGAAACATAAAGATATTTCTGTTTCTCAATATTACTCTGAACTAAGAAGTCTTTGGCAAGAACTAGATTATTATGATACTTTTACTGCTCACTGTGCACTGATGCTTCCGCTTTGAAACTTGCAAAAGACAAACTCAGGATATATAATTTTTTGGCTGGATTAAATATTGAATTCGACCAAATCAGAGCCCAAATTCTTAGTCATGAGCCATTGCCATCGTTGGAGCTAGCCTACTCTCTAGTTCATTCTGAAGACTTGCGTCGTACAGCCATGATGCTGGCACCCCTTGCTGAAAGGTCAGCGCTTTAGAGCCCCCAACAGATTCCTAGGTATTCCTCTACCCGAGAGCCTGTTTGATGTTAACACTGTGGCAAAGAAAGGCATACTAAGGATACCTGCTGGAAGATACATGGAAAACTTGCTGACTTTGAAGCAAAACGCCGGGAAAAAGGTATACAATAGGCGAAGACCTTTCGCGCACCTCAGGCTCATCAAACTTAAGCTGGTCCTTTTATTAGCCCTTTGCAACACTTCTCTGCCGAAGAAATTTAGACCCTCCGGAATCTACTTCAACCACCTACTGCAGCTACAGATCAATCATCCACGTCTGCCAATCCAGGTTCTTATTTTGTTCAATCAAGTATTCCTCATGATGGTCATTGTGCTTTATATGTCTCTAGTTCTTGGGTTATGGACACTGGAGCTACTGACCACATGACTGGTTCGTTTGAGTTTTTCTATTTTTATTCTCCCTTGTCTGGAACTGATACTGTCAAGGTAGCTGATGGATTCCTTCAGTACCTTCAGCACCCTCCTCCCATTCTGCTGTCAGCGCTCTTCAGCAGTGGCACCATCGTCTTGGGCATCCTTCTTCTGCTATTTTATCTCATTTTTTTCCTAAGTTAATCAAACAATGTAATAAAGACTAGTTATTATGTGAGGCCTGTGTTTTGGCCAAATAGGCTCGTTTTTCTTATTTACCTTCTGGTTCTAAAAGTATCAGTATGTTTGATTTAGTCCATTCTGATGTTTGGGGTTTGGCACGGACTACTTTTATTTTGGCCATCGATGGTTTGGCACCTTTATTGATTGTCACACTCGTACTACACGGGTCTATCTGATGCATCAGAAAAATGAAGTCTTTGAATGCTTCCGCCATTTCCACAATATGAAGACGCAGTTTCAAACCCAATTGAAGATGCTCCTCAGTGACAATGGTAAGGAATATGTTGAAGGAATTTTTCAGCAATACTTGACTGATAACGGGATAATTCATCAGACAAGTTGTGTGGACACCCCTGCCCAAAATGGAGTAGCTGAAAGAAAGAACCGCCATTTGCTTGAAACAGCTAGAGCACTAATGTTTGAGAGACATGTTCCCTCTCAATACTAGAGTGATGCTGTTCTCACTGCGGCTTCCCTAATTAACCGCCTTCCTTCTTGTATTTTGGACAACAAGGCTCCCTTAGACATCTTACTTGGTCCTGATTTCGTCCTTCCTCCGAGAGTTTTTGGTTGTATTTGTTATGCTCGTAACCATCGTTCACCTGACAAACTCGATCCATGGAGATTGAGGTGCATATTTTTGGGGTATTCTGCAACACAAAAATGATACAAGTTTTATCACCCTCCCACTCGTCGGGTCCTTGTTAGTCGAGATCTAATTTTTCATGAACATCTCTCTTATTACTGGTCCCATATTTAGGGGGAGAAAGATACAGTTGAAGATGCAACGGATATACCTGATGTATCGGAAATCATCTAAGAACGACTGCCAGATATAGCTGAATCTTCTGAGCCTTCAACCATTAGGCCACCTTTGCAAGTTCATAGCCGTGCCAAAGATAAGCAAGGAAAGGCCACTACCACACCTGTACGTGTCCCTTCGCCAGTCCTGGATCCAAAAATTGAGTCTACTGAGCCTTCTTCTGGTAAAGAACTTCTTCCCTCTGATTGAACTTCCAATTGCATTTCGCAAAGGTACTAAGACCTGCACCCTACATCCTATTTCAAATTATGTTTCATATTACTCTTTCCCCTTCTTTTCGTGCTTTTGTGTCTTTGCTCTCTTTTGTGTCTGTTCCTTAGAAATGGCAGGATGCAATTATGGATGAAAGGTGGAAATGTGCAATGGTGGAAGAAATGATGGCTTTAAAGAAAAATGATACATGGGATCTTGTTCCACTTCTTGTAGGATCAAGGCCAGTAGGATGTAAGTGGATTTTTATTGTAAAACAGAAATCGGATGGGACTATCGATCGGTATAAGGCTAGATTGGTTGCACGTGGATTTACTCAAACATATGGGATTAACTATTAAGAAACCTTTGCACCAGTGGCCAAAATGACTACCATTAGGGTTTTACTTTCATGTGCTATGCATCACAATTGGGATTTGCAACAGTTAGATGTGAAGAATGCGTTCCTTCATGGAAAACTCACTAAAGATATCTATATGGACTATCCACTGGGTTTCACAGATGATAGAAGTTGAGAAAAAGTTTGCAAGCTGAAGCGGTCCCTATATGACCTAAAACAATCCCCTAGAGTATGGCTTGAGAGATTTAATAAAGCTATGGTAGCGTTTGGCTATGTTCAAAGCAATGCTGATCATACTTTATCATAAAACACTCCTCTAACACTTTTACTGCCTTACTTGTATATGTAGATGACATCATCATTGTTGGCAATAACAACAATGAAATCACAAAACTAAAAGCATTTCTAGGGAAGGAGTTTGAGATCAAGGACCTTGGTAAACTTAGGTATTTTCTTGGGATTGAAGTTGCTAGATCTGCAAAGGACATTTATTCGTCTCAAAGAAAGTATGTTCTTGACCTCATTTCAGAAACATGATTACTTGGGGCTCAACCTTGTGATACACCTCTCGATTCCAATACTAAACTCAGGGAGAAAGAAGGAACACCGACAGACAAAGGAAGATATCAGAGACTTGTTGGCAGGCTCATTTATCTTGCTCACACACTGCCAAATATTGCATTAGCATTAAGTTTGGTGAGCCAGTTTATACACGACCCATACTCTACACATATGGAGGCAGTCTTTAGGATATTGCATTACCTAAAGTTAGCCCCTAGAAAAGGAATTCTGTTATCTCCTAATGACCATTTGAAAATAGAGGCTTATACTGATGCAGATTGGGCTGGAAGTCTAGATCCTAAGTCTATCTCTGGTTATTGTACATTCTTGGGTGGCAATCTGGTAACTTGACGCAACAAGAAACAAAATGTGGTTGCCCAATCTAGTGCAGAGGCAGAATACAGGGCAATGACTCATGGAATATGCGAACTATTGTGGCTATAACAACTATTCAAAGATTTGAAGGTTCTATGTAACCAGTCGATGAAACTATTTTGTGATAATGAAGCAGCCATTAACATTGCTAATGATCCGGTTCAATATGATAGGACAAAACATGTTGAGACAGACCGTCACTTCATCAAGGAAAAGCTGGACAATGGACAAATTCATATTCCTTTTGTCAGATCAGAGGATCAACTAGTAGACATCTTCACTAAAGGACTGCCAGGAAAATCCTTTCATATGTTATTGTCCAAGTTGGGTATGCATGATATATATTCACCAACTTGAGGGTGAGTATTGTAAAACAGACCTATTGTCCAGGTTCAATCTTACCAACTACTGTCCAGGTTCAATGTTACCAATTACTGTCATAGTTGTCAAGGCGACAAGGCGACCCTAGGTGTTGGAGGCAGTCCTGGGCGCCTAGGTGTTGCCTAGGTGACCAAGGCTTTCTTAGTGTATATATATATATATATTTTTTTTTTTTGCCTAAAATATATTTATGTTTATACTTTATATGTTATATGCAATAATGGAAGATGCTACATCAAGAACTAACATTTAACTATTTAATAAACAAAGAATGATTAAAGTATAAAATGTAAGAACTAAAGAAGCATAATTATAATTAAAAAGAAGAAGCACAAAGCAATAAACTAAGAACATAATAGCATATAAAATAAGAAACAAGAGTGCAAGTCTATAATGCACGTAAAGAACTAAAGATGTAAATTACCCATAAATATCATATTATTGTTACCTACTTACCTCCATGATGCTAAAATAAGTGTAAAAACTATATGTACCTCTATTCCTTAGTAGTTCAGTGGCAGAGCAGCCAAATGATATCTGACAGGATGTAGGTTTGATTCCTACACCTACTTGGGGGAGTCAAAAAATCATAAATTATAAATATTAAAAATCTTGCATTAAAAATATATGCAACAAGCCAACAAGATGGGAAATACTGAAATACTCAATAGTTTCAATGTCTAAAATCAACCTAGGTCCTAAGAATGCAATAAACAACTCAATAAAAAAAATCCATAACTAAATTCAAAATTTTTAAGTATCCAACATTAAATATCAGCGAATAGAGAAGGGTCAACTTCTTGTTCTTGCTGCTCCCCTTCTCTATCACCCTCAGACCTCAGACCAAAATCATCCTCAACATCATCATCATCATCATTATTAACATCATCTTCTTCAATATCTTCTCCATCAGAGTCATCTTCAACCAAATCAATTCCCCTCACGACGTGCGTAGACAATGCTGGTAGATGCTTACGCTCTTGTTAGTCTAATGTGCCCTCCAGCAGATGCTGATGCATCCATTGCTCTATCTACATCGCCTCACGTGAGATCATCATGGACCATATCCTCTTCTTGGCCAGTCATCCACTGAGAACTCCAGTCCAAGTCATCTAGCACTAGGGGATCATAAAGTCTTGACTTCTCACGTTTTGCCCTAAACCTTTGTTGAAGACGTCGATTATATTGGACATAGACTAGATCATTCAAACGTTGATGTTCTAGTTTATTCCTCTTCTTGGTATGTATCTGAAATTATAAGCAGTAAAGAATGCCATTCTTCTTTAAAATAGACACAAAAAAATAAAATCTAATATTTAAAAAATAAATTTTGTACTTAGTTTTTAGTACTTACAGATTCAAATGTATTCCAGTTGCGTTCGCAACCAAAAGCAGAGCAACATAGGTCTAAAATAGGGAATGCAATCTTCATAAGAGCTTCAATATCTCCTCCATGTACTGACCACCATTTCACTATGAAATATAAAATACAAATTAAACCATTGTAAATAGTAGTTAAACAATTAAACATCTCTTTTAAAGTCATAAATTACATACAGGGGCTCACAAGATTTTTTTGTCTGATTGCCATTGCCAGTCCAAATGCACCTTCACAATGTTTATAAGTAGATGCCTCCCTAGAAATCTTGTCTTGCAAATTTGGGTCAGGCACCATTCTTGTAAGTTCTTCATTAAATGCACTTTGTATTATTCCCTGTTAACCAACATCATTCTTTGTGTACTCAAAGAATTTCCCAGGATTATGAAACAAAGCAGCAAGATACAAAGGATGCCCTATTTAGCACTCCCAACGCTTCCAAATATATTGACCACTTTTTTCCAAAGTCTTCCTTTATCAGAAAAGTTTAATTGTATCCTTTTTTTTGCTTCTTCCATTGCTAGGCATGGAATACTATGACAACAAAAATATTAAAGTAATCAGGAAGAAACAAGTAAAACCAATTCAACAAGCTGTAAGGGGTGAAATTGAAAGGGACAACGTATAACAATATAAGTAGGAATGATGCAGTCCAAGTTACGCAAGAAGATCAAAGGAAGGAAAATGTCAAAATCAAACCAACAATCAAAAACACTGTTCACGGTACTGTTCACATGAACAGTACCAACAGATTTTTAGAAAGTTTTGTCTTCTTCCTTAATTCAATTAAGTTTGATTTATTTCCATAAAATTAGTCATTAATTTTGTTTCCTAAATTTGTTTTGTTTCCTAAGATTGGTTGTCATATGAGTTAGTTATAGATGTTATTTGTTTTGGAAACTTTCCTAAAAGTTATAAAGGAAAGTTTCTCTTTTTTATTTTTGGACATTCCTTCTAGGAATCGGTCCTTCTATCTTTTGTATTTCCTTTTAGCATTATAAATAAAGAGGAAGAAGATGCTGGCAGAGAGAGTTGGCCAGAGTTTATTATTAAATTCTGGTTGAGCCTCACTGGTTGTGAGACTCAACCGAAACTCCTATTTTGTTTATTCCCGTTTTCAGATAATAGTGGTTTTTCATAAATTCATAACTTCTTCATCCATGGTTGGATCACCTTCAAATTTGGGTATGTTATCAAGCACAACTAGAGTACTTCCCCTGCAAGTTTGAAGACCTTCCAACGGCTGAATCTCAAGATAAGTGAGTTTTTTTTTTTTATAATTTTATAATTTTGGTTTGCTAAAATACCTATTTGAGACCTACAGGCAAGATTGATTTCGATCCCACCCGTTGGATCAAACTCATCTTCTGGGATGTTGTTTCTCATATCCTAATTATCATTGTTTTCAAGTTTGAAGTAGAGTAATTATTTGTCAAATTCAATCATTCTTATATTTTGTTAAAGTGCTAAATTTGGGTTGGACTTTGATAAGATCCTACAGCAAAGAGGGGTAAATGATTTGAATGTGTTGAAAAACCCCCTTTGCCATTAATTGGTATCAGAGCATGGCTGAGGAGAGTTCTAACTTTTCGAATCAGTCCAATAACCTCAATGACCTTGTTAATTTGGTTTTCCAACGATTGAGCAAAATGGATGCTAAGTTAGAAAGCATGGATGAGAGAATGCGTAATTTAGAGGAAAAAAATAATCTTAGGGCTCCCCAAAGAGTCCCTAGAGAAGACTATCAAGATCTACTAGATGACGAGTATAATGGGAGAGTTCTCCGATATGAAATTTCACATAAAGTAAGGATGGATTTAAAAGTATTCCATGGTAGGCAAGACCCCTAAGCCTTTCATGACTGGTCCTTTCATGACTGGTTGTGTGCAT
Organism: Protea cynaroides; assembly: GCA_028583415.1. Taxonomy (NCBI): domain Eukaryota; kingdom Viridiplantae; phylum Streptophyta; class Magnoliopsida; order Proteales; family Proteaceae; genus Protea; species Protea cynaroides. Next base: position 43,360,249 of record CM053268.1, read on the forward strand.
TGGATGATTATTTCGATTGGTTTGATCTTCCTGAACCACGAAAATTAAGATTAGCATGATCCAAACTTATGGGGGATGCCCGAGAGTGGTAGCGTCATAATGAATATAGCCTAATGCGAAAACGGTTGGAACCCACTACTTGGGAAGAGATGAAAGAAGACTTAAAAGAAAAATATTTGCCAAGATCCTTCCAAAGAAGGCTACATGACCAATTGAATAGCCTTCGTCAAGGAACCATGAGTGTGGAGGATTATGTATATCAATTTAACGTGAAGGTAGTACCAAAAACTCCAATACCTTCAACCATTCTAGGAGCATTAGTGGCTGAAGTCAAGGAAAACGAAGATCAGGTTTCACAAATCCATGATGACAAAGGTGAGACCAACATTGATGTTCTTACTGTAGCAATTTGCATTGAAGAGGTTGTAGTTGAAGACCAAACTGGTTACAATGTGGATGATTTTACTCAAGTCAATGAGGTGGACATATGTGATCTTAATCTTCTTTGTGTAGCTCCATTGACTGATAATGAGATTCACAGTGATCATGAGGCCATAGACGTTGAGGGAGCAACTGTGGAAGACAAAGAGCTAGATGTGGTGATCCCCATGGACACCCACTACACGTTTGAATCTTTTCAAGATATTGAACGTATTGAACTTGTGATACCTCCCCAATATTTTGAAGAGAGTGAACCCAAGGTGGCAGATATTCTTCCAAATTTTCATGCACAACCAGATTTCCAATATCAAAGGAAGATGTATGCCGACCCCGCTGAGCTTATTCTTCACCATTACAAAACTCTTGTACGAGTTTATTTTAAGTGGGGGGGAGCTGATGCAGTCCAAGTTACGCAAGAAGACCAAAGGAAGGAAAATGCCAAAATCAAACCAACAATCAAAAAACACTGTTCACAGTACTCTTCACGTGAACAGTACCAATAGATTTTTAGAAAGTTTTGTCTTCTTCCTTAATTCAATTAAGTTTGATTTATTTCCATAAAATTAGTCATTAATTTTGTTTCCTATTTTTGTTTTGTTTCCTAAGATTGATTGTCATATGAGTTAGTTATAGATGTTATTTGTTTTGTAAACTTTCCTAAAAGTTATAAATGAAAGTTTCTCTTTTTTATTTTTGGACATTCCTTCTAGGAACCAGTCCTTCTATCTTTTGTATTTCCTTTTAGCATTATAAATAAAGAGGAAGAAGATGCTGGCAGAGAGAGTTGGCCAGAGTTTATTATTAAATTCTGGTTGAGCCTCACTGGTTGTGAGACTCAACCGAAACTCCTATTTTGTTTATTCCCGTTTTCAGATAATAGTGGTTTTTCATAAATTTATAACTTCTTCATCCATGGTTGGATCACCTTCAAATTTGGGTATGTTATCAAGCACAACTAGAGTACTTCCCCTGCAAGTTTGAAGACCTTCCAACGGCTGAATCTCAAGATAAGTGAGTTTTTTTTTTTTATAATTTTATAATTTTGGTTTGCTAAAATACCTATTTGAGACCTACAGGCAAGATTGATTTCGATCCCACCCGTTGGATCAAACTCATCTTCTGGGATGTTGTTTCTCATATCCTAATTATCATTGTTTTCAAGTTTGAAGTAGAGTAATTATTTGTCAAATTCAATCATTCTTATATTTTGTTAAAGTGCTAAATTTGGGTTGGACTTTGATAAGATCCTACAGCAAAGAGGGGTAAATGATTTGAATGTGTTGAAAAACCCCCTTTGCCATTAATTGGTATCAGAGCATGGCTGAGGAGAGTTCTAACTTTTCGAATCAGTCCAATAACCTCAATGACCTTGTTAATTTGGTTTTCCAACGATTGAGCAAAATGGATGCTAAGTTAGAAAGCATGGATGAGAGAATGAGTAATTTAGAGGAAAAAAAATAATCTTAGGGCTCCCCAAAGAGTCCCTAGAGAAAACTATCAAGATCTACTAGATGACGAGTATAATGGGAGAGTTCTCCGATATGAAATTTCACATAAAGTAAGGATGGATTTAAAAGTATTCCATGGTAGGCAAGACCCCTAAGCCTTTCATGACTGGTCCTTTCATGACTGGTTGTGTGCATTGGATGATTATTTCGATTGGTTTGATCTTCCTGAACCACGAAAATTAAGATTAGCATGATCCAAACTTATGGGGGATGCCCGAGAGTGGTAGCGTCATAATGAATATAGCCTAATGCGAAAACGGTTGGAACCCACTACTTGGGAAGAGATGAAAGAAGACTTAAAAGAAAAATATTTGCCAAGATCCTTCCAAAGAAGGCTACATGACCAATTGAATAGCCTTCGTCAAGGAACCATGAGTGTGGAGGATTATGTATATCAATTTAACGTGAAGGTAGTACCAAAAACTCCAATACCTTCAACCATTCTAGGAGCATTAGTGGCTGAAGTCAAGGAAAACGAAGATCAGGTTTCACAAATCCATGATGACAAAGGTGAGACCAACATTGATGTTCTTACTGTAGCAATTTGCATTGAAGAGGTTGTAGTTGAAGACCAAACTGGTTACAATGTGGATGATTTTACTCAAGTCAATGAGGTGGACATATGTGATCTTAATCTTCCTTGTGTAGCTCCATTGACTGATAATGAGATTCACAGTGATCATGAGGCCATAGACGTTGAGGGAGCAACTGTGGAAGACAAAGAGCTAGATGTGGTGATCCCCATGGACACCCACTACACGTTTGAATCTTTTCAAGATATTGAACGTATTGAACTTGTGATACCTCCCCAATATTTTGAAGAGAGTGAACCCAAGGTGGCAGATATTCTTCCAAATTTTCATGCACAACCAGATTTCCAATATCAAAGGAAGATGTATGCCGACCCCGCTGAGCTTATTCTTCACCATTACAAAACTCTTGTACGAGTTTATTTTAAGTGGGGGGGAGCTGATGCAGTCCAAGTTACGCAAGAAGACCAAAGGAAGGAAAATGCCAAAATCAAACCAACAATCAAAAAACACTGTTCACAGTACTCTTTCCGTGAACAGTACCAATAGATTTTTAGAAAGTTTTGTCTTCTTCCTTAATTCAATTAAGTTTGATTTATTTCCATAAAATTAGTCATTAATTTTGTTTCCTATTTTTGTTTTGTTTCCTAAGATTGATTGTCATATGAGTTAGTTATAGATGTTATTTGTTTTGGAAACTTTCCTAAAAGTTATAAATGAAAGTTTCTCTTTTTTATTTTTGGACATTCCTTCTAGGAACCAGTCCTTCTATCTTTTGTATTTCCTTTTAGCATTATAAATAAAGAGGAAGAAGATGCTGGCAGAGAGAGTTGGCTAGAGTTTATTATTAAATTCTGGTTGAGATTCAACCGAAACTCCTATTTTGTTCATTCCCGTTTTCAGATAATAGTGGTTTTTTCGAAAATTCATAACTTCTTCATCTATGGTTGGATCACCTTCAAATTTGGGTATGTTACAAGCACAACCTAGAGTACTTCCCCTCCAAGTTTGAAGACCTTCTAATGGTTGAATCTCAAGATAAGTGAGTTTTTCTATAGTTTTATAATTCTAGTTTACTAAAATATCTGTTTGAGACCTACGGGCAAGATTGGTTTCAATCCCACTCGTTGGATCAAGCTCATCTTTTGGGATGTTGTTCCTCATGTCCTAAGGATCATTGTTTTCGAGTTTCGAAACATTTTATTGGATAGATATAATGTAGAGTAATTATTTGTCAAATTCAATAATTCTTACATGTTAAAGTGTTAAATTTGGGTTGGACTGTGATAACATCCTACAACAAAGATGGCTAATTGATTTGAATGTGTTGAAAAACCCCCCTTTGCCATCAAGGAAAGCAGTAAAATACGGTATGATCATGTAGGGAAAAAAAAGTCATTGCAAAGAATGAAAAAAAAAAGCATTCGGACTTAGGCTGCAGCAGACTAAACTAATAGAGAAGATGGAAAAAAAAAGTCATTGCAGAGAATATAAAAAAGTCATTGCAAAGTTGCAGGCTGCAGCAGACTAGCAGAGAAGAAAAAATAAAATAAAAAAAGCATTCAGACTTGTAGGCTGTAGTAGACTAGTAGAGAAGAGAAGAGAACTTGCAGTGAATGAAAAAAAAATGTCGTTGCAGACAGAATGGAAAAAAAAAAAAAAAAGCATTCGACAACAACTGAACAAGAAGAAGAAGAAAAAAAAAAAAGCATCTGCAGTTGCAGAGGTCGATGCAGAGAAGAAGAAGATGGAGGAAAAGAAGAAGAAGGAAGAAGTGGAGGAGAAGAGCTCAGTCGACAATCGAAGAAAAAAAAAATAGAGCGTTGCAGGAAAAAAAAAACATTCGGACTTGAAGAAGAAGGAGAAACCATTGAGACTTGAAGAAAATAAGAAGAAAAAGGAAGGAAGGAAGAAGAGCTTAGTTGACGATCGTAAAAAAAAGAAAAAGAAAAAAGAAAAAGGAGCATTGTAGAAAAAATAAAAAAAACCATTCGGACTTGATGAAGAAGAAGAAGAAGACAGAAGAAGAAGAAGTAAAACGACATTGGAAAAAAAAAAAACCTCTCGGTTAAGGGTCAACGCAGGAAGAAGAAGAAGAACAAGCATTCTACAAAATAAAAATATAAATTTACATTCTAATCTAAATCACATACCTGATTAAAGAAGTTGATGCGGTCCACTAGAAGAACCGAAGAAGAATAGTTGAGGATTGAGGAAGTGAAAGTTGCAGCAACCTAATTGTCATTGGAAGAGGAGAAGAGGAACAGTCGAAAGAGTTCGACTCTTTTCTGGATTTTTGTCTTTCTATTTTCCCATTCGTGTATATATATGATTTCATGTATAGGTTACAATATATTAGTGTACACCACACCAATCAAAAAGGCAAGTTTAGAATCTAATTTAAAAAAATACAAAAAATTAATAATCCATTAATCAGATATCACTGATTCCATGTATTGGTGTACTATATATTATTGTACACAAAACCAATCTAAATATTAGGTTTAGAATCTAAATTAAAAAATTACAAATAATATGAAAACTCTATTTTATATAAGGCAGCCGCCCAAGGCAACGCCTAGGCGTCACCCAGCCTTCTAAGGCGGCCTTTCTAACTTCAACAAGGCACCTGGTCGCCTAGCTTATATTTTCCCGCCTGGATGCCTAGGCGACGCCTTGACAACTATGACTACTGTCCAGGTTCAATGTTACCTACTCTCATCTACCATTCTTCTATATTTGTAATCTTTCTCATCTATAAATACAATAGACCTCTGTCTATTCAGGACAAGTCAAACCATTATCAACAAAATCTAAAATTTAAGTCCCCTTTTCATTTCTCACTCCAAAACCATATCCTCCATGTACACCTTCATAACCTCTGCGATCTCTCCTACATGTCCATTCAGATCACCCCCCGTTATAATCTTTTCTCTTTGTCTAAAACATTGCATTAGTTCATCCATGAGTTCTCAAAATTGTGGTTTACTGTTCGCATCCAATCCTACTTGGGGTGCGTAAGCATTAATTATATTGACTATCTCTTTCTCCATCACTAACTTGATGACTATAATCCTATCACCGTATCTTTTAACATCTACTTCATCATTCTTTAAATCTTTATCTACTATTATACCTACTCTTTTGCTATTATTTTTATCCCCTGTATACTGAAGTTTAAAGTCATCCAACTCCTTAGATTTTTTACCCTTCCATCTAGTCTCTTGAATGCAAGCTATGTTAATCCTTCTTCTCCTCATAACATCTATCAATTCTAGATTTTCACCCGTAGATCGTATGTTCGAAGATGCCAATCTAATCCTACGCTTATGGACTAGCTTCTTTACCCGCACTCGTCCACGGTGCGAGAACCCTTGCATATTTATCACCGCATCGGGTGCCAATGCAACAGGGAACCGAATCCTCTCCTCCACGGCTCCCCGGTTCCCACCCCATCCAACCGTTGGAGGGGGTTGGAGTTTGAGCCGGCTCACCCCTCCAACGGTTGGATGGGGTGGGAGCCGGGGAGCCGTGGAGGAGAGGATTTGGACGCATGCAACAGCCCTTGCCTATTTGTTACCGCATTCAGACAATGCGGCGGCCCTGCCCATTTTTCGCTACACCAGGGGCTAGATGTAACATGATGTTTACGGAGAACGCCTTTGCACTTTTTTGATTATCTTTTGTTTGTGAATCCATGTAAAGGGTTTGGCTAGGTTTTTGGTGGTGCTGGTTGCCAACCTGACGCACCAACCCTGCTCCTTTATCTTGGCTTGGGACTGGCAGCATAACACTGGTGGAGTTATTCAATGCGTGACAAGTTAAAAAAAATATATAATGATTTCATTTCATATAGTTTTTCCAAATAACCGAAGTTCAATTCTTGATGACCACATTTTGATGGGTAGTTTGGGTTATTTTGACAACTAAATCATTTTTTCTAGAATTTTGTTCGTTCATTATGACAGATAACTATGGTATCTCAACAAAGAGAAGAATCTTCTATTTAGAGAGAATACTGATTACTGATAGTTCTTCTGTTGGTTTTTCAGAAGGTCCTGCTTAACCACTTTCTTGCTAATGGATGATTTTCGCAAAATAGTCCAACAACTCGTCTACTGGCAGAAGACTTCAAATGTGTATTAATATATAAGGGAAAACTGTTTCAAATACAATGCCCATTTTTATCTTATCCACCATCAGACTAGACCTTGATGCAGGCATTAGAGGTCCTAGCTAGGAAAAATGGTTTACTGCAGATATATTTTGACTGCTGTGATTAGGTAAGCTATACAAATGGCTGCCCAAAGGCTTAGAACTATTGAACATTTGAATTTGAGAAGCGATGAAAGTAACACCATGCGTGTCATTAAGCAAAAGTGCCTTGCTTTAGGGAGTGTTGAGGACATTCTCATTGTAGATACAAGAGTGTTTCTGATAATTTGTGAATGGGTAGTTCTCACTGGTCCACAGTAAAGTTTTGAGAATTATTTCTGACAGCTATAAGTAGTGGATTGAAACTGCGAAGTTTGCTTTTATTAAAGTTGCTTAAAAGGTCCAAACTTGAGTAATCACAAGACCAATTACCTAGTTAGCACACGACCCTGCCAGTCTTCTTCGGTATCTAGATCAGTGAAGAAACAGCTTTGGGTACATACGACAGGAAATTAAATGGTCATGGTCCTCAATAGTGTGTGAGAGAACATTGCTAAACATTCCAAAACAGTCTCAACTAAACCCTGCAGTAGGTCTCTGTAAGCCTATTCAGGGGAGATTCTGATAAGCAAATATTAGACATAGGCACCACTCCTGTGTTGAGAACAGAGGGTCATGCAGAAAATAATCCATTAGCACTTGAAGTCCATGCCATCACCCACCATATTATATAGGTCTACTTTTATAGAATTCCATGTTGATTTCTGTGGTTTTGAAGCTGGTGATCCTCTTCCATTTTTCATCAAGGTTTGAACCAAAATGAGCTTGTATTTGTCAGAGTTGAGATTTCTGTGGTACTTAGAGAAAGGAAGATAGACAATATGGATGTTTAAGACTGTTCGTGAGATTTTTAAGGTCAGGGTAATAAAATGTTAAAAAATAAATAAATAAATAAAAGAAGTGGCTGAAACTAAAAATATGCAAATATGTTGGTTAAGTAATCTTTGGAATATGACTTTTCGTTGTTTTGATTTCCTGACCTTATATTCTACCCAATGGAGGTGCTAACAATCTATGATATGTGTGCAGGTTAGATTTGTTGGCCTGACAATATATTGTTTCGATATCTTTCAGGCTGGCTTTCCTACCACTTTGGTAACTTTATTCTGTGGATCTTTTGATAGATTCCTAGTAATGAGGAAAGAATTTCTAGATCTGAAAGCCTTAAGCATGCCCTTTACTTTTCCCATTATTCTACTTTTTGTGTTTATTCAATTTTAACTGTTGAGATCGTTGCAGGAATTAACTTAATAGGCCTTTCTAGGCACCCTAGAATCCTGAATCAAGGCTTCCCTATCTGATGGTAGATTGTCTGAGAGTGTTGTGGTTGTTGATGTTTGCCATTTCTGTCATCTTTCCTTGAGATACTCTTGATTTTGTCCTTTTCATTTGGGTTCTTTGAAAGGAGTGTTCTGATAACATGCCCTGGCAGGGATCTTGGCTTTCTCTTACTGGGTGGTTGATGCAAGCAGATGCAGGAGGTTTCTGGAGAACGGGGAGGTTACCTTCATGGGCGAGGGGGTACTGCCTCTCTCTCTCTCTCTAGGTGGCACTTCTTACTATACCTGTATTCTAAACTTTATTTTAACTAACTGCTGCAGCTTTGGACAGCGATGACTTGCTCTATCTTAAGGAACAGATGGAAGCTGAGGAGGATGCTGAGCGTCTTCTTCGCCGCACTGAGAAGCGGGCGTTCGCAGCATTTAAAATATCCTTGAGGACCCCTTTACATATGTCATATCTTTTAACTTGAAATATTTCACTTCGGTTCAGTTTGTTTGCAAGGGAAATTAAAAGAAGGGGAAGTGAAAATTTTCAAACCTAAAATGGAAACTTTTAGTCATTACCTAACATTATTATATAAACTACTTAAATTTCTTACCAGATTTAGTGATACTTTTTAGATGTAATTTTTATTTTACATTTGACATGCTAGAGTTTTGGATGCAAAGTAAAATGAAAGTTAACAACCAACTATGGAATGATTTGGAGTTATGTGATAATCATGTGCTGTAATTATCACAATAGTTTTTTTTTTTAAAATTTCACTTCTCTCCCCTTTAATTTCCCTTGCAACCAAACAGAGCCTTCAAGATGAGATTAGTTAAAATAAATAGAATGCTATTATGTGTGAGTGGGGTCACTGTATAGATTATCCAGCCATAATGACTCCTTGTGGGATGAAACTTGCATTTCAATTACGAACTTTTGATAGTCTCATCCCTTGATTTCTCTGCTGCCCCAGAGCGGAGAACCTTTCCCTTCTGAATTTATCTTGTTCTTCCTTAAGTCACTAGACACAAAGCTGCTAGTTTAGTGGATTCTTCACCTGTGCTGGTGCCTTTACCCCTACGTTTGGAGTCCAAGCCGAAGAGTGGGATCAGGTACAATTTTCCTCTTGTTTACCCTGCATGCTTTTAGTATCCATTTCTGTGACTGACTTTGGTTATCAATTTACTCATGAAAATGAAGGCAACAAGATCTCCTAAAAAACATTGTGGAGATCAGACCGAAGCGACCCAAAGTGTCGAGTGAGTCAAGTCTGAACTGTGGAACTGCCCCCGTTTCTACGGCCTCCACTTCAATGAGTGGGAAAAAGGAATTAGTTCCAGATAAAGAGATTCATCCATCAAGGCTAAGCAAAGGAGAAGTGGATAGCAAACCAGAGAACCCTCTTAACAGCTTACTGGGTTTATCTTATGAAGCTTCTGATGATGAGGAAGATTAAGTGGAGAACTTATGGTGTATATTGGTGCAGCATGTCTTTATGGGTATATAGTGGTGCAACATTTGTCTCTAACGACTGTTTTTAGAGAGTACCTGCTTATCTGAGTAATTTTCTGAAGATAGAGCACACTTTTTTTTCTGGTGCTAGACAGAGCATACTATTGAGGAAAAAGTGAAGGTACTAACTACTAAGAAAATTTCACATTGAATTTTTTTTCCTCCCACACAAGGAATTAATTACAAAAAAAACAAAGACTATAACCCAGAGTTTTTATTATTATTTTTATGAAATATCACTGGTTATAACGAAGTTCATGAACAATTATAAAGGAAACAATTATAAAGGAATTTATTCTTTATAATACTGCTGAACCCATTTTTTTTTGTCTCCTTATCCTTCAATTAGCGCTTAGATCTTTCTCAAGGTTCCTGCAGATCTTGTTAGGGATTTTGCAATTTTTGCATCTACGATGGGTTATAGGGGCACTACCGCATGATCCATTACTCCACCATTGCCACTTCGTTGAAAAATAAACTCTTCAAAGGACATCCACTAAAACTGCCAATTCCATGATCTGCCCTTGCCTTGATTTTCTTTCCAAGTCACTTTTTTTTTTGAATATACGAAGGGTCACTGGCCAAAGTGGAGTAGAGGATAGAGGAGGCCAAAATGGAGGAGGATAGAGGATGCACGAGACCTGTACCTCAGTCATGCTTCAACAACACAAGGCGTTTCCACGAGCCAAGCGGGTATCTTCATTGGTGAGATCAATGAGAATGTAATTTGGTTCCTTCCAAATACCTATTGTGGAATATGAAAACTACGGTAATTGATCCTATCCTTTTTGGAATGGCTATTTTAATTCTACTATTGCAAATTTCTAACAAAGATCACATTTTAGAGCATGTGTATCGTGGCAAATAGAATTTTGGCTTTGGAACCAGGAAAAAGAGTGGAAATGGTTGGTACCATATTCTTTTTAGCAGTATGAACAGGGGAAAGAAAGATTGTGGCATAGCCATGCAGCCCCTGCAGTCCCATGTGAACCGTTGGATTGCATTGACTGCACATGTAGATGTGCTCTCAATGGTCCAGATGCGGCTGCAGGGGCTGCACAGCTGCAGGGAACCCAAGCCCCTAAGAATTGAGATGATTTGGTGAAGTCTACGTACCAAAAGCTAGAGATCGACATTGACACAAGAATTCATGATAGTGCAAATTAGAAAAATACTGTGTGATTGAAAAGAAAAGTAAAATTTCATTCAAAAGCCCCATTTCTTTTAAGTCGTCGATTTTACTTTAATTTGTTTAACTACCTCTCTTGCCATATGATGTGTCAAATTTGCACCGCATTTACATTCATCACCATCGACAGCTTCCAATGCCATTCCGGACTGCTCAATTTGAGACGAGCCAGACCCCTTCTCCCATAATCCTCCTGTACCACACACATCCCTATGCAAACAAATACCGTACCTGCATCTCTACTTTAACATTGACATAAATATCCTTTAACCATTGACATTCTATTGGTTGCTGTGTCAATCCCACCTAGACCGGCCGTGAGCAAGCACATCTTCAGTGAGGACAATAGTTTGAAATCAAACCCTTGCTATGATAGGTCCTAATCCTTTCTGACCATGAGAAACATTATAATAAATCGCATCTATTTTTGTCTTTTTAAATTTCCTTGGTACGGAAGACAAGCTCGTGTGCCAGTTGTTACTTGTTATAGCGTTGGAGGATCAGCATCAACATATACATCCGATACCTCCTGATACTAGCTGAGGTCCCAGAGCACTTGGTCAAATCGGCTTGGGATTGGCATTGACCACCTTCAAAATTCCAATTTTAACTGATTCTAGGTCAGGATTTCAAAGCTCAGTTAGAATCAAACACAATTTGTCGAGTCAACTGCGGATTGTCATCAATCAACTGATCTGATATTTTCCCTGATCCTCGCTGAGTACCTCCAAGCCTCTGCCAGGGAATGCTTGACTCTTATACAAAGTACATTAGGTTCCCACTTCTTTGCTTTCAAGAGGGAGAACACTTTGTTGGTTTGATGTATTCCATCGTGACTGAATCATGTAAAGACCATTTAGTTTTGTTCATGGTTTGAAAGAACTAATTGTCATATTATCAGAGCTAATCTTAACAATAGTTTCAGTTTTCCAAACCACCGGATAAAATTTAACTTGTAATTGCACGGTACAATTGATGTCATGATTCTAATGTGCCATCTGGTGACAAAGCACCTCCAACATTTCCACGAGGGAGATGTACACTTTCCTTGCCCTGGTGGAAAACCTGTACAGACCTCTAATTTTATGGGAGTGAACTCAGAAGTTGTTAATCAAAAGAATTGAACAGCCAAACACCAGGTCACGCACCAAACATAAAGTGGAACAGAGATCCAAAATACATGAAGATGAGCTCTGGAGAAGGCAAATTTGAATTGCAAACTTGAATTCCAAACAGATACGAAAAACAATAACGGGGATTCCAAGAACTAAGCATCATACCGTGAACACTTGCTCTTTGTGGAAGATAAATTTTCTCCACTTTGGTGCTAGAGGATTCAAGTCATCAGGAGGCTGGATCCTGTCAATCAATGATAGGCTACTTCTGTCTTGACGGAATAGTTAATGAGCATTGAATGTTGTCATAAAACTGCATCAAGGATCAATCTTGGCTTTCAACCTATGAAGAATCTAGTTCAAAGGTGTGAAAAATTCAACATCATCGTAAACATGAGGTAAATAGAACACAAAGTTTCATAGAATCATATCGTGTTAGACAAAGTGACAACCCCAAATCTTTGTTGCCAAAGAGATTCAAGGTAAAAGTAAATGAAAAAAGAAAGCAGACTTCTCAATGGTCCCTTCCGTTTACTTCACTTTAGACAATAGGTAGGTTTTGTTCATGCAAGAATCAAAAGATATGTCATCATTGCATATGGAGGGGAAGAGTATCTGCACATATATCCACTACCAAGACAACAGGTAGGTTTTTGTTCATGCAGGAATAAATTTTTTTAGTGCTGAAACCTTCACATTTTCCTACTTTTAGGACAATGTAAATTATCACCACTGACTCTTCAGTGTTGCCAATAATAATCGTCTACCCGGAAAAAAAAAGCGTCTTGCCAATAATAATCAAGGGGAAACCGAAAAACTCCCACATTGGGTTTAGCCAATAACAATCAAAAGTACCAGACAGAAGATCCTCTATATGCTAATGTATTCAGGAATTGAATCGGCACTTAGATAATTGACAGAGGGTTAATAAAAATGAAATAACATGAGCAAGAACATTGAACATAAAACTCTACAACTCTAACATGTTTCTAAAGTCTGCAAAAGCAAGCACCCAATCAGCTTCCCCACTTCCATCAGAACCAACATTAGATTTACCTGGCTACCAGAAATTATACATCTTTGACCAAATACAGATCTTTGATAGAAATTAAATAAACATAGGTACAAACATAACTAAACATGGGTAATCTTTATCTGAAATTTTAAATTTTCCTATTCCTGTAATGCTATTAGAGAGTTTTCACGTACTTCCATAAATTTCCATAAAATACTTCCTGTTCCACTGGGACCAATGTTCATATCAAACCACAAATGCTGGATCCTAGTTGGTTGTGCAGTTTTATGCCCTTTGCAGCACCTGGATTTTCATGAGTATTCTACAGAATTAGCCCCCAAATTCTATACGCAGACTCATTTCTACTTTTATGTAGGTTAACACATCAACTGTGAACTACAACTGAGACAATACTAACAAATATCAATTCAATAACAGTTCTAGAACAACTCTCATACATTAAGATAAAACTATTATCTAATTTATCTCCATATAGAGGGCAACAAAATACTCTCATAAAAGAATTTCTTCAAAACACACTTCACAGTCGTTTGTTATTATCGACAGAGCATAGTTTTTATGATTTTCATTTCCATTGGCTGGGTTACCATCCATATTTTCTAGCTAATGGTTTAGACAAAGGACCGACCAAGTTTATCTCTGGGTGATGCGGGATCTGGGTTGAGGAAACCCTAATTGATTCCCTAGTAGGCCCACCCAAATAATAATCAACTCAAAGTAATAATGCTAGTGGCAGATTTGTAATTAAATAAAAAATTCAACCAGTGGTGGCAAATTGGTAAATAATCAGAAGTTGCAATAGCTTAAGAAACCAAACAAGACCTTATAATGAAACTGGAATTTAAATAATAACTCAAGGACAATTCTAGAAATAAGATTATGAAGAAGGGTTAAATAAATGAAGTAATAAAGATCAAGGGAGCTTTCTGGAATTTCTGGAAAATTGTTTCTTCTTCAAACTCACGATAGGCACAGGAGGCGGAAACCAGATTTAGGTTGAAGAGGAAGAAGTCCTTCAGTTCAAGCCCAATTGAGTTATGGTCTTAAGGGATGGTCCAGTTCTGTCAGCCCTACAGCAAGCCTGTGATTATCACTGAGAAACAGCGAAGGAAAGAGAGTCTTTTAGATTTGAAACAGATCTGGTGATAGGAGGGAGAAAAATAAGCTGCAGGTTTTGATTCCCACTGAGAAAGGAATCGGTTGGGGGGTGAAACTCCAGGGTTGATGTCACCTAGGGGTGTGGAAGATATCCCCAAGGTTTCAGGTTGAGAGGACGAGGGATGAGGGAGAATGATGGCTTTCCATTGGGGCTGGTATTACTGCCCAAAACAGGGTAACAGTAGAAGAACAGGGGAAGGGAAGAAGAAGGAAGAGGAAGAAGGGAAGGAGGGAGAAAGGAAGAAGGGGGAAACCAGTCTAAGGAGCAGACGGTTCCTGGTCGCAGCGACGAAGGAGAGAGAGAGAGAGAAAAGAAAGAGAGCACTCAATTTCTGCCCGCATGCAACCAAAACCACTTTTCAATTCATTCTTCCAAATTTCTTCTCCCTTTGAATGGTGTTCAGTTACATATATTTAAAGGAAAAGACATAAAACTTAACAAAAATAAAAATGACTGAAATGGAAATCCTAATCTTAGATATCCTAATAACTTACCAAACCTATGGTTGCCTATTATGACAAGAAGAAAACTAATTTAAATACTTAAAATAAAATCCTACCTAAATGTTTCATCTAAATTCCTAAAAATAAAAGATTACAATAATTCCAATTGAATCCTAGAAAGATTCTAATCCATGCCCATCTTAGCTTGTGGGCCTGTTGCTGCATCACTGGGTTACCATCCATATTTTCTAGCTTATTACGTTGTGCCAGGTCACCGTTGACCCCATTATAGGTTTCTTTTTGGGGGTGCTCAAACTTTGAAAGCCGTGTAATTATCAAGTCAGGACTCAGAAACTTAATAGAATCCGTGTAGTCAACAAAATAATATGAACCGGGAAATTTTGGAGCTATTCTATTTTTATTTCAACATTTTCTAAGGAAATGAGACCGACCTCACAACTTCCATAGTGAACGTAACAATTCTGCTGGGATGAACTCCAAGACACACGCTGCTAGAAAAGCATCCACATGTAGCAGGTCATGGAATCCAGTTGAATTAAAAATCCAGTTTGCATTACTAAAGCCTTCAAAAGGATACACCATTCGAAGTGGAATTAAGTCCAAGTACTAGCCAACTCTAACTATGGATGTCCTGTGTTCTGTTATGTACAGGGACTTTTAGTGCATCTACATAGTCCTCCAACAATATAAGCAGTATCACTTCTACAGTTCATCCACATACGAAAAAACTAGAAAGTGTACTATAGTGGTCTCAAGAACACCATTTGATTCTTTTCTTAGGGTGGGCGAAGAAAGTTACATTCCAAGAATAGCCGAGCAGCTCTAGAACCCACAGTCCTTATATTAGGAGTCCTTGTAGAACCTTTGCAAGAGAGTGCCCTAATACCATAATAATCATCTCCTATTCTCTCTAGCAGTCTTTTGATTGAAGTTGCGGGTGACACATAAATGCAGTCATTTCAAGGGACTGTTCTATCCTTGAACCAACAATCAACTACACAAAGCACCAACAAAGAAATCAGGTTAAAAATTGGTGAATCTGCCATGCCTCAGCATAAACTATAGCAAGTTAGCAACTGATAGATCGTTATTGCTGCAAAAAATGACAGTTGAGTTTTACCCCCTACAAATGAGTGGAATCATTTTCCATTTGGTCATAATTCAGATTTTATTTGTTCCTTTGCAACCAATCTCATAAAGTAAAAAATTTCTTATAAGCAAGAAGGTACTGAGTGAGACGCCTGACATCATCACCGGGATGGAAAACTTGTTAAACGTCTATACCTAGATTTTGAGAATAAGTAATGCCATTCATATTCCTCATTCGGTATCCAGATTTCCAGATTTTATCTAAACCTGAGCATCTTAGCATGCAGTCGAAGCATATCTAAGCATCTCCAACACAGGTGTACTTATATGATTCCTTCTGATGCCCAACAAAAAGAGACATTTACCCAAATACATTAGATTATAGCATCCCTGCATGATGGGATTTTATGGTAACAGTGTTCTTAAAATTATGATACTGTGAAGTTTCTTGGATAGATTTTCCTGTGTCCTAAATTTCTTTCCTTTTTTATTTTTTTTGGGTCACGTGAAAAAGCATGGATTGACTGATGCCTTCAAAACCCAAGGAAACTTGAGCCAAAATAGAGGAACAGCACCTTGTTTCAAAGAATGATACAGTGGGCTTGGGTTTCCTGCAGCCGTGCAGTCCCATCCGGGCCGTTGAGAATGCATCTACATATGCACCAATTGAATCCAACGGCCCTGATAGGGCTGCAGGGGCTGTATGGCTGCAGAGGATCCAAGCCAATGATACAGTATACACTAGATTCAGCATATTAAAATCTTTTAAATTGTATTTCTGAGGCAAAACTCATAACTATCAGTGAGAGCTTATTGTACACACAAATTTGAGATTTCACATAGACAGAACAAGGACACAGATGCGAGCTCCAGATCTCATTGTATACTTTTGCATAAAAAGTAACATTACTAAAATATGAAAACTTTTAAAAATTCCAAGATTCAAGATTACCTCGGTAATAAGGTTACTTTTTTCTCCATAAGTTCATGAAACCATCTGCAAAAGATTTAAGATTTCTCCAAATTGCTGATCTGTTTTGCAACTGGTCTTCTTCATTTTCTTTTCTAATGATGTCCCTGGCCAACAATTAGCAGATAACATTAAGGTTCAAGTAATACTGATGAGGACATCCCAGCAGTTTTCAGCTAGGAGCAGTAGCAATCAGCTTTTGATTTTATTTTAATTTTTATAGTTCTATTTATTTTATGTTATGTCATTTATTTCAGTTATGTCACTCCTGTTATTTTTATTTCAGTGAGTTCTTTTTTATTTATTTTACAGCATGTAAACAACCCCTGTTCAATGTTCACATGAACAATTTCCCCTTAGGCAGTTCCCCAACCCCCAACAGTTTTCCCTGTAGGCCTTTTAAGGTCATTTTCTGAAACCGAAATTATGCAAGATGAAATAAATGATGAAGAATTTTCTCTCTATCTACTGTAAGTCTCCTCTCTCTCTCTCTCTCTCTCTCTCTCTCTCATCCCCTCTTAAATTCTCTTTCTTCCCCCCTCCTCTGAACTATTTCCCCATTTCTGTTGTTTTCATGAGCTATATCAGCACTGAAATTTCCCCCTAAGACATTCTCTTGATACTTTCTCTGTCTTTGAAATTTCTGATAATAGTTAGTCAGCAAATTTAGAGGGCGAGCCTTGGTGTGACGGTAAGGTTGTCATATTGCAACCTGATGGTCACGGGTTCGAATCCTGGAAACAGCCTCTCCACATTGTGGAGGTAAGGCTGCGTACATTCTGCCCTCCTCAGACCCTGCAGTAGCGGGAGCCTCGTGCACTGGGACGCACTTTTTTAGTTAGCCAGCAAATTTCTATTCATGTTCAATTTGTTTTCTTCTGTCTATCTTTATTTCCTCTTACTATTAGCCATATATTGCTCTCTTTTTGTTCCTGTTCTGTTTTTCTGTTTCTGTTGACAGCATCCTTGTTGACAGAGTTCTGACCTACCCCTTTGATATATAGCTAAACTGGCTAGTGTTATATTTCCTCTATATTGAGTTGTTACTGAATCACATGAAACTGGTTTCTTATGCATTAAAACATAACTGTTAATATTTTAGGAGTATTGAAATTTCATGCATCAGAACTTGACAAATGCTACTTATGAAATGTCAAAGTTTTCCATCTCAAAAGTTCGAACTAGTAAGTAGAGGGACTTTCACATATATAAGATATCCAAGGTTCTAGTCTTTAAGCAATGTGGGATTATTCCCAACACTTCCCTCACGTGTTGCCCCTCTTTTGGGTGGCAGTACACATGGCATGTGGTCCCTATTTTGGGTAACCGTACGGAGAGAACATGGAGCTCTGATACCAATCATACCATGTTAAGTTTCTATCTCAAAAGTTCGAACTGATAAGTGGAGGGACTTTCACATATATAAGACATCCAAGGTTCCGGTCTCTAGGCAATGTGGAACTATTCCCAACATAAAACTGAGTTCTATGTTACTTTAATTGAACACTGTTGAGCTGGTAAAACAATACTAGGTATATATTGCTCATTGGCTAATAGAATTCAGCTCTAATTTTTAAATGCATGTCATGTATGCTGCTGTTCTTCTGTCCTAGCTAGTCAAATCTTAAATAACTTAATACCTAGCTAGTTGTAAGTGTAGGAAACCTAGAACCCTAGGCTGTCCTATGTCAGTTACAGCCTAGGTTCGAGTGTCTAGCTTCTGGTTAGGAGGATTCCTAGTTGCGTCAACTTTGTTAGTCCACTCATAGTGGTAGAACCTACCAAACTATGTTGAATCCTCTCCCACATGACACTCGAGCAATGGGAAAGGTTGCTTCAACAAAATGAAAAAACCTTGAAAGCCCTTCAAGCAAATCATGAATTGGTCAGAGTTGCCCATGTAGAAAGGATTGTTAATAAGACAGACCGTGAAGTACAAGTTGTTAGCATTCAAACCATTAGCCAAAATGACCAAGCCATCATGGCAAGACTTACTGCCATTGAGACATTTGTCCAAAATTCTGACAAACAGCAAGGCCACAACACACAAGGCATTGGACCAAGGTTTGAAAACCAAAATCCCGCTCTAGAAAATAATGGTAATCAAAGGCATCACAACAACAACTTTAATGGTCATGATAGAGTTGTTAGCCAATAGCCAGTGTAGGACATGTCAAATTACTAAACAACAAAAGCAAAACACTGTTTTATATACTCAACTTCCTGTGTTGCCGCACATCCCTAGCATGGAATTTGTGCTTAGTTTGCCTAAGACCTCGAGAGATCATGATCCTATCTTCGTGGTTGTGGATGGCTTCTCAAAAATGGCACACTTAATTCCATGCTCCAAGACTTCCCAACGCAGCACATACATGACTTGCATGCATGGTTCAAAATCTCGCCGAGATCTCGAAGTTCTCGAACAGATTGAGACAAGATCTCATACGAGATCTGGTCTCAACCAGTCTCAACCAGTCTCGACCAGTCTCGACATTTTCGACCAGTTCTCGACTGGTTTCGACATAATGTATGAATTATAATTGTATGGTCTACTTGACTACTTTAGGTTTTTTGATTATGACAATTAACTAATTAAATGCTATTATGTTTATTCTTCTCCTAAAATATATTTTTATTGGCTCATTTGGCCTTCTCTGATCCTCTACTAGTGTAACATTATGTAAAAAAACCAATATTACCCTAGGTTTAAATCTGAACTTCAAACCGATACTGCCAAACATTGGTGTAAAACCAAACAACCACCATGTGTGATTATTTTTTCAATTTTATTGTTAAAATGTGATTATGTATGCTAAAAGAGTGATTCCTTGAAGTATCAGGCCTTAAAATGACCATTTGAGCCCCGAGACACTTTTTAAGCCTTTGCGGCTTTTTTACTGTGTCTTGATGAGATCTTGAATGAGATCTCAAAAATTTCAATTTCTCAGAGGGTCGAGATACTTTCTGGATTCGAGATTTTGAACCTTGCTCGCATGCAGAGAATAGATGCAGGATAACATTAAATAATGATTAATGTAAATCCAAGTCAGATGTGTACCGACGAATGCAAGAGTTTCAAAAGGGTGAGATGGTGATGGTTAGGATTAGACCGCAACGTTTTGTCAAGGGAAAGTCGAGCAAATTACATGCTTGCAGTGCAGAATCTTCTAGAATTCCTAAAAGAGTGGGAGCTAATGTAATGTCTATGTGCTAAAGTTACCTATAAAACATGGGAATCAGCAACATTTTCAATGTTGAGGATAAGGATTCATACCATGGCCCTTTTATTACCCATTCTATCTATCCTAATGTTGTTGACGCCTTTCCCTTCAGTGTTGATACCTCTACATCTGTGCCTATTTCCCTTCCTGCTAATTCTATTCCTCTCATACTCCAGTTTGATCAATGAGTTGAAGAGAATGAGGATATACTTGAGGAGAGAGAGCTACTTCTACATGCATTGACAGTTCCCGAGAGTCTTAGTCAGATGGTGAGGATGATCTGAGATTGACTGCACAGAGATTTTTATTGAGGAACTACAGAAATTCAACATGGCTATGCTTGAGCATTACATGAGTTTTTATTCGCTGGAGGTGAATTCTTCCAAACCGGGGAGAATTGATGAAGACATCCCAGCAGTTCTTCAGCTAGGAGTAGTAGCAGTCAGCTTTCGGTTTTATTTTATTTTTTATAGTTCTATTTAATTTCCATTTTGTTAGTTATTCCATTTAATTATGTTATTTCATTAGTATTAGTCCTCTTATTTTCATTTCAGTGAGTTCTTTTTTACTTTTTATTTTACAGCAAGTAAACAATCCCTGTTCACCGTTTACGTGAACAGTTCCCCTTTTTACAGTTATCTTATTTATTTATTTATTTATTGAATTCTGTAACTGCCTTAGGCAGTTCCCCAACCCCCCACAGTATTCCCTGTATGCCTTTTAAGGCCATTTTTTTCTGAAAACAAAATTATGCAAGATGAAATGAATGATGAAGAATTTTCTCTCTCATCCCCTCTTAAATTCTCCTTCCCCCCCTCTCTTTCCTTTTCTTCTTCTATTTCCTCTAATTTCTTATTTCTGAACTTCTGAAACATAAAATCCCTCTACAGTCCACGAAATTAGCATTTCCTCATTTCTTATGTTTTCATATGAGCTATATCACCACTACAATTTCCCCCTACAATATTTTGTTTATACCTTCTGTCTTTGAAATTTTTGTTAATACTTGGTCAACAAATTTCTGTTCATGCTCATCTTTTTTCTTGTTTATCTTTATTTCTGTTACTGTAGGCATATATTGCTATCTTTTTGCTCCTGTTCTGTTTTCTGTTTCTGTTGACAACATCCTTGTTGACAGAGTTCTGACTTACCCCTTTGATATATAGAAAAACTGGTTAGTTTTCTATTTCCTCTATATTGAGTTGTTACTGAATCACATGAAATTGGTTTCTTATGCATTAAAACATAGCTGGTAAAACACTGCTAGGTATATTTTGCTCATTGACTAATAGAATTCAGCTCTAATTTTTAAATGCGTGTCATGTATGCTGTTATCCTTCTGTCCTAACTATCCAAACCTTAGATAACCTAATACCTAGCTAGTTTAAGTGTAGGAAACCTAGAACCCTAGGCTGTCCTACATCAAATATACAAAGCATAACAGAAAAGAGAATAAGTTAAAATAAATATAGCTATCAGGTTTCGAGTTGCCAAAAATGCATAACTACCAATGCTGGAATTAGTTGTAAGGAATGTTTCAGTTTCAGTTATCAAGCCCCACCCTGTTTGAGAAAAGTGGTTATTCATTTGGGGAAATGGATATCCAGGTACATGCGCCTTCTTAATAATAGTATTCTATAGAGTAAGTTTCCTTATGACCTTATTTTCAAAAGGTTCCCACTGATTCAAAGGTTTACATTAAATGTTTGCCAGATTGGAGCGCAAAAACAGATTATAAAATTCCCTTCCATTCTTGAGAATTGTTTCACAGAAATGTAGCCATATGGACTAGCTACACTCATAGAGTTAAATTTCTTATGGTTATCACCCTTAAACATCAAGTTCATGTTTCATCAGCTAATTATATTCTGGTAATTAAATACTGAGATGTTGCTGACAACCGCTTAATTTCTAACACAGTAATTGTGACCATAATCTATTAACATAACAAAGAAAAGAAAAAAGAAGCTAACCTTTCAAATTTATCTGTATCAAGGGCTTCAACAGTCTCTTGCACAACTCCCCTTGGACCATTTGAATCTTGCAAGCCTTTAGTAGCATTTCCTTCTTTTTCACTGTCTTCATGTTTTTCTGAATGTGTGTGAATAACTTCCTCGATCTTGAGTTTTATCTGACAAAAAAGTGCCCCATTGAATTAGAATGATCAAACTATATAAATTAAATCTATAACCAAACAAAAAAAATGTCCAGAACTCAACTACCTGAATTAGAAAAGCATTAGAAATACATATGTTTGACTATGAATTAATAATAAGACGATAGTCGTCCCCTCTCCAAAGTCCAACATCCGAATGCAAAGATTTTGCAATAAATCAATCTAATGGGTCCTAGGGAACAGGTATAAAATTTAACCATCTAACATATCAAATTCCTCAGGAAAATCGGTGACGTAAAAGAAGAAGATACAAGATCAGGTATGTTCATCTAGTCAGGTCTATTACTGACCTAGAACATCTAACAGGTCAGTTCAACTGATGGTTAGGGAAGTAAGCCCAAAAGCTAGTTAAATGTCTGTTATAGGCAAAATTACAAGATCAGGCATGTTCATCTAGTCAGCTCTATTTCTGACCTAGAATATCTACCAGGTCAGTTTCAACTGATGCTTAGGGCAATAAGGCCCAAGACCTCCTTAAATGTCTGCCATAAGCAAGGTTCCAAGCATTCCATTCCAAATTGTCTATTCTTCTCAAATGCAAGTCCTATGTAAAATAACATAAGAAAATTCCATGGACTTTTAAGGCTTGATGTAACAGAAGGACTTACATTTTCTACAGACAAAATCTCCTCAAACCTGGTGGAAACTTGAGGCCCTTCTTCTGCTTCAAAATGTGTAGTACTCACCCCATCTTTCATGGTATTAATCATGGTTTGGACATTTTCATCCATTCCCAACTGTTCAGAAGAAGTACAACCCATTTTACTTTCAGAATCCTCTTCAACTTCAGTCAAAGATTCCTGGCTTGCTGCTTCCACTTCTTTTCTCGGTATACTTTCTTCTGTTCTGTTAGTAGGGGGTGAATTGGATTTGTATTCTAGTTCCTGAATAATCTGCCTTAGAGCATAGTAAGAACCACCCAGGTTTTTTTGAGCAAACGTAGGGGTAGGGAATTTTCCTGAATTATCAGCCCTGTACCTGCAAAATGATCATGACAATTGTTTCTATCAACACTTCATGGAGAACATGCCTCAATCTCCTCTGTTAGATCACAATTTTCCAAACCACACTCCACCGTATCACAGCTCAGAGAAAACAAACAGAGTTGACTTTGTTTCCATTCTCCTTCACTCATCAATTAAAAAAAAAAAAAAAGAAGAGGCATGCCAGTAAAAGTAATTATGAATTCAAAAATCTCCAACTAATAATTGAAATCCCTATTCGTATGCCAGAGAACTCAATCAAGTACTTGACGAAGTTCAGGCCCCCACCTCATGGAGTCCAGCTGGAGTTTAAAGTATGAAAGACAACCCCATGGGTTCCTTTTTTTTTTTTTTTTTTGTAACTAACCCCGTGGGTACCTGAGGACTATTGACAAAGAATGGGAAAAAATAAACAACAAAAGAAAGCAAATATTTGGAAAACAAGTTAAAATTTTATAAAATTCGGAAAAGTAGAAAGCTGAATTGTTCAAATGGTTAACATTGATTCACAATAACAGAATTCAGTACATCTGTAAGTCCGCAAATTTAGCATATTCTTCTAAGAATGTATTTGAATGTTGAATGGGTGTCTAAATGCAAGACCAAAGAAAAAGTCTTACCCTTCTTAGATTGGTCAGCCACATTCCTAATCTGTCAGCTTATGCAGAGTAACAAAGCAAGCGTCTTTGTATACATTTCTTTTAGTAATCCAAAAAAGCTTCAAAATAAGGTTACCGATATCAACTGTTACAATCATTGTCTGCCCACATTTAACTTAGTAATCCAAAAAAAAACCTTCAAAACAAGGCACTGAAATCAGCTGTAACAATCATCAACTGATCAACTCCGTAATTTTATCCATACTTCAATTAGCATGTCTATGGAAAAAACAAACATAGAACTTATATGGCTGCCGATATAAGGAAGATGAGAGGTCATACTTGTCAACAAAGGTAATCAACTCCATAATTTAATCCATACTTCAATTAGCATGTCTATGGAAAAAGCAAACATAGACCTTATATAACTGCCAATATAAGGAAGATGAGAGGTCATACTTGTCAACAAAGGTAATCACCATTGCACGTCGTTCATCTTTTGACAGTCTCCTCTGATGCCTCAGGGGTTCAGATGCTTTAGAAGGAACAGCGGCAGCAGAAGTCCTTCCATGACACTGAATATTTTGCCCATGTACATAATCATATATCTTGGTGAACACTGTCATTTATCAAGGTCAGATGATGTTAAATATCTAGCTGTCTATACAAAGTGAATGAATCAAATCCTAAAAAACAAAACAATGAAGAGAACACCAATATCAGCAAGAAGCCAATAATATAAGACAAAGAAAGGAACTAAAAAGAAAGTCGTATATCCATGCAATTGATAAAACTTAAAGCTAGGAAATATGGAACTTAAATAAAAGAAAGAGGAAACAATCGCATATTCAAATTTAGGCCGTTGAAATTCTTAACCGCTATTTTATTTGTTATAGAGGTCCTGCTTGTTTCATTGTAAAATTTTCCATGCAAATGTTATTTTACATGAAATTTTTGTCCAAGCAAAATTTTCCTACTTTTTCAATGTATTTCTCTGCGATTTATGACAAAGCAAACAATGGAAATCCTACTTTAGAGAAAAATTTATTTTTCCATCAGTTTACATAGAAACAAACCGAGCCAGAGCTATTTCCATGAAAAGGGATTAGAAAAATCCACCTCTTCGATTTCTAATAAGGTTAGTGAAGGAGAAATATCCCCAAACAAGGATAATCCTTTGCTTTATCACCCGATTACAAGTACTGAAGACCATATATATTTTTAACTTCTAAAGTTGGAGTCCTGATTAATATTCATAATTAATCAGTTTGATTGGTTGGCTCTAAACCTTACTAACCATGACGGGTTCTCAAGTTTTTGTCATTGTTGTTTGTTCTAGTGCTGGTTCGGCTTATTTTAAGAGATCCAATTGCTTTAAGAGTCCAGAAGATCACCTTGACCTACACCACAATATCATATTGATGACAAACAGCTTCTAAAAGTAACAATATGTAAGTATTTCTTCAATTTCTCTCCTACTCTTTCTTTCTTTATATCATTGTCGTTATTATTACTAATATTATTATTTCCATTTGTTTCAAGGACGAATGCACGATTGTTGCAAAACCAGTTTGACCTCTCCCACCCTCAGAAACAGTAAGTCTGCCAAGCACTGGAGTGCTTGGCCAATCACTCCACAAGGAAGTGCATCATTACAGCATTGTAAAACTTTCAGGCGGAGGTAGAAGTCTCACTCAGGGCCAGGACAAAAGAACCTCACTTAATGTATGGTTACATATGTCAACGACGAAAGTTTGTTCCAACCAAAGGAAACAATGTTCGAAATTATTCTATGACAGAAAGCTGAACTGAGCGTGGAACAGCCCATTTGCAATAAAAAATAAAAAATCGAACGACAAGAAATGGTTAGCTGTACATTAATGAAAGCTAGAGAGAAAAAAAAAATGTTTGGAGGAAAGCTCCTTGAGATGATAATTAAAAAACAAAAAAACGAAACAGAAAAAAGAGAAATGGAATTATGAGGAGGGTTGAGAAGCAATGGCATCACCATGAAATAAGAGTAACGAGCTTACCCCTTTTTGAATCCGCTAATCGAAAAGTGGAATTTCTGGAGGATAAAGTTACTCCTCTTGCGACCTGCATCACGCAAAGTCTTACAGGCGAAAACCCCGAAAACCGCAGCTCAATCCATTGGTCAACCGAGAAAGTTCAAATAAGTTGCAGAGGGAGACACGAAGCGAGAACACAGTAGAACACCAAAAAGAAAAAAATCGAAGACTGAAATTATCTTTGCAATCCTAAGTGCAGACTCCCTCCAAAGTTTAGGGTTTAAAAGATGACTGATTTGATTCTGGGGTTTTAATTTTGGATCAAAAACATGCACCGTTTCGACTATCAAAGCTGGCGGACGGAAATGTAGTTCGAGTCCGATCATCTAAAATTCAGGGAAAACTTCCCGGTCGGATCGGGCGTTCTGGACTCTGGGTGAACCATCAAATCAATATTAAAGTCCGGATTTTGTTCGTTTTGGGAAATTCATCCAGCAATAATTTTGACTTTTTGAGTAATACCACGCGCCCTGTTTATTTGTAAAATTCTGGTTCTAATATATGCAACTTTAGCAGTACAAATCTGTAAATTAAGCTAAGAAAATTTACTCATACATCCTTTGACAATTAGTTTACTATAGAGAATTATTCTTTCTTTACAAAAATTACACGGATTATCCTTGGACTACCCCTATAACAATGTTTTATAACACTATAGTCCACATCGGGCATTAAAAACTAACAGAGAAATTTTGAAATTTTTCTAAGATAATACTTTCTTTAATCAATATAAAATTACATAATATACCATCGTCTATATTTGGAATGAGGCCTCTGTAAATTCTCCAACTTGCAATTGAAGAACTTGAAGATGTCTTGTTCTAGAGATAGACGATTATTTATTTATGTAATTTTACATTTAATAATGTTAGTATTGTCTTACAAAATTTCATTAGTTTTTAACGCGTGTAGAATATATTGTTATAAAACATTGTTTCAGGGGTAGTCCGTGTAACTTTTCTCAAGAGAGGATAGTTTTGTATAGTATACCATTTTTTTTTTTTTTTCGATGAAGGTAATATACCAATTGTCAAGGAGGTGTTTGAGTAAATTTCCCATTAAGCTATATCATTGCTTTATGATTAATTTAAATTTGTCTATTCCATTTCTTGAATGTGATTCTATATAGTGGATTGACTAGTAATTAAACGGAGAAAAAAAAATTCCACTTACTGAAGGTTGTAGAGAATCTAATAGCAACTTCTAGGTTTTTATCTTGAAGGATGTAACATCTTCTTTGTAATCTTTTGCTTGGTATGTATATGTAGGTTAACGCTCGAATTTCTCGAGAGGGCGACAACTGTTTGGAAGGAAGTAGATAGGTAAATGAGGGCAAGTTTGGAAACTCTGTATCCACTCCAATGTCTAAGTTAAAATCGGATTATAATTCTCATGTATGCTCATGCAACTCCCTCATAGTCTATTTCCACCCATGTTAAATTCTTAGAATATTTAGTGATCTATTTCGTCAAGTGGCAAACTTCACCATATGCGATCAACCGTGTTGTATAAGACCATTTACCCTTACGTTAACAAAGAAGCATGAACCCTTTCTTGTTCTATCGAAGAGTCATTATTCTCTTGGTACCAATTCATTGGAACTATCTATAAACTTCTGGAAAATAGTTTCCTCATGTCCTCATGTCCTCATGTTGACATGAGGAATATCCAGTGGCTGTCATCTATTGTACGCAGTTACCAATGTATTGGTATATGCGCACAGTGGATGACAACCACTGGATATTTCTCATGTTAACATGAGGACATGAAAAGATTATGGTTTATAAATTTCCCTACTAGATAGGACCTACCCTCACCCTAGAGTAGCTAGAACTAGACGGAGAAATAAAATTAATTATTATTCATACATGGGTTCTCTGATATGAAATGAACGACTTCAAATGGGTTCATTGTTCCAACCCGTAATACAATTAATCCGGCTTGGGTTACATGATTGCTGAGCAATTTATTAAACAAATTGATAAGTCGAGCATTCCAAGCCCACTATGTGAAACTAGTAGTTTCTTTCACAACCAATTAATTAAAATTAAAGTTTCATTAAAGAATATTTTGGGATCCGACTTCTCTTTCCGAGGTGGGATCTCGATGTCCGACCTAGTATGCAAATGACAATAAAGATGAGCACGAGAGTGATCAAAATCGAGGTCTGTAGGTACATTACAATGCTTAAATCATATCCGAATAATTAACAGTAAAAATAAGGTTAGACCATAGAAAGAGAGTAATAAATAATATGGTGTGGTGTAAGAATTAATATCATAACCTGATATAACTTTTGGTAAGTGGACCAATTTATAGGAAGGTGGTGTGGGATCCTCCAGTCTTCCTAAATGCTTATTGAAAATACATTTACCTAACGTACCCTCCCTAGATACTGCAGTAAAATAAGATTTACCTCCACATATGTGACATGTAGGCCATTGATTGACATAACATTTAGACATTTATGCATATAAGAATGTTTTCCTAGAGCCTCCTCTGGAAATACTGGATTTTCAAGATGGGAGTGACATATATGAGCTGCCATCCAAGCACAATATTATCGTTTTAATTAAAGAATTTTTTTTTTTTATAGAATTTCAAATTCATGGTTTTTCGTTGCATAGATTTTGATGGAGTATATATATATATATATCAAAAGCACTCACTTATAACCCATTTAGGATACAAATTAATAACATAAACTAAAAATGTAACATGGGAAAAAAGGGTGAGAATCCGGCCTCGAATATTTGGGGAGGGAGGAGATAAGAACGTAAGGATGTTTTCAGGTTAGCAGCAACAAAAGATTGGAGTCAGCAGGCTAAGTTACACATTTTAGCTACGTGTCAGCACACATAAAACTATATCTCCCACGTGTCTACATAAATCCAAATCCTCTTTGCTGTCATAAACTTTGTAGGACTCGCCACCCCTTCACCCCCCCACTTCTGTCCTCTGCATGCAAACTTCTCACTAGCGAAGAAAAGAGGAATTGAAGAAGAAGGAAATAATACTAGTTAGTACTTGAGGGTTTTAGCTAGAAGGAGGAAAGAAAGAAATAAAGATCGATCGATCGATCTCAGGAGTGACGGATAGAAAGAGATCTAGAGGGGATTAGGATCAATTGGCACTAGACATGCGGCCGCGCAGATTCACAATCGGGAGGGCGGATGAAGCCACCCACCCTGATTCCATCCGAGCCACCATCTCTGAGTTCATCTCAACCCTCATCTTTGTCTTCGCTGGAGAAGGCTCTGTCCTCGCTCTCGGTCTCTCTCTCTCTCTCTCTCTCTCTCTCTCTCTCTCTCTCTCTCTCTCTCTCTCTCTCACACACACACACACACACAGCTCGTAACTGGCCTGTAACAATTATGAAGGTTTGATTATCTGCGTTGTTTATTTTGTGCAGGAAAGATGTACAACATGGACACCGGAACAACGGCCTCTGGTCAGGTGGTGGTAGCCCTGGCCCATGCGCTGGCCTTATTTGTGGCCGTAGCCGTGGGATTCAATGTATCCGGGGGTCATGTTAACCCAGCTGTTACTTTCGGTGCACTCGTGGGTGGTCGGATCTCCGTCCTCCTAGCCTTCTTATACTGGATAGCTCAGCTCTTGGGTGCCGTTGTCGCATCTCTCTTGTTGAGGCTTTGCACAGACGGCATGGTAAGTAAGATCAAATATTAATTCATGATCGACGATTAATGAAGGTTTGAATCTCTCATGCATGAGCATGAGCATGAGCATGAGCATGAGCATGAGCGTGAGCATATATATGAATGAATTAATGTTGGTGATCATTTTAACTTAATTTGTAGAGACCGGTTGGATTTTCGGTGGCATATGGAGTGGGCGAATTGAATGCGTTTTTACTGGAGATAGTGATGACATTTGGGCTGGTCTACACAGTATATGCAACTGCCATTGATCCCAAGAGAGGTAGCCTGGGGACGATAGCCCCCCTGGCCATTGGGTTCATCGTGGGTGCGAACATCCTAGCAGGAGGGCCCTTCGACGGCGCATCGATGAATCCGGCTCTAGCTTTCGGTCCGGCTCTGGTTGGGTGGAGGTGGAGGAACCACTGGATCTATTGGGTGGGGCCTTTCATTGGGGCAGCACTCGCAAGTCTCATCTATGAGTTCATACTAATCCCAACAGAAGCGGCACACCTACACCAGCCCTTGGCCCCGGAAGATTACTAGCTTACTTACGGAATGGCCTCCAGCTTCCTTGTCCTTGTCCTGATCTTTGTCCTCCGTGTTTTTCATGCATGTTTGTGTTTTTCACCTGCGCGCATATGGTGTCTAGATAGAGTCTGTATTTTTATCTCCTAGCTACTTGTGTCTCTGTTGTTGGGTTTCTCTTCTATAATTGGAGTCCTACTCCTACCTCCACTTTCTCTTTTCTTTTTCTATTTTTTGGGTAATTTGTAAGGTTGAAAAGAATCTTCTTAATTTGGGTCCTCGTTCAAGTTCCCCCTCTGCTGTTCCTTTAGCTTTGCTTTGTCGCATACGAGAGAGAGAGAGAGAGAGGGAGAGAGAGAGAGAGAGAGAGAGAGAGAGTGGTTTACACATCAATGCGATCTTGGGAGAGGAGAAGATGGAAGATTATCAAATTCTCTCCCAAAACCCAAATACGAAAAATCTCTTTTCTGTTCACTATAGTGCGGATGTGCGGAAGAGCTCCTAGGATTGCCAAATTAGTTGAAGATAATGGGAAGACAAACACCTCTACTCCTCTAGCCATTGATAAGGGTAACTAACTCGGCAACAGATCTCCTTGTAAACTAAAAGAAAAGAAACGAAGACAAGAGGGACAGAGTCTGGAAGCGGCAGAGCATGGCCTATGGTCCCCCGCTCTCCTCATGACCGATATGGTGCTGTCAGCTCCCTAGAGTACGTTTCACATAAGGTACACCTCCACGTATCCACGGCCTCTTCTTGCAGAGGAGTACAGGACACTGTAAACTGGGTTTGGCCAGTCTTTTCCCAGTTAAGGCCTAATTTCTAATAATTTCTAAATGATAGATAAGTCTCTCAGGTCAGGACTCGGTAGACAAATGCCATCTCGAAAGAGAGACCAACAAAACCAGGCTGCATGTTTTCTCGAGAGGGGTTTCGGATATATTATGATATATGTGTCCAATTCTAATTCAAAAGTGTTTAATTTTATATATTTGTGTAATTATTTTATGTGCATGGTTGTTTTAATTAAATATGACCTTAAATTTTCAATTAAATATGACTTTTTAAATTGTTCATAACAGATAAATATGACTTTAATTGGGCATTTTGTCGTTCTTACAATGAATGTAAGTTTGAGCATTTAATTGGGCATTTTGTTTTTATGATTTCTCATTCTGACAATGTGATTTCAGAATGTAAGTTAATGTGATCATTCAAGATTATTGTATGGATTATGTCAGTCGTTTTGAGCAACAAAAATCTCTGGTGGTTGTCTATTTGCCTGATACGTCTCTACTATTACAGTTGCTGTTGTGCGATTGTGCAAGTGTGGTTTATTATTAAAGGTTTGACGTCTACATTAACTATATATCGATGTATCCGAAACAGGAGACATACTCAAATAAGGTACATTGCTTGTAATTTATTTACAAAGTTCTCTAAAATATTATTATAATTACAAAATCATAGATTAAAAAATATATAATTTTTATTTTATGTCCAATATTCACAAGTTGACAGTTGATTCCATAATATAATGTTTTATCTGAGGAACTGAAACGTAATAAAATTTATATCACTTGAGGGTTACCTAGAGGGTTAAATAATTACATCTCACGTAAGTTATTCCTATGTGCAATAATAGATAAGTGGTGAAATCGTCCTTTAGGATTACATTACTCAGCTCGATCACAACCGTTGGATTGTTGGATTAAAAGAGACCCTTTTATAAATATGGTGCTAAGATAAAACCCTAATTACAAGTTTTGGGTTTTAGAGTTCAATTGTGTTTCTTAGAGAAAAGAAAGAGAGTATCTCTTATCCCTTTGCGTTTTCCATTGAAAGAGAGATTTTGTTTGAGTAGCTACCGCAATCCCTTCAAGAGGGCCTATGAAGGGACTCATTTATGGCACTTAGAGATTCCTAATAAACCATCTAAAATTACTGGTATTATGTCCTTCAAAGGCCTCTTGCACGAGGCATCAGAGAAAATCACCACCAGGCTGATGCACAAACAAGCAGCATAGCAATCCTGGTCAAAAATAGGATTATGCGGCAAAGTTCTTGATGCTGAAGGCAATTCAGAAATGGATATCAGAAACTAGAGAGAAGCTCAGATGAAAATCCACCCCTAAAGTTCGAAGAATAAATTTCCCTTCTGATCACATTACACCAAGAATATCTTTACGACTGAGAGTTACCTGTACAAAGCAGGTATAACAGCACCAGGCTTGGTCAAGACTCTTGAGGATTGTCAGCTATGTGAAACTTCATTAGGTCTGTAAATTCTGGAGAAAACATGCAATTGGGGATGCATAAATGAGGATAATTCCAAATTGAAATCAAATACCAATATGATGGCAGAAGCTAGAGTAATAACAAATCCCTAGCCCAACAAGCTTGGGTCAAGTATGAATGTCATAATTCTTCAATGTGAGAAGGCGTTGCAAAATGGAAGCAGAAATAAAACAAATGTCTCTTAAGATAATAGTACCATCTTCATTTACCATTTCACTTGACCAGACAGATCTTTATGACTGACGCTGCACCTATACGATGCAGTGCCACAATAGCATCACCAGGTTTGCAAAGCCCCCTCTCTGTTGCTGATTTAAGGGCAGCTTCCAGAATCACCTCAGTGGATTCTGAATCCGTCGCCTTGGCGGAACCTTCAGCCAGTAGTGGGATGAGACCCCTGTAGATCAGACTGTGCCTCGCTGGAGACTCATCGCTGACAGTCCAAGTAAATGAATCAGTTGTAAGAACGGGGACCACCACCGAGAGGATTGGGACTGCTGGTCTGTATTTCGCTACTAGCTTGGCTGTAGTCCCACCACGTGTCAAAACAACGATGAGAGTGGCTCTAGCCTTGTTGGCAGTTCGGACAGCAGAAGAGGCAAGACTCTCCAACGGGCTCATGGGGAGTGGGGTTGACCTGATCATTTCCTTGAAGACGGCTCCATAGTCAAGTGAGGACTCGGCCTCAACACATATCCGGGCCATGATTTTCACTGCAAGCTCAGGGTAAGCTCCAGCAGCACTCTCACCACTTAGCATGACACAATCAGTGCCATCAAGTACAGCGTTAGCTACATCGGTAGCCTCAGCACGGGTGGGTCGAGGTGACTTGATCATAGATTCAAGCATCTGGGTGGCAGTGACCACAGGCTTACCCACCAGGTTGCATTTGTAGATCATCATCTTCTGGGCAAGAAAGATCTTCTCAACTGGAATCTCCATTCCAAGATCACCACGAGCAACCATGAATGCATCAGTCTCACGGAGGATCTCGTCAAAGTTTATAACTCCCTCCTGGTTCTCTACCTTTAAAACAATAATAACTCAAGGATGTCAAACAGTACAAGATTGAAAAAACTGAGAAAGAAAAATCCAGATTGAGAAAACCAAAGTAACCAGTTTGTAGCTACTGGTTTAATGGTTGAACAGTCTAATACTCCCAGAGCTGGCTTTGAACAGCTTGGCCAAACCAGGTGAATGGAACCCTCCAGGCCCCCAGAGAGGGTGTCAACCCAACCATTTGGGCCTGGTGACAGAAATGATTTAGACTGTGTAAGCCAAGCCTCGGGACAATACCATTCAGGAAAGCCCATTAGAGATTGTAGGACCCCACAACGGGCAAACAATTTTTCTTTGATAAATAAAGTCCAAAGTAAAACAACCCAATAAATGATCCTAACCATTGGACTGTCATAAATTTCCTGGGCAATTTAGCATAGATTTTATACTCTGCAAGAGAAGTCCAATTAGCTTGAATCATCTAATCAGGTTACTAATTTGCTTGTATATTTATCAGAGCTCCAATTAAATGCTCGTCTGCACTCCGCTATTCATGCATACCAAACAATACTTTCAGCCAATTTCTTGGATTTTCCTCTTCAGAAAAAAATACATTAGACAATTGAACATCAATAGGGTCTGACATACCTTTGACATCAACAGGATACGCTTGGCATGAGGTCCAAGAACTCGTCTGACATTGACCAAATCAGAGCCTTTGCGTACAAATGACAAAGCAATCATATCAATACTGTTGGGAACACCCCATTCCAATATGTCTTCCTTATCCTTCTCCGTAAGTGTGGGGAGATCCACCACTACACCGGGGAGATTGACATTTTTCCTCTCGCCTAGCAAAGCAGAGTTCTCGCAGCGGCATCTTACAGTTCCAGCATCCGGGTCACAAGACAAGACAGTGAGTGTGATGGTGCCATCTGCACATAGAATAGTATTTCCAGGCTTCAAATCTACAGGAAGCTTTTTGTAACTCATAGAGATCATCTCCTGATCACCCTTGATACTGTAATCAGTAGTCACAGTGATTTCTTGACCCTCTGTAAGTTGGACTGGTTTACTGTCCTGGAGAAAGCCAGTCCGGATTTCGGGTCCCTGCGCCAATAAAAAGAGGAAGTTAGGCATATGGGAAAAGTTCTTAGAAGTTTTCCAGCTAAAATTCTTAACCATAAACAAGTACTTCCATATTTGAGACTACTCTGTAATTGGGTTAAGCAGGCAATTGACAAAAACAGAAATCAACTCTAATTTGTCAGTGGTGGGCAACATTTCAATCAGTACAAAATGGAAGCCTCTCATGAAATTTGTTAACAATGTTATTATAAGGGAATGGGCCTGAACACCAAGGCCCATTCCCATTCTCAAACTTAATAGATGGTGCTAATCCACCCAGGATTCGTGCCATCCAGCTGGCCTGCTGACTCACCTTCTTATGGTGGAGTCATTATCCTTTAATGCTTTATCCTCTTATGTTTAATTGTAACTGGGAGTCCACCTTATCTTGTGGAGTTCCCTTCTCCTTATTAGAGTAGGATTTTACTTCTTTTTATCCTTTTAGTTATGGGATTCCTGGTCAGACTGACATGTGGGATCCTTACCTACTTTTGTAACTAGGACTCCTTATTAAGCCATTTACAGCTGGAGTCGACACCTCTCTCACCCATTCTGCATCTCTGAGTTCTGTTGCTTATTGTTTGTTCTGTTACAAAATTTTATCGAAAAATGTCTATTACTCTATTTAGTGTAAGGGGAAAAAATTACGGAAACATTATGTAACATATGAAATATGCACCAAAATTTCATGAACTGTTAAAAGAACAAATATATAGGACATAGAAGGTCATAAGATTACTACAAAAACAGAATGTAGAGAAACAACCTGAACACGCAAAAGTATTGGCGGCAACTGATAAGAACTTTCACCTAGTCCATGGGGCAAATTAGATTAGCCCGTGGGCTTTGATGGGGGGTCATGACAACAAGCTACCTTTTTGGTATAAATTGTCAGAAATGATTTGCTGTTCGCAGAGAACGAAACATGTTTGTGTTTGAGAAAAACCCTTGAATTTGGTCTGTGACCGATTGAAGATTAGCAGACCATAAACTCCATCACTGAATAGAAATTGACAACTAAGGGAAGGAATCGGGAAGAGAAATATGAAGGAATTTTTGAGTGATGTAAATGGAAGTGAAGAAAAAGAAAATTTGTGAGCCCAAATTATAGTAATCTGGAAGAATGTACAAAAGGGGCAAGGACATTGGAGTAGGAGCTGAAGATCGGGGAAGAAGGTGGAGAAAGGATTCTTTTACCCCTGAAATGTAATAATCATTTAAGATATAATGTGTAACTTTGGTGTCATATAATGTGTAAATTTGGTATTGTAGAAGTGCTTCTAATGTGTTGTTAAAGTGCCTACCAAACATATTTTGGCTTCTTTTGTGATTCAGAAACATTTCTTATGCCTTGTTATCAAACATATTATTATCCCAAAGAACTAATCCCTAAGATTATTAAAAAAAAAAAAAAAAAGCCCTCTCACCCCAGAAACACTCTCGCAAAGCACAAGTGTGCTGAAAGGAGATGGACATGCTCCCTAGGAGGGAGGAGAAGAATGAATTAAACATGAAGAAATTTTCGTTCTCCCACTTCCAAAGACACTTCAAGCTAAGCACTCTCACCCCAGAAACACTCTTGCAAAGCACAAGTGTGCTGAAAGGAGATGGACATGCTCCCTAGGAGGGAGGAGAAGAATGAATTAAACATGAAGAAATTTTCGTTCTCCCACTTCCAAAGACACTTCAAGCTAATCACGAAATCCAAATCACCTTAGCAATCCAAAGAAATCAGTCGTAAAGAACATCTGAAAGCCAAGCAAATCAGTGATGTAGTTTTGCCAATCGAAGTTGCTGCGAAGAGATGAAGTCGAGTTCATCCCATCAGTCAGAACTTCAAAGTGGTTCTTCAAATAGATCATAGCAAAAATCTTCTACCAAAATCACCACCACTCTCCCCTACCCAAGGTTTGAAATCTCGGGTCTCGACCAGGTCGAGATCCAAGATCTCAGCGAGACAATGTATTTTTTTGGGAGTTTCGGTAAGATGAAATAGCTATTTCAAAGCCTGACACACTAGGGAAACTGCATTCTAGCCTACATAAACATATCTAAACCACAAAATAAAAAAAAATAAAAAACAAATATAGACTATATAGTCATATAGTGGTATTTGGCAAAAAGTATCACACATAGTGGTAGCAAAAATAATAACACCTATTGGTATTTTGCCTATAGAAACAACACTCAAAGTTTATTTATGACTATATCATTTAAGTAAATGATTTCATTTACCAACGATATTATTCATAAATAGACAAACACTCCCATTTGAATCCAATAAAAATAGTCAAAATTCAAATTCTAAAAGGATAAAAAGTCAACTTTCTAATTCAAGAACAAAAACTAGATTTTCGATCGTGAGACTCTTTTTAACTACTAACCTTATTCTCCAATCTAAAAATTCCTTATATCTTTTAGAGTAGAAAAATGGCATCCTAGTGCACGAGGCTCTGGCTACTATAGGGTCTAGAGAGAGTAGAATATATGCAGCATTACCCCCTCAATGCAGAGAGGTTGTTTCCGTGTTTCAAACCCAGATCTATTAGAGTAGAACATTACTAAAAACCAAGAGTCAACCAAAATAATATTTTGTTTTGATGTCCAAAAATTTATTTCCATTCAAGCGATTAAACACATTCGCATATTCCAAACAAGGTTTGATTGGAGTGTAACTCCTTCAATATAACTCGGATTCAAGCAATGTCAGATTTATTGGAAAGTTAACATAATCATCTTTCCAACAAATTCGAGATTGCTTGAATCCAAATTATTTTGAAGGAGTTACGCTCTGTTAAACCTTGTTCGGAATACGTAAATCTGGTTTAGTCGTCTGAATGGAAATACATTTTTGGACATCATAACAAAAGATTATTTTGACGTATTCGTTTTTGTTGATGTTTTTTTCTAATATGATTTATGAAATTTTTAGATTGAAAAAAAAGGTTGGCATTTAAAAATTGAAAATTGTCATGCGAGCGAAAATCCAATTTTTGTTCTTGAACTGGAAAGTTGACTTTTTATTTTTTTGGAAATTGAATTTTAAACTATTTTTATTGGATTTAAATGATAAATGCTTGCTTATTTATGAATAATATCTTGAGTAAAACATTTACCTAAATGATACAACAACAACAACAACAACAACAACAATAACAACAAAACCTTATCCCAACCAAATGGGGTCGGCTACATGGATTTTTGTCCTCCAATCAGCTCTGTTCGATGTCATACTTAAAACAAAGCCTAAGCTATGCATGTCTTTCTTCACCACCTCTCCTAGGGTCATCTTAGGTCAGCCCCTATTTCTTTTATATCCATCAATTTGAATTAAATCACTCCTCTACACTGGAGCATTTAACGACCTCTGTTAAACATAGTCATACTATTTCAAACGACTTTCTCGTAGTTTATCATGTATCGGTGCTATTCTCAAATCAGCTCTAATACTGTCATTCCTTACCTTATCCTTCCTAGTTTTGTCATACATCCATCTCAACATCCTCATCTCAGCTACACTAAGTTTATCTATATGATGCTTCTTAACTACCCAACATTCCGCACCATACATCATAGCTGGTCGAATAACTATCCTATAAAATTTTCCTTTAACTTTTAAAGGAATACGCCAATCATACAGCACTCCAGACACACTTCTCCACTTCAGCCATCCTATTTTAAGCCTCTGTAAAACATCATCCTCCATATCTCCTTCTTTATCTATGATTGAAACTAGATACCTAAGATGATCACTTTGTTGTATCTCTCTCTCAAGAATATTTACCACCTCATTATCTATCAGTGGTACTGTTCACTTGAACAGTACCAACAGATTTTAGATGCTGTTTTGAAAAGATGCTTTGAGAACTGCCCAAGATCTAAAAAATCATTTGAGAGCTGCCCTGCCCAAAATCTAGAAGATCCTTTGAAAGCTGTCCAAGATCTAGAATATTATTCTTTCTAAAAGATAAGATAATTACTTTCTATTTGAGTTATTTCTATTTTTAGTTTTTAGAAAGATTGCTTAGCTAGTAGAATATTGGAATCTCCTCCATTGTAAAGTTTCCTAAAAGAGTAAAGGTTGAGTTACCAAGTTAGGATTAGTTTCACCTTTTAAATTTGTACTCAACCCTTTGGCTATAAATATCAATACAAAGGAGAAGCATTCAAAGGTTGAGAAAAAAAAAGCTTGCTTGCAATGTCAGGTGGGGTTTCCTAAGCTGTGGACTCCTAAGGTTATGTTTTTTTCTTCCATCCTTCTTCTTCCATTATAGTTTTTTTTTTTTTTTTTTTTTTTTTTGTTATACAAAAACCCAAAAAAAGAGAGAAAACACTTTTCACTGTTTACTATTCATGTGGTATTCTTGTTGCCCAAACCATGTCCAATAACTCCCTATCTAACCATTGCAGCAAGTTCCATTTTTGGCATGATCTTCCCCTTATTAAACCCTCCCTTGATCATAGTTTTAGCCCCATCCAACTAGTGGTTTGACAGATCTAGGCAAGGCAAGTTTGCTGGTTCTTCTAATACCCTGCAGCTAGATTGCAATTACATTGTTTAGTCATTTTTTTGCTGTACTTATTGGTTACGTTAGTGAATTGATCCTACTGTGGGGCCAGTTCCTAAACTATTGAGTTAGGGACTCATCCTACTTTACTTAAAGAAACAAATTTGTAACACATAAGTCCACTCCGTTATGTTAGAGACGTTAATTACTGACCTAGAGAATGGTTATTTTCTCTTAAGACCAAAATACCCTTACTCCTAATGAAGTTACCCTTTTACCCTTACTAGTCCTAAGACAAATAAAGGTTTTTTTTAAGGGGGTCAAATCTTGGGCCGGCCCGATAGCACGGCCTGAACCAGCCCGATATAACCTAAACCCAGCCCGGACCGAACCTTAATGGACAGGTTTTGGTCTACACTTGTAAAGCCCAACACTGTTTCAGCCCGGACTGAAACCCGACCGACCGGACCAGACCAGCTCGTTAAGAAGCCCGAGCTAGCCCGATAAGAAGCCCGAGCTAGCCCGAACAGATAATACCTAACCTGAACACTGTTAAGGCCCGTTAAGAAGCCTGAGCTAGCCTGAACCATTGTTTTTGTTGGTCAAATAATAACCAATTGACCAAGGATCTAACAATTCTAACCAAATAAATGCAAATATGCAGTCCATTATCCATGCTCAGATGCCCCTAAGATCAATCAAAACTCAACCGCTTACAATTGCATTAAATATGAACAAAAAGCGCCACAAAAAAATTATTGTCATGCGAAAATAGCTACAAGCAAAGGCAGCCCAATAAGCCTAATAAACCCAGCCCAAGCCGAGCCGACCTGAAATCAGCCCGATAACAACTCGACACCGGACCAGCCTATTATTATTGTGTCTAGTGCAGCCCACCCCAGCCCAAACCCTTAATGGACAGGTTTCGGTCTGGGCTTGTAAAGCCAAACAACACTTCATCCCAAACTGAAATCAAACCAGACCGGCCCGTTGACACCCTTAGGGTTTTTTTCCCAAAGGACTTATCCAACACCATCGTCTTCCTCTAGAATGAAACCTCTCCAACTTCTCCAACGCAATAATTTGCCAAAAGCAAAGGAAACTAAATGGCAGTCCGGGCTCATCTCATTGACTTCAAGCTAAATGCCATCAAACCTATTTTGGATCGCCTCTTGAGTTTGAGACCTGCTTCAGCCTGGCAAGAGTCGCTGTCGCTCCTTCCCTTTAGAAATGGCGACAATGGTGTCAAGCAAGAATTGTTTCGAAGAACAAGAGGACGGCGACGCTGAAGAAGAAGATGACGAAGATGATGATGAGGTCGAGGAAGGCGAGAAAGGCTTCTGGTTTTTGTTATGGCTAGGGGGGTAATCAGGTTTGCGGTTTCACTCCGCTCATTGTGATTGTTGGTAATAATCGAACTGGAATCTCCTTCGTCTTCATTGATATCATCTAAGAGCTGTTTCTCCAGATCTTGAAGCCGGTTCCTAATCTTTTTCTCTGATTTAGGCTCCGGATCTAAAGCCACCTTCAAATTCAAGAAACTCCCATTAGTCCTTCCGCCATTAAATCTATTTTATTTCCTATCATAAAAGGTTTTCAAACAGAAGAGAGAGATCATATCGAGAGTCTTCCAGAGACCAGATTCATACTCTAGATAGAATACACATGGCTTTGGGCAAACAAAGAGGGAAATGATCTGACAGAACAATAAACCCCTGTTTTCCCATGCATGGATCCTAATTTGTCTCTTAAAAGGGGTTTTGCTTCACTTGTAATAAATCCACAACTTATGTGTCAAGCTTGAGGATGTTCAAGTCCATGTCGAAGGAGAAATAGCTAGACAGCTACCTGATAGGGAAGAATCTGAAATAGAAAGCAGAGAGATTGGAAGTTCATTCGTCTTTGGATACCAATGTTTCCTACATGGGCACTAATGGCACTTCTTCTTTTGCTGCCTTTGGATTAAGTAAATTTATGTTTGCCAATGTTCTTTGCTGAGTGTTTCAGTGTTAAATTAAGGGTTTGAAAGGGTACTTTGTTTGGATGTGGCTGGGGACTTCAAATTTGAGAGAATTTGAGCTGAATTAAGAGTGTTTTTCCAAGAAAGTAAGGAATTGAAAACAATAGGTTACGAAGTTGATTAGTTGCAGCTTCTGTTAAGCAAAGCAATTACAGACGAACTTCTCTTCTTTGTAAAACACAAAATTAATGATGCAGACCAAGTTTGAAGCTTGTCGGCGGGTGAGATTGAAGAGAAGACAGAGAAACAAATGGGGAAGGAGGGAAATTAGTAAAGTTATGTACACTTAGTGGAAGGGTATTTTTGTCAGATTATAAATTTTGTTGACACCGTTACTTTGAAGGACTTGAGTGTAAGTCTAAAACACAGATGGAAGTGTAGTGTTGTACATTAAACGAATTGTCAAGAGGTCCATGTAAATTTCCCTTGTTTTCATTCTTATTATTTTCTACCAAATTTATCCAAATAAGTTCTATCATCAACTCCTTTTCCGAGGATCACTTAACTTCCCTTCCTCGTTAACTCATGAATGAAATATCCTCGACCTCCCTTTCTCATTAACTCACGGATGAAATATCCTACGTTTACTGGCTCGTTACGTTACCTTCACTAGCTAACTCAAATAATATATTATCAACACATATCGCTTTACCAGGACTGAAGGTTCCATAATTCAAAGCCCGACCAACTTTCACTTAAGCATATCATCTAAGAGTATCAATTTTCTAATCTTCTAAAAAGAGGCAACAGTTGAGGCTGCAAGTACAAACCTTGGTGTCAAGCATCACGGCACATAAGATCTGTGTGTTTTGCATGGCGATTCTAAGATTGTTCAAGGTCTCTTGATGATATTCGTGCGAACCATGAGAGAAATTGAACCGGGCTACGTTCATTCCAGCTCTCAGAAGCTTCTCGATCATGGGCACAGATCGAGAAGCCGGACCAAGCGTGCACACAATCTTTGTCTTGGGGATACGGCCATCATTTGGAAGTTCCTTCAAAAGCCCTTCGATGTCAATGTTGGCCATAACGCAGTTCTGTTCTGAATTGAAAGAAAATAAAGTCAAAACCAATGAAAGCTGCAAACACGTTGATACCAAATGGTCAGAAAAAAACACTCTGATATACAAAAACCCCAACCCCTTAAAACTTATACGGTGCGAGTCGAAAACTATGGCCGGAAAATACACCTAAAGTAAAAGATTTAATGAAAGATGCTGGAAATATCCAAGGAAATTAAAGGAATTGAAACCTAATTCGTAAAGCTGAAGCTTTTGATCGACAGAAAACCAGAAAAAACGAGGGAAATCTGAGAAACAAGCAGATATTTCAAATGTAGTGTTCCGTTTCAAGTTAAGTTAAACAGCAGTAGCTAGGAAGTAACAACACCTGCTCCTCACCTTTCCTTCTCCTCGCCTACCTCTCAAGTCTCTTTTTGAGTCCCTTTGAGTCTCTTTGAGTCTCTATCACTCACTCGTCGTCTCTTTCCTGTGAGATCTGCCTATATACAAATCCAAGGCTTGAACGGAGGGCTGAGATCGGCGGACTAAAGTAGTTTTGTGGGGTTAAAGAGCGAGCACGTGAATGCCACGTGCGGTACTTTTGGTAGGCGGCATCGGCTCACCGTTCACGAGAGGGGAATATCTCCAGGAACATTGATTTACTTCCTTTTTTCTTTGGTAAATATTGATATACAATATTCTCCAGTTTTTAAGTTTCTAGATTGTGGATCCCACACAGGAGGATCACGTAATTCTGTGGGACGGATCTCTTTCCAAAAACAAGCAAAACCAGCCACGGTAATCGGCAGCGCCAGCGGGAATATATTGAGAGAGATGGGGTCCCACTCAAATAATCTCTAGTATTAGTTAGTTATTAGTGATGTGATAGCCTAATTAATATTAATATGGGACAACCCCAGTATTATCACAAGATTAATATCCATGGACCACACGGTGGCCGTGGGATGGGATGGGATGGGGTGGGATGGCCACCGGTTT
This sequence comes from Protea cynaroides, assembly GCA_028583415.1. NCBI lineage: Eukaryota > Viridiplantae > Streptophyta > Magnoliopsida > Proteales > Proteaceae > Protea > Protea cynaroides. The sequence continues at coordinate 43,402,934 of CM053268.1, forward strand.
TTTACTTCCAGTGCTAAACCGGAGGTGGACCTTTACCAAAAAAAAAAAAAAACGGAGGTGGACCCACTGGAAAAAGTCAGACATTAGCTTTTTGAACTCATCTATTCAAAGCCCAACCTAACCCATTGTATGAGAGCACATGTGGACCATGTGGTATTCGTAGTCTGGGTTGCCTAGATGTAATATTCCAAACTAAGATTAAACTGTATACGTCGTTGTTTTTCTAGTTTGATTCCGGCTGTTTGTTTTGACGTAAAATTATATTATAAAATATTATAATAATCTCTTTTATTTTTCGGTATCCAAATCAATGAAGCTGCCTAGAGGTCTTCAGGTTACTAGTATCTACACTGATGCAAGCTTACATCCGGATCTCTTTATAATGGAGTTGGCTTTTGCCATATGAAGGATCAAGATGGTATTTCTAAAGCTGTTTCCAGTCCATGCTTGTTTCAAGAGATTATTGAAGGTGAAACTCTTGCCATTATATATGATGATTCTGCTGGATGCAATTTCCTCAAGGACAGACTATATTCATGTTAAATCGGACTGCAATCAGTTAGTGATGATTTTAAATTCAAAAGGGGAAAGATGTTCTAGTTTTATTTTGTCTGTTGTAGGTGATATTCTTTCACTCTCTCAATCTTTTTCAAGTTGCTTGTTCTCCTCAGTTCCAAGGGCCTTTAATGGAATTGCCTATGCCCTTGCTAGGAAGGCTCTCATCGAGGCTAGTACGATGGTATGACTTATTTTCAATTCATGGTTACAAGATCTATGTCATGGTGTTAACCCGGTTGTAATGCATGATGTTAATCAATAGATTTTTCTTTCACCAAAAAAATAAAAAATAAAAAAAATTCAATGTTTATATTCGGTAAATAAAAACAAATATTAAAAAACAAAATGACACATAAAATATTACATCCAAAAGGTTTACATCAAAACACAAACAGAACCTCCATAGGAATCAACTACTGCATTAATCTCTTAGGAATTTTCTGAAACTTACACTCACTGAAATAAGTAGAAGTAGATAAGTGTGATATCCAACTTCCAGTAAGCAACTTCTGATTGTCGAAAGAGGCTGGTTCTGATTTCACCATACAGGTTGACCTGAATGATCTCTGATCACCACGCCGAGACCACCCCTTCGCTGCATCGGTGTTAAGTTTGTTACAAAGTACAATGGGAGGTAGCTAAGTTTCATTTACAGGACTTGTACAAGTACCCACGAACCAGAAGTTGATGTATGAGTCTGAACTAGCAGAAATTCCGCATGTGCCTTCTGTGATGCTTCAATAACCTCTATTACAGTCCACCTTTAGCTTATAGGACTGCCCAGTGGGCTCTTGGTTTTCCAAGGAAATGGGTTTGGGAGTCTTTCCTTCCGGAAGACCTCAACCCTATTGTACAAAATCTTTTCCCCAATTTGGATGAATACAACTTCTCCCTTAGAGTGAAAAAAAAAAAAAAAAAAAAAAAAAAAATTTAAAGGCCTTAACCAGGAAAGAAAAAAAAGAGGACTAAAATACACCCTTCAACACATAATAATTGAATGTACAATAATTGATCTAACTATAAATTTGTGTATACAAAATTACTTCTCATATGACCAAACTATACAATTCACATGTACCTATGCTCCACATATTTGAACGGTTCTCTTTTTGCTTGAGAGTTGCTCTCACCGATTGGGGCTTCATGTTAAAATGCCACGGCTCATCAGCTCTTGTTCCACATCAGGCATTCATAGAGCTCTAGTATTGGGTTCAAAATGAGTTTTAAGCTGTTTCAGATGTATCCAGCCAGAGAGAGAGAGAGAGAGAGAGAGAGAGAGAGAGAGAGAGAGAGAGAGAGAGAGAGAGAGAGAGAGAGAGAGAGAGAGAGAGCCATTCAGTCTGATGTAGCCCAATTGCATCTATGTTCAACAATTATATCATTACATCGAGGCCCAAGCCCACTAAGCCCATTTGACCCAAAATCATTTACCTAAAACTAAAGTATGAACCATGCTATAAAAGAACCAAAGAATCTAGCCCTAGCCACCTTGAAACCAGTCCCTTTTTGGTGATCTTTCAAGTCTCTAGTGGAAAATGAGGTGGCATTTTCTATTGAATGATTATAGAGTCTTCTCTACATTAGAGCTTGCATCAATGCACATTGGGACAAGTTTCAATGCCTTGGAATAAGAATCAACACATTGGGACAAGTTTTTATGTATTGAAAATTTTTAAATCATTTATATTTCTTTTTTATTTTCTTTATATACAATCTCAACTTTAAGATTATAAAGGATGATTGAGATTATTTTGAGTTATTTAAGGTTTGTTAAGCCTATAAATAGTAGTTTATTCTCACGTAATAGAGGAAGATGATTTGATAAATGAAATTTTGATTGAAATTTATCTTCTCCTTTGAACTTTGAAGAGTTTATCTTGAAACCTAGAAAAGTTTTACTTCAACCTTGAAAAGTTTGAGCTTTCCTATCCCTTGAAACCTTGAAGAAATTTCATTCCATCCTAGAAGAGTTGGAACTTTATTCTTCACTAGAAGAGTTGTAGGCCACCTTTGGAGTTGATTTACATTCTAGAAGAGAAGTAAGTCACCCCACCTTCATTTCCATCAATTATATCATTTTTACTTAAAAAAAAATTCAAAAATTCATTTCTGTACTTCACCTCCCTTTTGATTCATTTGATTTTGTATAAATCAATCTCCCGATCCATTATTTCCATAAGCCCAAAATCGTCTTACATCACAGTCTCAGTGTAGTGGTCGAGAGATTTGATGGTCCAAGTTCAAATGTCATCAGCTGACATTTACAAAAAAGAAAAAGAAACTGAACAATATAAAGAGAGCATTGCAAGTCCAAATCCTCTCCTCCCCGGTTTCCTGGCTGCCACCCCATCCAACCGTTGGAGTGTGAGCCAGCTCGAACTCCAATGCACTCCAACGGTTGGATGGGGTGGCAGCCAAAATTTATTTTAGAGTACATGTCAAAGTACATGTCAAAACTTGTACAAATGAATCCCAGAGATGTTCCATCCCAACAAGAGGTTGTGTAGACCCACTGAATGAAATGCACCTCCTTGTCATACCCAAGCATCAGTTCTTTCTTACTTAGAGATCTAAAATCATTGGCTGTTGATCACAGGGTACTGAATATTACTGAAGCCAATCAACACATCAAGTTCATTTTTCCATAAATTGGTACAAATTCATTCTCAACTCCTGAGGAACTATACATAAAATTAGAAGGGGGTTGACAGATAAAACCATGTATACCTTAACATGTTCTGAGCCCACAAAGTAAGGTTTAACATTGTTGGAAACATGAGAAGGGCCACCAAATCACAAAGTTATCATCATCTATATTGTCCAATATCTGGCCTTGCCTATGAACTTCCAGTTGTCGACCATTCAATGATGGGTCCTCACCCTATTCTTGAATGAGCTTTTGATAGACTGCCCCTTCTAATCTTCCAATCCCCATCCCCCCCCCCGGGTGGTGAAATATGAACTGAACTTCTAATGTACACATCATCATCTTCTTTCTGGAAAAAACCCTTGAAATAGTTTCAATCCAACTGCCTCATCATGTAGAAAACTTTCTTTGAAATTAGGCCTCTTTCAAACGCAGGATCCCAAAATAGGCCTAAGATGCCACTGTCATCAACATAAGAAGCATTCAAGGATTTGTAGATCTTAAGAGTTATCATCAACTTCCTCTTTGCCATGTCATCAAACAACTCTGAAGTAAAATTCAGCTTCCCAGCTTTCATGTAAGCATAGGCCAGAGTGGTGTAAACAACACTATCACCTGGTATACCTTTATCTTGCATCAGATTGAAAACCTTTTGAGCACATTCAAGTTTCCCCCTCTTACAAAACCTTCGTATCAGTGCTCTGTAAACGGAAATATCTACACAGAAGCCTTTTTCAATGAGTTCATGAGGGAGCCTTAGAACTGCTTCTTCATTCTGCATGTTGCAGTATCCATCCACCAGCCATGAATAAGTGCAATAACTTGGAGAAAGCCCTGTAATTAATTGGTTACATTTTGCAATAGTTATAATAATAAAAACTTTGCAGTGAATTAGAAATTTACTGGAAATAAAGAAAAAAATGAAGAATATATCCACTTAACTCAACTCAAGTCAACTCAACCAAACTAAGCCTTGTCCAAATGAAACGAGGTTGGATATATAAATCTTCTTTTCCCATTCAACTCTATTCAAATTCATATTTGTTCTTACCCTAAGGCAAGCACGTAGCATAAAGAGTACTCTCCACTTGACTCAACTCAACCCAACTCAACTGAACTAAGCCTTGTCCAAATGAAATGGGATGGGCTACACAAATTTTGTTTTTCCATTAAACGCTATTCTATGTCATTATTGTACTCAACCTAAGCCATGCATGTCTTTCTCACTAATTCTCCCAAACACTTTTAGGATTGCACCTTATTCTTTTAGCTCCTCCAACCTGAATTATATGACTCCTCTTTACCAGACTGCAGTGCATGATAGCATAAAATAGTGTCCTCCTTTATCCTAAAGTGGCATAGATATAGATTCAGGCCAACTGAATTCTTAACAAGCCATCTTTCTACAACCTATGTTGATAAACAATGGGACCAATTATAAAAATTGTCCAAACACTTACTTGCAAAAGAAATTGTCACATGTGTGTGTGTGTGTGTGAGAGAGAGAGAGAGAGAGAGAGAGAGAGAGAGAGAGAGAGAGAGCCGTAAACCACGTGAATCTCATCTTAGGACTATGTGACTTTTGAACCTGTTAACCATAATGGCCCTAGGGTTTTGGCAAATTTTTGGTCTTCAAGCATGCAAGTAGTCTTTGGAGACTTTCATGAGGATACGTTCGTACTCATACATGCAATAAACTGCTAATCCATAGTGTTTAATTTGCCCATCAAGAACATGTTTGCTAGACCATAATTATGCAAATAGTAATTATTATAATGTCTAGGATCGATGTATATGGGAATATGAGTGTTGACTCATTCCTCACCTACCTCACCTAGTTTCCTTTCATGTTCCTTCCTTTCACGTAATTCCCTTTACTCTATAAATAAAGCATGACCTCTGTCACTCTAGACAAGTCAAACTATTATTCCAACAGTAATTCTCTTTCAGGATTAGCTAAACAACATTAAAAAAAGAAAAAAAAAAAAAAAAAAAAAAAAAAAGATGGGTGAACAAGTATTCCAGAACAAATCCAGAAAGAGATAACATTAAGGTAAATATAGTGCTAATGTTTTTGAAACTCCCAAGTAAAGAATTAGATTAATTCATCTTATCGGGAACCAGAGGAAACTTTGATGGATTGAAGGAAAACTTGTTAATTACTCAATATCCCATCTTTCCATCCCTACAATCTACGCTCTTCAAGCCTGTGATGATAAATAGAAAATCCCCTAGGCACAAACCTTTATTTCAAGCTTGTTCTTAAAGAGTTAAATCCCATTTTCTCCATTAATCCCACCAATACCATTCATCAGCAGGCCATTCTCTGTCCTATCCACAATAGCAACTTAACCTTACTCCATACTAGTCGACCACCCAAACAGCTATAAGTTCTTAGTTCAATACATAAACCCCATAATAACCAACATCAGCTTGGGCCTGGCCTTGAAAGTTCTACCACTTTATGGTCATTCACTCCTTGATATGATTTCAGCTGCTGGATCTCTGCCAGGCTTCTGTAGCCTGGGTATGAACGTGCATCCACTTAATGGATATAACATGTATTTATTTATCTTGGCACATGTTCAAACAGTAACCATTCTACAAATGTAATTTATAATATATTCACCAGAATTATGTTATCAAAGTTATAAGCATACAGAAGAGCTGAATCATGGTTTTTCAGTGCTGCAAATCCAGTAATGAAGCATTAGTCATTACCTATGTTAGTTTCATAACTAATTACAATTTAACTTTGCTTCTATATCTTATATTATCAACTTTTAATTCATGTATTCATCTACTATAAATTTATACTTGAGATTTAGCTAGTGGGGTCTAGAGTGCATAGTTTACCTGCATCAAGCATGTCAAACAGGATTTCTTTGGCATTATTTATTTTGAGGACCTTGCAGAACCCATGAATCAGAGCCTTGTAAGTGAATTCGTCAAGGGATAATCCAGACTCCAACATCTTATTCCTCACTCTCCATGCAGATGCCGTATCTCCAATCTTGCAATAAGCATTAATCAATGTGTTGCAGGAAATATTATCTGGTTCGATGTTCCTCTCACTCATATCATTCAAAAGATTATTTGCAGCCTTCATCTTCCCTTCCTCACACAGTTTACGTAGGATGGCATTATAAGTAACAACCCCCGAGTGTAATCCTTTTGATATCATTTCCTTATGTAGTAGTAAAGCTTCCTCAAGCTTGCTTGCCCTACAATATCCATCAATAAGTGTAGTGTATGTTATCTGGTTTGCAGTTGCACCCTTGATTTCCCTAAAAAGCCTCAAAGCCTCCTTCATTTTACCCTCTCTGCAATATCCATAAATAAGGGAGTTGTAGGTTACAATATCAGGGTATATTCCATCCCTTTCCATTCTTTCTTGGGCTGACAAAGCTCCATAGTGCATGCCTTTTTTGCAAAAGAGTGAGATCAACGTGTTATAAGAAAAAAGATCAGGCAAAATTCCCCTTGCGTCCATCTCGTTGAACAATTTCTCTGCCTTCTCCACATCCCCTGACTTGGAACAAGCATGAATTAGAACATTGAAAATGTAGAGGTTTGGGACGATCCCAGTCCGAAGCATCTTCTTGTAAGTTTTCCATGCTTTATCAGTGAGTCTAGCCTTCACCAATGCGTTCAAGAGTGCTGTGCAGGCATGTAAATGAGGTCTGAACCCATTCATCTTAATTTGGTCAAAGACTTGAATTGCATCATGGGTCATCTTTGATTGGGCATAAAGGATCACTAGCCAACTTAGTATCTGTGAATTTGAATCAGGGTCATTGTGGCTGCTGACTAGTGCATTTAATACCGAAGGTGATGAGAGGAAATCCTTGAAACCGATCCTTTTGAGCAAATCCTGTGCCGTTTTGTACTGTTTTTGCTTGGTCAGAATATGAATCATGGTCCAGTAAGATTGTAACGAATGTTTGTAGTGAGGAAGCGATTTTGTCCATTTGAAAAATGCCCAAGAAAGAAAGCCATCATTGGATAGCTGAAACAAGACCCGGTTAACAGTCGTGGATGTAAAGTTTGAACTGATCTCGGGTTTTGACAGATCACGCCAATTTCTTTTCACAAGTATCGTGCAAATGCTTTGAACAATCTGGGTCTCATTCTTTCGATATACCAAATTGGCCATGGAAAGGAAGTCTCTTTACCCTCTAAGCACTCTAGATCTCAGAGAACAAAAGAAATAAAATTTTGGAGCAGAGAAAAGTTAACAGTGTCATCTAAAAAAAAAAACAAGAAAGCAAGTTCATCAGATTAAAACTACACAAAACAAAAATCAGAATAGAAGACGGAGGAGAAGATGCTGAAATCATAGTTGATCAGGGTTCCATCGAATAAGTGAATAAGTTCAATTTCCTTAAGAGAGAGAAGAAGGGTACTCATTCTCCTTACTATGTATAGTGTTTCCAGAAGTGATATTCCATATGCACTGCTGCTGTTCGCAGGGAGAACGATAGGAGACAAGCTGCATCCAGGAAGATGAGGATAAAGGGGAAGAGAGTCCAGGGACATGTCAGACTCGAGGCTATGTCGCCGACTCGAGTGATGCCGAATCGGTGTTACCAAAAGTGTTTCTGTTCTAGCGTCGTTCCAACGAACACAAAAGAAACACTCCAGAAAAAACGTAGACAGGGGGAGGGTAGGTCTTGTAAGTGGTATTCAAATCCTCTCCTGTGGTCCTGCCGTCTGCCAAGGGCCGGATTTCAGTCGACCCACCCCCCAATGTATTGGTAGGCGGCCAGACTGAACCCAACTCCCTTGGATCGGCGGCAGGAGACGATTTGGTTCCCTTGTAGTGAGGCTTTGTTTCTTGTATCCAAATCCTCTCCTCCCTAAAGTTCGGGAGGAGGGGCGGCAATCCTATTAGATGATTGACACTTGAGACTCGAGTGAATCCGAGCTCTTCATTTGAGCCGACACTCCCTTGTTGGCTCGGCGGATTCATCCAAGTCCCAGGTGTCGGCCATTTAATGGGGTTGCCGTCCCTCCTCGTAAAGACAAGTGGCAGGTGGAAAGAACTGGGTAGCAATAAAATTCTTAGTGTCGGGTTTCTTGTGGATCGATTTGGATTTTGTACCTACCCTCGATGGGTTCACCAATCGCCCTAAAATTTTGTAGAAATCCAACTTTGTTTGGACTTTACCTAAAATAAGTTAAGGTGTTCTAGCATGGAAATAGGGATTGAGAATTTGGGATCCTCTGTAGTGAGGATCTCACCCACTCGAAGTGGATCGGCATGTAATCCGATATACTATATGCCGATCTACATTGAGTGGGTAGGATCCTCACTATAGAGATGGTCTCACTATAAAAGATCTTTTTCTTGAAAATAGTAGCTCTACAAGTAGGACACAGAGGTTGAGTGTTGACAATAGTAATTACACATAACAGTAGGCAGTTGGTTTTACTCCCCATACGGAAGACATGGAGAAATTGCAAGTAACTAAACTAAAATTAGATAGATAATGATCATGGATTTTATTTGGTTTGAAAGGAAACAATGTTTATTTTTAAATAAAGAACCAAGTCCACAACAGCTTTTGTCACCGATCATGATATGGTCCCCCGAATTGCCACCACAAAATGCATCAACAACGAGAGACCTAGACCCAAACTTTTTTCCCAAATTGCCGTTAAGTAGGTTCAGTGATATTTTTGAAACTGGCCGGGGGTCAGTCCTGTTCTTGGATAATTGCAAAGCACTCTTATCCCATGGGTATGGACGACAGATGAAGCAACAGGAGCAGAATGAAAGGCAGTCGAAGTAGGTCTAGCACCTAGAGAGATGGACAGACTCGACACAGCTCCAACAATGGTTGATGGAAGATGTTCCAAGGAACTGGCCATGGAATCTCTTTAACTTGCTGTTAGGTATCTAAGTACTTACGTTTATTATTAAGTTTATTTCTGTTAAGATTAAATTACACCGAAAGTACTCAACATTTCAAGAAACCACACCAAAAGTATTTAATGTTTTATAAATTATGTTTGGTTACCTAAATTAGAATAAGACTATTATTTTTATTTTTATTATTATTTTTTTTTTTTGGGTAAATGATAAAAATTATCCTTGCAAATCCCACCAGCGAAGTAGACAACAGCAGATCCCTTGGCGGTGGTTTCCTCTCTCTCTCTCCCAACCCGGTCACTACCCTAATCATCGACTCATGGTACCTCTCCAATATCAAAGTTTGCCCCCTTCCCTGCCCAAAAACCGACTGCAATGGATGGGTTCCTGCTTGCTGCAACAAGGTCGGTTTTTCTTAGCTATAATCTTTCTTGCCTACCCGATATGTAGTACCTGGTGAATACCAACAACGGCCATTTATTTTCCGACAGGAAGAATGTGCGAAGATGGCGGGATGAGATCTCTGGTAATGTCATGGATGCAGGTGGTTGAGATGCAAAAGTCACCGCTAGCCCGCTAGGTTGAAATTGGGGGATTGATGGTTTCTTAATTTGTCTTGTTTCTTTGGAGCTTTGCTTTATTGGAATTTCTATGACATGTATTTTTTTAACCTCTGAAATCAATGCATTTCAACTTTGATGGTAGTTGTCTTATCTGCAAGTTGAAATTGAGATCTTAAGTGATTAAAGTTGTCGGGAGAAGAAATTTTGATTTCCAATAGGACCGACGGCGAGGGAAGGCTGGAAGCACTGCAGGGTGCTGGGGAAAGCTAAAGCAGCTTTAGTGGCTGTTAGTGATGGTATTGGCATTTAGGAAAATGTTGTTCACCGTCGACAAACACTCACCGGTGGTGACGGTAATGGGAATGATGGGTTTTCACTCCATTTATCTAGTCTTCAACAAAAAAAATAATAAAAAATGTAGGCCCATCCTGGTTAGCCAGGTCAAATTTCATGGTTAATTCAATCATTTAACGAACTTGTACTGGATTACTACTTGGAATTCTCGGCCGGCTCCCAATTTTTTCTCGTTATCTTTAACTTATCAACCTATTCTTGACCCATTTATTCTCCATGTATAGAAAATGGGACTACATTTAACAGGAAAATGGAGGAGATGGTAAGCCTTCTTGTACTCCAATTTGGGTTCTTCACATGGCAGATATGATAGGAACATGTTGGCCAAGCCTAGTAACAATTCCGAAATCTAGTACCTTCTGTCAAGAGCAAACCAGGAAATAAATGATTATATCAAACCTTTGGCTACCTTTGGCTACTTTTGGCCTTCAGATTGTGTGATTCAGTTGGCTTACAAATTGGCTGTATTATTAATTCTCCCCAGCATCTTGTTCAGGCAATTCTGCCAAACAGGTTAATTCCGTAGGCAAATACATAAATCAGCAGACGAATCTCCGACACCCCTCCTCAAGGTGGAAGATATGTCCCCCCGGCTAAAAAGAAGGCTAATGATTGGGTCTGGTAGGGAGAACAAATCATGCAATAATCAGGCAAACTTGCATAAAAAAAAATGCTCACAGATACAATTATTCTCAATGACTTAAATGATTTTCGACCAGGAAAAAAAAATCAAAAAATGAAAACAAAATTTGAAACAAAATCTAATTTTTTGTCCGGTGTAACTGAATTTTGTACCGAAAAATTTGTTTGACACCTAAAATTTTGAAAAAGGAAAGAGACAACCGAGTCCAGTCATATTTCTGAATTGTGTATTTAGCAATAGCTTAACATGACGTCCGAACGACCCCATAACATTCTGGTAGAAAGCCCGTTTTACAGAAAGAAAAACAGGCGGCCAAGCCCTTCGCCAATGTAATGCTGGAGCAAACTGAACACCTGGAAGAGTACCAGTAATTACACGTCACAAATAGTTAATACATAAATTATATATATGATTCCATATATGTCCCAACAGTGAAAATGATCTGTATTAAAAAATATAAAATAACCCAGCAAAGATGATCATGCAGGTAAGCGGACCCGTGTGCACGCAGGGGGGGGGGGGGAATGCTTTGGCACTCGTACAAACTGGAAAAAAATCCTCTGTAGTAAGACCACCCCTGTAGTGAGGATCCCACCCATTTAAAGTAGATTGACACGTATCTTGATCCACTCAAAATGCATGGGGATACACATGGATCCACTATGAGTGGGTGGGATCCTCACTACAGAGGTGGCCTCACTATAGAGGATCCCAATCCCACAAACTACCATAAATACAGAGGCCATCTGTGTTGTGAACAGTTGAAAATCAACCCCCAACACGCAACAAAAAAAAAAAAAAAAAGAAAATACTTTAATATCACCCAAGCTTTGTGATGATTTACTACAAGCACCATCTTCATATATCACATATTTTATACAAATTTTTTTTTTCCTTTTTCCACAAAAAGTAAAACAATCAGTGAAAAAAATGCAGAATAAATAGTATAAGTGGATATAAAGCAAAGACCGACATCAAATATCATTCTGAAGACCTGATTACGACTAGTTTAAACAGGAATTTGCAGAGAAAAATATAGAAAGCAACTGAAAAGACCCTGGCTGGATAGCTTCAACATTGGCTTCTACAAAACCTGCTCGAGGGTAGAAGTCATGAAGATGCTCAAGCAGTTCCATCAAAAGCAGGTCATGGTGAGTGGATCAAACATGGCTTTCATTTTGATAATTTCAAAGAGAATGGATTTAGGAATAAATGCCCAGTTGGGATTACGGAGTTCCACCTTGGAATAAAAAAATTTTAGGATAAAAAGAACAAAAGCAGAATATATGAAGAGTAACTTATTTTAAAAAATAAAAACTGGAAGTGGGATGATAAAAATTAATGGTGAAGAAGGAGGTACCTAAAAGTGATAATTTTAGGCACCTAGATTCAATCATAAATAAAGGAGTAAATGATGGTGTTGCAAAAAGAATTAGAGTAGGGTGGATGTAGTGGAGAGGTGCTTCTAGAGTGTTCTGTGATCAACATGTTCCATTAAATTCAGAAAAATTTCATAGGACAGTTATAAGACCAGCAGCAATGATCATTGCCTAGACATGAATATTGGGCGGTGAAGAAATAACATATAAACAAACTTAAATAGCTAATAAAGAATAAACAAACTATAAATGTTTCTTTAAGAATAAACAAACTACAAATGTTTCTTGGGTCCACACCACATAATACCATATTGGATTTTTTCCCCAAATTAATATGTAAAATAGGTGTAAAATGGTTCAAATTTGCTATATAAAAATTCAGCTAGAAAATAACACGTTCAAAATCAAGTATTCAACTTGAACCAAGAAAAATCAGTCGAAGCTGGTCGAAACTGGCCTCGAAAACAACTCCTCGAACCTTGGGAGTAGATCTAATACATGATAAAGAGAAAATCACTTGAGGTGGGATGGATGTGCAATGAAGACATTATTTGAATGCATCAATGAGGAGCAGTGATATGATATATATTGCAGGAGTTGAAAAAGTCAAAGGCCTAAAATGCTACTAGAAGTGAGGAAAGACATGCATAGCGTAAGACTGGAAACAACTAACAGGTATAACTTTGAAAAGAGTTGATTGGAGAAAGAGGATCAATGTAGCCCACCACATTAGTTGGGATAAGATTGAGTTGGATTGAGTTGAGGAATAAGTTAAAAAAAAAAAAAAAGGAAGAGGAGGCCAAGGTAAGAGAAGTTTTACATAGGTTAGTTGTTCCAAATCAAGGGGCATTTATAAAAGGCAGGACAATTTAGAAGGGATTCTGAATGTGCGTGACTGTTTCGACCCAAAGTGAAGAATAAGTTTAATTTGTAGAATTAATCTTGAAAGGCCTATGATCATGTGATTGAGGTGTTCTATTTGAAGCTATGCTCTGTGGACACAAACACGAGTGTCCTTTCTAAACAAATACTTTGTCGAACATGTCAACCCCTAAAATCAAGAGATACAGTGAGGTTTATTTAATTGATCATTTCTACTACGCACAAATTTGAATATGTTCAAAGTACATCATCCCAAGTGGAAGGAGCCTTAAGTTTGAAACATTTTGAAGCTTAGAATATGAAAGAATGCTTTCTATTCTCATCCCCCTTCATTATAAATATGGTTAAGGACAGAAAGGGGAAACATCACCTACCACCCACAGGTTTCTGAAATCATCAACCGCACCCCACTAACTGACAGAAGAGAGTTAAATTTTTTTCTAGACATCTATACCCTTTTTATTTTAAACCGAGAAATGTTAAAATTACTAACTTGACCTTCTACGGGAAATAACAAGTGAAACCGTTCTTCGCCGACGACGATAGACTCCTCTGAGAATGAACTTCCCCAAATTGAATTTCAGATGGAGGGATGAATTGCTGGATCCAGATTGAATTTCCCCAAATTGAATACTGTCCTGAATTTTTTGAAACCCTAATCGCCTTTCACAACTCCTAGCAATTTAGTATCTGTGTGCGTAATCATAGAGGATCTACCATCATTGACGCTATTGCAGCTTTGAAAACAAAGACGGATTGTCTCATCAATCTGCTCGAGAGAGCCTCTCTCTTTCTTTTTTTTTTTCTTTTTTTTCCTGTCTTCACTCTTTGGGTTGTCCTAGGGCTAAAATTCTTGAATCCTGCGGGAACTCGAATCAAGATCGTACCAATCGGAATGACAATTGGCAACAATTGATTGCATGATGATGCTGACAATGGCAGCTTCCGGTCATATGCACAGTCATGATAACACTATCTCTACATCTGCTCTTCCCTAGAAGAGGACACCGCTAGTTGGATGAAGATATTAAGCCAGGATATGGGCTCATGGTATATTGCTCAAGCTTTTCTGGGAAAGAAATCCAACGCATTCTGAAGGCTCAATTGACTGCGTGATGATGCCAACAATTAATATCGATTTCCTGGAACAACTAGCTCCAAGCAGAACAACCAAGATTTCGCTGTCCCTGGCTTCATTGAAGATGCGCTATTTCTCTCGAAGACTCCCAAGCATGGTTTTGAGAATAGAAAAACATTCCTGAAGATAAAAAATGCTTTCGCTTAAATCTGGTTCAAGGAGGTCGGATAAAAAGAAGACAAATTTTTGGAAAGGGTTAAGAACAATTTCATCCCAACGAGGAAAGAAAAGGGGGTTTTCCTTGCTGATCTCTTTGGTTCAATTAGAATTTGAAGAGGTATAAAAGAGGGATGGGACGACAATTTAGAAGACTTTTCGATTTTTTGGAGATGCTTTCGTTTAAATCTGGTTCAAGGAGGTCAGAGAGAAAGAAGCCAGATTTTAGGAGAGGGTTTCAAGAAAACAAAAGGTGAGAAGAGGGAATTTTTTTTTTTTTTTTTTCTTTTGCTTCTCGACCAAAGGAGCCAGATTTCTGATCGATGGAGCACGTCAGTTCCTTGACTACAAGTTTTTGTGGTGGGCAATGTTGCCATGTTTACTGTATACCCTATTGTGGCGGCTGTTGGCGTCTGTTGAAGAACTACGTCAGACAAGAAGAGAAACCAAAAGGGTCAGGATGAGAAGAATAAATTGGAAACCACTAGCCAGAGGCAGCAGACCACCCCAAGTCTCACCCTCTCAATTCTGGACTCTAACCTCTGAATGAAAAAGACAGAAAGACTTCAAAAGAGCTCGAGCTCATTCAGGAATTTGCGATGATTAATTGTAGCATTCTCTGTCCATTCATTAGCACTTGGCCACTTCCTATCATGCGCAACATGACAATAAACCAACTGACCCAAGAGCTCGAGCTTTGAGCATTACTGCTTTAGCTTTGAATCCCATCCACGCAGTTATAAATCCAACCATGGAGTATGGTGATAATTCGTTTCAATACTGAGAGTACTGAAAGGGGGTCTTCGTTGCATACCAAGACCATCGTATTTGGGGTCTTCGCCGGAGATTTCGTTGCCTTGCCAGTCATATTGATGGTGTCATCGAAAATGAAGTTGTAACCGCCGATACAACCTATCCCCTTGCACTCTCCGCCTCCCGCCGGCACCTGCACATGATGTAAAGTTCCTTCATCCGAATCAGGATCTAAGGTTGCAGCACTAAGAACAACTACTGTAGGAGGACGTGAATCTGCTTTATGAAACACAGATATGAAGGTGTATAGGGACGAAGGTGAATCGGTGGTAGAAATGAAGAACAAAAAGCAACAAAGGTGTGTCAGCGAGGTGTGCAACAGAGTCAAGGGTTGTTTTATTGTTTGTTCCAATTGACGATTTGGGGGGGTAGTGTTAAAAATTAGTACAGGGTAAAATGGACTTTTACCCTTACAATAAGGGCATTATTGTCCACCAAAAACTGGATTTGATCTGACATCATCATCTAACAGGACTCTCTTAACAAGGTGGGTCTCTTTGATTAATGGTATTAAAATTTTGGGTGGTAGTTGATGATGTCAGAAACCTATGGATGGTTTAGTAAACTATTTGGGTAGTACATGAAATTTTCCCTATATATACCTGATGCAAGTTCTATTGCCTCTTCGGTCGTGTTGGAGCCACCACTTTTGCTGCTCCTGCTACTGTTGATGCTACTTCTACTTGGTTCACAATGACTTATACTGTGTTGTTGTTGCTACTAGGTGTCTGCTCTACTGCTACTACTAGTTGGTTCACAGTGACCTATACTGTACTGCTGTAATTGCTTGGTCATAGTAATCTATATTGTGTTGCTGTTGCTACATGATTCACAGTAGCCTATATTGTACCGCTTTACTACTGCTGCTGCTGCTTCCGTTGATATATTGTTTCAAGCTGAAGCTCTCATTGTTGGTGCTGCTTCCATTGCTACGCTGTTTCAAGCTGAAGCTCTTAAATTCCCCATGTTCCAACTTCAGGGGAGGTGTTATACAAGAAGGCTTATTGTAAGGGAATGAACCCACTTAACTTAGGCCATTCCCCCCCGCGAAAAAAAAAAAAAATCTTTTGTTACAATAACTAATGTAAGTATTGGGCCTAATTAACAGACTCATTACCGATTGGCTTTATTTTATTATGTTTGTAGTGGCCCTGATTGTCTTAAGTAGACTAGGAATTGGTCTTATTGGCTAGGTTTTTCTACCTAGTTGGATCGTAACTGGGGGAGAGTCCTAAGTCTTGTTTTTGCTCCCTTTCTAATTCCATATATACAACAGTAGGAGGAGTTATTTACTCACTCTTTCCCTCCTTTCTTCTAGCTTTCTCTCTCATGATTTTCTGCTCTTGGGTAGCCTTCCTTCTCTATTTTGTTACACATATGTTTGCCATGTTTCAAGGTGAGGTGGCAATTCCAACCACTGGATAGGTAGGGTATAGTTTGAACTGCCATTTTCCCACTATTTTCAACTGTCAATTGGGATAGTGTAGCTATGACCTTTCATCAATCACAGCTCCTATGCATTATAGCCACCAAACATGGGGACATGACCATATCCGAGTAATATAATTTGATGGTTGGTTTGTGAGAAGAATACAAACATTACAGAGACATTCATTTATCAAATCCTCCGAGGATGAAGCCAAGATATATAAGATACTGGAGAAGAACGTATTCTATTTCTCCTTAGGGGTTTAAATCCAGAGTATGAATCCATTTGTGTTCAGATTCTGGGCAGAAGTCCTGTTCCATCTTTAAATGAGATTTGTGGCTATCTTCAGAGTAAAGAAACAAGAAGGCTGGCTACGGATCTAAGCCCCTTCTTTGAGAAACCTGACTTGACCACAGTGTCCCAACAACGTGGTCGTATGGGAGGGACAAGGATGAGGTGCTGGTTGTGGTGATAACAAGGGTCGTCTAGGTGTGGACATTGTAGGAAGACCAGGCACACCAAGGAAACTTGTTGGCATCTTCATGGTCATCCAGCCAGATAGATGACTAGTGGATTTAGAGATAGCCGACGTGGAGGAGCCAGAGCTCATTTAGTTGTAGCCAATAATGACCATTCTGGGAATGCATCTACGTCCGGATCACATTCAGATTGTGGTTCTTTCGAGGGAAGAAATTGTTACTTTCCGACATTTCTTGTCAAAGTTTGGGAATGCCTCTATGAACAATGAATCTGTTGTCATTAGTCTCTACATTTTCTCAACCGGGTACTCTAGCATCTACCTTACATGACTCTACATCTATTGCCTCCCCTTCCTGGGATATACTCTGGTGCCACAGATCATATGACTGGTATGTCTAGTTCTTTTAATTATTTGGGTAGAGACATGTCTTTGTTATCTCGGAAGGCCAATGTACATGTTTCAGCTTCCATTTCTCTTGATTCCGTTTCACCTTCCCATTTGACTACTAATCTTTTCTCAGCCAGTCATGTAACCTAGTCACTAAACTGTACTGTAACCCTTTTTTTCCCTACTCATTGCCTATTGCAGGATTTGGTGATGAAGATGACGGTTGACAGTGAACATGAGGGGAAAGGGTTGTATGTGTTTAATTTAGCATCTTCTGGTTTTGAGTGTTTTGCAATCTTTAGTTAGTGAGAGAAGAACTAATAGTAGAGGTGGAAATGGGATTGATAATGTTATGTTGTGGCATCAATGCCAGGGTTACCTTCTCCTTTCATTTTGAAGAAACATTTGCCTCATTATTTTCTATTGTACCTAACTTGTAAGTTTTGCAATGTGAGTCTTGCAAACTTGCCAACCGTTGTAAAATTTCATTATCCTTATAATGGCATTAGCATAGTTGTCAAGGTGTCGCCTACAAGACGAGACTCTGAGGGCTGGGTGGTTAGGCACCTTATTACATATCAGAGAGGCAGGCACCTTGGCTGTCTAGGTGTCGCCAACAATGCCTTGGTTGCATTATTACCTGAGTTAGTTTTTTATTTTTAATATTTTATTATGGCATATTTATTCGACTGTATACAAGTCATGGTATACATGAGACACATAGGATCAGTGGGCTATATAAGCTGAAATGAGACGATTAAATCAATCTTGGACCTTCAAAAAGCTAAACTCAAGTCTGAACTCTGAAATAGAGAAACCCTACATTTTTTATGGATTTTTCAGACTTTCAGTCTTTTACCTTGCTGTCTTGCATATAATATATACAATGGATGGCAATGGTAATAATCATGCTGATATCTTATTGCATTGCCTAGATTGATTTTTGGTGTATGATGTAAGCATACAAACAGTAATGAGTACAATAAGGGGATATAAGGAGTGGACCTTGGATGCCTTATTGACTCCTATGCACCCAGAAACCCCTACAACGCCTTGGGTCGCCTTGACAACTATGGGCAATAGAACTGCTTCACCTTTCAACATTGTTCACTCTGATGTTTGGGGCCAGCACTTTTTTTTTATGGCTTTTGGTACTTCGTTACATTTGTTGATGACTCTTCTCGACATAATTGGGGGTATCTCAAGAAGAATAAAATTGTTGTTTCCCACATTTTTCCGAATTTCTACCAAATGGTGTATACCCAATTTGAGTCTAGGATTAAGATTGTCCGCACAGACAAACGGAGTGAGTATATGTTTGTGTCTCCAGAAATTCTTTGATGCGCATGAAATAGTGCATTAACTCTCGTGTTAGTACCTCTCAACAAAATGGCAAGGCTGAGAGGAAAAATAGCTATTTGTTTGAAGTTACTTGTAGATTGTTGTTTGGTGTGTATGTCCCAAAGATTTCATTGGTTTGAAGCCGAGCTTACTGCAACCTTTGTTATTAATCGCATGCCCTCGAACATTTTAGCTTTCAATGCTCCATTGGATGTCCTCTCACCCACCACACCCACTTTTTTCTCCCACCTAAAATCTTTGGTTGTGAGATGCTCATGTTTGCCACTCTAATCATAATAAACTTGACCCAAGGCCCTCAAATGGATTTTCTTGGGGTACTCACCGATTAAAAAAATGTACAAACGCTATCATCCCTCATCTCGGAAAAGCTTGGTCTCTCCAGATGTCACTTTTTTTTAATCAATTTACTTTTTCTCTTCTCCTTAATCACCTCTTCAAGGGGAGAGCATAGTTGTCAAGGCGTCAAGGCGAACCAAGGCGATGGAGGCCTGACTGGGCGCCTAGGCGACCAAGGCGACCAAGGCGCCCAATTTTCCAAGGCGACCCAAGGCAGCCTGGGCGCCTAGGCGGTGCCTAGGCGATGCCTTGACAACTATGGGGGAGAGTAGTAGAGATGTACAAGAAGAGGTGCCTTTACCTGATCCTCCATCCTACTTTGGTGTTTACAGTTTAGAAGAAGTAAGGGAATTAGATACATCAGATGTAAGGGGGAGAAAAAAAGGCGGAATCTGAAACACAGGGAGAGAGCAGGCAAGATGAAGGAGCTGCTTGTTTACTGTTGAAGGCAGAAGAAGACGTGCTAACAGTCCTCTTCAGATCCTCACTCTCTGAGTACATGTAATAATCCCCTTCATCATGCCCTCTTGACTTATATTTGAATCTTCCTATTGCCATCAGAAAAGGAAAAAGATAATGTACTAATCATCCCATTCCAGAGTTTGTACAAGTACATTTCTCTGGCAGGTTTGGCATATTCTACAACTCTATTACCATTCCAATTTCCAAAAATGTCATAGAGGCTTTAACTAATCCAAAGTGGAAGGAAGCTATGTGTGAGAAAATGAAGGCATTGGAGAGTAATAGCACTTGGAGTCGGTTGAGCTTCCGGAAGGAAGAAATACAGTGGAATGCAGATGGGTATTCACACTTTCACGGTGAAATATAAGTTCGATGGCACTGTTGAGAGATACAAGGCTAGATTGGTAGCGAAAATTATGATCAGGTATATAGAGTTGATTACCAAGAAACCTTTGCCCCTCTAGCTAAGCTGAACTCTATTAGGGTTCTTCTATTCTTTGCTGCAAATCAAGAACGGCCTCTATATCAGTTGATGTGAAAAATGCCTTTCTACATGGTAATTTGGAGGAGTAGGTGGCAAACACCCCCATAGGTCTCCTGAAGCTAATGGAGAAGTTTTCTGCTTAAAAAAGCCCATCTATGGTTTGAAACAATCACCAAGAGCCTGGTCCAACCAGTTTACATAAAAAATTGGGCGGACCAAACTTTGTTCACCAAGTGAACAAATGGCAAACTTACAGCTCCCATTTGTATGTTGATGATATTGTGGTGACTGGTGATGATGAGGAAGAAGTAAATAAGCAGAAGGAGTATTTAGCCGAACAATTTGAGATTAAGGGTCTGGGTACTGTAAAATACTTCTTGAGAATTGAGGTATGACGGACAACCAAAAGCATCTATATTTGTCAAAGTAAATATGTCCTAGATCTTCTAAGTGAAACAGGGATGTTGGATTGCAAGCCTATAAAATCACCCATTGACCAAGATCATAAATTAAGGAGTTTGACAAAATCTCCTAGGTAAAGCAGGGATGTTTAACTAGGATGCATTGCATAGAGATACTAAAGACTTGTTGGGAAGTTGATCTATCTCACTCGGTTGTTCAGATATTGCATACGAACATAGTTATAAATTTTGGTTTTTTGCAAAACCGAAATGAAATAGGGGTGCGAAATGAAAAGCCACCCATTTCAGTCCAACATCATTGTTTCGACCGAAATCTCTAAATTCAGCAGATACTTGGTCCAAACACCTTATAAATGTAACTGAAACTTAGTGTCGACCTTAGAAGTTAGAGCAGTACAAGACAGGGAACAATATACAGCGCACGCCACATATTTATGATTAATATCACTTAAGTAAATGTTTAAATACTTTTCAACAAAGAGGTCCAAGATCCAATCCACCAAAATAGCACTACAATCCTTGATTACTCGTACTGTTTCGTCTATTCCCATCAAATTTTCTTCAAATCCTTTCCTTCCAGATTCCCCGCATGCTGCAACCAGCACACTCTTCCAAAAACATCTGACCTTCATGTCTCTTTTTTCCCTTTAAAGCTTCTTAAGTTCCATTCTTTAAATGCCCCCAACATGCTACAGATAGCATGATTTTTCAAAGAACCTGAACTTTTCCGCTAAGGCCGCATTTGG
Organism: Protea cynaroides; assembly: GCA_028583415.1. Lineage (NCBI taxonomy): Eukaryota > Viridiplantae > Streptophyta > Magnoliopsida > Proteales > Proteaceae > Protea > Protea cynaroides. The sequence goes on from CM053268.1 coordinate 43,424,051, forward strand.
TTGCTTTCCGCAAGCAAGAAAAAGCAAGAAAGAAAGAAAGAAAAAAAAAAAAAAAAAAAGAACCCAAAGTTTCATTGATTACTTGTGCGGTTGAACTGGGACAATTTATGGAAGTTGATATGTCATTAGATGGTACAACCATAGTTGTCAAGGCGTCACCTAAGGCGTCCGGGAGGGCTAGGTACCTTGTGGATGTTTAAAAGGCGACCGCCTAGGTCTTCTGGGCATCGCCTTGGGTGCCTTGGAAGCCCTGATGGCTTGGGTGGTCGCCTTGTTGCAGATGTGTATATAAATCATTAATTAAACGAAAAATTTCACATACCTCCCTTAAGGTTTCCGTTTACCCACAATTCAACCATCCCTCATTATCGGCCACCCGCAATTATCTTGCACTCTTGTTCTTATTTTATATGCTATTAAGTTCTTAGTTTGTTGCTTTGTGTTTTTTATTTTTATTTTTATTATAAATATGCATTTTTAGTTCTTACATTCTATATTAATCATTATTTGTTTATTTTCTCATATTAGGTTATGCCAAAAATGTTGATTATTGATGTAGCATACTGCATTATTGCATATAATATATAATCATAAATATAGGATTGATATTTTAGGCAAAAAAAAAAATATTACACTAGGAAAGCCTAGGCCCCTACGGCCTCCAACGCCTAGGGTCGCTTTGACAACTAGGGGTGCAACTAGGATAGGTTAAACTAATGCAGTTTCATCAGACTCACATTGTATGGAGGCCTAGGCACAAGCTTGGGAAATCCACAACGTGCTGATGGCAGTCCAATGGGCTGTAACACAAGCTTTGGATAGTTATGTTGTAGATTGGCCTTCTATTTTCTTGGGTTTCATTGTAACAAACCCAATTTAAAAGCCCATAAAGTAAAGGTGAAGTTAGGAAATGAGATTATTGTTTTAAGTGTTTGGGTTAGATTAGGATACTTAATAGCTTTTAAGAGTTCTGTTTTCAGTCTATTAACTTAAGCTCAGAGTGATTACGAGTCCTTTCATAAGGTCATTTAGGAAATTCAAAAAAAGTCTTTATATATATGTTGTTAAGTTTTACGGTTTTTTGTTCTGCTGTCTAGGTGCAACCTAGGCTTGTCTAGGTGCTACCTACCTTAGTGCTCTTTATTTTCTAGCTTAAGTAGTTAGAGTCCTTCTTGATTCTACAATTTGTAATGTCAATAGAACTCCTTCTCTTTGTTTCCTTTCGTTATAAATAAAGTTAAGGGTAGGAGGAGAGACTTACTTCGATCTATTCTCTCTCTCTCTCTCTCTCTCCTCTATCTTTCTTCACGGTTAATGTGTAAGATCTGGTTTCTTTGGTTTAATATCGGGAAGCTTATTTATCTCACTATTACTCGGCCTGACATCTCCTTTGCTATTGGAGTTATTAGTCAGTTTATGCAGGCACCAAAACAGGTTCATTGGGATGCTGCTTGTTGGATTTTGAAGTGTCTAAAGAGAGCTCCCAGCCTCCCAGTAAATGGCTACTCTACTGTCCTAATCAAAGCATTGGTCTTTGTGGTTATTCTGATGTTGAATTGTCTGGTGCTGAAGATGATCGCCAGGAAGTTATTTACATTGGTAACAACCCAGTTTTCCATAAACGTACCAAGCATATAGAAGTTGACTTTTATTTTGTTTGTGATACTGTTATGTGAAAAGTGATAATTACTCTGTTCACCAGTTCCAATTCTCAACTTGATGATATGTTCACAAAGGCATTATTCAAGGTTTTGTTTCTTCACAATTATTCCAAGTTGGGTCTTGGTAATATTTATGCTCCAGCACTAGCTTGAGGGGGAGTGTTAAGTTTTACGGTTTTTAATTCTGCTGTCTAGGTGTCACCTACCTTAGTGCTGTTTATTTTCTAGCTTAAGTGGTTAAAGTCCTTCTAGACTTCTACAATTGCAATGTCGATAGGACTCCTTCTCTTTGTTTCCTTTTATTATAAACAAAATTAAGGGGAGGGGGGGTGGAGAGACTTAATTCAATCTATTCTCTCTCTCTCTCTCTCTCTCTCTCCACTGTTAATGTGTAAGATCTGGTTCTCTTTAGTTTAATATTGTTTCATATGTAAGACACCCCCATAAAAGCATGTTTTGAGTAAAGAGACTCGGGTCTTTTCAAGAGGTTGGTTCTGTTGAGTAGTGCAAATGGGATTGGTATTCCAGAACTTACCTACGTCCTACTTCTCCTTCTTCTAGTTTGTTCATCTTTCTTCTCAGGTGTGATCTTTCCTCCTTTTGTACTATTTCCCTTCTTCCACTCCTGATTGTTACTTCTACTAATCCGCAGTTCCCTCTCCTTCCAAGTTTCAGGTTGCCATTGACTAGAACATCAATTGCGGAAATGAATCTCGTTCTTAATCTGCCCTCTTCTGGTTTCAATTTTCTATTCTGTTTACTAGTTCTCAGTCCTAGTTTAGTTGCTGTTATCAAAACCCTAAAACAAATCAAAATTTAAGAGCCCTGCTGCAAGTATACTTCTTCTAAATCTTTTTTTTAACTGGTTTAGTTTTCAGATTACTTGTTTAAGGTTCAGACTACTGTTAATCACAAATGAGTTCATTATTTGGTTGCTGTAAGTGAAGGAACTGAGACAACAAAAGTATCAAACGTAAACAACAAAGTCAACACAATAAACTGTAAGCAGATCACATGATTAAGAAGCATCCCAGTCATACTTAGTTTCATATCTATTTGGAAGTATTTGCAAAATGCAACAGGCATAGATTGCATCACCTTACTTCAATTGTACAATGTAAGTGTAGCCTGAGGTGTTCATTCCTTGCATGCCCTCAAAATGTTTCCTTCATATTTGGTTAGTCTTCATACAGATACACTGCTTCACTACTTTACACATTCTTCAGCCAGCTTCAGGTCCAAACATCTGCGCCAAGAAGTCATCAAGTTCCCCATAATTTGGCACACTATCTGTACTTGTATTATCAGAAGGCAATGAGCGAATACATCCAAGAATATGTTGAATGTCCCGATGCAACCTGATACAAGGAAACATTGGTATTTTAATATGCTAAAAACTAAACATAGGGAGAAAAACTAGCAGACAATCTGACTATCATCTTTGATAATGGAAAATTTGGATCGCTCTACCTTTTCTTTGCTTGGGGAGTGATAATCTCTAACTGTGAAAATGCTTCTGAAATTTGATAATGGAAAATTTGAACCACTTGCCTGCAGGTAGCAATATTATGTTATGTTGCAGGCATGATCAAGTAATCCTTAGACCTTTCCTCCTTTAAAATTTTAACAGAATCAGATGGATAAGCACCTGATTCACATAGACCAACAAGAATAAGGTGTAAGCAAGAATACAAACCCTGGAAAAATAGAATCCATCTGGACCTCATGGTGGTTAAAGCCATAAGATGGAAATTTCTGTAAGAAGGCAAAACCCTCCTTGCGGCCTGTGCTTTATAGGTTAGGTTTTAAGAGCTAAAGTTGAGTATGGTGAATTGATTGGATGAATTTAGTTGAGAATTCGGAAACAAAACTAGGTATAAAAGAAGTTGCTTAAAATCTGGAAACCAGATGAGAAAGATAAGAGGAAAACAGAAAGAACACCTGGGCTTCAGGTTAAGCACTTCAAATTAGTAGCAAACACACTTCACGATTGATAATTCCCGATAGTTTCTGGGAAAATCAAACTTTCATCAAGTAGCATACACTACATTTTTATGAACTAACAACAGCTTCAACATCCAGCTCCCACCAATTAATAAACTAAAATCAGATAAAAGGGTGCCCACCAGGGCACTGATCCTTACTCAAAAGTAGAAGCTATTTACTAACATTGGGAAAAAGATCTCATAAATTACACCTAATGTGACTTTGCTATGCTTCTTTTTTCTTTTTTGCTAAAAGATCAGCAAGTAAATTATATTAAATAGTATGAGGATGTTCAACCTTGGTGTGACGGTAAGGCTGTCATATTGCAACCTAGAGGTCACGGGTTTGAAACATGGAAACAGCCTCTCTGTGTTGTGGGGGTAAGGCTACATACATTCTGCCCTCTCTAAACTCTATAGTAGCGGGACCCTCGTGCACTGGGACACCCTTAGAAAGAGGATGAACAAGTCACAAAAAATATTTCTTGATCTATTCCATATATTCCGTGTTCCAGATACTAATACTATCCCGGATACCCCGGATTCCAAAGAAAAACCTCCAATATTAGATAATTGACATGATCTCCACCTTGCCATCACCAAAGAACAAACCAATAAGAAAACTGGAGAACCTCAACTCATGGGTCCACCTTCAGCATAGCCATCAGCGGAACCCTTAAGAAGAAACAACAAGCATGGAGCTAAGATAAACAAACCCTCTTTAATGCTGAAACCGATATCTTGACAGCTAATGTGACTCACTAAAACCACAAGAAACGAGGTAGATTAACCAAAAATGAACCAAGTTTACTAAGAAGAACTAGGACCATGATTAGACCCCACACCCCTGATCAGTTGTACATAATTATATAATTTCAACTCGACTCCAATAACTACAGGATAGAGATAAACGCAATGATATCTTAGTGCGATTTCATTTTGTGGAGATCATATTTTGTTCCCACTAGGCAGGCTTAGATGTGGGTAGGTCCATGTGTTCAGGTTTCATATCCATCCCAGTGGTTAAATTTCGGCATAAAACAAAAACTGGAACTGTTCTAAATGTGATTTAAATTTTCATACATTATAAGAATGTCATTCCACCATAATGGAATTGAGTTACATTTTACAAATTTTGTTGCCTTGAACTCCCTTTAAAGGCGCTTCCCCTATTTGTCTTAGTGGCTGGTGAGACGGGTATTGAGTGCTCAATAGTAGCTGCATGAATCCTCTAAAATGGGACCTAAAATAACACTTCCACCAATGGACCATTGACGTCCTACATCAGGAGGAAAGGAGGATAGATATTCATACCGCAATTTAGACCCAGGCATAATATATCTAGATAAAGAACCTAACTTCAAAGTTTCTCCATTAATGGAATGCATATCTCATGCCAACAGGGAAATTGGAAAAAAATAACTACCTTACAGGCTTACAGCCATCCCCAACCCTAACAAAAAAGTGGGAGAAAGGGGGAAAATGCCACCTGAAATCTTGGATATTTTAGAAATTTTCTTTGGGAAGATTTCTGATCATAATAAACAACAATCTCTGTATATAAAATATGACGGTATAATATTCACACTTGAATACTCACAAAATTTCACTGCATACCAAATTTACCACCTTAGTTTCAGGCCTCACCTGAAAATTGCTTGAACATCTGCCTCGTGTAGAGTTCGAGATAAGACACGTTGAAGAAAGCCAACTTCCTGGAAATACAAAAATTTAACAGCCAGTCAGATCCAACTGGTTAAATAACCCTCCCAGATTACATAAATAAAAACCATTCACAAGGCAATTGCAGTATGATACCATTGTGTACCATTCCAAGACAACAACCACCCCCTCCCCAAAAAAAAAAAAAAAAAAAAAAAAAAAAAGAAAGAAACTAGAAAAAGAAAAGAAAGTTCAATACCTATCAAACAAAAGAACAATAGAAATGAAGGCAGAAACTACAAAAAGCACTGCACCTTGGTTAAGGACCTAGCAAACAGACTAGGCTGTAAATCATTGTCCTCTGGTCTATTCCAACTCTCAACAATTCGACGTAAGTCACGCAAATGTACCAGCAATCTTTCCCTCATTATTTGCACTAGTTTTGTATGTATCTCATCACGATGAACTTTATAATCCTGCAATATTGAACAAGAAAAGAAAGAAGTTCAAAATGGCATGATAAAGATCAAACGAATAACTTAACTGCCTGCATGCTTAATGCAAACCATCAAACAACATACAATTAAACACAAAAATTTCTAGTAAATGGAATTCTAACAATGGAAAAACCATATTGAAAGTTATTTGAAAACATATCTCCAAAACCAGGGGAATCAATCTAAAAAACAAAACACAAATGGTTTAAATAGTTTTAAGTTAGAATCCTGACATACATCAAAAGAAAGATGGAAATCAATAAAAGCAGATAGTACAGACAGCACTGAACCTTGATAAGAAAGAAGCAAGTGAACTAGTCTACAGATCTTATACACCAATGAATTCCAACTGCCAACAATTACGAAAAACCACATAGATGGACCAAAAAGAGAAAGTTGATTTGTGAACTATAATTTTTTAGTTAAATAGAAGATTCGGAATGGGGCCACAAAGAGAAAGCTCACAGATTGAGCTTCCAAATAACTATTCAGGAATCGAAATGTTCAGCTCAGATTTAGTCTATTGAGAATGGAAAATATCAATAACAGAAGTTTGTCCACGCAACCAAACGATGCCATTTCCATGATACGGAAAAGAGATAGAATCTTAGAACATTCAGAAATTCCATTTGTGACTCCATTGGCAAGCTCTCCTTTTGTGCGATCATCTATCACTTATGGATGGAATGAAACCTCAGGCCTTGGTCCATCTATCACTTATGAATGGAATGGAACCTCAGGACTTGGTCGGGTAAATCTAAGAGAATCAGTCAAATGTTGACCCAATCACTTACGTAGTCCACGGAACTCTCGCCCACTCTGAGAAAACTTGCCATGGCTTGCATCAGAATAGATCCCAAGTTAATGTTTGGAATCTACCTACTCAACTCAATGTGGATAGGAGATCCCGTGACAGCTATTTGTCATGCTTTCCTTTCCTCTCCCAAATAGGAGAGCTGCTCTTGTACTTTCCCCCCCTTTCTCTGTTGATTTATTTTTCTCTTTCCACTGTGACCGATAGATCCCTTGGTCAGGATGAAAAAACTTATCCCTAAAGCTGGCCACTTTGGTGACTCAAAAAAAAAAAAAAAAAAAACCTTCTTCAAGCAAAAATCCAGAATTAACAGGCTCAAACTGGGAGATAGAAACACCAGCTAATTTCACAAATAAGTTAAAACTCATCAAAACCGGAATCATATCTCATCTCTGCAATCGGAGGATGGCCTTAACTTTACTGATGTTGCTGGAATTAAAAAGGTGGCAGAAGATTATTTCTCTAACCTGTATGGCCCTACCGATCTTCCCTCTTTGGATAGTGCTCCTCCGGATCTATTTGATAAAGTCTTAAATTCTGACCAAAGTGCCAGCTTGGCTGCCTTGTCGGTTCAAGAGGCCATGCTATTCTCGCAGGAGGAACTAATCTACTTCCCCAAGGGCCCAAACGATCTTCTAAATTCCCATTTAATCCCCTAACGGTGTCCCTTTTGGTCGGCTGTGTGCCAAGATCCAACAGCATGTTTGACGGTTTTCTTAAACAATCTTCAAAGCCCTAAAAAGGGAATAAAATCAAATCAACGGAAGACCAATTGGCAATTATTTAATCATCGAATAGCATAGAATACTCCATTACCAAAGTTGTGATGGGACTACAGAAGAAAAATCACACGAATGCTTTGAAACACATGAATTGCTACTTAGAGAGGCAACTTCACGTACAGCTATTGCCCAGAGAGGCGTCTTCATCTTGGAGATGCATTGGCATGCACCTGGCCTCCGACCTCCCCTGTAGTTTTATTCGTATGGTCAGCTGGATTATAGGGAAGTGAGAAGGGGAGGAGAGAATTACAGAAAAATCCTCACCTAACAAAGAGGGAGGAATATGGTCAAGGGTTAAAAAAGAAGTAAAAAGATGGTGATGGTTATAACCACCTTGGTTACAAACAGACTTTCCCTTTATTTTTAGGTGAATAGTAATTATTTTATTAAATGCCAAAATGAATTAAAGGGTCGGTCTCTGACAGGCGTAACACCTTCCCTAGACTGTACCATGACAAGTTCCCAATTCTCATTCATTTTGGACCGGTTCAACTTTTGGGCTTTAGAGTCAAACTTTGAGCCCTAGATCCTAATCTAGGTGGCGACTCCATATTTATTCTCTCCTTTCTCAAGAGGATGACGAAGGTGATTGGAAGGATTCTCATCATTTGAGGGCAAAGAGAAATATCAAAGGCAGTGGATCTTATAGCCATCTGAAATAACCACATGATGCCGACCTAAAGGGCTGGCAAGCCAAGATTGAGGGCTGGTAGAGAATAGAGATAGGTGCCAGTTTAGTTTAGACTTGATTGAATTTTGACCCACTGTTTTGGTATTGAATGATGGAGAATAAATAGCTGAATCTAGTTGATTGTAGATAACCTCGGCAAGCTAGAGTCCCACTAGTGCCCGCTGTAGGGGTCTCACCTAAGTCCACTTGAGTCATACAAGCAAAACATTTTTCAAAAAGAATAATTAGTGAAAGTATGCAGTAAAATTTGAGGGGTGCCTTTGAAAGCAGCCATTAGTGCATTATATAGAGGTTGAAAGCTTGAATAAAGCAAAAGCATTAAAGATACTTAGAAATACAAAACCCCTTTGGAATTCCCTATACATAGATAACAATTCCTAGACATAAAAAACTGTCCTCAAGACATTGAAACTAAAACAAGATATTAAAAATTGACGATGCTGCTTTAGAATATGAAAAGGGAAAAAAAAAAAAAAGAGAATCTGCTAGAAGATTGATAGCTGAGCAAAGAATCTCTCAAGAATAGTTTGCTGCAACCATAAAGAGGTCCTTTGGGACCCGTGGGTAAGGTTCACGCGAACAATACCTCATGAACATTTGTAGGCTGGATGGAATTGGGTGGATCTGAACCAGGCCAGGCTAGGTCGTGGTTCAAGTCTGGGACTTGAGTTGTCCTCCTTTACGAGTGTACTTCTTGGAGAAGTACAGATCAGGCCTATGTGAGGGGCCAGCTGCTGGATGAGGTGGATGCGCTGCATCACCACAGTATTCTGTTGGGGAAACTTTATTGTTGTCTTATCAGTCACTTTCAAAACAAATTAACATAAATGGAGGACTAAGAATTCATAACTTATGGAGAACTTCATTGATTATAGTTTAATATCTGTTCTGTTAAATTATGCTGAATTTGGAAACGATGGTTTTTTTAGGATTGTTAATCTGATGCAAGAGTAGAAACAGTGTTTCTTCATCCATGGCGAAGCAACTAAAAAGAATGTTGGAATTGAGTATTTGAGTTCTCACACAATAACTGATCACTTAAGTACAACCACGATGACATCAACGGGGAGTGTCTAAAGGCATCATACCTTAGCTACTCGATCAATCTCGGACAACAGCAGTGCCTTACGAGACTCGGGTATTTTCAGGAAAAGAACACGTCTGATTTCTTTGTTCAACAAGACAAAAAAAAAATATTAATGTAAGAATGAAATCTGAAAGTTGACATAAAAGTCTAGAAAAGAAATTACTACAAAAGAACTCAAAAGCAGAGCAAATACGCATATAATCAAATCATCATTTAAGTATAAAGCTAGCAGTATTCAGTAGAGCAGCAATTACAAAGGAATGCTATTCATCAAAATAACCAGGTCAGGGCCCTCAAAGCCACTAAATTTGGCAAGAGGGAAAACCTTTACATGGAAGAAAACATATAAAACAAATACACTTTGTTGCCAATGAGATGTTGCAAAATACAAAACAAGCAGAAGAGGCAGTACAATCAAAAAGGAAAATGACCAATGAAAAATGTCAAAAGAGCCACCCATATGGAAATTCTTGAAAATCCAGGAAAATGGCAGAAGGTGGAAAAGTATATATTTGAGTCAAAATCATATAACTGATAATATAAACCTATAAGAGCAGCAAAAGTAATTTAGATAATCTGAAGGTCATGTTTATCAAAGTGTCATGTTTATCAAAGTGAACCATAAGGTAAAAATAGGGACACAAAAAAATGCAACACAAACAACATGCTGAGTGCTGACACATCCGGCATATTAATTAATAAAAATAAAAACGTAAATTTATAAATACACCTAGACAAAATTAAATTACCGCACTAATGATAACAATAAATGAGGAAAATCTATATACATTTTCTATACAAGTAGGTACATTCATGTGAATCCAACTGAGAACTTTTCATCAGATACAAAAGAAAAAAAGTCATCAACTTCAAGTTAAGTTGCTAGTGACCTTTCCTGGAGAGACTAGCCACAAACATACTAAAGTTGTTAGTGCATGCCAATGTCAAACTTCATCTGCCTCCCTTCCAGTTTCCTATCAGTTATTCAACCCTTCTGTTAAGTAATAGAAAGTACTCATATATTTTACCAATTATTAGCATCTTCGGTTGTTCTGTAATTTTGATATGTAGATCCTTCCAACATTTCTAGATTGGTGGTGTTATTGTTGCTGTTGCACAATAGTAATGCATTCCATCTCTTTCTTTTCAATAAAGTTGTTAGTTAACCCCCCCCCCCCAAAAAAAAAAAAAAAATCCCTATGTTGACATACTCAGCAGAAAATTTTTCACTATTTTTTTTTTGGGTGAATAAAGAATTATATTAACAAAACCCAAAGATGATACAAGACCGGATGCCGAACAGGACAAAGCCAGTTAAAAGAAAAAGGGGCTACAAAATGATATGACAACAAATACTATCCACATTAGAATTGGATGGGTAGCCCCAGACATTGCCAAGGAGTCTTTTGGAGGCGAATCTGCACAGGATCTAGAAAGGGGATTAAGGTCCCCCAGACTTTGAATAACAATGGCATCCTAGATTTGGTTGAAGCTTCTAGACTTGGAAGTCCAAGATCTAAGGTTTCATTCCATCCAAATGTGATAAATGGTCGCACAAAAGGCCAGTTTCCGACCTTGTCGCAAGATGACTACCTTTTGAAGGCCTTTCGAATCCATCTCCATTCTCTTTCAAAGACTCGAATCAGTCTTCAATCTAGCCTGTAACAACAAAGAATTCTGGACTGCCTCCCCTAATGGTGTTTTCTATGGTTCATCAGCTTGGAACCTAGTCAGATCTAGATGTCCCAAGGTTGAATGGTTAGATGTGGTGTGGTACAAAGGGTTCTCCCCTAGACACAACTTCATCCTTTGGAGAGCCTTATCCCAATCTCTTCCCACTCGATCTCTCCTTTGTAGCTGTGGTATCATTCACAGTGCTAGTGGTGCCTTATGTCAGGCAGCAGATGAAGACATTAATCACTTATTCTTTGAATGGTTTTTTTCCAAAAGAGTGTAGGGAAAGACTCTAGAGAAATGCTGGCCTAGGTATAGACCAATTCGGGCCTTTGACCAAGAGTGGAGATGGATTGCAAAGAAATTCAAGAGGAGATCTATTGGTGATACTACAGTCAAGGAATCAAGTATCGACACGATACGTTGCGTATCGGCCGATACGTATCGATATCGACAGTAGTCGATACGATACAAGGCAATACATATCCCATTTTTAAAAAAATACAAAGTATCGTAGCATATCGACCGTATCGAGCTGTATCGGTTCGATACGGTCGATACATAGCATCTGTATCAATACAGTTTTGCAATTAGTTTAAAAAAAAAAAATGTATCGACCAATATCGAAGGAGACAAAATCACTCTTCCGTTCGTCATTTTCCAACAGCCGATAGTCATTATTCTCTCCAAAAATCGATTTTCCTCTGAGATTTCTCCAAAAGAGCATGGGACTTTGATTCTTAGCCCTAAAACGACTGAAAATGAGGCATTAAACACTTTGTTTGTGAAGATTAGAAGTTAAAATCATCTCTTCAAGCTCCACAGGCGGAAAACCCTAAAGGTATGACTTTGAACTTCAATTTTTTTCATATTAATTCGATTTTTGTGTTGTTTTTTCCCATTAATCAGTGAAGTATGGTCCCATTTGATGAATGCATACTACAATGATGGATTTAAACACTGATTAGAGGTTCGATTTGAGAATTTCTTGAAGAATAGTTAAAATTTTGACTTTTTTTTTCCAAAAATTATCTTTTGGTCTTCTACTACTTATATAAGACGTGTAGACCACTGATCTACCATCTTTGCTGTTAAATGGTAATTTTAGAGTTTTTTTTTTTTTTTTTTTTTTTTTTTTTAAAAAATTAGATATATAAATATAAATTATATAATACCTCTCAGCTCTCTCTCTCTCTCAACTCTTTGCTTTCTCTCTCTCTCTGCTCTCTGTTCTCACTTCTCAACATATTTTTATTTTTGGTTAAAAAAAATAGATATATAAATTATATAATATAATACCTCTCAGCTCTCTCTCTCCTCTCTCTCTCTCTCTACCCTCTCTCTTTGCTTACATTATATGATTTTTGTTTTTGTGATTTAATACCACTTTTATATTTGATGTTATTTTTATAATTTATCATCATTTAATTTTATATTTAATGTGATTAGTATACATGAATTAACTTTAGAATTAACTTTAGCAGTTAATCTAAGCATGTAAGATCCATCTAAGCATATGAGATCCATCTAGTCATAGACTAAATTTTCACAATTTCTTAGCAAAAAAAAAAAAAAAAATTCATAATTTAATTCATTAACCTTCCCATGTAATGTTATACGGTCCTATACAAGGTTCAAGAACAAGGGATCAGCCCTAGCTGATTTTGAAACAATTCCTTGCCCCTATTGGCCTAAAAAAACCCTAGAATCGATTAGAAATAGCATAACACTTATCGGAATTGGGTGTTGCTTGGGATCGACCTTGGCCGATTTCACCGATCCTTGCCTGAGTCTGTAAAATCATGGTCATATGTGTTGCCCATGCACCCACCCACTCATGGTTCATGAACTCTCTTGTTGGTCCTAATTTCTCTATCCTTATTTTGTCTTGGGACAAACTCTTTTTGGGTTGAACATTTACATGTGCACACAGAACCTTAGGCTCCATTTGCTTGATGTAAAATTTTACCATTATGTGTAAGAATTTTATATGTAATTTTTTTTTTCAATTACATATAGAATGTTCCACATTAAATTACATATTAATCTCATATGTCGTATCACACGTGTGATGTGTAGGAATATGGCGAACAAAGACGTGGGTTGGTTGTATTGCACTAAAATTAACGACAATAGATTGACGACAAAGTGCAATTTCTATGGCACTAAGCATCATGGTGGTAGGGTGACACGGCAAAAGCAACACATGGCAGGGGGTTTTACCAATGTCAATAAGTGCTCAAAATGTCCAGTGGAGGTGAACAGGGCAATGGCAAAGCACTTAGCTGAAGGAAAAGCAAAAGGAAAACAGAGGAAGGATGATGCAGAAAGAATAACAGAAAACCTTATGGAGGATGAGGGTTACTTAAATTTAGAGGATTATGAGGGATTCAATATGGATGAAGAAAATGAGATTCAGCAAGTGGTTAGGAGATCAAGGCATGAGGCAGCAGAGAAACGTTGGAATGAGGACCAGCTAATAAGGTCTATGTCTCAGGGTGTTGGTGGTAGTGGGACATAGAAAACAGGGGCATGCAACCAGCTTCTTTGAGTAAATCTAGCGGTATAAGAGATATGTTTGATCGAGTGAGAGGAAAGAGGAAAAAAAGCCCAGAAATTCATGACATGACCCCTTCAATGCCCTTCAAACCAAGAGATGCAGAGCAACAGAGGATAGAGGAGTCAGTGCATTCTAAGCCCATGGGTAAGAGAATGGGAAAGTCTATCGCTAGATGGTTCCACAGTGCATTTATCCCTTCACACAAGGCCAAAAATCTCTATTTCAAGGCAATGGTGAGGGAGATACAGCGCTGTAGACCTGGTATGACGGACCCCACAGCTTATCAAATTGGTGGCCCTAACTTGGATGCCATAGTGGGTGAAGTGAATGATTATATAAAAACCTTCAAATAAAAATGACCCCAGTATGGAGTAACCATCATGTGTGATGGTTGGAGTGGGCCCACAAGGCTGTCCATCATCAACTTTCTTATCCACTGTGAAGGGCGTTCCATCTTCCTCAAGTCAATGGATGCATCTGCTCACGTGAAAGATGCACATTATATCTTCAAATTGATGGATGAAGTTGTTAAGGAAGTTGGGGAAGAAAATGTAGTTCAGATTGTTACAAATAATGCTGCTAATTACAAAAAAGTTGGACTAACCCTTATGCTAAAGAGGCAACACCTATTTTGGACACCTAGTGCTGCACACTGTGTTGATTTAATGTTTAAAGATATTGGAGAGTTGTCCAAGGTGGCTAAGGTGGTTGGTCAAGCAAGAACGGTGACAAATTTTATTTTACAATCACAGTTGGGTATTGGCTTTATTGAGGAAGCACACACAAGGAGACTTGATAAGGCCTAGAGCAACAAGGATTGCAACCAACTACATTGCCTTGGACAGCCTTGGGCAGCGAATGACAGGTTTACTCTAGATGGTAACTAGTAGAGAATGGTTGTCGAGTATATATCATGGAACCAAGATAAGGACTGAGGTGACAGAAATCCTTACGTCAACAAAATTTTGGAAGAAGGTTGATGAAATAACTCAGATTATGAAGCCCTATTTGTTCTACTTAAGATGGTTGATGGTGATAAGGAGCAAACAATGGGGCTGTTGGTCGATGCAATAGAGACGATAAGGTATAAGTTAAATGAATGGAACCCATCATTCAAGAAAAAATATTTGAAGATTATAGAGAACAGATGGGTAGGAATGTCGTTACAAGGCATTCATATGGCAGGTACTTTGGTTTCCATTAGTCTTAGATTATTGCTTTTTATATTTATCAGTTAGGATTTAAATTATAAAATTCTAATGTTTCTGACATCTGGATGTGTACCATATTACTTAAACCCAGATCAACAATATTCAAACTCTGGATTGGGGTATGAGTTGAAATATATAGAAGTTGTTAGAAAAATTATCAATAGAATGGAGCCAGATACAAGTAATGCCTTGTTGGCCACAGAACAGGTAACAAAAACTACTTTTGTTTTCCATAAATATTAGTTACACAAACCCTTTATGATTGGCTAAAGTTATTTAACTACTGTAGATTAAAATTTTCCGTGAATACCGGGGAGAATTTGGTAATCGGGTTGCTAAGGCTGCTGCATTCAAGATGGCTCTTGATAAGTTAGATAACGGACATATTATTTTTGTCTTAACTGATTGGTGTCTTACTTAACTAATTAGTGGCTGATTGAAAATATTGTTCTTTGTGTAGCTGATTGATGGCTTAACTATGGCACAAGTGCTCCACACTTGAGGAGGATTGCAATCCAAATTTTATCCCAAACGGCCTCCTCAAGTGGTTGTGAAATGAACTGGAGCACTTTTGGGCTTATACATACGAAACCACGCAACCGCCTCAACCATCAAAAACTTCAGAAGCTGGTCTACGTGCACTACAACATGAGATTGATGAAAAAATTTATGGAATTGGAGCGACCAAATGAGACAAAAGCCTATATCGACCCACTTGACATGACCCATGCACTTGATGAGGATGACCCAGTTAGAGCATGGGTAGAGGACACCGATAGAGCATTTGTAATGGATGAGATTGCTGAGGATAGACAATCTACTAGACCTGATCCTTTAATAGATGACATCATTCGTCAACTAAATGAAGAGGACAAAACACAACCACCATCACAAACTCAAGATTAAGTCCAATGTGAGAGTACTTCGTCCCCCTCTGATGGTGATGCCAGAAGGACGAAGTCAGGTGCTAAATATGAAGACACTATTTCTGAGGAGAGTGGTGATGATGATGATGATGATGATGATGATGATGATGACGATGGTGGTGGTGGTGGTGGTGGTGGTATTGGTGGTGGTATGCAATCATATGATCTGGTGCATTTTACAGAGGAGGCAGGATATACTCATACAACTCAAGACGATGATCATGGTGGTCGCTTACAACAAAGGAGTTACAGCCGAAAGGGGAAGGGGAAGGGGAAGGGGAAGGGGAAGGGCAGGCAACAACTCCATGATGATGATACTAATATGATTACATATGAAATGGAGTCAATGAGCATGAGTTCTGCTGCAGACAATGGGCAAGAATGGTAAACATCGATGCTGGTAGTACATCACATGGAAGTCAAACTGAGACATCGTGGGTCCCAGAAACAAGAATGTCGACTTCAGAAGAGTATGCACGTTTCTACTACCAGTTTACTACCTTCTATAATCAACATATGGATTGGTTTACCTACTGTACATGGATAAGAGATACATTCCAAATAATATTGGTTGCACCTCTTCCTCCCCAATATGAGTCAGAGTTCAATCCGGGCCGTCACTCGACATGGAATTAGCTGAGTAATTTACATGTAAGAAACACTTTCCTTCTTAATGTTGTTAATTATAGATTTTTGTGTTTTTATGCTTTAAAAATGTGTTCTGTATGATCCTTAATCATTTTTGTGCGTATCCTGCCCCATAATCATGTGTGTCTATGATGTAGAAACATTTTATTTCTCAATGTTGCTAATTATACTGTTTTTATACTTTAAAATTGTGTTTTGTATATTCCTTAATCATTTTTGTGCGTATCTTGCCCCGTATCCATGCGTATCCGTGCATATCCACCGTATCCACGATATGATACGATACGATACGATACATCTCTTAATTTCAGCTGACCGATACGGTACCGATACACGATACTTGATTCCTTGACTACAGTAAAGACTGCTTTCGCAGTTACGGTGTACCATATCTGGTTTGAGAGAAATTTAAAGAGCTGGACAGGAAAAGCGAGATCATATAAGCAAATCTGGGAAGCCACTACTGTTGATGCCCATCTTATCTCCTTCTCAGGAGTCTGAGAGGGAGAGGTTCATTCGTTCATCTTGGAACCTTGACCCCGGTTGAGAAGGTCTTCGGGCTGTTTTTCTCTTTTGAATTTTATTTTTTATTTTTTTGCTTTGCTTAGTGACTTCTTGATGGTGCTGGGTTTTGTAATTTTTTGTAATTTGCCCCGCTCCTTCTTCTGGATGCCCAAGCTTGTTCTCCCTTGTTTGGGGTTTTGCTAATATATTGATTCATTCACAAAAAAAAAAATGACAAAGAATTCCTTCCCAGATGCGGGACAAAAAGGGCAAGCAATAAAAAGACGAGGGTTATCCTCAATGGCTGACCAGCAATAAGCAGCAATTGGCTCACATGAAAATCTGTCTTTGGACACTAGAGAAGAAACGTCTTGGTTGAAAGGGCTCATCGGGTCAAGACTCTTCAAACAATGAAGCAATGAGGAGGAATGTGACCCTGAAACCAAATGACACCATGGGACCCTGGCAGACCAAAATTTAACCAGAGGAGGAAAAGATGTCCTAAATTGATGTGGTCCACAACACAAGATCTCCACTTCCCAAGGGATGTCTAGAGGTGGCTTGGAGAACTGACCAAGCTTTAGTCAACCTAAGAGAGGATAGATGACCCAACCGCCAAAAGCCCTCGTATAAGATAAAAGAGACTAGAGCATAGTTGTCAAGACGTCACCTAGGCGTCCGGGTGGTGTTTATAGGCCTGGGCGCCAGGGTGCCTTACGAACATGAGAAAGGCGGTCGCCCAGAGTGCCTGGGCGTCGCCTGGGCAACTCCTAGGGCACCTTGGACGCCCAGAATGCCTGGGCGGCTGCCTTGTTTTCAATGTGTCTTTTTTGTTCTCATATTTTCCCTTGATCTCTGAATTTTCTTCAGAAGATTTATTAGGCTAGACATAAACAACATTTATTAGACAGTATTTATTTATGCCTAATATCATTTAAATAAATGTTTTACTTAAGATGTTATTCATAAATAAGCAAATACCCCCCCTCCAAATTTGAATCCAATAAATAAAAATAGTTTAAAATTCAAATTCCAGAAGGATAAAAAATCAACCCTCCAGTTCAAGAACAAAAAACGTATTTTTTGGTGCATGAGCGATTTTCAACTTCCAAATGCTAGGCATTTTTCCAAAATAAAAATTCCATAAATCATATTATAGTAAAACATCACTAAAAATCAAGAGTGCGCCAAAATAATCTCTTGCTTGGATGCCCAAAAAATAATTTACATTCAGACGACTTTAAACAGCATTCGCGTACTCCAAATAAGGTTTGACCAGAATGTAACTCTTTCATTATAACTCGGATTCAAGCAATCTCAGATTTGTTGAAAAACTGATTATGCTAGCTTTGCAACGAATTCAAGATTGCTTGATTCCGAACTATATTAAAGGAGTTACGCTCCAGTCAAATTTGTTAGAAATACACAAATGTTAGTTATAAATACGTGTTGCCTACTTAACTCATTATTTGTTGCCTTCTTCGATTTTCTCATATTAATTAAGTTATGTCTTAAATGTTGATTATTTATGTAGAATGTAGCATATATATAAACATCAATATAACACTAATATTTTAGAAATAAAAAAGAAAAATACATTGGGACTGCCTTGGTTGCCTAGGCAGTGCCCAAGATGGCCCAGAACGCCTTGAATCACCTTGTCGCCTTGACAACTATGGACTAGAGCCAATTAACCAACCACATAAAAGTAGATATGTCATCCATTCTAGTCTTGATGATATCAATGACAAGGGGTTTATATTACACGATCTTCCACCTAGCCCAAGGAATATTATTCCCACAAGAGACCGTCCAAATATAATCCTCCTTGAGGAATCTAGCAAAGGGTTTAGGCTTTAGAAAGCTTTACTTGGCCTAGGAGAGGATAGATGGTATGGCAGCACAAGCCCTCGTATAAGATAGAAGAGATTAGAGCCAATCTGTCATGGCCCAACTCATGTCTAGTCCTTTCTCTAAATCTGTAGGTAAAGACTCCATGGGGGTGCCAATTAACCAACCACATAAAAAAAGATTTGTCATCCATTCTAGTTTTGATGATATCAATGACAAGGGGTCTGTATTAATCAATCTTCCACCAAGCCCAAGAAATATCCTTCTCATAAGAGAACATCCGAATATAATCATTCTTGAGGAATCCACCCATATACTTTTCTTCTTTGCTGCCTCTCTAAATCAGGTTGAGAATGCATCCAATATTGACCTTGTTAAGTTTCAGTAGTGTATGGGTGCCACCTATGTCTTAAGTGTCACCTAGAGTGGTGATACTTAGTCTAACTTGGTAGTAAAGTTTTATCTTTTCAGTGTCATAATTATATTGTAACTCTACGACTGAGTCTGTCGACTTCAGTCTTTGCCTTCCCCTTCTAATAAGTAAAAATATGAATAATACGAGAGGGGGAGAAGTCTACAACTTTTCTCTTCCCCCCTTCTCGATTCTCTAACAATCTCGACATTCCTTCTCTATTGTCATGTGGTATCAAAGCCTATCAGATCCTACCACATATCCTCCATTACAGTTCTGAGAGTCCTCTCACTTTCCTTCTCCCATTCTTCTTTTTCCCTTGTTTTATTGGGTGCTGTCCCCATGGATTGAAGAATTAATTCCAGTTTCCTAGATGCCTACCAACAAGTGGATTAATATGTCTATTACTATGTACTCTGCTCACAGCAAGGATCTGCATATGGGAGCCAATCAAAATCTTTTTCTGTTTGGGCAGAATATCACCTGTTTGATATCACAAGCAAATATTTTGCTTGGTGGTTCTGTTACAGCAATATTCTGCTTGCTGTGTATTATTATTACAGATTGAGATTTACTTGCTGCACAAGACTGGTTGCTGGTTCTATATTCTATTGGCTGGGTTTATAATCTGCTTTTCTTACAGCAGATCGAGACAGGATCTGATCCCTCTAGACACCAAATCAATGCTTCTTTCTGGTATTTCTGGTTGCTGGTTCTATTACAACAAATCAAGATTTGCTTGATTTGATTATTGGTTCTGTTACAACTTACAACAGATCGAGACTGATTGCTGGTTCTGTTACAACAGCTCCAAATTTGTTTAATTTGATTGCTGGTTCTGTTACAGAAAATTGATACTGGATCTGATCATTCTAAACAGAAAATCAATGCTTCTTTCTGGTATTTCTGGTTGTAGACATGGAATAAAATCTCGGCGAGATCTTGCCGATCTCGCCCTTCTCGACATTAGCCGAGACGAAAACAGGGTCGATAACCCTTTTCGTCTCGGCAGATGCATAATCTCGCCGAGATCTCGGTAAATCTTGCAATTTCTCGGCGAGATCTCGATAAATCTCGCAGAGAAATTGCTTTTTTTTTTTTTCCTCTCTTTATAAAAGAGAAAACTCACTGTTCTCGGTCGAGAACTCAACCAAGAACTGCTGTTTCCTCTTTTTTGTTATTTTTTGAAAATTTTCTTATTTCTTCCTCATTTTTTCTTTGTTTGGACTTTCAACTTACAACGGGTGGTGCTTCGGACTATGGGGATTGCTGTGGGAGTTTCATATCAACTGCTGAAGGTTAGATTCTTGCCCAAAAATGAGATTTTTAAACGAGACTATGAGAGAGAAAAAAAATTGGTAGAATCTAATGAAATTTTTATATACGTGAGCCCGATCTACGATACTATGGGATCATTCAGTATTGAACATTTGAACTATGATGTAATGATTTATAATGAAATGTTATTTTGTTTCTTTTCCTCCAATGCATTATGTTATTGTCTCATTTGTCATATTTGATTGAATATAATAGCCAATATTAGCCTAAGTTTACAACAGACTTCAGCGTTGACTGCCAAAACATGGCTGTAAACCCAAACAACCACAAAGAGTCATTATTTTTACAATTTTATGCTCTAAATGTGTTTATGTATGTAAAAATGATGTTCCCCAGAAGTTGGAGACCTAAAAAATATATTTTGGCCACCAAGACAGCCTTTTTAAGCTGTCTCGGACAAAATACAGTGTCTCGGCGAGATCTCACCGAGATATCTCGGCGAGATCTCGGTTTCGGAGGAGGCCGAGACTCTTCCGAAACCCGAGATTTTAAACCTTGGTTGTAGGTTTTGTTACAACAGATCGAAATCTGCTTGATTTGATTACTGTTTCTGTTACAGCTTACAGCAGATTGAGACTGCATCTATTACAATATATCTGGTTGGTATTTTTGATCCAGACTACAAGCAGGTCAATATTTTATTTTTGGGTTGATGTTCCGCTGAGATCAGGAAGGGTCAATATTTTTTTATTTCTTTATTTTGGGGGGGGGGGGGGGGGGGGGGGGTTCCCTTCTCTACTGGTTGCTGTGTGCTCTTGGGAAGAGTCCTTTGTTTAAAAGGACTGTTCTCCATATTCAGTTATGTCTGTTGGATTCACGGCAGGCAGGGAGACATTGTTCCTTTGTAGACTTTACTCCAGTTCTACATTATGAGTGATTCAAAGACTAATATGGACTCTGTCCATGTTCAAGTCACCTCCATTTAATTGACTGGCTCCTCCAATTACCTACTCTAGAAGCAGGCTGTGACGATTTACATCACTGCCAGAGATAAATTGGCTTATTTAACGGATGATCCTCCTAATTCTAAATCTACAGCTTATGCTATTGCTATCTGGACCCGTGAGAATGCCACAGTGATGGTCTGACAATTTATGCTATTGCTACCTGGACCACTACCAAAGGTGTTTGGACAGACTTGAAAGAGAGCTTTGCTCTGGATACTAACTTGTCTCATGCTGCAAACGGGTAAACAAATTGGTTGCAGAATTTTATTGTACTCTCAAAGGTATTTGGAAAGAACTGAAGGTTCATCAACCTCTCACTACCGAACTTACTCTCTGAAGGCTCAATGTGCGGAGTTTCAGGAGGCTAACTTCCTCTCTAATCTCAATTCTGAGTTGTAGCCTATCAAAAACCAGCTTCTTGCTAGTGATAAAGTTCCACCTTAAATGAGGTCTTATGTCAAGTTCAACACATCTGCTCTCCCACCTTCTCAAAATTTGATGGTACCTTCACCAAAGATAGTTCAGCATTATTTGCTGGTAATAGCAACCGTGGTCGTACTTACCCAAAAAAAATAGCAGCCGTGGTCGTAATAATTCTGATAGAGGTTGCCATGTTCATGGTGGTCATGGCTCTTTTGATCAGCCTATGTGTATCTGCTCTCATTGTGGCAAGCAGAATCATACGGTTGATCGATGTTGGGTGAAGCATGGTAAGCCTCCTCAGTGGGGTTCTGGGTCTCCTTCTCAATTTGTGGGTACAGTCAGTTCAAATGGTTATTCCAAGCTGCTAGTCTATTAATACTCTTGAGTATGAAGCATGTCAACAAGAAAAACACCACCATTCAACCTTTCATTCTCGTGTTGCGTCCAGAAGTTTTGTCCTCTTTTTCCTTAGTTCAATCCAACATTTGGGGTCCCATTTAAGTAAATAATCATTTTTGTTTTAGTTATTTTATTACCTTTTTGGACAATTGTTCTCGTCCTCTTGGTTGTATTTGTTAAAAGACCGTTATGAGTTCCTTCCTATTTTTGAACAATTTTATTTGGAAGTCAAAAATCAGTTTGGCATTATTGAATGTCCTCTGTGCCATCCCAACAAAGGCATCGGGAAGATATCGATGAAATGTTGAGCTGATGAAGAAAGGATTGTGTCGGCAACAAAAGGGTGAAGACTCTCAATCCAATGAAACTATGACGAGGAATTTATAGTGTAACCAAATAAGGTCATTCCATGGGACCAATTGACCTTTGGATCTGACAAGGTCCCACACACCCTGAGTCGAAGATGACCACTTGACAAGGTCCCTACTCCCCCTAGGCTGCCTAGCCAAAGCAGGTAAAGCATCCCAAGATACCTTGAAGTTCTAAGAGGAAGTGATGCAGGCTGGATCCATTGGATGGGAATATTTTTTTTTAGGGTTTATTTTAATTGGGAAAATCATTGTAATTTGATTTAGTTTTATTTTTTTCCATAAAAAGGGATGTATTTATCCTTTAGTTAGAGTTTTAGGCTAATTAGGAGTCTTCTTTAATTAGAAGTCTTCTTTAATTAGGAGTCTTTTTTAAATTAGGAATCTTCTTTAATTAGGAGTTTTCTTTAATTAGGAGTCTTCTTTAAATTAGGAGTCTTCTTTAATTAGGAGTCTTCTTTCGTTAGGATTCTTCTTTGATTATCATCTTTTTATTTAGAATTTTTATTTAGCAATTAATTAAAGTGTAAAGTCTATTTATAGACCTTTTTATCAATGAAATAGAGGATGGAGATTTGAGAAAAAGGGTTTTTGGGTGCCTACGGGCAGAGCACTTTCTGCTCTCCCTCTCTTCCTCTCTTGGTTGGGCCATCTCTCTCTCGGCTGGTTCCCTTCCCCATTGTTGTGGAAGCTCATTCCTCCCCTACCGATCTGTGGGTAGGTTTTCTTTCTCTTACCCTCTGGTTTCCCTACTCTCTTTTGGATCCTCTTTCCCTTTCTAATCCCCTGTTTCTTCCTCCTTTACTCTTGAAGTTTCAGTCCCATCAGATTACCATACTGTGAGTACAGACCAGACTTCATACCTGTACATGTGTTTACCGTCAGATCAAGTTTCAGCTATAAATTCGAGGTGGAATTGGCGAAGTGTTCCACTACTTATAGGAGGGTTATTTTCCGTTTGCTCTTCCTCTTAATGATTTTGAAGGATGGGCCGGGCAGGCGGTAGTAGCTTTTTGCGATACGCAGGAAACAACCCCGGTCGGCCCTGCCCCAATGGAGCTTCGGAGTCTGCCGGCAGCGCAGTGGAGAAATGGATCCTGCGGTTTGTTTCAGCGGGAACTCCCTCGATCGGTTCTCCCATGGAAAGATCTCCGGAGTTGATCGCCCAATTGGACCTGCCGGCGGTGCCTTCGGGCCACGGGCAAGCCCCCCGGTTGAGAGCACTTCATCATCGGAGGGGCCTACTGGTACTACTACCCAGACTACCAATCCGAAGCTGGTCCCATGTATCTTGGGTGGGCCCATAGCAGACCCGATGGGGTTTCTCTCGACCCGGGTCCGCATCAGGAAGACTGTCTAGACCTCCAAACCCCTCCCGAAGGATTGAAGAGACCTCAGCCAGCTACCATATCCAGAGCTGCGCCAAATGTCTTCTTTAAAGGTGTTGACGAGCAGCACTGCCTCAGAGTACCAATTACCAAGCCCAGGGAAAGTGTTTGACCATCATAAATTAAAGTCTTGATCTCCCCTGCAAATTATCAGCACTTTACTTTTTTTTAACCCTCACAAATAGTTTGGGTAAGTTGAGGTAACGGGTAGTTATAGAAAATTCAGTTCTAAGAACCATTGTATCAAATCCCTCCCCTTTAACCTCGGCTCCGGCTTCGGCTTTGGCTTCGGCTCCGGCTCTAGCTCACCCCCCACCCAATGCCAAGGAACTAAATCTTGACGAGATCTCCAAATTTTGGTGAAGTCGAGATGATCTCATACGAGACACAAAAACTACAATTTCTCAACCGAAATCATGGTAAGTTTCAAAATTTTGGTCCATCTCAGTCCCTTTCGATGTCTCGGATGTTTTTTGTCCACAACTGTTTATAAATGTCATTTCAAGAGAGACCTATGTTTTTCGACCGAGACCTGATGATCATCAGAGAAATTCATGGAATACCTAATATCATCTAAGTAAATGTTTTTTATTATTTACTTAAGATATTATTCATAAATAAACAAAGACCCCCCCCCCCCCAAAAAAAAAAAAAAAAATTGAATCTAATAAAAATAGTCTAAATTTCAATTTCCAAAAAGATTAGAAGTCAACTCTTTAATTCAAGAATAAAAACCACATTTTTGGTTACTAGGAAAATTTTCACTTTCAAATTGGTTTCTATCCAATCTAAAAAAATTCATAAAATCTTATTATAATAAACATCACTAAAACTCTAGCATTTGAAAGTTTATATTAGCCCTTACAATCGTAAATGCAATTTTTGTTCATGAATTTGAGGGTTGACTTCTTATCCTTTTGGAATTTGAATTTTAGACTAATTTTATTGGATTCAAATAGAGGGTGTTTGCTTATTTAGGCATAATACCTTAAGTAAATGAATAAGAAACATTTACTTCAATGATATTAGACATAAATAAGTACCACCTCTCCAAGGATACAACAGGGTTCAGCGTATACTACCAAACATGGTGCTAATCCAAACAATCATTACATGTGATTATTTTTTAGATTTCATTGTTTATATATGTTTATTTAGGCTAGAATAGGGTTTCCCTGGAGTATCCAGCCTTAAAATGGCCATTTGATCCTCGAGACACCCCACCGAAACTCCCACGAAAAAAAAAGCATCGTTTCACCGAGATCTCGAAAACCTCGGATCTCAACCAGGTTTCTTATTTAACCAATTCCTTCCTCCTTGAACTCCATAGAATTGGAAGCCAACAGATAACTTTTGTGATGGCCCTGTAGGCAAAGTTCTTCATCTCAGTCGGCCGAGATATTTTAATTTCAATAAGACCCGAGACGAAATCTTGGGTTGAAATGGGCTTCGACAAGTTTCGACAGAAAACCTGAGGCAGGTTTCGACCTACGTTTTGATACAGGTTTTGGCACAGGTTTCAAACTCAGCCCAGGAAAATCCCAGGCTGCAGTCAAAACCTGAGATATCTTGGTTTCAGCCAGGTCCGAAACTGGCCTCAAAACCGAGATTAATAACCTTCATAAGGCTGGTTTAGCATATCCTTCAATACCTCTATTGTTCCTCTCTCTCCCCCTTTCAAAAGAACAAACAATTTCCTAACCATGCCCCTTATATATTGATGAACTTAAAGCAAATCCAGGATCCCTTTCCATAGGCATAACCCATAGAACATTGATATATTTCAAACAAACTTCTTCAAATGAAATTGAAGTACAATATAATCTGTAAAGGAGCCTCTGCTGCACGTAAAATCTAAATGAGATACAAGACATTCAGAACACAATGCCCTTCAACAACCAAACTTTCATTAGCCATAACCTTTGAAAGGGCAGGAGTCCAAATAAAAACTAGAACCTTAGTGGCAAACCTTAACTCCCAGTCTAATTAGGAAAGTCATCCATGTCCTGATTTCTTAAAGGCAAGAAACTGAGATTTCATTAGAACATACCAGATCCCTCCGATCACACTTTTCTGTCTTCACCAACCCTGCTTTCCATAGTTAAGTTGTTGCAGAAAAGATTAAAGGTTCATGATAGTCCCAAGTCCCAATCATTGAAAAACATCCTCAGAATTAAAATCCAGGTAATCTCAATATGATCCCCCACCAATTCATATATTTCAGAACATCTAAACCGAAAAGCATGACCACCACACCACTGATTCTTCCAAACATAGAGATCTGTGCCCATTACCCACATCAGGCTTTACACCATCTATGAAGACTTGCCATTGTTCATGATTCCCTCCTAAGAATTGGTACAATTGAACTATACAGGAAAGGTTTTCCCAGCTATATATCTCACTATATTTGCAAAATCTACCATTCTCCACAAACTAGAAACTTCTTCACCAAAGTGGAACTCATCTCTTGGGCAATGGCAAAGCCCCAAGCATCTGGATCCAAATCGTCTCCTCCCTGAGATTCGGGAGGAGGGGCGGCGACCCCACTGGATGGTAGCCACGTGGAGGTCGGATGAATCCGACCCCTCCGTTTGAGCTGACAAGCCGATCCGACAAGAGAGTGTCGGCTCGAACGGAGGGGTCGGATTCATCCGACCTCCACATGGCAACCATCCAGTGGGGTCGCCGCGTCTCCTCCCTGAACTACAGGGAGGAGATGATTTGAATCCCAAACATCTCTTTCAGGAAGAGACACCTGCTCCCCATGTAAAAAAAAAAAATTCTTTTCTGAAAGAGAGAGAGAGAGAGAGAGGGGGGGCAGAGAGGAGGAAGTAGGGGAATTTCACCAAAATTTCAACTGTGGATAACTAATAACTAGGAAGAGATCTAAAAACATTAGAAACTGCCCATCCAAATGTAATTAAAAGCATGGTTCTAAAACTTGGCAAATTTTCGCTTTTTTCGGTTTTTGACAAGGTCTAAACGAATTACAAAAATGCAATAAATTTGGTCGAAATTTCAGCCATTTAGGTCAGCATCTTTATATCAGGTAACCAATATTTCGGTCAGATTTCGGTAAGCAAATTTAGTCTTTGTGCCAGTCGAAAAATGCAGTGTTTCGGCAAAATTTCAGATTTAGGCCTGGCCGATACCCAGAGTTTTTGTACCTTGATTAAAACGGAATTGAAACCTCCATATTAGGATGAGATTTTAACCAAAAATTACAACCCCACCCCCCAAAACAAACAAAAAAAAATGATGGTTGCTCTCTTCAACCTGGTTCTTCAAGAACCAATGTATTTCTCCATCATTATTCTAAAAAAGTTACAAAAGCATTCTCAAGGCCAAGAAAAGCTTAATTTTGGCAAAGATGATGATTAGGAAAACTTTAAATTGACGAAGAAAAGTTACATAAATCTTCCAAGATCACACAACAACATGGAATAAGAAGTATTTAGTATATGGTCCATTATTGTCATCGTAATTTTGGATGCTCTTCAAGCATCTTCTCTACCCATCAAAAGCATCTTATTATGGATTGGAGAGAGAGTAAGAGAGTTGAAAATTGTGTTCTGCATTTTGCTCTCCACCCTTGTTCTCCATAGTTCTTTATAGTACTGATACCAACAAGAATACACGAAGTTTACCTTCAACTATAATACATCCCAAGAAAATGTTCAACCCATGCAAACAATGAAAGCAAACCAACAAAATCCTTTATAATGAACTCTACGTTATGCAATAATTCAATTTTGAGTCCCCAGATAGGCTGATACATTAAAAGAGATCATCTCCAAAGGAAATAGGAGGCAGAATTGCAACATATATTAACATACCTGGAATAATAGCACAGGTAAAACTAATAACCTGACTTGCAAGAGCCAAATGTTTAGAAGTAATGGACTTCAACCCAGACACCTGCAATTTTTCATGAACAAAATCAAGAGGAGAAACCCATTACTAGATTACATCAAAAATAGCATTGAAATCAAATGCACAAGAAACAGTTACGAAGTAATATGTTGAAAGTTGAAACACTATAATAGAAAATCATGGGATACCACAACCTTATTAGCCTAAGAGCATTGAAATATGAGGCACCAAAATTATCATTTTATGTCAAAAAGCATCACCATAGTGGGAAATTTTTTTTATTTTGGGTAACTGTATATGCATAGTAAGACTATGGAATGCCATTAACTGATTAACCATGAGACTCGATTAAAAATTAAAATTTGAAATTGACAAAAAAAAAATAACTATGTACATACATTTGAATGAGTGCACACGTGTTTACAAGTCAGATCCATTTAAGAATTATTATAGAGACTAGGCTAACATGGATCCGCGACCTACATATGACCTTGTGGGTACATTACACATCTTGCATAGTTTATTTACAATATCCAAAAAAGCTAGTTAAAAAGCCAAGCATATATATATATATATATATATATATATATATATATATATATATATATATATATATATATATATATATATATATATATAATATATATATATATTTGAAAGTTTGAATTATAAATATCCATAATGACATGAAGAACTTCAACTGTGTCAACAAAATTTTGGGCATGGACTTATAAAAAAAAAAAAAAAATTCTAGTTAATGTCGTGCAGCAAGTAAATAGGTTCAAAACCCATCCATTAAAAATATAAAAAATAAAAAATAAATAAATAAATAAAAAACAAACTGGGTATGGTTTGGAGGATTTGTCACATATTCCACATCCATTCGTGATTTCATTTCATTTAAAAAACAGACACTTCAGCTAACCAAATCAGTCTCAAGATACAAGGTTCCAGCTAACCATGATACTTCCAGTTTCAAACTAAAGTACTATCCAGAAATGTCAAATTGTCAATCCAGGCTCACATTGAATAGTGAATGACAACTCATGTGATCTTCTTTATGCTTGCTTCTCCAGTCAGTATTGAGTACAAGATTTTGAAGAACTGAAAAATCATAAAAGCAAACCATACCTGCATGGCACCAGCTCCAAGAACAAGCTGACAAGTTCTTGTGTTGAAAAATTTTAGAAGTTCTGCAACACGGTGCACAATTTCTGGTGACAAAGCTGGCAAACAATTGTTCATATCGATGTACTCTGACAGCATCTTCAGCAATATCAACCCACTGTAGGTGGAGGAATAGAGTGCTCAAGTTAATTCACTTCAAAAATCCTACATAAATTATTAAACAGAAATGGAAAAACTAAATGCCAAGCTTTGGGAACTGCTTCATGTCACAAAATTACAATTATATGGAATGTCTGCAAGTGGGTGAGACAGAAAACCTCAAACCCGCCTCAGTGGTCGAGTATAGGCCTCAGATAAGCATAAGTGGTGGTAAAAAGTGAGTATGAAGTTTCACAAAATGTGAATGCCGTTTCACTATAAAGGAACCTAGAGGCATTTCTGTAACCTTGACTCGTCTTGAAGGCACTCCACCTACTTGTTGGGTGAGTGGTCCTCATTAAGCCCATGTGGGCAGAGCATGGATGGATTGGTATGAACCCATATGGAGGCCAAAGTCCAAGTTTAGGAGGTCTCTAGAGGCTGGCAGCATCATAAGGGCTAGTTTAGTCTTAAAAAATGTTTTTTTTTTTGGGTGGGGGGGAGGGGTGGTGTTTAAAGTTGTAATTTGCAGATCTCTAAAATAGACCATTCTTAGTAGTCAATAGGTACTAGTTGTTTTGTTTTTTATATCAGAATTTGAATGATTTTAGGAATTTTAGAAGCTTCTGACTGGTGTGCAAGAGTCAGTTTGGGAACATTATGAGAGAGTCAAAATAGGTATTTTATGGAAATGATTCTATTCATTTTCCCCTTTTTTGTGTACAAGGATAATCCCCTCTCCCCCGCTTGAGGCAGGATTCCATCCCCATCATCTTATCAACAAAATGTCAGATTCTTGAAGTTCTTCCTTGCAGCTTGATTCTCGAGCAACTAGAAAAACATTTAGATTCCTTGCGCTGATCTTAAAAATTTTCACATCAGCTGAATGGTATGTTTAAACTTTGAACTGCATACTTAATTAGCAGTTCAGACTGTTCTGATCTCTATTTTGTGAGTTATTCAAGATCTTCTATGTTACCTCTTCTATCTATCTCAAGTTCTATTCTTTGAAATATTTGATCATGGTCCTATAGAGTGGTTCTAGTACTTAATTGCTTCTAAATTCTTCTTTAGAACACTCAACCATATCATGTCCTCTATCACATTTCCACATGGACCCGACCATATTTACCAATGCAAATGTTTTGTCATGGCGCATGTCAAAAAGTTGTGTACAGGAATTATGGCAAAAGAAAAAAGATATAAATTGCAAGGAAACAAATATTCACATATAGTAAATCAGTAAGTAGAAGAAACACAAATAACTGAAACAAAGAGCAACCAGTTGACGAATCAGTATCACACAATGCATTCAAGTGAAAGAAGCCAGAGTACATAAAATCAGAAGAAAACTGAAGATTCATAAACCCCAACGCTTAAACAAAGAAAAGGGGAAAAAAAGAAGGAGACACTGCAACAGAGATATGCAAGTCTCTGAGGGAAAAGACATATTACCAGTTCACCATATGATAGCCAAGACCTTTATATATAAGGGTTTGAGTGGCAGATTTTCCATGTTCCTTCGTGTTACCATCTTCACTTCGAATAGAAAGAGCTGAAACATCAGTTCCACGTCCTTGATGTCCAGCAGCCAATGATGTGGATTTTATTTGGCTGTTATTATCTACTGAGGTCTTAACAGATTCGGGCAGTCCAATGTGCCGTTGAGTATAAGATCCCCCACCATCTACCAAGAGCGGACCACCACTGTCTGAGATTTGTTCAATATAGCTTGCTGCCATATTACCAGGAGCATCAACCTGGCTCCTATTGATCAAAGATTCTGAACAAATGAGTGAGTCCACGATAGCTTGGAATTCATCAGGGACATCTACGGCAACCCATGTTTCTTGGTCAAGAACTGCCTTAATCTTTGCCATCTACAATAACCAATCAAACAGTTAAGCATCACAACAATATGTAGTACAACTTAGAGAACTAATATGCTTCAGCACTGCAAGAGACACTCACTCTAGAATCATGTTGGAAATCAACAAAGGCTTTTGACTGTGACTGCAGTGTTCCTCGGATGCTATAGCCTAACCTTCCACCAATCTGTTCATGTAAGAGCAATTTAGCATCGCAACCATAAACAACAGTAATACACCTTATAAACAAGCAATACCTTCTCAGTAGCACTTATGAAATCCTGAGTTATGTTGTATATGCTTAAAAACTCCTGCAATCTTAATTTAGGATGCAGAAGAGCACGGACACCAAGGAGTTTTGCCCATCTTCCATGAGCAGCATCACAAGCTGCAAACACAGCTTCCGTGTTTTCTCGCAGTACGTCAGCTCTGTGAATGACAGTTATAGGTAAATACCTATGCAATATTACATTTCTCTATGTAACATGAAAAATTGAAGCCACCAACTCAAAAATGAAAGCCACCTGTGCTGCATGTGGTAACTTCTCATTTCTAGAGTTGTTCTCTTAGGAAGCACTGATTCTTATACAGTAAATTAACATTTACAATGAATGAAATCTTAAAATAACTGAAAAAGGGAATCCAACAATTAGAAATAAAAAAATTTGGCTTCTAGAAAACTAAATCAAAAGATCAGAAAATAGAACTTCGAAGAATCTGACTTTCGTGGAAATACAATCCCCCAGAGAATCAAATCCCCCTCAGAATCTCAAAGAAGTTATGCCAATTACCAAATGAACCCCAAACATCAGAAATCTTTACTAATTAATGGCGTAGGAATTGCATGAGAAATTTTTAAGCTGCTTTGGCATATTATAAACATGGTTCTAATTTAAGAAATTTTCAGTTTTCGGGGAGACCTAGACGAGATGGACATCAACTTAGAAAAACTACAATATTTTGGTCATTTCAATCGATATGTCAGTCATTTTAGACAAATTGTTGTAAGCATCTCCAGTTGTCGATATTTCGACAATTTGGTCGTTGACAGAGCAGTCTTACCTACTTAGGAGTACACTAGTACTAAGTCAGATTTTGGCCATTTTGAATCAAATCTCAGTTTTCACAGCCACAGAAATCCGAGATTTAGAACCTTGGTTATCAGTTGCTGAGAGTTCAGGGCATGGTTATCATGGTGCCAAGGTGATGGCCAACCACCATTGCACCTAAAGGACGCCTAAGCAGAGGCAAGGAGCCAAGACAAACATCATATCTTATAGCCCCAGCCATAGATACATACATACATGAAAGAAGGTAAATATGAAACCATAGAAACTT
This sequence comes from Protea cynaroides, assembly GCA_028583415.1. NCBI lineage: Eukaryota > Viridiplantae > Streptophyta > Magnoliopsida > Proteales > Proteaceae > Protea > Protea cynaroides. The sequence goes on from CM053268.1 coordinate 43,456,227, forward strand.
GTAAGGCTAGAAATGAGAAATGCTCAAGAATAGTCACATGTAGATTGCCCAACACTTGGTTTTTACTTTTTAGGTAAAGATGACTCGACACATAAGATGGCGGGCCACCACGGGCTTAAACCCCACCCTCCATCACTTACAGAATGGCTTGACAAATATAGTTGTCCCCCCCCCCCCCGGCAGGGAGGCCGGGGGGCTTCTTTTTTTTTTTTTTTTTTTATAGTATTGGTATGAAAAAACAGTCATGAGCTTTGTAAAGAAATAGAAAACAAGAGAACAAACAAAGGAAGAGAGAGCATAATCGAATTAGTTGGTGCTGCATTCTTCCTTGTAGTTTATATTTATAAAAAAAAATAGAAAACTATTAGATAGGATTTAGGACTCTACAAATCAGAATCCTAGTCACAAAATAAAGACAAAGTAAAGTCTAAATAGGAAAGGAAACTAATAAACCTAATTGGTAAAGGAAACTAATAAACTAACTAAAGAGTCCATCAATCCACATGATTGCAATCAGTCAACAATAGCATATTTTATATCATTACACCAACCCCACCCCCTTCAAACTATATTGTCAGCAACGTAAACAGCAGCAAGAGCAGCAGTACTAGCAGCACAATACAGGTCACTGTTAACCAAGTAGCAACAACAGCACTGTATGGATCACTGTGAACCAAGTAGTATCCGCAGCAACTGCAACACAGTATAAGTCACTGTAAAGCAAGTAGTAGCAGCAGCAGCAGCAATAGCAAGAGCAAGAGCAGCAATAGTGGTGACTCCAACATGACCGAAAAGGTAGTAGAAGTTGTATCATGTGCAACTATAGTAAGTTGCAGATAGTAAAAGTTGCATCACGTGCAACTGTAGTAGGCTACAGGTAGTAGGCTAAGCTCTCTCTCTCTCTCACACACACACACACACACAATCTCTCCCTCACGTGGAACACTCCATTTGGACATATTATGGCAGGAGACGTCAAACATAGGATATAGATTAGAATATCAATAGGAACAAGATATCCAAATTGCAAAACCATTTAATGGTTAGATTAAGAAATATGAGGAAGTCCTAATGTAACTAGAAATATAGTAATGCTACTAGTGGATTTATGACATTAATTGAAAAGTCAAAAATCCAATCAGCAAATGTGGACCAAAAGTGGCAAAGAAGTAATTAATGACAACTAGGATAAGTCAATAAAATTTAGGTACGAACAAATCGTAGATATGAGAGATAAGAGAAGTGTGACAAAATAGACTAATCAGAGAAGATGGAGAGAATCAATGTATAAAGGAAAGAGACAGTGTGTCAATGTGTCTACTCCTCTCCTTATAGCTTGATTTTATAGAAAATAGAAAACAACTATTAGATAGAATCTAGGACTCTACAAGTCAGAATCCTAGTCACAAACTAAAGACAAAGTAAACTCAAAATAAGAAAGAAAACTAACAAGCCTAATTGGTAAAGAAAACTAATAAAGCAAACTAATAAACTAATTAGGAACCCATGTACTAATAGGAGATCTAATTATAATAGGACTATTTAAAACTATATACACAATAGGACTGTGTAGCCCGATTCCAACTCAGCAACAAGTACAGTAGAGTCCAACCAAGGACTATAAAGTACTAAAGTCCTTCTCCAACTCAGCAGCCTAACCAAGCAGTCCTACACGATGAAGACTCCTCACAGTACTTACCATGTAGACTGTTCAGCAGTCCTTATTGTGTGGACAGTTTTACACCCCCCACTTAAACTGGAGCACGGGAGAATATAAGAGCTTCAGCTTGGAATATAACAGTAACAGCAATAGTTGTAGTAGCAGTAGCAGTAGTAGTAGTAGTGGCAACAGTTGTAGTAGTAGCAGTTGTAAGACTCGCACTTCACTAACCCGGTCTTACCATGTCGTACCAGATCTTCCTATCATGGTCGGACCAAGCGGATCAAGTGCGTGAAAGAACCACAAGGTTAGTTACGTAAATCGAACCAAAATCAGTAATTAGGAGCGTGTGGTCGCATACCTAAGCAAGTGTGGTCGACCACACCTCAGAAAAATGAGACCACTCCATTCTGGGACTTCTTGTCGCATATTCAGGACGTGTGGTAGACGGATTCCGCGACCACACGATGTCATGACCGACTCCGAGTTTTGGAAACTTTCCAAAACTTTGGGATCTCTTTCCTAGTTAGATTGGGACTCTATATGGAAAGTTTCTCTCTATATTAAGGACGTCCCGTAGTCTCTCCTACTCTTTTAGAACCCAAATTGAGAGAGTGAGAGTGAGAGTGAGAGTGAGAGAGAGAGAGAGAGAGAAGGAGGAAGGGAAGGAGATTTGAAGAGGAAGGCTAGTTGCAAAGAAGGCTTTGGTTCTCTAGGTATGAAACCTTTCTCACCTTTCCCTGTAGTAGTAGAACACCTAGAATAGGATTCCCCATTATAACGGCGATGTTGATTCAAAGCAGGATCCCAACCATGAGATCCATGGACAAAACTCAAGAGAGATCTATGAAGAGTAGGTTAAGGTAAATAATTGTGTAAAATCATGAATTTAAGGCCATAGATCAATCATATGAATGGACCCTGATGATAAGCCAAGGAATCAGATCACGAAGGGATTGGACTGAGAGTGATGATCGACCAACGAGGCACACATGATCGACCACACGCTCTCGGGAAGGTTCCAGAGAGGGTATGGTCGCATGTGTGGTCGCTTGATATGCGACCACACGTATCAATCACACACCCTGTGGTCGCAAAACTGAGACCACAAGTGCAGCCACACTTGCGACCATTCGATCTGTTTGATTCCAGATTGGACTTTTGACCACTGTAACTTGATGGACTTGAACTTTAACATAGCATGCATAAGTTTCTTAGATTTCCAAGTGGTTCGAGAGTGAATTACGAAACTTGGAGAAGATCGAACATCGTTAAAGGTGAGGGAACAAGACCTAAACTAATTGACTAATAATAAACTATTTTATTTTATTAAGTCCAATTCAATAATTGATTCTATGTTGCTTGCTTGTAATGTGCATCTCACATGTCATCCAATATTCATGTTATTACTGTTCATGCATATTTATTTCTGTCTATTTATAATATGATGATGATGATGATGATGCTAGGAATAGGCATGTGATTGTGTGTGGTTAGTGTGCTGGATGCCAATGGAGCATCAAGGGGAGGACGTAGCATTGTGGTTTAGCCTGATCACCAAACTCTTGCTCTATCTCTTCTCAAGTCTTGCCCATTGACATCGTCGTATCGCCATTACTTTAGCAGAACTATTACGTCGTAGGACTTCAGGGGAGATGGTCTCGGACCGTGTGGTTTTTGACTCTGTCGGGGGGCCTTACCTCTATCTCTATGAAAGTATCGAGGGATGCTGGGGTGAGGCCTTGGATACACTGGATGGCATTAGGATTGGTTAGTTGCGAGTTCAGTTTGCAAACCCTCTCCAATAAGGGCTTACGTGTTGGTATGGGTAGGGCATTAGGAGAAGTGTTAGCGGTGTATGATCCGGATACTTTAGCTCTATCTCTATTTCATGGTGGGTGCATGTGGGATGACAATGGTGTTTGATCCATTGGGCGGATTCACACACTCGTGTATAGAGGTGCGGGGGCCACCAAACCTTTCTATAGCACATTGCAAACTTAAAAACCAGACCAAAGATATTGAATTGAATACATGCATATATTTGCGTATTGTTTTGTTTGCTTATTGAGCCGTGATGTATGTCCACCCTTTAGACGTTGAATATTTTTAGTTGTTGATGTAGGTCCTACTGTTGAAGATTACATGAACACGCCGACGTATGGATACGTAGCGGCAATGGACGTGGAAGCTATGGAAGAAGCGCATGATCCGTCATGCGAGTGCAATCAATGTGTCTTTGACTAGTTTAGTTATTTTGGTTACCGGAACATGTAATTGATTATTTTATTTTATGTCTTGAGTTATGGAGAATAAATTGATTTAATTATTTATTATCATTATTAGATACTCAATTCATTAGTAATAAAGATTTCCGCTATTGTTTATTTACTCTGATTATGCGTGTGGAATGTACCTAGTTTAATCGGATGGGCACGGCCTATACTGGTTGAACTGTTGGTTTATTAACGGTTCATCACACCACTGGTTAGTCTAGAATTGAGGTGTGACAACAGTAGTAGTTTTAGCACAGTATAGGTCACTGTGAACCAAATAGCATAGTTATCAAGGCGTCAAGGCGAACCAAGGCGTTAAGGCCTGACGAGGCACCTAGGAACCAAGGCGCCCACATAGGCAACCAAGGCACCCGATTTTCCAAGGTGTCACAAGGGTGCCTGAGAGCCTAGGCGGCTCCTAAGCTACTGTGAACCAAGTCGTAGCAGCAGCAGTTGTAGCAGTAGTAGTAGTAGTAGCAGCACAGTATAGGTCACTATGAACCAAATAGTAGTAACAGCAATAAAGCAGCAACAACAATAGTGGTGGCTCCAATAAAAACAAAAGTAATAGGTTACATCACATGCAACAAGCAGGTAGGTTGCAGGTAGTAGAGATTGTATCTCGTGCAACTGTAGTAGGCTCCCAATATGAGCATGAAGTAGGTTGCATCACGTGCAACAAGTAGGTAAAGATTGCATCACGTGCAACTATAGTAGGCTCCCCGAGCATGTAATAGGTTGCATCATATGGTAGTAGCAATAAGTAGTATCTTGAAGGATGTACAGCACATGAAATCCAATAAGCAAGAGCATCCGCAAATAAGATCCAAATTTGAAAACGATCCAATGGTTGGATTAAGAGATATGAACAAGTCCATCCCACCGATCCTATCCGAAAGGGTGCAACGTTAGGACTTTGGAAAATAGATAATTATATTTTTTTTATGAAAATACAGAAGTCAAAATCTGACTTTCAGACGATGGTCAAACGTGGGTAGGTAATAACAACTGATCAGATCAGCAGTTCAAGAGGAGAGCAGCTGTAGCAGTAGATTAGAATAGATCAGATCAGAACAGATATGATCAGCTCAGTATCAAATGCAACAAAACAGAATTATATAGCATTCAACCAGCCATTAATAGAGGGTAGAAAGCATCATGAAATCAGATCAGGAAACCAGATTAGTATTGACAATAAGCAGGGAAGTGAAGCAGAGCAGCAGTAGGGAAGAAAAAATTGTGGCAGTGTATGATCAGCAACTACAGTATAAAATCAGCAACATCAGTCACCAAGCAACAACAGCATTGGTGGCTGCACACTAGAACGGAAACCTTTAAACGACTCTCAAAACGGCATCTGCTCTCATATCATGTAATGAAATAGAAAAATAAGAGAAGATGGAGAGAATCGATGTGTAAAGGAAAGATAGTGTCTCAATGTTTCTGCTTCTCTCCTTGTAACTTGTAGTTATAGAAAATAGAAAACAACTATTAGAAAGAATATAGGACTCTACAAGTCAAAGTCCTAGTCACAAACTAAAGATAAAATAAACTCAAAATAAGAAAAACAAGCTAACAAGCCTAATTAGTAAAGGAAACTAACAAAGCAAAGTAATAAACTAATTAGGAATCTATAGACTAATAAGAGATCTAATTACAATAGGATTGTATAAAATTGTACACACAATAGGACTGTAGAGCCCAATTCCAACATAACAACAAGTACTGTCGAGTCCTTTAACTCAACAACCAAGGACTGTAAAGTCCTTCTCCAACTCAATAGCATAACCAAGCAGTCCTACATGATGAGGACTCCTCACAGTTCCTACCATGTGGACTGTTCAGCAGTCCCTATCATGTGCACAGTTTAATAAGAAGTCCTAGTATGACTAGGAATAGGGTAATGATGCAAGTGAATTTTCAGCAGTGATTAAAAAACCAAAATCTGACCTTTAGATGATAGTCAAATTTGAAAAGGTACTAATCTACTACAATTGGGAACCAATTACCAAATCTGATCAAGACCAGGAGTGGGAATAAGAAGATATCAAGTAAACATTGATCTGATAGGATTCTATCAGCGAATATTGACATCAGCAACCAACATCAGATTTTGCATAGAATTAGAAACTAAAGAAGCAGCTGCAGAGGCAACAAAGGTGGCTGCACTGCACACCAAAACCAGAACCATAAACGACTCTCAAAACAGCAACCTAGGTAATTGTGTTGATTCCATGTAACAAAATATAAATAATAGAAGAAATAAAAGAAAAGAGAGAGAGAGTACAGAATTGAATTAGTTGGTGCTGCTCCCCTCTTTGCAATTCATATTTATAGAAAATAGAAACAACTATTAGATAGAATCTAGGACTTTATAGTCAGAGTCCAGTCAGAGTCTTAGTCACAAACTAAAGACAAAGTAAACTCAAAATATGAAAAGAAAACTAACAAGCCTAATTGGTAAAGGAAACTAATAAAGCAAACTAATAAATTAACTAGGAGTCCATCAGTCAACATGATTGTAGTCAGTCAACAATTGCGTATTTTATATCACTACACTAACAGGCTTCAAATTGAACCATTATAAATTCAAATTTGGCAACTTCTTACCAGCGACACCAATTTTACTTTCCTATATAAGCACAAAATTTACAAGTATATCAGATCATTAACAAAATTGAACGAAGTTGAAAAGAACAGAATGTAAACCCCCCATTAGAAAATTCATCTTCTAGCAAGGAAAAGCAGTAAGAAGAAAAAGACTCGCATGAAATTCCTTTGAACTGAGAAAATGCAAGAGCCCAATCAAATCAGTCAGAGCTGATGTCAGCACAAATTCTTAGGAAAGATCTCAAATGGTCTTCATATACCTTTCTGTTTTCGTCTTTCCAATACCTCCAGAAGATGGCATAAATAGTTAATTCCACAAAACAAACCCCTCCCCAAAAGAATTTGTTGGTTAATGCAATAACATATGTTTCATATCCCTAGGCCATGTCCAGCAACCTCTAACCATACTCGAGAAATATTCCCAGACCGTTTCAGAAATGATATAATTGAGAAAAAAAAATGTGAGGTCGACTCCTCTCCTCGTAGCAGATATTGTATCCATTAGCCAAAGAAGCATTCCCTTGACTATAAATATCCTAAGAGCATTATATTCCATGCAAAAGTAGCCGCTCTATGAGGTGCTTGAGCCTAACCCGCATTAGCAAAATCTCTTCCTGTTATAGCAAACTTCTTGACAGTGTTTCATAATAAGTGGACACTGAAAAACTCCTTGATGCAACAACCTTCTATTGATTGGAACAAACCAACTCGATGTGTCAGTTGTATCTGGTTAAAAGAGCAGATATGGGCTCTAGAGGGGGCACAAATCTATAAAAGTATTGAGCATGGGGTAATTTTGTAATTTTATTAATCACTTATAAAAGTACAGGTACACTGTGTCCTGTAGTCTGTTAAGTTTTGATTCAGATTGAAGGAACTAAAAGAATCAGGGGCAGATCTAAAATGACACTACAAGAGGTGGTGAGGAAAGACATGCATAACTTAGGCCTTGTATCAAGTATTACCTCAAATACAACTGACTGGGGGGTAAGGATCCACGTAGCCACCCCATTTAGTTGGGATAAGGCTTTGGTGGTGGTGGTGGAGGTGGTGGTGTTGTCGTTCTAGTTAGTTTAGTCTTCTGAAAGTTTATAAAAGAGTCCTCCATAGAGTTTATAGCCCAATTATACATAGCATGTAATCTACACAATTTTTTATGGCTGAATCAAGAATGGATCAGATTTGAAATTTTGAAGTTTTGTGTATGGGTGCAGCCTATGATTGGAACAGGAAGGGACCAGATCATCTCTCTTTCCCATCTAAATCTCTCCTCTCCTAGTTTTCTTCTTTTAGCTCTTACTTTCTTTTACTTCCTTCTTTTGTTTCTACTATTGATATTGTTTCTTTTATCTGCTCTATTTTCTAGCTACTACACTTGCTATCATGCCAATTATATTTTCCAGGGATACCTTCTACCATAACCTACTGTCCTATTCCATTAATCTACAATCAAATCACTTTCTCTCGTTCACACTTCCTCAAAACCTAGATCAGTTGTAGATTCTTTCAACCTGAAGATTTATACAGATCCGATTTAATGTGTAAAATTGAAGCTTGATTCTTATTATCTCTCTTGGAAATATCTATAGGCTGAATTGGATATACTCATTATTGCAGGCTCCTGCTAGTTGTTTTGTTATTTGACCCCATACCCACAGGTAGGGGTGCAACATGGGCAGGCTGGGCCGGGTTTTTCAAAATGCAGGCCCAGCTGGGGGCACTTATTCCCAGGCCAAGCCCCTCCAAGCTCGACCTTGGGCTTGGACATCCCAACCTAACCCACCCAAAGATTCAAACCTTGGTAACAGGCATGGTTCAAAATCTCGCTGAGATCTCAGCAATCTCGGTCTTTTCGGTGGAGACCGAGACGAGATCTCGGGCGATAACCCATCTCGGTCCCGGTTACAAGTTCTCGCCCGAGATCTCAGTGGGATCTCGGGATATTAGGAGTTCTCGGCAATTTCTCGCGAGATCTTGGCCAGATTTATCAGTTTTAAATAGATTTATCAGTTTACTGGTTTGGAATCATCGATTTTCAATTCAAAACTGAACCTATTTTCATAATCTAAAATCAAAACAAATCGATTATATATGATTTGATTTTCAAATCCACATCTCCATCAGTGGGAGAGAGAGGTTTCTACTGATTTGGTTCCGGATTCTGCATATCCGATATGGAAAACCACAAGGTTGCGCGTAATGTTTTTGCACTGTCTCGGCGAGATCTCGGACCAAGAGGCCAAGACACCTCCGAGAACCGAGATTTTAAACCTTGGTAACAGGGCCGTTTTACCATTGCAGCACATAATCACATTTGGTTTACAAACAGTATTATACGTACATAACCTCATGCAACTTGCATGCTTGCATGGGAATCGAGTGCAGGCCACCCGGAACTAACTTGATGGACACAGACGAGCCCAAGATGGAAGGCTCTAATCAAGAGTTTTTTGTGTGCCAGTTGCCGCCTCAGCCCTAACCCAACCCAACCCAACCTCACACTGGAATTCTCAATCCCACCCCCACCCAAAGCTGAATCCCAGCCCAAGACTGGAAAATTTTGCACTGGCTCCGGTTTTTTTGGCCTATCACCATAACACATACCAAAAATCGGTTCTTTAACCCATGCCTGCATTACTCCTCCTCCACCAACGTCCTAAATTCTGCAATCCCCCTCCCAGTTCAAATCATAACTATACAAATGTGCCAGCAGTTTAAAACTCACCAAGGGTTCCACACCATCCTTCTGTCCTTTACTTCAAAGTAATCTTTAACATAATCGTCATGGCAGAAAGGCAAGCCAAGGCAATGGCCAACAGCCATAGCGGCAAGGTGATGTCTAAGTAAGGGGAAGGTGCCAAGGAGAACGCTATATTTTATAGCCAAGCCAGGTATGTATCTTCTTATATGTATACATATATTGTTCGGATAGAAAGGTCTACATATAAAACGTAAGGGTAGTATGTTATTACAAAAACTAATAGGGTAAGAAGAAATCTATAAGATGTATAAACATTTGGAGGGCCCAAGACTGGGATATTAGGTCTAGGAACCTTGACACATAAAGCATCAGGTCATCTGGGACCTCAAGATCAACCTTGCAACGTGCATATCCATTCTTTATCCCAATACCCATCCATAACTTCCACTAACCTCCCTAAAGAAAAGAAAAACCACAAAATTCCAGAGGCCAGTTGCATGGAAAGCAGAATTCATCAACTTCGAAAGGCCAAACTATAAAAACTTCCCTCTTTCTTGTGCACAACCTTGACCAGTTGGCCCAGATTCGACCATGCATAGTTGTAAAGGCATCGGCTAAGTGCCACCAAGGCGTCCAAGTGTCCAGTTGCCTTGGTCGCCTCTTGGGCATCCGTCAGGCTTCCAATAACTTGGTTCGCCTTGGCACCTTGACAACTATGCGAACACGTGTTTATCATAGCCAACCTTGAGTTAATTATGATTAGCTCATTTGACTTTAAGAAAGTGTAACACTGTATGCTGAAGAGAACAGAATGATTTAACTCTCTGATTACATATTCATTTCATAGCAGCAAAGAACATTCAAATAAAGAATGAACAAAAAAAAATGTAACTAATATATTACTTTAAGAATTAGAGACAACTCTATACTTACACTACAAAACATGAACCCAAACCATATAAGTTACATTACAAAAGTTTTCCAGGGAGCAGAAGCAAAAAAAATCACCTGAAATTTCTTGACATATTTGATGGACTTGAAGCATCATTTGACTTCCCCTGAAATGAAACTTTAGAAGAACTCCTTTGAAGAGAATTCGGAACAGGGGAACTAAGCGGACCATCAATATCTTGACCAATATCTGCAGCTGCTACACTACGTGCAATAGTGTTTGCAACAGATTCTGCAGCAAAGCAATCATCAAGGTTGTTCATAATCCACTCAATGGCTTTTTTCACTTCAGCAGCCCTCACTAAATGTGCCTGCATTCACTAAAAGAAGAGAATTACATTACATCATACTTAAGATGGTAATGAAGGTGCACTAGTTTCAAATGAAATTCATACCATGAAATACATAGGTAACCACAAAACAGCACTCAAAAGGAGACACAATCTAAATATATTTGGTAATATATTTGGTGTTTATGTGCAAACTCTTGTTAAGCTAAGTATTATTTATCATCAAACTCTTGCTAAAATAAGTAATCTTTATCATTTTGTATTGCCCTGGTTAGTATATGCATAGTTGTCAAGGCGCCCGTCCAGGCGGTTTTTCAACCCCAAGGCAGTTGGCTGCCCTATTGTATCATGCCTTGTTTTATGTGTTTTTTTTTAACTGATGTCATTTGTAGCATTTTTATTGGATATAAAAAGTACACATATACAGCATAATGCATGGATTCATGCATGTGTATTAAAAATAATAAAAATTGATACTCCAAACCCAATGCTCCAACCCCCTCCCTTTTGTATAAATCCTCTTGTGGAAGATGTACCTTTACAACACCTTGGGAACCCCTTGGGTAAGCCTTGGGAATGCCTGAGAGCCAATGCCTAGCAACACCTTGGCACCTTGACAAATATAGTATAAGTCCGAGAAATTTAAGATATTCTTTACAGTTTATACTCAACCCCTAAAGTTTATCTACTCGTCGACCCTTACAACTTATCTACTCAACTGACCACACCATACCCCAGCTTCTCAAGATTCCCTACACAAATCCTGTCCCTCCATTCCACTCTTCAGCACTGTTAACTCCTAAGCACTACTGGATTATTTTAAGCAGTTCAAACTAAGTTAATTTTGTCCTTCCCCCTGTCCTTTTGGAACCTCAATTTTATATCATAAAATAACATTCCAAATCCATAATGTCACACCCTGAGAAATTCTATTAATAGTGAAATAGTCAGGGTTTAAAATTTCATCGAAATTTTGCCCATTTCGACGAACTTTTTCAGTTTTGCCAGCCCTTGAAACAAAAAAAACAGACAACTCACAAACAATACAAGGTTTCAGTCAAATACCCGCCAAATCGTTTCACCGAAATGACATTCTGAAGAAGTACTAAAACTTTATGCCTAACCCATTTAAACCCATTTCGCCAGGATTTCAAACTTTTCACCAAGAGTAAGGATCTCGCAACTTTTGTTCAGTTTTTTTTGCCAAAACAGCTCCACATCCTATGGAGTAAGCTGTCATTACACTTACAACAAGATTTTTTGAGGTTCAGTGAAAATTTGGCTAGATTTCAAACTTGAAGATATACGTTTTTCTCCAGATTTAATTTTTGTAAAAAGGCTAAATACCTAAGTGGTTGATCTTCAAATTTTTTATGTCAGACACCAAAAGCCAATCTACAACTTCACAGTATTTATATCTTTTTCTTTTTTTTTTAAGAAATGGATATTATTGCAATAATTTTCTTAAAACAATATAGTTAATATATATTGGTTGGGGCTCAATTTTATATATGTTACACACGTTGGTCAATCTACAGCCTCATGAAGTCGATTTTATATTTCTGCCATAAAAATAATTTTTTGAAGTTTGGGATAGAAAAATTACTTTAAAAATTAAAAAAATTAAAAAAATTAAAAACAAATTTATGTTTTAGTAATGAAAAATCATGGAAAAAAAAATATGAACGTAATTTGGGGGTGTTTCGTAGCGAAAATGATAATTAATATGTTGTGCCATATTTGATTTTGATAAATTAGGGTAATATTAATTTAAAAATATATTTTGAATTAAGAAAAAAAAATATGAGTATTAAAAGTTGCAACATTGTTGTTTAAGGGAACTAAATTAATATGAAACAATTAATAAAGGGCAGTTTTCTTGTTGCAACACTAAGGAAGTGAGATAATGGAAGCCCAAGGAGGAGATGGCAGTTCTGGAGACATAGCATGGAGGCATAAGTGCCTATTGGGAACGATAAGACCAAATCGCATTGCAATTATTGTGGGAAGAAAAGTGGAGCCACTAGACTGAAGTACATTTGAATGTAGGGTATACAAATGTGGCCAAATACACTAACATTCCACTTGAGATGTCTAAGGCCATGACCCCCCTCACGAAGGGAGGTATCAAGAGATGGACGGAAAAGGAGAAGACTAGGGAGGAATTTGAGGAGGTAGTGTTATAGAGACAGCCGTCAGCAGAGGATGCATACCTGCTAATGTGGAGACAAAGGTAGAGGCTAAAGATGTTCGGCTGGCACGGCGACTAGCAAAGCCACTTACTATGAGGAGTAGGATAGACTCAGAAAGGTCAAGGAAGGAGCTGGTTCCTCTAAAGCTGGTGATAGTGGCAGTGGATCAGCACAGCCACAGGCTACGGATGAGGGGAGAAAGAAGAAGACGCAAACAGAGTTACCCATGAGGAGATCACATAGAACGAGGACAGCTCCAGTACCTGCGAAAACCCCATTACGTTTAGCATGATCCCAGTATTTTCATGACACCAGACGCTACACAGAGGAATTGGAACACAGGTGGTCTGATTGGAAAGATAAAATGGGAACACGCGTACTTGTAACAAGATTTGACTGGAGTATAACTCTTTTAATATAGCTCGGATTCAAGCAATCTCGAATTCATTGCAAAACTAACATAATCAGCTTTCCAACAAATCTGAGATTACCTGAATCCAACTTATAATGAAGGAGTTACACTCCGGTCAAATCTTATTCGGAGTACATGAATGTTGTTTGAAGTCATTAAAATGTAAATAATTTTTTGGGCATCAAAACAAGAGATTATTTTGGTACACTCCTGGTTTTTAGTAATGCTTTACTATAACACGATTTATAGAGTTTTCATATTTGGAAAAAATCCTAGCATTTTAAAGTTGAAAATCACCCCTGCACCCAAAAATACAGTTTTTGATCTTGAACTAGAAGGTTGATTTTTTATCCTTCTGGAATTTGAATTTTAGACTATTTTTATTGGATTCAAATAGGAGGTGTTTGCTTATATAAGAATAATATCTTAAGCAAATGAAAACATTTACTTAATGATATTAGTCATAAATAAGAACTGCCTAGTAAATGTTGTTCATGTGTAGCATAGTAAGTGTTGCTTCTGTGTCCCGTTCCTGATTTTGGAGTCAAAACCTGTCTATCAACGGGTTTCAATCGAAACCCAACTTTTTATAGACCAAAACCATGTCGAAACCTAGGTTACCGAAACCTGGTCGAAACATGGTACCAAGTTCGACCTAAGGTTTCATCTTGGCCTTGGTCGAAACCGAGTTGTGCCGGTCGAAACCAGCACCTCGAACCATGGGTATATAGGGATTGAAGGACAATACATGGATCGAGGTATCAGTCGAAATGAAAACCAAGGTCGGTACGTAAAACGACCAGGTTTCGACCAAAACCTTGTCTGACTCGACCAGGTTTAGAACAAAACCAGGTCTGACTCGACCAGGTTTAGACCAAAACCAGGTCCGACTCGACCAGGTTCGACCGAAACCTGGTTTCGGCTTGGTTTTGGTCCACCAAGCCTTATACAAGCCGGGGCTTCAACCAAGACTCCATATTTCGACTCCTCTTCTAGTTTTTTGCTTCCAAACCTCTTTTCTTCCATTTAAGGATGAATTTTTTGAAGGATTGTCAGTCTCTTCAACAACAAAACAATCTCACTCACTTTTTCGTTCTTCAAGGTAAACAACTCTCTCCAAAATTGATTTTTTTATAGAATGAACATGCAAACATCATATTAGTTTCATTTTATAATAGTTTGTTAAAATGGCCCAATCTATGACTCTATGGTGTTGGATTAAATTGTTGATTGATAATTTTTTTTTATTGGAATTTCTGTTTGAAAAATCTGATTTCAGTCGATATTGAATAATAATGTGATGTTAATTAATTAGTCTTTGTTGATTTAAAGGATTATTAATTTTTTAAAAATTAAAAGATTTTGTTGATTTGAAGGTTTATTTAGGTTTGACTGGTTATTACTGGCGATTTGTGGAGAACTTCTCTCAGATTGCAACACCTTTAACTAGTTTGACAAGGAAGAAATGTTATATGGGAAGAAGAAGATGCAATGCGGAAGCAGTATTCCCACCCATTCGACTCCAAAGTACATTCAAATTTCGAGGACGAAATTTCTTTTAAGGATGGGGGAGTTGTAAGATCCGTACGTATAAATTTCGAAGACGAAATTTCTTTTAAGGATGGGGGAGTTGTAAGATCCGTATGTATAAATTTCGAGGACGAAATTTCTTTTTAAGGTGGTGGAGTTGTAAGACCCGCACACCACGAACCCAATCTAACCTTACGTTCTCGTGTCGTGACCGGTCTTCCCATCATAACCGGCTCAAGTGAACCAATTGTATGAAGAAACCACAAGATAAGATAAGTAATAAGTTAAATTTAGCGTGGTTGACTGGTTAAGTTGTGTGGAAGCAACCAGTCAAAAACTAAAAACCACTAAATTTTGGACATGTGGTGGCAGTTTTGAGGGGTTTGGTCGATACATGTGGTCGCACATGAGATCACACAACATGAGACCACACGCATGAGACCATCCAACCACTTTGCTCTTTACCTGAATTTTAATACAACTTTGAGCTATACTTGAGCTGCCAACAAAGCTTGCTTAGGTATCCTTTTTCCCTAGAAGCATAACACAAGATGCTAATTAAGACCAAGATTGTTATTCTCTCTGACTTCATAGAACATCCCCTTCCTTATTGTTTAACATGAAATCAGTCCTAATTCACTTGATTTATATTTCTTGGTCGAACATTACCTTGCTTTCAATAATTATATCCTAACACTGTTCAAACCTTACCTAGGACTTTTAGGATTTGGAACGGCTTGCAAAACTCATACACAGCCAATACTTTATCTTAATTTAAACCCAAAGGCCTCATAAACACGCTATCTTGCATATAAATGCCTCTAGAGAAGAAACTTATAGAAAACCAACCACAACACTTCACTTAAATTTTTTCCATTACTTGTCATGAAGTTATAACCCCTTATGATCATTTAGGTATTAAACTAATAGGGGGGAAGATGTCTCCCCCAATAAAGTCTTGACAAGTACACCCCAGGACCCAAGTCCCCCAGGGAAATGAGGTTTGGGTCCAACCTTAGTAGAAGGCCCAAACTAAACAAGAAACTAGGACACAATGGACCTAGGTCAGCCTTACAAGACTCTCGATTCTGAGGCGCGGCCATAGTTGTCAAGGCGACTAGGCGATCCAAGGCGTTTGGGGCCATCCTGGGCGCCTAGGCGACCAAGGTGTTCCCAATGCATTTTTTTTATTTCTAAAATATTAATGTTTATATATATGCAACATTCTACATAAATAATCAACATTTAAGACATAACTTAATTAATATGTGGTGTGGACCCAAGTTTGCTACTGTACACTAAGACCTGGGATTGTGTCTAGAGTTAAGTAAACAATTATTTATGACTAACATTTGCGTACTTCAAAAAAATTTGATCGGAGCATAACTCCTCTAATAAGCAATCTCGAATTCGTTGCAAAGCTAGCATAATCAGCTTTCCAACAAATCCGAGATTGCTTGAATCAAAGTTATAATGAAGGAGTTGCGCTCCGGTCAAACCTTGTCCGGAATACGGGAATGTTGTTTAAAGTTAATGTAAATTATTTTTTTGGCATCAAAGCAAAATATTATTTTGGCGCACTCTTGGTTTTTAGTGATGATTTATTATAATAAGATTTATAGAATTTTTAAATTTAGAAAAAAGCCTAGCATTTAAAAGTTGAAAATCGCCCTCGCACCCAAAAATATGGTTTTCGTTCTTGAACTGGGGGGTTGACTTTTTATCCTTCTGGAATTTGAATTTCAAACTATTTTTATTGGATTCAAATAGGGGGGTATTTGCTTATTTATGAATAATATTCATTTACTTAAATGATATTAGTCATAAATAAGTACTGCCTCATAAATGTTGTTCCTGTCTGGCCTAATAAATCTCCTAAATAAAATTCAAAGATCAAGGAAAAATATGAGAAAAAGACGGCCACCAAGGCATTCTGGGCGTCCAAGGCGACCTAGGCGTCGCCTAGGCGACTCCCAGGCACCCTGGGCGACTGCCTTTCTCATGTACACAAGGCGCCCTGGTGCCCAGGCCTGTATAAACCGCCCGGACGCCTAGGCGACGCCTTGACAACTACGGGCGCGGCTCAACGAAGCAGCCGCGCCGTCCTACCTATTTAAAGTTTGAGAATAGATCGAGGGCGTTGCGCCCCCGATGCCTCTAATCATTGGCTTTACCCGATAGAATTCGTCTGCGGGCTCCAAATATCCTGAGGGAAACTTCGGAGGGAACTAGCTACTAGACGGTTCGATTAGTCTTTTGCCCCCTATACCCAAGTCAGACAAACGATTTTCACGTCAGTATCGCTGCGGGCCTCCACCAGAGTTTCCTCTGGCTTCTCCCCTCTCAGGCATAGTTCATCATCTTTCGGGTCCCGACAGGTATGCTCTCACTCGAACCCATCTCAGAAGATCAAGGTCGGTCGGCGGTGCAACTCACTAGGGGATCCCACCAGTCAGCTTCCTTGTGCCTTACAGGTTTACTCGCCCGTTGACTCGCACACATGTCAGACTCCTTGGTCCGTGTTTCAAGATGGGTTGAATGGGGAACCCGACAGGACGATGCCCGGAGCGCGCGGTTGTCATGACGGGGCGTGCTGTGATTGGACCGAGGAGTGCGAGAAGAGTTTCCAAGAATTGAAGCAAAGGTTGGTTATAGCTCCAATATTGACAATTTCTTCAGGCTCGGGCGGGGGGGGGGGACTAATCATCTACAGTGATGCCTCGAGAAAAGGGCTTGGATGTGTTTTAATGCAGCAAGGCAAGGTAGTGACATATGTTTCACGCCAGTTGAAGCCTCATGAATAGAACTACCCGATATATGATTTGGAGCTGACAGCAGTAGTGTTTGCTTTAAAAATTTGAAGGCACAACTTGTATGGAGGAAAGTGTGAGATAAACAATGACCATAAGAGTTTGAAGTACTTTTTCACACAAAAGGAATTGAATATGAGACAACGACGGTAGCTAGAATTATTAAGGATTATGATACATCGATTTCGTACCATCCAGGTAAAGCTAATGTAGTGGCAGACGCCATGAGCAGAAAATCACAAGGGTACTCAAAAGCCCTCCTTACTACTCAAAGGAAATCACAAGGGTACTCAACAGCCCTCCTTACTACTCAAAGGCACATTCTGGAAGACATGAGGAGATTAAATGTGGAACAGTGGAAGTGACAATGGGTGAATGTCACTGTTAGATTGGCATCTTTGAGCGTCCAACCGTCCTTGATCCAGAAGATTAAAGATGCACAAGGGACAGACCCCGAGTTAGCAAAAATAAAGGAAGACACTCTGAAGGGCAAACAGCCAAAGTTTGTTGTCGCAAATGATGGAACTTTGAGATTTGGTACCAGGCTATTTGTGCCGGATGATAAAGGTTTGAAGCAAGAGGTCATGGATGAAGCACACCATACTAACCACACCGTACTCCAAATACGGTACACCCAGGGAGTACAAATGTATCAAGATTTTAAGATGTATTGGTGGAACAATATGAAGAGGCAGATTGTCAGTTATGTTGGTAAGTATTTGACTTTTCAGCAAGTTAAAGCTAAGCACCAGATACCGGAGGGAGAAATGCAACCACATCCTATTCCGGAATGGAAGTGGGAATGCATAACCACGGACTTTGTTACATCCCTACCAAGATCCCCTAAGGGGCATGATGCAATATGGGTGGTTGTCGACTGTTTGACAAAGTTAGCTCATTTTCTGGGAAATATAATGACATTTTCTATGGAAAAGATAGCTCAGTTGTACATTGATCAAATTATTAGATTGCATGGAGTGCCTCTGTCCATAGTTTCTAATCAAGACCCGAGATTTACATCACGGTTTTGGCACTTGGGGACGAGGTTGGATGTGAGCACAGCCTTCCACCTCCAAAATTTTAGATCAGTCTATATAACAGGTTTATGTACCAGTCTACATAACAAATTTATATTATGATCAGATTCATGTCAATACTAGTTGCAAATCAGATACTTGTACCAGATTCTAGTATGCAGTCCAGATGTGTATACAACGCCGGTGACTCGAATTTCATTACCTTTCGGGCGGTGGAGATCAAAACTTTGATTACGGTTAGCAGTGAAATTCAATCTTCGGATCGAAAAGGCAGGTTCAGTTGCGGAGATTTCCTTTCTTATTAGCCTTTCCGCTCGCCTGCTACTGTAACTGAAGTCGGAACTCTTTTCCTTTAAAGCCCAGTCCATGTTTTATTATTTCAGCCTAGATTCGTAAATACAGTCCATATACAGATTATACATAGCATGTCTTAAGTTTAATATCAGATTCTATGTTAATCCATTGATTAGATTTTATACCAGTATAACAACAGTTTTCAACCATTGTTAATGCTAAGTTTGATGAGTGTTTTGATCAGTTATATTATCAATTTGTAAACATCACATCAGATTTGCTTACCAATCTATGTATATGCCATAGCAGATTCGGAATACATAATGTTTTAGACTTAATAGACAGTATATCATGCAGATTTTTATATAGACCTCATATCATTTCTTCATATAAACCAAACCAGATTTTATATCAGATTATATGCATATATGTTAGCTCAGATTTATGGACAGATTAGTATGTGTTTTTCAATCCATATCAGTATTATTTATTTTTATTTTTTTATAAAGTATTGCTCTATATCAGACAAAATGCCAATTTGAAACTCATAATAAGTTTTCAATTCTTTTAGTTATGTATATCAAAGCAGAGTTCATGTACAGTTCAGATTTTTACATGCAGTCCATATTGTTATATCCAGACCTCATATCAGGTTCCATAACAGATTCTAATAGCAATTTAAGTATACATATTTTATATATATGTCGATCGATTTATCAGTATATGTTTATACATAATAGTTTCAGACTTTGATAACAGTTCAGTGTATGCTATACATAGTGGTTTCAGACTTTGATAACAGTAAATAAGCATAGTAAATACATTCCTGATTTTTATGCAGCCCAGAAGTTGTTTTCAGTCTATGCATTTTTATATATGTCAGTACTTGTTCATCGGTAATATCTGAACTAAATACTTCAATCCAGATTTTACATAATAGTTTAGTTTTATGTATACAGGACTATATACCAGATTTCGAATCAGATCTAATAACAGCCTTAGATTAGTAATATGGACAGAGTTGATGACAGAGGTGAGGGGATGGTTCCTAGGGATAGTAAAGTTTATGATTTGGTAATTTATAAATGTAAAGTGATCTTAGGCTTATGATATTTGTAGGTTTGTATAGCTGACCTGCGAAAGGACGTTCTAAATTGGAAGAATGTAAGTGGAACACTACAGGAGTGGTGCAGAGTGACTCTGATGCTTTAAATTTATGTTCTGATGTCATTATTTATTAATTATTATTTTGTTCATAATATGTGAATGATATGCTTATGGATGTCAAATGTGATATGTGAATCTTAGTTGTCAAGGCGACAAGGGGATGCAAGGCGTTTGAGGCCATCCTGGGCGCCTAGGTGCTAGGCGGCGCCTAGGCGACCAAGGCGTTCCCAGTGTATATATATATATATATATATAAATAAAGCTTCCGTCAAAGCGAAAGATCTGATTCAACAGAAATCCCGCATATTGAGCGCAGCTGATATGCGGCTACGGCTAGGCATCATATCATGCCATAAATGACTTTTATATGTATAGAGAGATCCCCTAGATATACATCTAGAATAGATGTTCATGGATAGACAAACATTTCAGATCAGCCTCACTCTTCAGGCCAGCAGCTTTGCCCAGCATCTTCTGCCGATTGTCCTGTTCAGCTGACCTCAGAGGATTCCAGTCACCCGGCACAGCATGATTATTCTCGGCGGCGATTACAGTCTTTTTCCCAGGGTCAGACTACTCAAGAAGATCAGCAGTCTAGCCCAGTTGCTTCCCTTCCAGTCGCTTCCTCAGATTCTGGGCTTTTTTTTATGCAAATTTTGCCGGTGATCTCGACAAAAGGAGGTCAACTACGGGTTCTCCTAGTGCTCAAGGCTCTTGATTTTTGAGAAGTATATGATACCTGGGCTCCCGTGGGGGGAGATGTCAGAAAAATGACCAACTTGACCCTTAGCCCAAGTGTTATATTTGGTTATTCACTTTAATCCCCCTTAACCCGTAGGATTAAGCGTGGATATATATATATATATATATATATATATGCAGCATTCTACATAAATAAATATTTAAGACATAGCTTAATTAATATAAGAAAACAACAAAGAAACAAATAATTGAGTTAAGTAAGCAACACGTATTTATGACTAACATTTGCTTATTTCTAACAAATTTTACCAGAACGTAACTCCTTTAATATACTTCGGATTCAAGCAATCTCAAATATAATCAGCTTTCCAACAAATCCTAGATTGCTTAAATCCGAGTTATAATGAAGGAGTTACACTCCGGTCAAACCTTGTTCGAAGTACGCGAATGCTGTTAAAAGTCGTCTGAATGTAAATTATTTTTTGGGCATCAAAGCAATAGATTATTTTGGCGCGCTCTTAGTTTTTAGTGATGCTTTACTATAATAAGATTTATGAAATTTTTATATTTGGAAAAAAGCCTAGCATTTTGAAGTTGAAAATCGCCCCCGCACCCGAAAACACGATTTTTATTCTTGAACTGGAGGGTTGACTTTTTATCCTTCTGGAATTTGAATTTTAAAATATTTTTATTGGATTCAAATATGGGGTATTTGCTTATTTATGAATAATATCTTAAGTAAATGAAATATAAAATTAAAGAAACATTTACTTAAATAAGTACTGTCTGATAAATGTTGTTCCTGTCTAGCCTAATAAATCCTGTGAAGTAAATTCAGAGATCAAAGGGAAAAAAAACACATATAAGACCCAAGGCGACCGCCCAAGCATTCTAGGAGCCCAAGGCGTCCAAGGCGGCGCCTAAGCGATCGCCCAGGCAACACTCATAAGGTGCCCAGGCCCCAGAATCACGCCTGGACGCCTAGGCATCACCTTGACAACTATTTAATGTGATTGTGAATTATTCTCATCTTATGTTGCTTATGTTTTAAGAGTATTTTGAGTTGTATTTTGTCACACTCAAGATAAAGGAATGACGTGAGGGTAATTAATTACATTGTATCTAGTAGAGGGACTCTATGGGTGGAGTGTCATCTGGGTCAAATCCGTCACGCCGGCGGATGAGTGAGAATGAGTCATGGACGGATGACCATAAATAAATGTAAAAACGGGCTATGGTTAACTTCTACTAGAGCAATGTTGACTGGTTATTCCTATGTATTGGCCAAAAGTAAAAATTAAAATGTTTCGTAAGTAAATAAGTTTTATCTTCTCGAGTGGTTTAATTGAAGTGTTGATGATCATTGTGGTATGTAATTCTGTTGTATTTTCTTTCTCGCTGAGCTGTTGAACTCACCCCTTACCATGACTATCTCAAATGATGAGAAGGTTGCCAAAGAACAGCAGGGAGTGTAGAGACGGCGTCAGATTATTCCTCAGCTTAGCAAAGCTTGTTTTTGTTATTTTATTAAAATGGTTGTAGTTTTAAATTTATTCTCAGGGGCAAGTACTTTGTTTTTAAATATTACAGACATTAGACTGTCACCAATGGATTTTTAGACATGTCATTACTTTAGTTATGGGTTTGACTTGATTTGATTTGTGATAATTTGAAGTTAAATTTTAAATTTTTAAATTAATTTGACCGGTCATTAAATCTGTGCCCGTGAGGGCTGCACTCCTACCTTGTACGGGTTTGGGTCGTGTCAAAGACTGAAGGACCTTACTGTATTTCCCAGACAAGACAGAGCACAGAAGAAGCTCAAACATTTTTAAAGTGATTTGAAAAGCAAAGTGGGAAATGTTGTAATGACAAGGTAGGGTTACATCTCAATTTATGCCCAAACCTAGCTAGGGTAGGATCTTTCAACTAGCCCAATTCAAATTTAACACTTTAACAAGAAATAAAAATGATTGAATTTGACAAATAATTACTCCACTTCAAATCTATCCAATAGAATGCTTCGAAACTTGAAAACAATGATCCTTAGGATATGGGAAACAATATTCCAAAAGATGAACTTGATCCAATTGGTGGGATCGAAACCAATCTTGTCTGTAGGTCTCAAACATGTATTTTAGCAGAACCATAATTATAGAATTACAGAAAAACTCACTTACCTTGAGATCCAACCGTTAGAAAGGGCTCAAATTTGGAGGGAAAAGGCTTTAGGATATGCATGATAACATATCTAAATTTGAGAGCGATCCGACCACTACAAAAGAAACCAAAATATCTCGAAAATTGACTGTCCTATTGACTCCACTCAAAGAGAGATCAGATCGAGAAAACCTGGTTGTATCTTCTTTCCAGATTTGTTGTAAGGCTCAGAAACAGCAGCAAGAATGTCGCAATAAGGTGGAGAAGAAGTATAACTCAATAGCAAGAACAATTCTTAGAAAACAGAAGCAACAATGTGTGGTTGAGTCTCACAACCGTGGGAGACTCAACCAAAATTTTGAACACAAAATTTCTGGTTCTACTAAGTCTGTTAGCTCTCTTCTTCTTTATCTTATTTATAGACTTAAGAAACATTACAAAATAAGGAAGGATTTGGTCCTCCAAAGAATATCCTAAGATATATTAAAAAAGGAAAACTTGCCTTTATAGATTTAAGAAAGTTTCCGAAAAGACAACTAACAAAATACCAATCCTTAACTTAATTACTTGCTGACTAACTTTAGTAAACAAAATCTAATAATAATTTAGGAGAGAAATAACAAAAGAAGGAAACAAAAATCTTTAACAATCTGTTGGTATTGTTCACAAGAACAGTACCACGTGAACAGTGTTGTTGGCTGGCCAACTCCTTTAGCTTGACTTGGTTAGGCTAGTTTGGCTTAGGCCTTATTTGGATCATCTCATTCCTTTTGGTGTAGACTTGAACTGCATCATCTTGTCTCTAAGTGGATGCTCTACAAAAACATACCAACATATGCCATTTGTGATGGGCGAACTATTTTTTTAAAGTTTGATGATGCATCCAAGCACATAAATGATGTTAAGTATTTATATGGTTTGTCAAAAAAGGTGGTAAATGAAGTGAGGATAGAGAATGTAATACACGTTGTCCCTGACAACAGTAGTAACTCCAAGACAGCAGGGGAAAGCAAAAGTATAATCGAAAACTGGCTTTTTTTGACACCTTGTGCAACCCATTGTATTAATTTGATGTTGAAGGACATGGACGAGATAAAACTTGTGAAAGAGATTGTGGAAAGTGCAAGGCAAGTAACTACATTTGTGTATAACCATGGATATGTCTTTGCAAATGTTGAGAAGCAAGTGTGGTGGAGACTTGGTGAGGCCAGGGTTAAAAAAAAAAACTACGAACTACATTGCTCGAAAGATTTTTGAAATGAAGAAGTCTGGACTGAGGTCCATGTTTGCTTCGAGAGGAGTAGTTTGAGTGGCCTCAGTCTAGTTCTCGTAGTGATAGGGCATCCCAAGCAACCATTTCTAGTGATAAATTCTCGGGAAATTTTCATAAACCTCCCCTGCAGTTTGTCAAAATGTTACCGCCCTCCCTCCATTTAAAAAAAATGCAACAAACCTCCCTTGCAGTATATTTATAAAACTTCCCTCTGACAATTTTTTACCATTTCTATTTTTTTTAAATCCCAACTTTACCCTTACATTAATGTGTACTACCCATTTTGCCCTTTTGATTGGGAAACCCAAATAATTCCAACCCTAATAGCAAAATCGAGTTTTACCCCATTCCTCTCCTGTGTGAGTTGTCTGCAAACTCGCCTTTGTCTCTCTCTACTTTGGCTCTTCGTCTCCCTCAATTTTGTCTCCGTCAACCTCATCTGCATTCCTCTCCCTCAATTTCGTCTTCGTCTACCTCGTTTGCCTTCGTCTCCCTTTATTTTGTCTTCGTCAACCTCGTCGGCCTTCGTCTCCCTTAACTTCATGATTGTATGCCTTCATCTTCTTTGTATGCCTTCGTCTCCTCAATTTGTCTCAATTTCTATCCTTTTGTAAACGAACCGACGAAGAAGACCCCTTTGTCTAACCCCCCCTGTCTTCACCTTTGCGCTACTCCAAAACCCATCCCAAAACCCTAACAGTCTTGCCACTGTTTGCCGCTTTAAACCCTAAGGGCCGACCCTGTGTGTGATTTTGAGGTGGCTTTAGCGATTTCCATCTAAGAGAACAACAGGCCAAGTACGATTTATCGATATGCATGTTTAGGAATGTTTAAGGGATCTGTTAGGAATAGTTAACCGAATTGGGCGATTACAACCAATTGATTAATATTTGTCTCTAAATTTTTTATTAATTGTATGTTTTAAAGATCTATTAGGAATAGTTTACCAAATGGAGTGATTAGAAACAACTGATTAATATTTGTCTCTGAATTTTTTATTAATTGTATGTTAAATCTGTTAGGAATAGTTTACCGAATGGGGAGATTAGAACCAATTGTTTAATATTTGTCTTTGAATAATTTATTAATTGTATTATAGATTTGTTAGGAATAGTTTACTAAATGGGGTGATTAGAACAAATTGTTTAATATTTTTCTATGAATAATTGTCTGTTAGAAATTGTTTAATATTTGTTTTTAGTAATAGTTTATCGCACTTGCATGTTTAGGAATTTTTTAGGGATCTGTTAGGAATAGTGCTGATTAGAAATTGTTTTATATTTGTCTCTGAATTGTTAATTAATTGTCTATTAAGGGTGATTAGCAATTGAATAGGGGTGATTAGCAATTGAATATGGGTGATTAGCAATTGTTTAATATTGGTTAATACTAGTCTACTATGAATTATTTATATATTATAGTATGAGTGTTAGGGTGAAGGTAATATACCATTATTATGGTAGGTCTGCTGAAAAATGGGTAGACCTAGACAAGTACGGATACATGGATGTTGTATATGACACGTACAATAGCGTACTAGATCATGTAGAAGAGGGGAGAAATATTACCTTCTCAGTCTCATGTGTTCCCCCAGAAGGCAAACCTAACATACCAATTAAGTCAAATACGGATGTAGTCAATATGTTGGCATCCAGTCCAGAGAAAGATTTCTTCAGACTAATTGCATTTGATGTACAAGTTAGTCAAGAGTACAGTAAAGACTACACCGTTAATGGATACCTTCCCTTTATAGCTGGTAGAGATGGAAAAATTGGGATCCAAAGCTCAGAAGTCCCAGAATAGATAACTCCTAATTCTAAGTATGTTGGGTCAGCCAGCAAGGCACCCAAGGTGGCTGTTAGAAGAGGTGGATTTCCACAGACAGGAGGGACAAGGGGATTTCCAGAGACAGGATAGGAGGAACAGGGGGTTTTTCCAGAGACAAGACAGGGGGAACAAGGATTATATCCAGAGACAGTACAAGGGGAAGAGGGGGAATTTCCAGAGACAAGATAGGGAATACAGGGAGGATTTCCAGAGACAGGACAGGGGATACAGGGAGGATTTTTAGAGATAGGACAGGGGGATATCCAAAAGAGAGGACAGTTCACATTTCAGATGATGAGACAGAGGTATTTTCAGCAATTTAGATTGGTAGACTTTTAGTGGATGAGACTGTGGGGGTCTCAGTAGAGGATGAAACAGGGGGTATTGATTGTGATAGTTCAGTACACACTGACTCTCTAGATGGAGGGTGGGAGAGCGAAAATCAGGCTGAGGAAAGCTCAGAAGAAGATTATGATGAAGAGGAGCACATGGTTAACGAGGACAGTTTACAAGAAGAAGAATCTGCAGATGAGATTCATGACAGTTGCATAGATATTGTGGATGATGACACTATAAAACTATCAGCAGGGATGGTTTTTAAAGATGTCTACCATTTTAGGTCTATTTTACAAGAATTCATCATTCAATCAGGGGTTGAAATCTTAAGGGTTAAAAATGAAAAGTCAAGGGTGACTGCCATCTGTGCACATGATAAATGTCAGTGGAGGATACATGCATCACCAACAGAGGATGGTAAGACTTATATGATCAAAACATACAAAGTCTCAACACACATGACCCAGAGAACCCAACAACAAAAGTGTAGCTGCATCATGGGTTGCCAAAAAATTGTGTACTGAGTTAAGGGCTGACCTAGAAATGAAGATTCATAGCATGAGTGCAGTCATTCAAGAAGAATATGGTTTTCTAGTACATGACCAGAAGCTTTATAGGGCACGTAGGATTGCCAAGAACTTCAATGAAGGTAAACATGAACAGTCCTATGCTCTTCTACCACAATATGGTCATCTAGTGAGAAAGAAAAATCCTGAGTTTATCTTCAAGCTGAGTTATGAAGAAAGAAATGAAAATGAGATGGCTAATAATGCAATCTTTAAAAGGTTGTTTGTATGCTATGAGGCATGTAGACAAGGGTTCTTAAAGGGATGCAGACCTTCATAAGACTGGATGGGTTTCATCTAAAAGGAAAGTTTGGGGGGGTGTTGTTGGCAGCTGTATCTATTGATGGAAACAAGGGGTTATTTTTAGTTGCATATGCTCTAGTAGAGACTGAATGCAAAGACAGCTAGTTATTTTTCTTGTATAGTTTATATGCTGCCCTTCATAATAGAAATGAAGATGCCCCTTAACATTCATGTCCGATAAAGAAAAACTAAAATCTATGCAAAAAGTATTCTCACATTTAATGCATTTATGACATTTGTGATTTTTAAATCAGTATTAAGTTTGTTAAATGAGAACTATGACATTTGTAGTTGTTATTAACTATTATGTTTTGTTTTTATTTATAGGGTCTGAGTGAAGCCATTTCAGAGGTTTTTCCAAATGCAATCCATAGGAACTGTAGCAAACATCTATACAACAACTTCAAAAGCAATTCCTGGATTGATGCCAAGGAAAGAGTTTTGGAATGTAGCCAAGTCAGCTACTAGGTTCATTTTCAGAAGGCAATGGATGCCATGAGAGCCATAAATAGAAATGCCCATGATTGGTTATTGAGAACTCCGATCTCAGCATAGGCTAGACATGCATTTGATCATGGGACCAAGAATGACCACATAACAAACAACATTACTGAGTCCTTCAATCACTGGATAGCACCTTTAAGAGGTAAGCCCATTCTCACCTTAATTAACCAATTAAGGGTCAAAATCATGCAAAGAATTTAGAGAACGTATGCAAAGGGGTGCACCTACAAGGGAAGATTAACACCCAGAGTGACAAAAGAGTTGGAACAAATTCAGAGAGACTCTAGGCATTGTGTAGTTGTCAGCTGGGTTGTATGAATTTGAGGTGATTGACTGAAGGCTGTTCTAGATATTGTGCCAATCTTCAACAATGGTCTTGTGGATGTAATGTATGGCAATCTACTGGTATACCTTGCAAGCATTCAACAGTTGCAATCAGATACATGAGGCACACACTAGAAGACTACTGCTCCCCTTATTTCACTATGGAGAAGTACTTGTTGGCACATTCAGAGGTGATCCATCCAATGCCTGATCTAGAAATGCTCACTTCACAAATTGAAGGTCCAATAGTGCAGCCTCCACCAATGAAGAGATTACCAGGCCGGCCTAGAAAGACTAGAAGAAGAGAACCTAGAGAAGCTGAGCCTAGTGATTTTCGGAGGAGAGCATCAAGTGTTAGGTGCCAAAATTGTAAGGAGGTAGGCCGTATCAACAGGACTTGTTAAAGAGCAAAGGTGGCTAGCAGGAGAAGATCTACCACTCGAAACAGTGGTTTGAAGCTAAAAACTATATCATATCTCTTAAATAAATGCAATCACAATGGATAAAAATTCTAACATATTGATTCATGTCTATTTTTTTAAATGTCCAGAGGAAGGAAAGAAATGATGGGACAAGTACGTCCCAGGTTGAGACAAGATCACAGGCTTTGACTCCCACTGAATCAGTTGTAAGTGCATAAGCCAAAAGAAGAGCTAGAATGGCAAAGAGGTTGGAACAAAGAAAGGCAAGGTCAATATCAAGGGAACAAAGTATTATGTAAAGACTATGGTTGGATGGGTTTTTTGGTGTTTTTTATAGATTCAGTTACTTAAACTATGGATGGTTTGACTATTCGGATGGATGGATGTACGGACGAATTAATGGTTTTAGGTGGTTTTATTTGGATTTCAGTTTAAACTATAGATGGATGGATGGATGACTGTACTATGGTTTTAGGTGGTTTTTTTTGGATTATAGTTTAAACTATGGATGGATTGATGGATGACTGTACTATGGTTTTGCTGCTTTTATTTGGATTTAAGTTTGAACTATGGATGGATTAAATGTGGTAATTTACTGTTTCAGACTATGGATGAATTTACGAAATTTGGTCTTTAAGTTTGCATTTTTTTTTTTTTTGGATGTGAATGTGTGCAATCTTTGTTGCAATGTACCATTTGAGAATACATGTTAACCTAGAATTAGTTCTAGCTTAGATGGATGTGAATGTGTGCAGTCCTTATTACTTTGCATCCCATTTTTTTGGTTTAAAGTGTCCAATTTGGCAGGGTCTCATTTGAAGAAAAATATCAATTTTCTGGTTGCAGGGTTCAATGTGCTATAGTTTCTAGTTCAGAAAAGTTAGGTTCAATGGCTTCATCAGTTTTCTAGCTGCAGATGTGAACGTGTGCAATCCTTATTGCTTTGCATCCCATTTTTCTGGTTAAAAGTGTCCAATTTGACAGGGTCTCATTTGAAGAAAAATATCAGTTTTCTGGTTGCAGGGTTCAATGTGCTACCTTTCCTAGTTCATAAAAGTTAGGTTCAATGGCTTCATCAGTTTTCTGGTTGCAAGGTTCAATGTGTCCAATCCAACTACAATGTTTAGTATAATAATTTCCCATTAAAATAGAAACATCTTCTCAATGTAAAACCCAACTAACGTCAATATGACCATCCCAATATTATCCACGACTGATAAGGTACACTGCTCTTCACACACACAACACATCAATACTTCAAAAACATCATCCACAAACAACACTATAAACGCAAGTTAACTAATTTTCATTACATTTTCAATTCTTCAGAAATGTGATTACAAACACTATAAAAAAACAAAACTACAATAGTTTGACCAAAAATGGTCATTGTCTTCTCAAGTTGCTTCACTCCAAACTTCAGTTTCTGAAAATCTTCTTTCGAAATGTGGTTACTACCATCACCTATTGATCTGGTTTCACCCAATGGTCTTTGTTCAGTGTTTGGCAAACACCATGAGAAGTACCCACATATGTTTCTCGAACAGCAATAGTATAACTTGTGTGGGTTGTTTTCAGATTCTGAAATCTTCACAGTAGCTCTTCTGTTACATAAACATTTCACGTTCATGAAATTCAGATGAGAGTCTGAAACACTGGTTGATAAAGATATCGCACAAGGATTGTTGCTGGGGGTTTGCAGGTAACCACAATAATGGCCTGAGCAGGGGTCGTGTTTTGTGGGTTTGGAAGTTAGCAACTGGAACAGGGGTCAGGCTTCTCGGTGGTTTAAATGTTGGAACAGGCACAGAATTAGGGTTTAGGATCAGGGGATTATGCTTTTCAAGGGTTTGAATGTCTAAATAGGCACAGAGGTTAAGGCTATGGGAGTTCAGTGGCATTGGGGGCTAAGGTTTTGGGCCTTTCAACTTACTGTCGGGCAGCTAAAACGGAGTCGCAATCGCAGTCACCGATGATGGTAACAGTGGCCGGTGGAGACTGAGCTGAAGTTCCGACAGGGAGCTGAGTCACAGATGAAATTCATACACTCGAAGTTGGAGTCGTGGCAGAGAAGATGAGAAAGAAGATGAAAATAACATTTCAGATAAGAAAAAGAATGGG
The DNA here is from genome assembly GCA_028583415.1 of Protea cynaroides. Classification (NCBI taxonomy): domain Eukaryota; kingdom Viridiplantae; phylum Streptophyta; class Magnoliopsida; order Proteales; family Proteaceae; genus Protea; species Protea cynaroides. The sequence goes on from CM053268.1 coordinate 43,486,695, forward strand.
AATAATAAGAGAAAAAGAGAGAAAATGGGTTAATTTAAGGCATAAATGATCAAGGGTATAATGGTCTAAGGAAGAAAATTGGGTAAGGGCAAAATGGTCAGTTTATCCCTAAACTTCAAAAAGTGTGTCAAAGGGGAGGTCCATGCATTTTTCGAACTTAATGGTGGTTTTTTAACATTTCGACAAACTACAGGGGAGGTCTATGATAATTTCCTTAAATTTGAAGATGACATGAAGAAAGTTGTGCTGATCTTAGATGCTATCGTCAAAGTGCTGAAAATGATTGACTCACAGAAAAATGGCACCTTGCCACACTTGTGGGCAGCAATCAATTTATTGAAGATCCAAGTGCAAGAAGCATACAGACATGGGACTTCAAGATTTATTTCAATAATCAAAGATCGTTGGGAGACAGCTGAAGCACCCACTACACAAGGCAAGTGAGTTTTTACTTCATGCATATCAGATTCTCAATTAATTAGCTTGAATTCACTGATTCACATTACTTTTCAATTTCAGCATATTATCTCAATCCCAAGTATCAATACAAAGACAAATTGGGATTGCGTTGATAGACAAAGTGCAAGAAGTGGTCACAAATCTTGAGCCAAACTCGAGGTCCCAGTTCATTGCAAATCAAGAACTAAGACTTTTACTTTATTTGGTTTGCTATTGACGGACCGATGTCATTATAATTTATAAATAAAGTATTGTTACTAACACTATTACCCATCAATGTTTAGTCAAGCTCAAAATCTTTAAGGATGCCATTGGGAGTTTTGGCCGGGCAGCAACATTGTCTGGCCGAGCAACTATTGCACCTTGCATGTATACTTCGACCTCTCCATAAAGTTGAAGCATGTAATATAATTGTCATCATCTAATATTTTTGTTCTATAGTATTTTGCAGCAGGGTCCTATATGGGTCGAACTCACTCAATCTTCATAAAATAGCAATGAAGGTGCTATCCCAAACATGTTACACCACTAGATGTGAACGGAACTTGATCAAATTCTCACTCGTACACACGAAGCGACGAAATAGGTTGGGTGCAAAGAGGTTTGATGACTTGGTGTATGTGCACTACAATATGAGACTAAAAGAGAAGCACATATGCTAGGCCTGGACAATGATAACACTCCATTGAGCTAAATGAAATCTTCGAGTTGGACGAAGAAGAGGAAGATTCTCTTTATAAGTGGGTTAAGGATCGTGGTGAGCCTTTGTTAGATGAGCCTATTGGCAGCCAAACTCTATGATTACTGGTGAGTTGCGTGCTAATGTGGATGAGTATATATGGCCACAGAGTATAAAGTTCATCTGCAGGCCCAGAGTTCGTTTGAGTATCAAGCTGGTGGCGACAAGAGTCGGATGATTAGTTGCGCTCCACAAGAGATTCACCTTTCCTTACCCAAAGTGGTAGAGATGGTGGTGATGATAGATATGCAACGTTATGCGAGGAATCCGATCAAATGGAAGAACTAGAGCCAATAAAGGAGCCAATGTTAGATCCTAACAGATTCAGAGGAGAGTATCAGTTTAATCATGCCATGCAGGATATCGACCACGTTTCACAGCCTAGTACTAGTAGAGAATACAGTTGAAGATCACGCAGATAGTTCAAACCTGAGGAGGAGGTAGATGAGACGGATCTCATGGATATATCGAACATGTCTGGCACCATGGAAGCTATGCATTTAGAGGAGAGTGATCAGAGTTGAGGATATGAGCATTGGCGTGCACCATTCATCCATTAGAGCCCAAGTCCAGCACTTCATGATGAAAGTGGCATCGGTTCGCCAGCACATTGTGGATATGGAGCATATGTTGGTGCCTATGGTGGTGGTTATAGAGGTAGGTATGGAGGCGGGTATGGAGGCTCTTCTACTTCATACCCCAACAATCAGCATAGAAGTGAGCCAGGTATTAGGACATCTTTCGTCAACTCCATCTTCTCCTATCCTCCTCTTATGTGTATGCCGACTCCTGCTCCACCCACTACCTCACTAGGTGAATCATACCATAAACTTGGATACCTACATTACGCTGATAAAAAAGGGCATCCCAGTGCCTGAGGCTCCTGCTATTGCAAGGTCTGGAGGGGACAGAATGTACGCAGCCTTACCCCCACAACATGGAGACGCTGTTTCCGTGTCTCGAACTTGTGGAAACCAGGTTGCAATATGACAACCTTACCGTCACACCAAGGCTCGCTGATACTAATGTATATATGTATATGTTGGATGTTGCTGATACTAATGTATAGATGTTGGATGTTGCTGATTATCAGAACAACTGGGCCTATGCTATGTTATAGGACACATATGTGTTGCAGCCAGAGGATCGTTGTCGCCATCATCAGCGGTAGACAGATCGTAGATTAGATGCACCATGGAATACCATGTGACATTGATTAGTGAGACTAAAATGTATTAAATGAATGTTTTTACTTTTTTAATTACATAATTTCATGTTCAGTACCTATATTATTGTTAAATGATGTAAACACTTTTAATTAGAGCAATGAGGCTTAATTTGCTAGTGTACAAAAGCATTCAGCCTTCAGCCTTCAACGTAACCTAGCAAACTTGAGTCCACATGTTATCATTTATGGATTTCCTTTTTTTTCGAATGTGAGAAATAGGTGTAAAAAGGTTAAATATGCTACCCAAAAAAAACAGATAAAAAAACAATTCTGGGCCACGAAACCAAGGTTTCGAGATGTTCTGAGAAAAATCCCAAGTTTCGGAACCTGAGACAACTCGGTTTTGAGGTTGGTTAAAACTGGCACCTTAGACCATGGGACAATGTTCCTCAAATCAGTGGATGCATCAAGGAAGACGAAAGATGCAAAGTATACTTATAGGTTACTAAAGGTCGGCCTAAGATCTATGATTACCTCAAAGGATTAGTTTGATTGGAAGTAATTGAGATCCCCTAGAGGTAAGGCAACACAGTCAACCATATCCAGTGACGAGTTATGACATAGCCTGAAAATGGTGGTGGGGATTTTGAAACCAGTGGCAAAGGTATTGAGGATGGTCAACGTTGCTAAAAAGCCAACCTTGCCACACTTATACATAGTAGTGGAGATGACAAAGGATTACGTACACAAAGCGACGCCACATGAGGGTAAGGCATATCTACAGTTTATCAAGGATTGTTGGAAACATATTAATTTATGCATCCACTGCACAAAGTTGATGAGATATTAATGGACATTGACAATATATATGTCAATTTTCCGCATATAATCTAATCCCAACTACCAATACAAGTCTAAGCTTGGGTTAAATGAAGAACTTATAAATTTAGTGTAGTGAAAAACTCGGTGACCAAGTTTGAGCCAAATTCAGCAATACAGTCTAGGTGGAATAATAAAGTGAATTCCGCAGTTACTTAGGAATACTGTTACTCGAATTTATTTGAAATGGTTATTAAAAAAGAGTTTCAGGGATGCTACTGGACTTTCAAGAGTGCTGCCGTAGTATGGGCAGGAAAATACTGATCCTAGTAGGCTTTGGTACCTTGTTCTCTTAGTTCCATCCCTATTAAAACTTGTGAAATACCAAGAACAAGTCTTATTGCTCAAATGCATGTAAATGGTGGGTATTATATAAGAGTGATGCACAAAACTTGAGAAATATAGCAATAAAGGTGCACTCCCAAACATGTTTCGCCTCTGGATATGAGCACAACTTGAGTACATTTTAGCTCATCCACTCAAAGGGATTGAACTGATTGGGTCACAAACAGCTATAGGGCTTGATGTATGTGCACTATAGCATGAGACTAAATGATGCAGCCCAAGTCTACTCCAGAAGGGGCCGAAAGTCCAAAATTGGGCCAGGCCCAATTGGCTGACCATCCCACACTGTTCACGTGAACAGTGTTCACGGTACTGTTCACGTGAACAGTACCAACAGCAGATTTTAATATAGTGTTAGTTATTTCTTTCCTAAAATATAGTGTTAGTTATTTGGAATTTTAATTGTTTGGAAACTAAGAACTTTCTTAAATTTAGTTTCCTAAAAGTATTTAGAAACTTTCCTATTTTCAGATTTAGAAAGTTTTCTTTTCATTGTATTAAAACCTTCCTATGTTATAAGGAGGTTTAGTTTTAGTAGTTTTATCTCTTTCCTATTTTAATTGTAAGGATTCTCATTATAAATAAGAGGAGTAGAAGTTGGCTGGTGGTTAGATTTTCCAGAAAAAAAGAAGAGTTAAATTCTTATTTTCTGGTCGAGTCTCCTACAGTTGTGAGACTCAACCAGATTCCGTTCCCTCTTGATTCTTTAAACAGGTACAGCAGGCTTTCGAGACTCATAACTCCTATAGTTCTTTTCAGATCCTCCCCAAACTTCAGAAGGTATTCACAATCATTACAAAGGTCATCCATACCAAGTTTCATCTAATTCTGACGGTTAGATTTCAAGATAAGTGGGTTTTTTCATTACTTTTCTCTGCAGATTTTTTGTATTGGACTGAATTAAGATCCTGTAGCAAAGAGGGCTTATTAATTTGACTTGCTTTGAACCCTCTTTGCCATCAATTGGTATCAGAGCATGGCTGAGGAGAGTTCTAACTCTCTTAATCAGTCCAATAATCTCAATGACCTTGTTAATTTGGTTCTCCAACGATTGACCAAATTGGATGCCAAATTAGACAGTATGGATGGAAGAATAACTAATTTGGAGGAATGGGATAATCCTAGGCCGGCCAGACTAGAAGCCCCTAGAAGAGAAATTCCCATAGCCAACCTAATGCCAAGGCGTGTTCCTAGGGCTCCCCAAAGAGTCCCTAGAGAAGAATACCAAGACCCACCCTATGAAGACTATGATGGCAATCAACCTATTCGGTATCAAACCCATAAGGTGCGAATGGATCTTAAGGAGTTCCATGGAAGACAAGACCCCCAAGCTTTTCATGATTGGGTGAATGCCCTAGATGACTACTTTGATTGGTTTAGCCTACCCGAACCTAGAAAACTGCAATTGGCCCGCTCTAAACTAGTGGGGGGTGCTCGCGATTGGTGGCGTAACTATGAATATAGTCTCATGAGAAGTCGTAGAGAACCCACTATTTGGGAGGAGATGAAGGAAGAATTGAAAGAAAAGTATTTGCCTCGGTCCTTCCAAAGAAGGTTGCATGACCAGCTAAACAATCTTCGTCAAGGTAATATGAGTATGGAAGACTATGTATACCAATTTGATCAATTATGTGCACGGTCAGGTTCACGAGACAATGATGATCAAATGATATCTCGGTTCCGTTTGGGACTACGACCTGAAATAAGAGAAAAAATGGGTGTGGTTGATATTGTAAGTCTTAATGATTGTGTTGATAAAGCTTTTCAAGTCGAAGAACTCCTAAAGACCTCTAGAAGGTATACCCCAAATTTTAATGAAGGCAAGAAACCCATGCCAACTCCCAAGAGCACTGTGGCTGCACCTCGTCATACTCCCACGGTAACTGAAAAGGGAAAGGGACCAATGACCCCCAATAACAGTGTTCAATGCTATCATTGTAATGCCTATGACCATTATGCAAGGGATTGTCCAAGAAAAGTGAAAGGCAATTCCTTAGTGGCTTCTGTGGAAGCCAATGCTGATTCCCAAGTGTGGGAACCACAAGAAGATGATTCCTATGATAATGCTGCCCTAGCTGATGATCTGGAGTATAACTTTGAAGAAGATGAAGCATCCCTTGGAATACATGTTGTGAGTCGGATATTAGTGGCTGAATCAAAAGGAGAAGATTGGCGTCGTCATTGTATTTTTACCACCCGCATGTCTAGTGGACCTAAGCTTGCTCAAATTATTGTGGACAGCGGTAGCAGTGTTAATGTCGTGTCACAAGCTTCTGTAATAGATGCTAAACTAGAGGCTGAAACTCATCCTCAACCGTATAAGGTCTCACTTCTCAACGGTAATACATTGGAAGTAAGTCAAAGGTGCTTGATTCCGTTACAAGCAGGGGTCTACAATGATATGGTATGGTGTGACGTTATCCTCATGATATTGACTGATGTACTATTGGGAAGGCCATGGTTATATGATCATGATGTGTTGGTTGGAGGTACCAAGAACCAATGTTACTTCGATGTTGATGGAAAGCCCATGATATTGAAACCCATTAATGTACCAGCCGAGAAAAACAGGTTACGAGCTGCACAACTGAAGCGTAAACAAATCCTTCAAGCTCTAAAGAAGGACCAGCCAACCACTGCTAGCAAAAACAAGGGAAAAGGACCATCCTCAAAGGCTGGACAGCAAATTGATCACCCATTATTGATGCTCAATCAACAAGACTTTGAAGAAACAAGTAAAGAAAGAGGTGTAATGATAGCCCTCATGGCTAGGGAAGTTGTACCCCCTGAAAAAATTAACCTTCCCCACCCTATACAATCTATCTTGTCTGATTTTGCAGATCTTGTTGCAGAAGAATTACCTAATGAGTTGCCACCAATGAGGGACATACAACATGCAATTGATTTAGTCCCCGGGTCAGTTTTACCAAACCTGCCCACCTACCGTCTAAGTCCTACAGAGCATGCAGAACTCAAAAGACAGGTGGATGAACTGTTACAAAAGGGCTTCATTGTAGAAAGCATGAGTCCATGTGCCGTACCCGCACTCTTGACACCTAAGAAAGATGGAACATGGCGGATGTGCATCGACAGCAGAGCAATCAACAAAATCACTGTCAAATACCGATTCCCTATTCCACGGCTTGATGATATGTTGGACATGTTGACGGGGCTACTGTCTTTACGAAGCTTGATTTACGGAGTGGTTACCATCAAATCCGTATTCGTCCCGGCGATGAATGGAAAACAGCCTTCAAAACGAAAGACGGATTATATGAATGGAAGGTTATGCCATTCGGGTTAACTAATGCCCCTAGTACCTTCATGAGAGTAATGACTCAAACACTCCGACCGTTCATCGGTAAGTTTCTTGTTGTTTACTTTGATGACATACTAATATACAGCAAAGGCCACGAAGACCACCTAGATCATATACGGCGAGTAATGAGGGTCCTTCGAGATGAGAAGTTGTACTTGAACTTGAAGAAGTGTTCTTTTATGCTCCCCAAGGTAGTCTTCCTTGGTTTCATTATTACATCCAAAGGGGTAGAAGCTGATCCATCCAAGATTGAAAGCATTACTAATTGGCCATTCCCAAAAACTCTCACCGAGGTTCGTAGTTTCCACGGTCTTGCTTTCTTTTATCGGAGGTTCATACGAGGGTTTAGCTCTATCATGGCACCCATCACAGAGTGCATGAAGACAAAGAAAGGTCCGTTCCAATGGACCCCGGCAGCCACCAAAGCATTCCATCTTATAAAGAAAGCTGAATCGAAGCTCCCGTCCTACACCTACCTGATTTTGACCGTGTGTTCGAGGTGGCTACTGATGCCTCACACTCGGGAATTGGAGGGGTACTTATGCAAGAAAAGCATCCGATGGCGTTCTACAGTGAGAAGCTCAATGATGCCAAGAAGAGGTATTCCACCTATGATTTAGAACTTTATCTTGTAGGTACGGTGGTCAAACATTGGAGACACTACCTCAATGGGAAAGAGTTCGTTCTCTACTCTGACCATGAAGCACTCAAGTTTCTTAACTCCCAACGGACCATTAGTCACAAACATGCTAAGTGGATCTCATATTTACAAGAGTTTACTTTTGCCCTCAACTATAAAGCTGGAAAAGAGAACCAAGTAGCAGATGCATTAAGCCGCAAAGTGAATACGATGAGTACCTTTTCAGCCCAAAGTACGGGAATTGAGCATATCAAAGGGGGAGTACATAGCAGATGAAGATTTTGGTACTATATACCAAAAATTACAGCAAGGTGAAACCGATCCAAAGTTCTCGATTCAAGACGGCTACTTGTTTATGGGAACACGGTTATGCATTCCAAAGAAGTCCCTACGCCAATACCTAATTCGGGAGTTACATGGAGGTGGTTTAGGTGGACACTTTGGTCGTGATAAGACAATAGCACAAGTTACAGATCTTTACTATTGGCCTCACTTATCCCATGATGTGCAAAATGTGGTCCAACGGTGTCGTGCATGTCAACTAGCTAAAAGCACCAAACAAAATTCTGGTTTGTACACACCATTACCGGTGCCTCATTCACCATGGCTGCACATTAATATGGATTTTGTCCTTGGCTTGCCATCCATAAGGGAACGTTATGACTCTATATTTGTAGTAGTGGACAGATTCTCAAAAATGGCACACTTCCTCCCTTGTCGGAAGACTTTTGATGCAAGGCATGTTGCTGTCCTATTCTTTAAGGAAGTGGTACGTCTCCATGGGCTACCCGAGACTATTGTGTCGGATCGGGATGTGAAATTTATGAGCTATTTTTGGAAGACATTATGGTTGAAGACAAATACTAAATTGCTTTACTCAACCGCCTTCCATCCTCAAACAGATGGGCAACCGAAGTAGTGAATCGGAGCTTGGGTAATCTTCTCCGATGCCTTGTTCGTGATTATGAGAAGACGTGGCCTTCCATTCTTGACATAGCGAGTTTGCTTATAATAGCTCCGTCAATCGGACCACGGGCCGTACACCATTTGAGATAGTGCTTGGTATCCAACCCAAGAGACCTATCGATCTTGTATCACTCCCACCTCAAGTGCGTGTGAGTATTGAAGCTGATGAATTTATCCGTCATATCACAGAAGTACATGCAGATGTTCGACGGCGAATAGCACTTAGCAATGAAGCATACAAAGCTAATGCGGACCGTCATCGCCGTTATGTGGAGTTTAAGCCCGGTGACATGGTGATGGTGAGAATAACTCCCGAGAGATTCACTCCCGGGTGAAGCTACCAAGTTACATCCACGGAAGATGGGTCCCTACAAGGTGCTAAAGAAAATAGGAACTAATGCATACGTCCTTGAGCTCCCACCTGGCATGGCTATCAGTAACATTTTCAACGTTGCTGATTTGACTCTCTACACGGGTCATCATTCTGACGAAGGAGATACGGAACATACTTTACGTCTTCCACGCTTGCCGTTCCTTCCGCTGAAGAAATTGAAGATGTTCTTGACTCCAAGTATACTATGACTCGCAATGGTGGAGGTTACCAGTCGTTCTTAATCAAGTGGAAAGGGCACCCAGGTAGTGACAGCACGTGGATACATGAAGATGACTTCAAGCGCATCGACCCTGATTTTTATGATCGCTATATGTCTTTCCTCCATTCGACGGAAACGAATGTTTCTAAGCCGGGGGGAGCTGATGCAGCCCAAGTCTACTCCAGAAGGGGCCAAAAGTCCAAAATTGGGCCAGGCCCAATTGGCTGACCATCCCACACTATTCACGTGAACAGTGTTCACGGTACTGTTCACGTGAACAGTACCAACAGCAGATTTTAATATAGTGTTAGTTATTTCTTTCCTAAAATATAGTGTTAGTTATTTGGAATTTTAATTGTTTGGAAACTAAGAACTTTCTTAAATTTAGTTTCCTAAAAGTATTTAGAAACTTTCCTATTTTCAGATTTAGAAAGTTTTCTTTTCATTGTATTAAAACCTTCCTATGTTATAAGGAGGTTTAGTTTTAGTAGTTTTATCTCTTTCCTATTTTAATTGTAAGGATTCTCATTATAAATAAGAGGAGTAGAAGCTGGCTGGTGGTTAGATTTTCCAGAAAAAAAGAAGAGTTAAATTCTTATTTTCTGGTCGAGTCTCCTACGGTTGTGAGACTCAACCAGATTCCGTTCCCTCTTGATTCTTTAAACAGGTACAGCAGGCTTTCGAGACTCATAACTCCTATAGTTCTTTTCAGATCCTCCCCAAACTTCAGAAGGTGTTCACAATCATTACAAAGGTCATCCATACCAAGTTTCATCTAATTCTGACGGTTAGATTTCAAGATAAGTGGGTTTTTTCATTACTTTTCTCTGCAGATTTTTTGTATTGGACTGAATTAAGATCCTGTAGCAAAGAGGGCTTATTAATTTGACTTGCTTTGAACCCTCTTTGCCATCACTAAAGATGCAACACATATGCATGAGGATGAAGAACAAAGCAGCTCCGATCAAGCGCAGCGAACATCTTCCAGCAGAGTCAGATGAGGACAATCCATGTACAAGTAGGTGAGGGATAGAGGAGCCTGTGATGGATCAGACTGGGGGTAGGCCCAGTCCCAAGATTTCTAAACTGATGGATGTTGATGTGGATGAGATCACAAATTCTCTAGAGGATCGCGCACACTCAGACACCTTGACCATTCGACTATTCGAGCACCTAACAAACAAGGATGACATGGAGGACATCGACGGGTTGCATTCGAGTGACCACACTAGCACCATCACCATCATCTGGTGAAAAAAAAATGTCAATACGATGAAAATGATGGTGGGGATGATAATATGCTACCTTCTAAGAGTAGGACCAGCCAGAGTTGAAGACAGAGTCAGAGCCTATTCGATTCACTTGAGACTCAGTTTGATTGTGCCACATGTGATGCCGACCACGATGCACATTCATCCTCCTCACATGCAGGCTACATGATAGGGCCGTGCCACCAGTTCAGACCAAATCAAGAAGCTGATGATATCACATGGATATCAACATTTCAAGCTCGTGTGAAATGATTGAACCTTTGTAAGAATGTTGTTCTGACATATATAGTGATCAATGGAGCTAGAGGAACATTTGTACTCAATTTAGGGGTATGAGCATTTCTGTTGTTCAACACATAGTACCAAATTTTGCCAAAAGTTTGCACATTTCGACGAAATATCAGCTCAAAACGAATGCTTCTCAACACAGCCATTTTACCATATTACAACCAACAATTCAAAATTTCAGTCATTTTGTCTCGTTTCTAGTAACATTTCATCAAAATTTCCAGTCATTTTGCAGAGATTTCACCCCCATTTTCTCAAGAACCTCAAAACTCCTAGAAAACCTCAATTTTTGGCAGATATTTATTTTGCTGCTAAAGCAATGCATCGACAGGTGGAGCATCCACTTCTACATTTTGGTGCATTTAAAGCACCATTTGGCCAAATGTCAAATTTCTCACCTATAAGGCTAAGGTCATTGTGATGAAAATAATACAGTACACCACGTTGTACACTAGCAACCTAGAATCCAAAACCAAACTAGCATTTTGGCTGTGTTTTTACAATCTAAGCACATGTTTAGAGATGCTTAATTAGGGTTTCCTAAAGTTTTGGGCCAAAATATGGCCATTGGACCACCGAACAAAATTGCAGGTGCCTGCAATTTCGCTTCGGCAAAATATTTAGATTTCAGTTAGGAGCGAAATGCCTGCCAACACAGAAATTTCAAACCTTGGTAAGGGTCACAAAATTCATTGTATAACTATTAAGTTACATTGCTCCTTTCCTACAAAGCCTCCTTTTGCCAAAGAAAGTCAACAAAGAAAGGGTGGTCGTAGATCAAGTTTCTATTCCGTATATGAAGGAAAGTCAAGTTTATGAAATTTTCGTAATTGTCTTGTACAGATGTATGGTGAGAGTTCAAATGCGGAAATGTTCCTGAGCTGCAGAGGTTTGCAAGACGGGTGTTATCGAAAACATGTAGCAGCTCCAGTGCAGAATGCAACTAAAGTGTCTTTTCTGTTATAAAGAACAAGAGATCAGGTTGGATCCACGTTGAACGACCTGGTCTTTTCCATGTAAACACCTGTGGGCACAACAGAAGAAACCGGGAAAAAAGATGCTCAAAGCTATGGACCTTTCAGAGATGGAATCATTTTCTTTTGCTTCAGTCTGTATTTGTACATTATGTTAAACTCCTTGTGTCATTTAAATAAAATGCTTTCATCCAATGAGAAAAGTTATTTACTTTTAAGTTAACATGAAATACAAATTTTTGCTGTTTCTAATCATTAATAGAAAAGAGACGGGACAGAGAAGCTCTCTCATGCACACAAACACATACAAACACAAAGGAGGAGAGAGAGTTCTTAGTGTCGTCAAGCAACAAGTTATCCATTGACATAGGGAAAGGTTACCTGGTCGCTGTACCATTATCTTATTGGAAATTTGGAACAAACACAATCAGTAAAAATGAAGCAGGCAACTTTTCTTTTCTCTTTTTCTCAGATGAATCATTATCAATAACAAAAGAAAGAGGGACCATCCATGTTTTCACATTAAAATCACCTATACAAGAAATAAAATAGTCTAGCATTACCTTACCTGTACAACCTTGAAAATAGAATCCAAAAGTTGAATGAAGCCCTCAGATGAAAGGTTCCGCAGCTTGCTTGCAAGGGACGAGCCTCCAACTGAGTCATTAAGTGATTAAGTTGCAAAGAACAAAAACAATAAATCATTCCAGGCTTCCAGCAGACATCAATACCAGCCATATGGCACAAAAGCTATGTATGCAAGTACAGAAGAAAATATCACTAAGAAAATTGTGATATATTGGATTTTTCTCACCATCTGCATCCATTCCTCGTTCTCCAGTGATCAAATCAGGGTCCATGGGCCTTGAAATCAAAACAGGAAGCAACTCTGCTACTGTGGTCTTGATGGCTGCTTTCATATCGGCAATAAGTGTATCACGATATAACCTCAGTACAAATGGAAGTTTTGCCTGAAATAAAAAAAAAATATAAAAAATACTATGATTAGAAGAAGATGCTCCGCATGGCATTAGTAGTAATTCCAGAACTTCAAAAGCACTTTTTACACCTTTTGATCGGTAGCATAAATTTTATATTAAAACATAACATAACATCACCATAGGAGATAGCATTCCAAGGAGCGAATGTACAAATTTCGAGATCAGCAATATCATCTTAGAGAAGGCAAATAATTTCTTAAGAAGCCAAAAGAAGAGAGAAATCCAAACCCCTCCAACCTTGTAATTCCCTTCAAAACACAGGTTCAATCCAGACTGATAAATGAACAAACTCAGAACACATGATAAGTACCACCATCTTCCACAATATTTCCATTTTCAACCATCTGATTCCTTTCAAAATACAAGTCCAGTTTATACTGTTCCTTCACGAACACCAAAAGAAAAAAAGAACTTGAGAAATTCCATCTTCCACATATTCACACAAACAGACTTATACACGGCTGAAAGTAATCAGATCACCTGGTTTTCCATCATTCTTTGAATCCTCACTTTCAATCACTCCACAGACTATTCAAGACAATGCCTTGTCGTTGGGTACAATCAGTTTAGGTTGTCCATCCCACACACCCCCGAGTTCAGTAGGCAGATTGGTACAATGGGATTGAAGGCCAAATTCATAATCATGTATAAACAATGGAAAACAAGTTGGCAACATCCACAGGGCATTTGAGAGTTTGTTATTCCCAAAATTACAATTCAGTGGGGTGAGCAGCCTAGTAGAAAATGGGGGAAGGCAAGGGGTCCCCATGCTAAACCACCAGATAAATAGAAGGGATTTCCGTTTCTTTTCTTTTTTTTGGTGGAATATCCAGCCAAGGAAGCAATCACTCAAAGTTCTTTTTTTTTTTTTTTTTTTTTTTGGGGGGGGGAAAGAAATAACTCAAAGCTGTTCAAATTAACAAAAAGCTAACTGCTCTGTGGTCTCAGGGGAGTGTCGTTCTAAAGACCTAAAGGGTTAGAGTTTTGAATACCACTAAGATCCAGAATCGCAGGGAAGGAACCAAAAGACATATTCAGGAGAGTTTACAACAGAAGACGACAAACTCAAATCTGCCCAATATGACAGTCAAAGGTAAAAAAATTAAAGGGGAAAATAACATATCAAAATCTCAGGTCAATCCAAAGATCAGATTTTGAGATCTGATCAAATCCTAATTGATTACGGAAACTCAAGAACAGCAGATCAAGAATTCAATTCTCAGAAGATAAACTAAAACAGATATGTTTAGAAGATCAAATATGCTGGAACATTAATAACAGTAGCATGAACAACTATCTGAAATCAGATTTCACAAAATTAAGCATACAAGAACGAGGAATCTTCCAAAATCGATGAAAAAATACCAACTTGAAACCAGCAATCGATTCAGACTTAATAGCAATATTCAGAATGGAAAACGAAAGTAGAATAGATCCGCGAAAAGAGAGAAGAGTCATGGATTATGAAAAGAAACAGAGATTAGTAAGAAAAAAGTGGTGCACAGGATACACATGATATATAAAACAAACCTGATTATATGCGTGGATACGCTTGGATACACATGGTACTGATCTATATATAACTTACATATCAAATTATGTCATATTTTCCTTCTTAATGTTGCTAATTATAGTGTTTTTATGCTTTAAAATTGTGTTTTATATGTTCCCTAATCATTGACATGCGTATCCACCGTATCCAGGATACAATACGATACATCTCTTAAAATCAGCTCACCGATTCGATACAGATACGCTCACTTTAATCCTTGCTGCAAAGTGATTATTTTAGTTATCTAGATCAATCATAAATAAAGGTCATATAAAGGATGATGTTTCACAGTGTGATATGCATATTCCTTTAAAAACTTAAAAGGAAATTTTATAGGACATGCATTCGACCAGCTATGATGTATGGTGAATGTTGGGCAGTTTAAAAAACATCAAAAGATAAACTCAGTGTAGCTAAAGTTAATTTGTTTGACATATATTTTAAAATTTTATACAATAAATACAGATAAGAACTCACTGTTCTGAGCAATCCTACAATAAGAGGAAGAAGACGGTCATGAAAATTAGCAGTTTCCTCTTCATCCAACTTAACCTGCACACAAATAATATCCAACCATTAGATTGATAAATACATTTATCCCCAGGATCATTTAAATATTCACCATGACCAAATTAATAATCACAAGATAAAAAATGCATACAAACAAAAGCACATAGAAACAGACAGACAGTCTTAAATACAGTATACATACATACCATACACATAATATTGGGTGTATGTTTATATTTTGTTTGTTGTTTACTTAATCCCTACATAGTGGACGTATGTTTTATATTTTGTCTTTGTTAAGCTTAGATTTAGCATCAATATTAGGTGTATGTTAGTATTTTGCCGGTTGTTTGCTTAAATCCCACCTCGGAGAGAGGGACTAGACGGAGGTATATGGCAATAGGACTAGATCGTGAAGGGCAGATGAGACTGTAAGTCCCGACAAACACGATAGAGTCTGAGCCTGAACAAGGTCTAACCAATCCCTTGTCGTTGTCCGGTACGAAAGGTAAGAGCATAACTCTTTCAAAATACTATACACTATTCCTAGTATATTGCAGACAGTAGCTTAATTATTTCAAAATATTTTACACTATTTCCATTTAGTGGGTAAGAGTATAACTCAACCAAACTATCTTACACTATCCCCAATTTCTGTTTGTTATTTAGAAAAATGTTTTCTAATATCATTCATGAGGAAGGACCTGGTACATCAAACAGAGAATGCGGTTTTGATTGGGGTGTTCCAAATATTTTTCAAAGCCGTTATTTACCTTTTGTACCAAAACCAAATTTAAACGTAACAAAATTCCAAATTGACAAACCAACACTTAGGATAGATTTCGATCATCCTAGACATAAACTCAAAAGAGATTGGTTCTTTAACCATTTCTCCCATGACGAACGACAATGTATAAAACAAAATTGGTATGAACTCATGGAAAACATAAAATGGACCATATCATTTTATGTTTATCTAGATGTCTATACTCAAATTCATAACATCAAATATCATTTTCCTCATACTCGTATTCATCCAAAATTCATCTTATTTATTAATGGATTAGATGATGCTTTGGAACGAAGAAAGAGGAAATTCCAAACTCAAGAACAAAAGATTGCAAATCTTAACCAAGATTCAAAAGATTTATTAAAGTCCATTCTTATAAATCAAGGTCGATCCCCAAAACCAGGAGATCCTCCAGATAATGGCTGGAAATTAATAGATAATCCTAAATCAGCTATTCCACCAAATTTATCCCGGATAGTTGAAGGATCCTCATCCAAATCCAAAATAGTAGATTGTAGGTCCAACCTTCCATCTATTTCAAACCAAGTCATGATTCCTACAGAAGGAACTGACAAAACAAAACCAAACGAGTCCGGCACACAGCCTAACTCTACCCAAGATTCAAATCAAATTCCTGATAAGGAACTAACTATTCCTTCTCAAGAATGTCAAACCCAAAAGGATAATTCAAAGGATTATCTTCTCAAAATCAATGTTAAGGATCCTAACAATAACTTGTTAGAATCTAAAACAACTTCAATTTCTAAAAATCAAAAGGGAAAGTTTCCCAAACAAATTAACATTTCTATAAAATCCTTAGAAATTAAGGAACTAAAAAATGTTAATCAAACTATGGAACAAAATCACCAAACAGACCCTAGGAAACAAGGTCCTATGGCCCGATTTATGCTCCATCAAAGGTCACCACCAGACCATCCTCAAAACCAACAATTCACACGACTTGGTCAAAACAAAATTTCTTCAAAATTAAAAATAAATCCCAAAATTTGTAAACAGTGAAAATACCAAAGATATAGGACTGTTTTACACAAAGCAAGAATCCAAAAACAAGATTCAATATTGGATCATGTTCAACGGATCAATCAAAATTGGGAACTTCAAAATGATAGCCTAGATTTGCATCAAAACATTGGCATGATTACATCAAGCCAATTAAATAGCAATCCTATAGGCTAACCAATCAAATCTCAGAATTTATCTTCTGAAGTCATTATGCAAAATCTCCAAAAAGAAATTAAACAAATCAAAAGTGAGATTTCCAAATTAAAAGATTCAACATCCGGATCTGATCAAAAGGACGCCTTACAAGTCCAAATTATTCATAAATCCATTTGGCAACTATGGTATACTACCATCCGGTTAGTCATCTCTGGTGTTTTCAAAATCAAAACTTGTGTCTTGATTGATTCAGGTGCCCAATTAAACTGTCTCAAAGAAGGATTGGTTCCTACCCAATTCTTTGAAAAAACGTTTCAAAAACTCACTGGAGCAAATGGTACATTCCTCCAGGTTGATTACAAACTATCAAATGTCCATATTTGCAACAAAGGTTTTTGTCTTCAACAATAATTTTGTCTAGTTAAAGACTTAAACACAAACATAATTCTAGGACAACCCTTCCTAGACCAAATCAAACCTTTTTCTGTTACGGATAAAGGAACAAAACAAAAGCTTTTGGCCAACAAATTATGTTCAAGTTTATTCAACCAGATAAACAAATTAGGTCAGTAAATCAAACACCAAACCCATTAGATCACCCAAGTCGATTTATCCAAAACAAAGAAACCCATATGGAGTTTCTCAAAGAAGAACTCTCACACAAACGTATTGAGGAACGTTTAAAACAATCCTCAGTTCAAAAACAAGTCAAAGCTTTGCGACAACAATTCGAACTTAAATTATGTTCTGAATTCCCAGACGCATTTTGGTCACGCCAAAAACACATTGTTCGATTACCCTATGAGCACAGGTTTTCTGAATCTCAAATTCCGACCAAAGCTCGTCCCATTCAAATGAACCAAGAATTGCAAGAAACTTGCAAAAAAGAGATCAATGATCTCCTCACCAAAAATTTAATTCGTCCTAGCAAATCACCTTGGAGTTGTGCAGCTTTTTATGTCAATAAAAATGCTGAACTCGAACGAGGAACACCTAGGCTCGTAATTAATTACAAACCCTTGAACAAAGTTCTTCAATGGATTCGATATCCAATCCCAAACAAAAAAGACCTATTACAGCGTCTTCAACAAAACAAAGTTTTTTCAAAATTTGACATGAAGTCTGGATTCTGGCAGATTCAGATTCATCCTGAAGATCGGTATAAAACCGGTTTTACAACCCCTTTTGGCCATTACGAATGGAACGTAATGCCATTCGAGCTCAAAAATGCCCCAAGTGAATTTCAAAATATCATGAATGATATCCTCAACCCCTATGACTTTACCATTGTCTACATAGATGATGTTTTAGTTTTTTCAAAATCAATTGAACAACACTTCAAACATCTCAAAACCTTTTTTAAGGTCATCAAAACAAGCGGTTTAGTTCTTTCCCAAAAGAAGATGGAACTATTCCTTACCCGTGTCCGATTTTTAGGACATTATATTTATCAAGGCCAAATTATTCCAATTGAACGATCAATCAGCTTTGCTGACAAATTCCTTGATCAAATTTATGACAAAACTCAATTACAAAGATTTTTAGGAAGCTTGAATTATGTTCGAGATTTCCTCGCCCAAATTGCAAAACTATGTGCTCCTCTATATCAACGTCTTAGGAAACAATCTAAACCTTGGACGGACGAACACACTCAAGCCATCCAAAAAATCAAACAACTTGTCAAAACAATTCCTTGCCTCCATTTGGCAGACCTAAATTTACCCAAAATAGTTGAAACCGATGCCTCTAATTTAGGGTATGGAGGGATACTTAAACAAGTTTCAAACAACAAAGAACAATTGGTTCAATTCACTTCTGGTGTTTGGAACCCAACCCAACAAAATTATAGTACAATCAAAAAAGAGATTTTATCTATTGTACTTTGCATTCAAAAATTTCAAAGTGATTTACTCAACAAACGATTTCTTGTTCGAGTCGATTGCAGTGCCGCCAAACATGTTTTACAAAATGATGTTCAAAACATTGCATCAAAACAAATTTTTGCACGATGGCAAGCATTATTATCAAATTTTGATTTTGACATTACATACATCAAAGGAGAATCAAATTCAATACCGGATTTCCTAACCCGTGAATTCCTTCAGGATTCCAGCCCAAAAGAAATCTCGGCCATCATGGCTCCTCCAAAAGAGCCTCCAAAGTCAATCT
This sequence comes from Protea cynaroides, assembly GCA_028583415.1. Classification (NCBI taxonomy): domain Eukaryota; kingdom Viridiplantae; phylum Streptophyta; class Magnoliopsida; order Proteales; family Proteaceae; genus Protea; species Protea cynaroides. The sequence continues at coordinate 43,505,537 of CM053268.1, forward strand.
CCAAATCAAAATCAAGTTACGCCAAACCTTCTCAAGCCTCAACTTCAACCATCCAACCAGGTACTCAATTTAATCAAATTGTGGTTCGAAGTTCCAGTCAAATTGCTCCTGATACTGGTATGACCCATTCTATTACCAGATCAGTCAACAAAACCCTCCAAAATCCATCTCCAAAATCATCAGCAAATAGACCACAATATTTCACAAAAGATCCCTATGAGGAATTATTTCCTTTGGATGAACCCCAAGTCCAAGGATGTGATAATCCTCTCCAAATAGCTCAAAGACATTTCTGGAAAGATTGGCACTTCTATAACCAATCTCCTTTCAAAACTCAAGAGTTTTATGAGTTTATACTCATAGACACTGATTCAATCACCATCAAACAACATTTTGACAAAATCAAACCCGGATTAGTAACACATTCAACTGTTATTATCCGCAAAATCATCACCATTGAAGAATGGTCCCAAATCCATTGACTCCCAAATCTTTCTCTCAAACTTATCAACCCCCAAATTATCATTATTTTGATTATATTGATGCTTGGCATCGAGCATTTTTATTTCAAAATTCTACAAATCAACATTCGTGGTTCTTCTCTTTTGACCACCGATTCCATAGCAAATTACCAGCATGGTTTTCCTTATGGTGGAACATTTTCGGTCCCATCATTGAAATCTTGCCGGAACAAATTCAAAATCTTTATCAATATTTTTGTGCCAAAGCCACTCCAATTACAACTCAACCACCATTACTCCGGTTTTTTATCACTTGCCATCTGGCATGGATTATGTATTGGAGTTATGACCAAATCATCAAACATTTTGAGGATTTTCAAATACCTTTCCACATCAGAACCTTCCATGTCAAATGGTGGGCAAATTGTGACACCAAATTTTGTACAAAAGAATATATTATCAAAGCCATCACAGGCATTGAAGCAGCAAATGTTATCCTCAAAGAACAACAAGTTCCATCAACACCCTATCAAATCTTGAAGGCCAAACAAGCAGAGATTGAAGCTCAATTGGCACTCTTGCAAAATGAACCTCAAATTACAGATGAAGAATCCACCGGTTCAGCCCGTGGATCCGTTCACCTGTCTCACGAACAGTCGCTCAAGATCCTTATGCTCCAGATTCAGACCCTGATGCATATGCCGGCCTTGAAGAACTGGCTCAACAATTTGTTACACAAAGACGGCGGTCCAATCGCACCAAAAAAGGATCCCAAACAGGATCTCGCAAATAAATCCCAATTTGGGTACAACGGACCAAGACCCGGTTAAAATCTTGGCTAGCCCACAGCAAACGGCTCGTGGTAAAGGCATATCAAATCCGTTCAAAGGCTGAGTCTTTGCCAAAAAGACTACATCACGTCAGCCATGACGTCAACAAAAGAATGGCACAGGTCTAATACAGCCTGTATCCAATTGTATTCAGATATAATACCACCTGTATCAAAACGTATTCAGGTCTAATGCAGCCCGTATCAAACTGCATTCGGTATAATACGAAACCGTATCCATTCGTATTCTGTTACTATCTCAGTATAGATAGTCGGGTATAATACGTAACCGTATCCAAACGTATTCTGTAACTATCTCAGTCTAGATAGTCAAGCCACTACCGGGCCCACACTAATACGGTATAAACTCCAATCCAAACCAAAGGGGAAAACAGTGTCTTCGGACATGTGGAATGCCTCGATGCGGATCTAGAAGACTCAAATCCTGTGATCAGCTCCCGTGATTCACGGCCGACAAAGACAAAAACAAAAGCAAAGTGATGGAGAATAATTCTCAAAGCAAGTCAAACGCAGAATTATTGCCCCTTTACTTTTCAAAAGCAAATCATTTCTTTTCAAAAAAGAAATTCAAAATTCAAAAGAAAGGAGAGACAAACTCCAATCAACTTTCCTTTTCCAAAAGCATGGCCCCGCGCCTTCAATCAAGATAGAATCCAATGCCCCAAGGCATCCAAAGAACATCAAGACTTCTTCTATAAATGGAGAAGAACTCCTCTTCATTCGGGGAGGCAAAATAGAGTCAGAAGATAGAAGTTAGAGAGAGCATTCACCCTCGAAGGCGGGAGACTTCACCAACGAGTGTTCCTTTAGTTTCTTAGCATCCCTTCTGTACTTAAACCTCCATAGCTTTAGGTTCATCCTTCTTCGAAGCTTGTAACCTACTTGCTATCAAATTGTAGCAGTGTCCTGTAAGTTCTTTTTTAAGTTCTTTCAGTACTCTGTTTTCATACTTCAACTTGCATTTTATATTTCATTTCTGATTGTAATTTGTATTTCATTTTACTTTCAGTTTATGTTATATAAATTATTTTGCATCTTGCATATACCGCCTTAATGGTTGGTTTTATTTCAAATTCAATTTCCGCATAAAAATTATTACTCTGGTCTTGTGTTTAGATCCTGAGTCACTTATGGTATCAGAGCCATTTGCCTGGAAAAAATAGGCGGGTATTGGATGTATGTTTATATTTTGTTTGTTGTTTACTTAATCCCTGCATAGTGGACGTATGTTTTATATTTTGTCTTTGTTAAGCTTAGATCTAGCATCAATATTAGGTGTATGTTAGTATTTTGCCGGTTGTTTGCTTAAATCCCACCTCGGAGAGAGGGACTAGACGGAGGTATATGGCAATAGGACTAGATCGTGAAGGGCAGATGAGACTGTAAGTCCCGACGAACACGACGCAGTCCGAGCCCCGAACAAGGTCTAACCAATCCCTTGCCGTTGTCCGGTACGGAGGGTAAGAGCATAACTCTTTCAAAATACTATACACTATTCCTAGTATATTGCAGACAGTAGCTTAATTATTTCAAAATATCTTACACTATTTCCATTTAATGGGTAAGAGTAGAACTCAACCAAAATATTTTACACTATTCTCAGTATGCACCGATTAACAAGGACAATGTCTTTGAGGTCATTTGCTGATGAAGAAACTTCTACATCTGGAAGTAATATAATTTATGAAGATGAACAAATCGGGGAATATAACCTCTCAAATTGGTCTCTTCCAAGAGTCCCAACAAAAAAAATTTATAAACAAAAATGGTTAGTTCGGGAAACCGCCAAAACCATAGAACAAACTATCAATTTCTCTTCTAATTCTCAGGAGATTCAATTGTTAAATCCAAAATCCTTATCCAAACTCCGGTCCGAATTTGCCTATATTCATATAGGTCTTATTCAAGTGGCCATCAAACCCCTCCATAGGGAAGGATTAAATACATCAATGATCCTTGCCTTACGAGATCAAAGATTCCTCAATTTTGATGATTCATTATTGGAAATCATAGAAACAAGTCTCTGCAGTGGGCCGGTTTACTTTAATTGTTATCCGGATATAACATTAAAACTGTATGATCCAAATCTCAAAGATGCACTCAAAATCAACATAAAAACGTATGGATATAGAATAAAACTGGGATCAATTCCCATAGCTATAATCCATAGAATCCAATACAAAGCCATTTCCAAATCAATGGAACCCCCTCAAAGTCTGAAAAAGACCCCCAAAGGATATACAACCTTCTTTGAGACTAATGGGTCTCAATCCAGGACTATCCTACCCAAAACCATCCAATGGAAAGATGTTTTTCCTGAAGAATGGAAATTACAATGTCAAATTCCACCACCTCAAATTGAACCCAACAAAACCATCAAATCCATATCCCAAGAAGATGATGGAATGGTTTCTATCAAATTTGATAGAACTCCTCCAAATTCCAAAAATCCCCAAAACTTTAGATCAATACCTTGATAGGCAACGATCTACCAAATTATCCCAACCAAGCAGGTCTTCCTGCTCTGACCTTCCAAGTTTGCACTTGGAAACTCAAAACAAAATTTCTGATCTTTATCAGGAAAACAAAAGGCTTTCAAAATTATTAGCCCAAATCCAGTTATCTGGAATTCAAACTCAAAATAATATTACCAAAGGAGTCTACAGTCCAAATCAGGACTCTCCACCTAGATCTCCTACGGTATCAGAAATGTTACCCAAAACAAATGATGATGACATGTATCATCATATCAACGTGATTCAATTCCAAACAGGTTTCCAAATTGATAAACCAAAACTTAGGGTAGATTTTAATCACCCTCAAAATCAAGCCAAAAGAGAATGGTTTTTCTCCCATTTCTCACCTGAACACCAACAGACACTCAAACACAAATGGTATGCACATATGAATACTTATGAAATGAATATTTCATTTTATATTTATTTAGAATGTTATACTTCTCAAAATAACATCTGTTATCCCTTCAAAACTATCAATATGGCATCTCAAAACACTGTCACTTGGAAACTAAGTGATAACAAAATGGTTGAATCCATCCATCCTCCATTAGCAACTATTCTGTTGCAAATGAAGAACATGGAAATCAAAGCTGCTCCTTTCAAGAACACAGAAGATGTGTCTGAAGGATCCAAAAAATTGATTGAACAATCAAACTATACAAACCAGTATCTCTAAACAATTGGTGCTCAACTGAACCGATTGGAAAATACTCTTCAAAACAAAATTATCGATGTCCCTAGCACATCGTCCAAACCAATAGGAGTTGAACCAACTTCAAAACCTTTATTCACTCCTTATTCTTTATCAAACAAATCCCTTCGGGAATTTAGTCAAATGGAGTTGCTTAAACATGTGGATAAAGCCACACTCCTCCAACAAATTGACAAAAAATTACAGAGTCTGGTTGTGCCTGACACACCCCAAAAACCAATTCAAATTCAAGATGAGGAAAGTCGTAATTTAAATATTATTGACACCGAATCTTTATCAAATTTCTCACAAAACTCTGAAGAGTCAGAGAAACCAAATGAACCCAAAGTAGTTTCTCAATTACAGACAAATTATCAAAATATCCAAAATTACTATCCTCGTCCGACATTTCCGGATCTTCAAATTGAAGAAAGAGGTCGTAATTCTCAAGCGACATATACCAGTGGTACCATTTACGAATGGAACATTGATGGAATGTCCGATTACAACTTAACCAACAAACTCCAAGAGATGACTATGGTCAGCAATGCCTATCGTCTCAAGGAATTTACGGATCGAGCCATTGTTGAGATCATCGTCTCAGGGTTCTCCGGTCAACTCAAAGGATGGTGGGACTATACTCTCACATCCGTTCAAAAAGTTGAGATCCTTTCAGCCGTCCGTCTTGACCAACACGGTGAACCCATTCTCGATGAGATTGGTGAACCAGTCAGCGACGCTGTCAACACATTGATTTTCAACATAACCACATTCTTTTTAGGAGATCCAACAAGGTTGAAAGACCGATCTTCTGAACAATTATCAAATCTCAAATGCAAAAAAATGCATGACTTCAAATGGTATAAAGATACCTTTATGACCAAAGTCCTAACAAGGGAAGATGCCAATCTCCCATGTTGGAAAGAAAAATTTCTCACTGGATTACCAACATTATTCTCTGAGAAAATCAAAAACAAATTAAGAGATGAACATAACAGGAATATTCCCTATGAGATTCTCACTTATGGAGACCTAATCAACATCATCCATAAAGAAGGCTTAGCCCTTTGCATGGACATTAGGCTTCGTAAGCAAATCAGACACGAAAACAAATCCTACAAAAAAGAACTTGGTGGTTTCTGTTCCCAATTTGGGTTCGAACCTCTCCGATCCCCAAAGTTACACAAATCCCATAAAAAACATGGGAAACACAACTCCAAACATCCACAAAAGGATAAGTCTGAAGAAACCACCAAGACTACCCAATCAAAATACAAAAATTACAAATGTTTCCATTGTGGAGAAAAAGGCCACACATCAAAATTTTGCAAAGCTCGCAAAAGGGTTAATTCTTTAATTATGCCCGATGATACCAAAACCCAGCTTTTAACAATATTAGCTGAAACTGAGTCGGATACCTCTGATTCAGAAACAAGACCCAAAATCAATTCCTGCACTTTTGTGCAGAAGGATTATTTTGTCATGATTGCCAAGAGACCGACTCTGAAGATTCCCCTTCAAAAGCCACCATTGGTATGATCCGACAAAATTCCTGCCTTTCTGAAATTTTAAATCAGCTAGGCTCAAAAGAAGAACAACGACAATATTTAGAGACAATTCAAGATACTCTAAATCAAAATCCAAATTACCAAAGGAAATTTGTTCCAACCCCAACTTATGATTTGAGTCAAATTTATCAAAGATTTTCAAAGCAAAATTAGTTACCAAATTCTCAAATCCAACATCTTGAATTAAAAATCCAAAATCTTCAAAAGGATGTTTACACTCTCCACAAAGAGGTCGTTAACATCAAAAACCAACTTCAAAATCAAAATCAAATTGGTACCTCCAATATTTTGGATCAAAACCTTAATCAATATGTGGATACCATTAAAAACATTCCATGGTATATCCATACAAATTTGATTATTTCAAATGCATTTAGTTTACAATCAATTGCACTTGTTGATACTGGTGCTCAATCAAATTGCATCCACGAAAATCTGGTTCCAAACCAGTATTTCGAACCAACTTCCCATAGACTCTCCGAAGCCAATGGATCAAATTTGCATGTGCATTCAAAATTAACCAATGTCAAAATTTGCATTAACAATATTCAAATTACCCAGACTTTCTTTCTGGTTCAAAATCTCAATACCGAGATCATCCTCGGACAACCATTTTTAAATTCCATCAAACCATTTTTTGTTGATGATACAGGAATTACAATTAACATTTTTGGACAAAAGGTTGTTTTCCTTTTTATTGCAGGAATTGACAAATCAACAGATCATCAAATTTCACCAATCAATGATGGTGACCAAACGGACCAAAACCCGGTTAATGTTTTGGCTAGCCCACAGCAAACGGCTCGTGGTAAAGGCATATCAAATCCGTTATGGCTGGAGTCTTTGCCAAAAAGACCACAAACCAAACTTTCAATTTTTCGGACCAACCACCAACTGGACCCAAACCAACACCAAATATTGAACCAAATGTTGCATCAATTTCAAAATTCCAACAAAGCCGGTTTTATAGCCGTCATGCATCAATTGGCCCAAAATATGGCCCAAACCAAAAGCAAACTTTGACTATGAATCTAGCCATCTTCCCCATCATACCCTGACTGATGAATCCTGGTTAGCTTTCCATCAAAAAGTTGCAAACCCAAATGTCCGTTGGACTTCAACCATTACCCCTGCACCTTCCAGTGTACCAGGGTTCTACCAATGCAACATCAAAGCAAATCATCCCCAACATTTCAAACTATGGTTGTATATAATGGGTTTCATCAAAAATTTATGGACACATGGTCCCCAAGACTTATGTGGTCTACCCGAAATCCTTATCAACGCCATCAAAGGGTTCGATCTTGATAATCAACCAGTTCGTCTCAAATTCATTACCATTCCTCCCGAATGGATCAACGACGGACAATATCAAGAATTCATCCCAACTACAAATTTCATCCGCATCATTCCAAACTCAGATGATGTATGGTCTGCCATCACATCTCCAGAAGCCAAAATGGATCTCAAGCAGATTCGCACAACAAGCATTTACAATTTTCAAAACAAATTATCTTGTTGCTCCTGCAGAAACACACAAATTCTTGCGGAAGGTCGAAGGACAATCATCACAGGACCATCCAAGACGCCAAAAGATTCTCAACTGGCCTATACCATCACCAGCAATCAAATCAATGCCAGCCTGGCAGTCACCAAGTTGCTGGATTAAAACAATGAAGTTTTCAAATGGAATTATTGGGACAGTGACAATGAGCTCGACTCCCAAAATTTTCCAAACTATGGGTCCCCAGCGGGATCATCCTATTCCTTCGACACTATTGGCGATGCCAACATCGACAATATGATGGAAGGATAGACGATCCGATTCCAGATCGTGATGTTGGGATCACGTCAGCCATGACGTCAACAAAAGAATGGCTCAGGTCTAATACAGCCTGTATCAAATTGTATTCAGGTATAATACCACCTGTATCAAAACGTATTCAGGTCTAATGCAGCCCGTATCAAAATGCATTCGGTATAATACGAAACCGTATCCATTCATATTTTGTTACTATCTCAGTATAGATAGTCGGGTGTACTACGTAATCGTATCCAAACGTATTCTGTAACTATCTCAGTCTAGATAGTCAAGCCACTACCGGGCCCACACTAATACGGTATAAACTCCGATCCAAACCAAAGGGGAAAACAGTGTCTTCGGACATGTGGAATGCCTCGGTGCGGATCTAGAAGACTCAAATCCCGTGATCAGCTCCCGTGATTCACGGCCGACAAAGACAAAAGCAAAAGCAAAGTGATGGAGAATAATTCTCAAAGCAAGTCAAAAGCAGAATTATTGCCCCTTTACTTTTCAAAAGCAAATCATTTCTTTTCAAAAAAGAAATTCAAAATTCAAAAGAAAGGAGAGACAAACTCCAATCAAATTTCCTTTTCCAAAAGCATGGCCCCGCGCCTTCAATCAAGATAGAATCCAATGCCCCAAAGCATCCAAAGCACATCAAGACTTCTTCTATAAATGGAGAAGAACTCCTCATCATTCGGGGAGGCAAAATAGAGTCAGAAGATAGAAGTTAGAGAGAGCATTCACCCTCGAAGGCGGGAGACTTCACCAACGAGTGTTCCTTTAGTTTCTTAGCATCCCTTCTGTACTATATATATATATATATATATATATATATATATATATATATATATATATATATATATATATATATTTCATACAGTTATCTGATATTAACAGTTTCCACAGAATTACATCCAGAAATAAACCAAGTCATTAACATGCTTTTACAAATGCCAACCTCGATGGAAGAACCCCAGACCATGTCCAGCCTTCTTCCAAAGAAGAAGTAGAAACCATTTACCATCTTTCAAGTGCTAAAGGAGCATGTCCGTAAAAACAGGACCTAAATACCTAAAACAGTTACCAACAATACGACCAAGAAGAAATTGAATCAATACACCCTGGTTCAAATTTAATGGCATCTATAAACAGAACAAAAGGGGGGGAAAAAGATACAATCCTACCAAGAATTTACCATAACCAAGCTAGTTTCTAAGAGCAGCAATGACAACTAATGCAAAAATGATCAAATATGTCATATGACGAACCACTACAGTCCCATACTTTTATTGGACAAATTTGGAGAAAAAGATATACACATATAGGATATTCTGGGGGGCTCCCTTGCAGGTCAGCATCTTCATATTCACTGTAGATACAGTTACATAAAAGTAAATGTCGAAGGAAGGTCTTCAAGGAATCCTGGGCAAGCAGGACTCCTCTTTTTTTTTTTCTTTTTTTTTTTGTGAATAAAGAATTGTATTCAAACAAGAATAAGATTACAAGAGAAGGGCGTCGCAAGGTCGCCAAAGAAAAAAGAAACAGTCTCAGGACTATTCCTATTCGCTTATAGCTGAATAGAAAGGTTCCAAGGGAGAGTAGTACAATGTGCTTCTTATAGAGGGAGTCCGAGCAAAACTGAGGGAGGAAGAGCTTCACCCAAACCTCAAAGTAGATAGCATCCCAGATTTGCTCATAGGATCTAGAACTAACAATCCATTTCCTCAGATTCTCTCCATCAAAATATGGTAGATAGTAGCGCATAACGCGAGTTTCCCTGGTTTGTAAAGAAAGGACTTTCCTCTAAAGAAGCAATTGATCCACCGACATTCCCCGTCAAAATTAAAGATTTGTATAGTGGTGCAAGCAAAGAAGAGGTGTTTGATATCCTCAGGGGAGTTCCAGCAGAAACAACAGGAAGACACAGCTAACATCTTCTTCTTTTTTCTAGAAGGAGGGACTGCATAGGAAGGGTGCGGTTGAAAGCTCTTCAAACAGGAAGCTATGTCAAGGTATGTTATTCCCAAACCAGTCCAAATCAAACCACGGCGCCCACAAGCCTCTTGATTTGACATGATCCCAAGCCTCAGAAAAAGAGAATCTACCTGTACTAAATTTGGACCAAGTGATTGAGTCAGTGCTGCCTAGGGTTCCTAGCAACCTCTGCGATCTCAGCCCAAGCATCCATCAGGGAAGGAGAAGACTAGATCTGGGTTCCAAGCTCCTCCTTGGATTATAGAAGATAACTTTGCAACTCTGTCTGATCCACAGTCAGTGCTGATGTGGTCCCCAAAAACTATGCTAAAAGACCCTCAAGGATGCCAGTTGTCAAGCCAAAGAAGTGTGGAGCCTCCATCACCAATCCTATGCTTAATAGCTCCCACCACCAAATCCCTACGCTTAAGGATAGAGTCATTCTTGAAGTAGCGAGAGAAGATCCAATCGACCCTGATGCTTTTGCTTTTTGAGGCTAGCGTTCAAATTTGTTTGATGATTCCTGCTTTGTTGACATCTTTCCACCTTCTCAGCCTTTGCCCACACTCCTCCTTAGGGAGGCAAACAGAAACCTATCCAATGGTGTGTAAGAACTTGTTGTTATCGTTTCCTTTGCAGAGGAAAGAGCTCAAAAGGGATTCCACTTTCCTGATGGTGGCTTATCTGGTGCTATTTGCAAGGTGGAATCAACCAACAAACTTAAGGGAACATTCTATTACCATTAAAAAATATAAGAGGAATGTACAGTTCATGTGAGGCCAAGGTTTCAAAGAAAAAGGAAAAGCTAAAACAAGAAAAAGAGAAAGGAAAAGGATAAAAGATATAAGAGCCTCCTTTGAGCTAGTGAGCAACCCAACAACATAGGGAATAGGTCGAGACCGATCCCGATTACCGATCCTCTATATGGAACATTTGTAAAGTGCAAACTAGGTGTCACGGTGGGAGTGTCGCCAAATGCTCAAAGCTCAACAATGTTGGAGAACTATAACATCTTCCACTCTATGGGCAGCAAATCGATTTATGGTAATGGTAAAGAAAAACCTTTCAAAGAATGAAAGGGAATATAAAAGCTCATAAAATAAGAGAAACCTTTCTTTCCCAGCCAGGTGGGTGGGAATGATTAAAACATGGAATCTAATTCAATCACCACCTGGGTTCCTAGAACAAGGACAAAATCAATCTCTGGAAACATGTTCTTTGTGGAGAATGCCCCTTGGAGGAAGCTCATTGCAAGCAAATGGAAGTGGGCATAAAGAGCATTTCCATGGGGTAGAACTCCTCAGAAAATATAAGGTTTTCATGAGGCTGATCCTGAGCCGCCATCCAAGCACAAATACCTTCGTTTAAGAGAATATTTTTGGTGTATAAAGTCAAATTCAGGATCTTCTGCTGCACGGATTTCCTGGGAAACGAAGTCATGGGCATGTAGGTTCAAAGCCAGATCTCTTTCTTCCGCTGGTACTGGCTTGTGTTGTTGGAGTTTCTTCATTGGCCAGAGACCTTTCTAAGTGTCTGCCAGTACTGGCCAATAAGCATTTGGAATTCCCTCTTTTAGTATCTAGCAAGTACCTCCCTACGCTACTAGGGTGATAAGTACAAGATCTCTTTCCTTTCCTCAAGGCAATAGGTAAATATAGATCAGAAACAACAGAAGGAAGAAGAGAGGAAGTACTTGGATCTAAGGGAACAGGATCAGTTTGTAGGATCAGCCATCCATTCGATCCGATCCAATTCACTATTTTTCTTTCTTCTTTGTTTTTCATTTGTGGCACATGTCAACCAACTCCACCATTGTTATGCTGCCAGTCCCAAGCCCGAATAAAGGAGAGTTGGTGCATCAGGTCAGCAGCCGGCACCCAAAGAAACCTAGCGAAACCCTTAACATTGACTCACAAACAATAGATATCCAACGTAATGTAAGGGCGTTCACCGTAAACGATGCATTAAAAAAAACCCAGTGCACGAGGATCCCGCTAGAACAGAATCTGGGGAGGACAGATAGTACGCAACCTTACCCCCACAACGTGTAGAGGCTGTTTCCGTGTTTTGAACCCATGCCACCAGGTTGCAATATGACAACCTTACCGTCACACCAAGGCTCGCCCTCACCGTAAACGATGCATTACACCTATTAAATAGGCAAGGGTTATTGCACCGTGGGCGAGTGCGGGTGAAGCATGGTTCAAAATCTCGGTGAGATCTCGAGAGTCTCGAACTTCTTGAACAGGCCGAGATGAGATCTCAAGATTCTCGACCAATTCTCAACCAATCTTGAACAGTTCTCGATTGGTCTCAACATTTTCAACCACTTATCAACATTTTCGACCAGTTTTCAACCATTTCTCGACTGGTCTTGACATAATGTATGAATTATGATTGTATTATCTACTTGAATACTTTGGGTTTTTTTTACTATGGCAATTAACTAACTAAATGCTATTATGTCTATTCTTCCTCTAAAATATAATTTACTGGCTCATTTGATCTTCTTTGATCTTTTACTAGTATAATATTATGTAGAATGGCCAATATTACGCTATGTGTACATCTAAACTTCAGACCGACACTGCCAAACACGGGTGTAAACCCAAAAAACCACCATGTATGATTATTTTTACAATTTTAGGGTTTAAATGTGTTTATATAAAATAGAGTTTCCCTGAAGTATCAAGCCTTAAATTGGCATTTCAGAGTCGAAACACACTTTTAAGCCTCTACGGCTTTTCTATAGTGTCTCGCCGAGATCTCGTTCGAGATCTCAATTTCTCAGAGGGTCGAAACATCCTCGAGACTCGAGATTTTGAACCTTGGGGTAAAGAAGCTAATCCATAAGCGTAGGCTTGGAGTTCTTACTAAATCAAACAACAGCTTTTGGCTTTCCTCGGGCCATCATTCAAAAAATTGAGGCTATAATGAGTGCTTTCCTATGGAAAGGCACAGACGATAACAAATTACTACATACTAGAAGTTGGGCCTCCATTTGTCTTCCCAAAAAAAAGGGGGTTTAGGCCTTAGAAGAGTGTCGGAAGTCAATAAAGTATGCATCCACAAGCCAATAAGGAAAGCGGCAGCATAGAGGAAAAGCATTTGGGTGGATTGAATCTACACCACACTCTGAAATAATTCCATTTGGACAGTGCCCTATGGTAAAGATTCATCGTGGATTTGGAAATATATTCTGAAGTATCCTCATGTTTCATATGTCATTAAGACAAGAATCGATGATGGAACGTCTACCCTCCTTTGGCTAGCCAATTTTGGCACCATTCACAGATATGGGGAAAAGATCATAACAGAATGGCTCTAGTTTCTTCTATTATCTCAAAGGGTAATAGGAGGAGTGGATGACGGGCATCTTTCATCCCTCCTTTGTCTCTTGCTTGGTCCACCCTCCAGCCAGTAAATAGAGGCCCTAGGAAGTGGAGACCTTGTAATATGGACTGCTACAACTTTGGATACCTTCTCTCTCCATCTGCTTGGATTTGCTAGGTCAAGATCTCACAGAGTCCCTGGCATGATATCATTGGTATCCAAGGCTATATCCCGCATCACAGCTGCATTGCTCAAAGGGCCATGACCCGCTCTCTCCCTACTAGGGCATTCCTCCTTCAGAAACAGATCTCCATGCCAACCAACTGATGCCTATGCTGGTCAGCAGTTGAGGATATTCATTATCTATTCTTTCAGTGCCCGTTCTCCGACCAACTGGGATTCTTTGCCGCTACTTGCCTAACTTCAGGCAAATCCGCAACTTCGAGAGGGAACAGAGGCAGATTCACTCCACCTTCAAACGAAGGGCAGCCTGTGATAAAGTTGGAAAACTTTCTTTATCTGTCACCATTTACTGTATCTGGATGGAACGAAACTTGGGATTGGACTACCAAATTAAGAACTCTACAGCAGATTTGGGATGCCATTATTTTATATCCGGGGGACTCTAATCTCCATTGAAATTCCTGGCCCGGATATGCCTAGAAATAGGTTCATTGTTAGTGCTGGGACTTACCTATCCAATTTTAATGTGGATAGGATTTCTCAGTGTCGCCTTTTGTAGCTCTTTGCTTTCTATCGGCAGCCTGCTATAGGTTTTCATCTCTGTTTTCTCATTGGTTTTTTTAATATAATTCTTCAATCACACCGGAAAAAAAAAGGGTTGCATAGTGGCCAACCAGGAGAAGATGTTGCACGGAGGCATGGCGTACCAATTAGTGAAGACAAACAGAAGACACAACGTGATTATAGTAGGAATAGGATGTTGGGTGGTAGATCCAGTAGATTGAAAAAATCCAACTGGTGGGTACAGAAATGTGGTGAAATGCCCTAAGGTCCTGCTGAGGTGCAAAAAGCCATGGCTGCCCTCATGAAGGGTTAAATATAGAGAAGGTTGGGTAGGCAGAGGATGAAGGAAGAGTTTGATGTGGGCCATGTGGCAGTGCTGGAGACATAACCAGCAACACGAGGAAATAGCACTAAGGAGGATATGCCTGGTGATGTGACAGAAGCAGAGGCAAGAGAAATACGATGTGCTAAAGCAACAAGCAGAGTTAGACACTCACAAGAGCAGAATAAAGCAAGAGAGTTTAGGGAGGAGGATTACATGGATATAGATGTTACGAGCTTGTATAGCACTCTTAGAGGACTGAGTTTGGAAGAGAGTATTGGATATGGTCGGTATGGGCAATGGTGTGCACCATCCCTTGTCCCAGAAAGCTCTAGTTCCGAGTATGGTGGCCATGACCAGTATAGCTCTTCTTCATTCCCCACTGAGTATGAGGGTCAGTCACATAGTAATTAGTAAGTCTTTTGTGGAGAAATTATTCTCATACCCGGTCCCCAAATCATATATGTCCACTCCCCCAAGCAGTTATGGATCCACATATGCATATTCACAGCCCAGTGATCCATATCCTAGTTTGGGTTGAGTACGTTGATGATGTCACCTAAAGGGCAGTTATGATGGACTTCGAACGTTTCTGTAGGGCATAGTATGACATGACCATTATGTCATTCCAGTAAAGGTTCCCTCGGACTCAGGAGTTGCATCGATCTTCTAGTGTTTATGACCCCCCCCCTTAAAACTTGTGGTACTGACATAGGCCAAGGGTTGTAACTTGTAACTTATTAATTAAAAGCAGTGTAAATTAGTAAATTGTACTTACTGTCTATGACAACACTTTTTGCCAATGGTATAATGTTAAATGGTTTGACACTACTTTAATTGTGAAATGCTTTTCAATTTTCTTCATTCATACTGCATATTTCAATTATATTGAATGTTGCATCACGCATGTTCTAGGAGTAAAGTATGTCTAGAACTAGAATAGGCAATATAAGTGAAAGGATACAGTAGGGTATGGCATTCACTAGCAACCTATGGTCCAAAGCAAAATACCACTTTGGTTTCCTTTTTCCAATTAAATGATTCAAACATCAGCAAACATGCTTAAAAAGGTAATCTAAGAAGTTTCACGGCAAAGTTCCAAGTTTTGGCACCAAAATGGTGTCCATTTCGGTGAAACTTCAACTATTTTGCCACAGCATTTCAGTTTCAGTGGGGTCAAAATCCCATCAAAATGGGAAATTAAAAACTTGCAAAATCCAAAAACCAAACAAATGAAAGATTGACGAAAGGCATATTTCATCAAAAGTTCCTCCCATTAGCGTAAGTTCAGGTACAGCAAAAAAAACAGATATGGATACAAAACAGGGTTTTCTGCACCTTTCACATAGTCAAATTTGGGCCCAAGGATAGTTCCAAATGAAAGGAATTAGAAAAATGGTGGGGGCGTGAATCTGTATGACAGGGAAAGTGGCATTGACAATTGGCAAGAATTTAAGCCAAATTAGTTAATCAACAGATACTAATAAAAATGAGTGCAAAACACAACAGCAACAACTAAAGCATTCAATTTGGGGAAAAAAGCGTACTTCATCATCTTTCCCATTGGTGAGATTTGAAGCCTTAGCCTTCACTTCTGACAAAATTACCCAATCTACAACTTTGGTATCATGTATAGATGCACGCATGAACTCTGCTGAAAGAATGCTACAAGAATGAATTTCACAAGTTACAAGCAAGACAAATTTGGTAAAGGCACAGGCAGTATTTTATAGTAAAATGGTTGTAAGTATCAATAAAAGTATTAAAAATAATCACTTCAATTGATGAATACTAATAAATGAAACACACAAATTGTCACAAATATGACATTATGCTACAAGAGCTAAATAAATTAGTATGGACAGGAAGAATTCATGCAATGGAATTAGCAAATTGACTCATGAAGATAAACAGGTTGAAGATATTCAAAATGGCATCCACAAAAGGAACAAAATGAACTAACCAAACCCAAATTGTAAACTAATTTTAAAAGTAGGCAGAATTTCTACCCTTACACAGACAAGTGGAAGTACTTGAGACTTGAGAGAGAACTACAAAAGTCACCAAGGTTACAAAAAGTTCAAGGAAAACAAGAGATGAATTACGAAGGTAATCCAGAGTTATTCAGGCTGAGAGACATAAGGTGCCAAGGCCTCAATGCCTCATAGCATATGAAGCAAAAGACGAGGCGAGTGCCTGACCAGTATTATTCGCAATCAGTGATAGAAATAATATAAGCCTACAAAACAATTTCAGAATAACAAAACACAACTATACAATGTACGAGTAATCAGCAACGTTTTTTTCCCGGTTTTTTACAAGGTCAAAACGAAATGACATCCGAATTACGAAAATGCAATATTTCTGTCGAAAAATTGGTACTTCCGGTCATTATGGTAATTTTGATCAGCGACTCTTTCTTCTCCTCCCTTGCTTTTGATGATTATATAATGAACCTATGAACCTCTCTAAGGCGAACTCCAAAACCATTGACACAACCTCTAGTGTGCTCTCATCATTTGGTGCTATGTCTGCCCTTCATGTTAACAATCAGAAGTCTTCCATCTTCATTGTAGGCGTCGATGATTCCCAGAGAAACCTTCTGAGAAGCATCTCTGGCTTTTCTTTGGATTCCCTTCCTGACTCCTATCTGAGCCTCCCATTGATATCTTCTAGGTTGACAGCTCACCAGTGTGCTCCCATCCTTGACCTTCTCAAAAAAACAGTTTCAGTTATGGAAAGCTGCATTCCTTTCCTATGCGAGTCGATTTGAGTTGGTTAAGTCTGAATTGCAGAATCGTCCATTTATTGGACCGGAGTGTTTGGTCTTCAACTCTTCATGCCTCCAATTGATTAGCCATGGTAAGGCTGCCAGGAGCAGAAGCAAGAGCTACAATGGTGGAGCTGAGGTAGGAGCATCATTAGTAGTAGCATAATTAGCCAAAACATCTGCCCATTCAGGGCAACCGTACTTGTTCCAACAGGTATCAATGTTGTGATTGTCTTTCCACGGTAAGTACAATACCTATTGGCTTTATCAGAGTTTGATCGTCCAACCCCACGACCAAAAGAGCCACATCCACCTCCATGTCCTCAGCCTGATCCACGACCTCTACCGGAGTGGGAGCCTTGGCTGCAGCCAGCGAATAGAGTAGAATTATCTCTAGCATTAGTAGAACCACTCTAAAGCACCAATGGTTGAAGATGAAAGAATGTCTCATTGAGAGTGGTATCTTATCTGCAGCTAAGAGCAGACTTTTAACAGATTGATATTCAAATGGAAGGCCAACTAAACACTTGGCCACATAAAACTCAAACTGTTGAGCCTTGAGTATGCTAGATCAGTGGTGAGAGGCTGACAGACTGCAATTCCCTCAATAATACATTTAAAACCACTATAATACTCGTTCAAGGATTCATCGCCTAAGGACAAGGTAAACATCTTCTCATAGAGGTCATAAATCCAAGAATATCCTTCACTTGGGCATAACTAGCATAAAGGTATCCATATAACCTTAGCAGTCTTATGAAACATTACATTAGAAACAATAGAGGAGTCAATACTACCCCATAACCAGGTATGGAGAGTGGAGTTTTCACGCATCCAATTCCAATCATCATTAGTTTTAATGGTTGTGGTGTCCTTGGAATCATCAGATGGAGGGTCATCAGTAAGGTATTGGAATTTACCTTTAGAATGAATGCAGGCTAGAACAGCTTGAGCCCATAAAAGGTAATCAGAAACACCTTTAAACTTAACGGAGGAAATTTAGCAATGATGATGGGTACAGTCCGAAGAAGTCTTGGGATCAACCATAGACCCCAGTAGTAAAAAATAACAGCTGAGGACAGTTTGAAAAATATCATCAATTAGAGCTCTGCGGCAGTATAATATGAACAGCAATAGCAACTCAGCAAATCAGTTTAGAGGAGCAGCAGTGGAACAGATCAGATCAGATCAGATCAGTTACTGAAAACAACAATGTACGAGCCAGTAGCAGTAGCAATGAAGCAGGTCAGATCAAATCAAAATTGAAGACAGAAGTGAATAATCAGTTGCAAATCATATCTAGAAAAGATCTGATGAGAACAGAGCTGCGGCAGTAGTGGAGCAGATCAGCAGTCAATTTTTTAGAACAGTAGTGTATAACCAGTGGCAGATCAGATCCAATGTAAAAGAAAAGCTTCAGTAGTTAGCAGATCAAGGTGATAGTAGTAGTTCGAAGACAGCAGCAGCAGTAGTAGTAGATCAGCAGTAGCAGTAGGCAGCAGCATTAGTAGTAATCATACCTAGTTTTATATTTAAAACAAACTGGGTTTAATCATAATGAGCAGCATAGGAGACTCTTAAACGACTATCAAACCAGTAAGAGAGAGCTTTGATCAATGTTAATCAAAGCTGCTCTAATAACATGTAACTTGCAATAAACTAAAACAGAACCAGAACCAGAAGGATCAAGAAGAAGAAGAAGAGAAAAGTGGGAGAGAAAGAGGGACGATTCTGCTTGTAGAGGGCAGAATCGTTGGATACTCTTCTCCCTCCCCTGTTCATCTATTTATGGTGGTAAAGAGAACAACTAAAAGAGAATGGGACTGCCACAAATCAACATGACAGGGAGTCGCACATCTAAAGAGATAACAAGAAAGAAGTAGTCCTATTCTCATAAGGAGAAGGGACTCCACAAGATAAGGTAGAGTCCCATTTACATTATGAGACTAGAAGTGGAAGCAATAAAAGATAAGAAAAAAATAAAAGAAGGATGAGTCAGCAGACAACCAGCTGGAAATGGAAGGCACTAATCCCAAGATGGGATTAGCGCCTCCTGCTGTAGTGACTTGAAGTGAATGGACCCTGGTGATCAAGCCCATTCCCTTAAAGCAATATTGTTAACAAGATTTTTTAGATTTAGAAGTCTAAAGGGATAAACCAAATATGATGTCAAGTTGATACAAATAATATCCTACAGTTCATTTTTTCTATGTTGATGCAGAAATTATCAAAAATATTCGAATGTTACATCAAAAAGAATACCAAGTATCATTGCTTTGCACCTTTGTTTCACGACTTTCATCTTCATGTATATGAGTGTATTACAATTTACAACTATTAAACTGTGTGTATCAAGTTGAATGGGTTCCGGTCCACTGAATTGAAGCTACAAGCCTACATATGCTTCTAGCAGATGGTATTGGCTGTCAAGACTTAGTACATTGCCAATCCCATGGCAATTTATGCAATCACGTAATAGTGATGCCCATGACACACAGGAATTTCAAGACACAACTAAATAACTTAATGGACACACCTGTTTATGGAATCCATAGATGTTGCTAACTGGTCCCGGAGGTGACGGAAGCAATGAAGACCAGTAAGCTCATCACCATCCTGTCAAACAAGAAAAAGACAACCCTGATTAGATGAATGAATCAAGAAGAGAAAATAAGAACTTTTCCAGACAAGCGAGTTAGTAAACATTATTCATGTAGTATAAGCAGCTATACTGAAAACAAAAAAAATGCTTGCGACAGAGTCATGTAATATAACACTCCTTATCCCTAGAAAATCTTACAAAGAAAGTATAGCTTACCATAACCAAAAAACAAAAACAAAAAAATTTAAGGCATCTCTCTTTTCCTTTCCTTTTTCTAAACTCAAATGCACAAGGTATATACAAGCAAAAGCAGCAGAGCTCCGAGGAGAGACAGAAAGAGGAGGGGGCAAAAACGAACATGTTTTTTCTCTTCCACATAGAATAGCTTCATGTTCAAGTTGGGTAGCAGCAACTAGAAACAAGTAAAAGTTCAAATTAAAAAGGCACCTGGAAAACGCCACAATTCAACTAAAATCACAAACACATGATTCGACAATTTCTCAGCCAATAACCATTCAATGCAATTCAACAAGTGCTTACAATGGCTGACAGCAGCCTATATGTGCTTACAATGGCTGACAGCAGCCTATATATAAAAAAGAACTCATCAGACTGGTATACAAAAGGTTCAAAATCTCGCCAAAAATTCGCCTAGATTTGTCAATTTCATGAGGTACCAGCACGAAATGGAGGTAGATATAAGAGACTTGCATTTTTTTCGACCAGAGTTTCAGTCATACCAATTTGGTTTTGCTGAAATGGAAAAACAAGGGATATAAATACCCTGTATCTGGTGGGATGGGTCAAAATTTTTACCCATTTCCGTCCCCTTTTCACCTACTTCGCTGCAGGAAGAAGAAAAACCTATTTTTTGCCAGATATCTGCCACATCACCTCTACACACTACTGGAGTATGTTGTTGGGGGTTGCCACATCACTCCTACAACATCATTTGTTGCATTTTGGTGAAGATTTGGTCAGATTCAACAATTGAAGGTATAACTTTTTTTCAAAATGAATCTTCACAAAAAAAAAAAGGGTAAATACCCAGTGGTTGGTGATGGGACTTCTATATGTTAAACATCGGAGTTCATCTGGTATCGGATTAAATTATGTTTTCTAATTTCTTTATTTTTTTGGTTTGAAAAATGGATTTTCTTTCAACAAAATTTTGAAAAAAGTAGCGTTAATATTAAGTAGTTCAGACCCCTTTTAATATATGTTAGACACCATTGGCCGATCTATAGCTTCATGGAGTCAGTTTGTTATTTTTCTACCAGTAAAATTATTTTTCGAATTTTCGGATTTAAGAAAAATAATTTCAACAAATTTAAAATAAAAAATAATAAAAAATATAAAAATATAAAAATATAACTGTTTAGGCGTGAAATTAATGAACAATTTATTACAGAAATTTCACTGCATTTTGAGCAAATATGGTGCTTATTATGTTGTACCATATTAGCTTTTGTTGAATTAGGCCATTATTATTTTCAAAAAATTTAAAAAATTTATTTTTAATTAAAATAAAATTATAAGGTTAGGGAAAAATAAGAAGTAACTACATTATTGTTTTAGTGGTCACAATTAATGTGCAAACAATTAACAATGGGTGGTTTTCTTGTCGCAACAGTACGGCGTAAGATAACGGCTGTACCCAGGAAAGAGGCAGTGGGGGAGACATAGCATGGAGACATGGAATGCCCATTGGAAATGATAATACTAAATCAAAGTGTACTTACAATACTAAGAAAATCATGTGGCCAAAAGCACAAAGATTCCTGTGGAGGTGTCTACAACCATGGCTGCCGTCATGAAGAGAGGCAGGCATCAAGAGAATGATAGAGAAGGAGAAGGCAAGAGTAAAATTTGAGGAGGCAGTTCTAGCGAGATGGCCAGCACTAGGGGACAGTGATGATGGCATGCCTGCTTATGTGGAGACAGAGGTAGAGGCTTAGAGATGTACGCCGCATATAAGCGACTAGCAGAGCCACTTATTATAAGGAGCAAGATAGAGAGCTTAGTGAGTAGTTGGTTCCTCTAGTTCCGCTGCCAGTGGTAGTGGATCTGCACAGCCACAGGGGGGAGGAAGAAGCAAAGGTAGACGAAGTTCCCAATGACGAGGACAAAGTACGAGAGTAGCTCCAATACCAGCGGATGAGAACCCTGTTGTTATCCTACAGCAGAATCCCGTCATTTTCAGGAGAAAAGACACCAAGCAGTGTAAGTTGACGCACATGTGGTCAGATTGGAGGGGAAAAGTTAAAGATGTTGTGTTTAAGTGATTCTTTCATCACATTATCTCAGCAAATGCCACTACAAGGTCACACTATCAAAGTACTATGAAATATCAAAGGTAAGAGTTGCCAAGAGTGAAGGGGTCCACTTCCTGCAAGTTGATGACAGTTTATTAGCCCTACAAGAAATAAAAGCTATGGGATTATATAGATGGCCTAAAGAGGATGTGGGAAAACTACGACGTGAGTCATGTGACAGTCATGTGTGATGGTTGGACTGGGACCACGAGAAACTCCATCAACCAAATGGTATATTGTGATGGTATGATTGAAATCCTCAAATTTGTGGATGCATCCAAGGAGGCATAGGATGCAAATATATTTATAAATTGCTGAACAAGGTGGATCCAGGAGAAGGGGGTAGAGAAAGTTGTCTAGGTTGTGACAAACAATGGAAGCAACTTCAAGAAGACTGGTGAGAAGTTGATGACGAACAGTACAGACACTTTTGAACCCCTTGGGCAGCCCATTCCATTGACCTCATGCTGAAGAACATGGGGAACAGGAATTGATACAAAAAAGGTGGATGGAAAAGTGAGTTAGTGACCACCTCCGTCTACAACCATGGGTATGCACTGTAGATTTTGAGGAGCAAGTGTGGTGGGGACTTCGTGAGGCCCAAGGTCAGTAGATTCGTCACAAACTATATTTCCCTAAAGAGCTTTGAGGCGAAGAAGGTCGGCCTCAAATCTATGTCTGCCTCTGAGGAGCGTTTTGGATGGAGGGAGTCGGGTTCCCCAGGAGGTGGGGCAGCACAATTGACTATTGCTAGTAACAAGTTTGGGAAGAACCAAAAGAAGGTGGTGGCGGTTTTAGAGCTAAGGGTAAAGGTTCTCATGTTGGTGGACCCTACCCAAAAGGCCACCTTGCCACGCTTATATACTAGAGTGGAGATGGTAAAGGACCAAGAGCACACAATGATGCCACGTGGTAGTAGGCCATTCCAAAGGAATATTATGGATCATTGGGAGCTTCAACTTATGTATCCATTGGATAAGGTGGGAGAGTATTTTCTTTAAATGAATCTAAGTCGAATTATATAATTAGATATTATTAGATATTGACAATATCTATAAGTCAATTTGCAGCATACAATCTAAATTCCAAGTATCAATACAACTATAGATTTGGGTTAAACGAAGAGCTTAGAGATGCAGTGAAGGAGGTGCTGGCCAAGTTGGAGCCAAGATCAGAGATACAGTAAGTGTATCAATGAGGTGAATTTGTAGTTCATCAAGAATATAGTTATCGAACTGGTATTGATGCTTACGTTGACAATGTTTCATATAGGTATAGGTAAAGACTTTTAGGGACGCATATGGGAGCTTTGGAAGCGTGCCACAATGTCCGGGCCGGGAAACACTGATGTTGGTAAGCACTCTAGCACCTACTCTTTTAGTTTCATTCATATTACGACTTACCAAATACAAAAAACAAGTCGTATTCCTCTGATGTAGGTGAATGGTGGGTGTTGTATGCTTGAGAAAATAGCAATAAAGGTGCTCTTCCAAACATGCTCTGCCTCCCAATGCAAGCGAAACTTCGCTCATCCAGTTGAAGAGGCGAAACCGATTGGGTCACTAACCTCTAGAGGACTTGGTGTATGTGCACTATAACATGAGACTCAAGATGTACCACATACGCATAGAAATGAAGAATAATAGACCCAATCAAGCTCGCCAACATCTCGAGGTAGAGCCAAACGAGGAAGAGGCTCCCCTGTACGAGTGGATGGGAGATAGAGATGAGTTGGTAATGGATCAGCCTGGGGGTAGGGCCAACACCAAGATAGCCAGTCAGATGGTTGCCAATGTAGATGAGTTCATATCTTTAAAGAGTCGCATCCACACACAGACACCCCGACCGTCTGAGCCCCCAATTGGCAGGGATGCCAAGGAACCTAATTGGTTGACTTTAAGTGGCCATAGGCATATTGTCACTGTTTGGTGGTTGAAATGACGGCGGCCTCCAAGAATAGTATGACTAGAGAGAGGTGCCAGAATTGAAGCCGAAGCTGAAGCCTATTCGATTCACTGAAGAAACCCTGGTGCAAAGTAGGGTTTCCACACAAAACAAATCACAAAACCCTCTTTTACAATATGATCTTCACAGTCCAACCAAAACAGAAATAGAAAGTAATGAATAAAAATCACTTATCTCAAAATCTGGCCATTAACTTCCAATGAAATTTGGATCGTAGGCTCCTTAGTATAGATGTGAGCACACTTCAAAAGATGATGGAGATCCAATAAGAATTGAGGAAGCTATAGGAATTGCAAGTTGCTGTTCCAGATTACCGCCAGGTTTTTTAATGAATCTGGGTTGAATTGTAGAACTGTAGTAGTAGCACAATTTATTCTAAAATCTCTGCAGTAGAAAAGATTCGAAAACTAGGTTGGATGCCTCAGTAAACATGAAGAAGAAGAATGATAGAAAAGAATAAGAGGTTGAGTCTCACAACCTGATGAGACTCAGCCAGAAAATAATTAACTCTATAATTTTTTCTGGAAAAACTCTCTATAGCTAGCCTTAGGTTTCCTCATATTTATAAACTCTTCAAAAGCTACAAAATAGGAGTTATAGCAATAAGAAACTTCCTAAATAACAGAAAATAAAATTCTAAAAATGGAAATAATTAAATAGAAACTTCCTTTATAGATAATAGGAAAGTTTCTAAACAACTTTTAGGAAACTAAGGACTTCTAAATAACTAATCCTACCTATATTTTAGGAAAGTGAATATAGTTCTCAATCAAAAGAGCCCCAATATCAAAAGAGTCCTAATACTGCTGGCGGTACTACTAGATTCCTCAATCTCGGCTGGCTGGTTGGCTTCTAATTTTGGCGGGCTGGTTAGCTGGAGTTTAGCCATTAGATGACTTGCAGCCTTGTTTCTCTTCAGTAAATCCTGATCTGCATCAAACCCAATTTGATCACGCCACGCAGGATGCCGACCACAGTGCATGTCCATCCTCCTCACATGCAGGCTACATGAGAAGATCCTGTCACCTGTTCGGACCAAATGAGCAGGCTGATGATCGCAATGACATCGATGTTTCGAGTTTGTCTGCACTCTTGGAGGATTGAGTCTATAGAATTGGACGTTGGTAGTGCTACCATAGTTGTCAAGGCGCCAAGGCGACCCAAGGTGCTGGAAGGGTGCCCGGGCGCCTAGGCGTCAATAAGGCGTCCAAGGCGCACCCCTTCTTATATTCCTTATTCTACTTATTAATATTTGTATGCTTATATCATACACCAAAAATCAACCTAGGCAATCCAATAAGATAAGCATGACTACAACCACTGGCATCCATTGTATATTATATGCAAGATAACAAGGTAAAAGCCACACCGGAAGAGAAAGAGTGTAAGGTGTCTCTACTTCGAAGTTCAGACTTGTTTAGCTTTTTTTAAGTCTTTACGATCGATTTTCTCATCTCATTTCAGCTTACAAAGCCAGTGATCCTATGTATCTCACGTGTACCATGACTTGTATATACAGTCAAATAAATGTGTTATAACTGGAATCAATATACTGTAATAAAAGATTAGAAAATAGATATAAAAAAGGAGGGGGTAGACTCAGGTAATAAGCCATGCAAGGAGCCCTTGGCGATGCCTAAACAGCCAAGGTGCCTGCCTTTCTAACACGCAATAAGGCGCCTGACCGCCTGGCCCTCAGAACCCCGCCTT
Organism: Protea cynaroides; assembly: GCA_028583415.1. Lineage (NCBI taxonomy): Eukaryota > Viridiplantae > Streptophyta > Magnoliopsida > Proteales > Proteaceae > Protea > Protea cynaroides. Next base: position 43,531,171 of record CM053268.1, read on the forward strand.
GCCGCCTAGGGAACTCCTCAACAACTATGAGTGCCACAGTGGCGCGCCCCATCCTTCGCTGTAGAGAGCAGTAGGTCGGAGTACAATGGGTATGGTGGTGGCTATGGTGATTACACTGGCTTTGGGGAGTATAGCTCGTCCTCCGTTCCCACTGCTTATGAGCATGAAAACCACTCACAAATTGGATCATCCTTTGCGGACAGCTTCTCTTACCCAGCCCCTACCATACATGCAGGCACCACCATCCAGTTATAGTGTTTCACTACATGGTTCTCCACAGTATGGTGCCTTGTACCCTCAGCAGATCCGTCAAGTCACATCCTAGCCACACGATGAGCCCCAATGATTTTGGGGGTTTGATAAAATCCTCACTGATTCTTCTATCAGGCCAGTGGTAGCAGGGCATATGCCAGTTTGAAAGTAGATTGGATCAATGCAAACAACCAACGGCAAAGCTGAGGGCAAAACCCGCATCATTGACAGTAATTTCCACAAAAATAAGTAAAATAATTGACCACCAACAGATGCAGGAGTATCAAGGCGGAAAAAGCTCTTGGACAGTATTCTAAGGCTAAAGGCAACCAAGACCTCGGCCCACATATTCCTCCTAAGAGGCCCCAGAGCTCTACTCATTTGCGGATGAAGCCAATCCTTAGGCCTCAATCCATGATCAAAGAGCTGATATGAGGAGATCTTGAATTGGGAACATAGTATTCTACTATAGAACAGTTAATTCAAAGTAGGAAACAACCTGCCCCGTGTATACCCCTCCCTCTTTTTTTTTTCTTTTTTCTTTTTTGTGGGGGGGGGATAAACAGCATACATCTCCCCTTTTACGTTTGACTCCTATTTCTCTATATTTGTTCTATACTATAAGGCCATAAACCCTAGTGTAATATAGTTAACTTTCTTGGGCCCATAAACTAGTAGGGTGGCCTGTCAAAAACCTTCCCCCAAATGCAGTGGAAAGATGGAGAGTCGCAGAGAAAGTAATTGACAAATGGGTATGCAGAATCCGGAGCATTTCATCCAACCTTAAGACTAAAAAGGGGCAGATGCAGTGACAAATCCTTTTGGCATTATTTGGGCGTTAAGGATTGTCCTCTTCATTTTCCACTTCCAAATCTGTTTGACATTTTTCTTGGAAATTTAAATGCATGTGTTGCTGATTATATGGTGATGCAGGAAAATCACAGAAATGGGCTGATTTTAGTCAAAATAAGCCAATAAAGCTACACAGAGAGTACAATACACTTTTTTTTTGTCAAAAATTATCTGTAGTTTTATGACTTACCAATAAATTTTGCAAGTCATCAATAACATCCAATGCTCCAGCACAATCTGCCGCTGCAACTAGCTGCACACAAGGGAAACAAACAGATTCATGAACACAGTGATCATGAGGGACACTCATGTAAAATCTAGCCCACAAAATAATACTTACTTATCTTAAATTAATAACCAAATACATATCAAGTACACAATAACATAAAGCCATAATAGAGACAATTCGTTATTGAGAAAAGGCATGTAGAAGAATTGCTGAAGTGAACACCTCTTCACATATTTGAGTTTGCCTGTAGGAGTCAAAACGACATCCCCTTGTATGAGGAATCTGATAGCAAAAATAATGGACAGAAGGTTGGCAAGTGGAAGAAGATGAATTTTTACACTAGGGAGAGAATAATATTCTTTAGTTAAAAATTTAAAAAAAAAATTATGAAAAGTACTTTAGCAAGTGAATATTATATGTCTCTCTTCAGGATGGGCCTCAATAATTTAAGTAATGGAATTGCCCAAAAGATGCTTCCTTTGCAAAGAGAGAAGAACTGGGAGAAGAAAAAATAACTTGATCAACTGAAACTTAGAAGTGGATTCATAAATCACAACCCCCCCCCCCTTTCCCTCTAAAAAAAGGGAGGTTGCCTCGATATTGGATAATGGGCTAAGAAGCAGTTCTCAGTAAATGGCCTTGGCAGATTAGCATAGAAACTTCATGCAAGCACTTGCTGATATAATCCAAGTAGGTTGTTGGTGTCATCGATCTATAAGAATTGGTGATCCAAAGGTTGTCATGAGAAAATTTTGGCAAGTGGGAAAAGGTATAAAACAACTTTTGGGACTCTCAATGATTGGAAGCAAGAAATCTTTGTGAATCGTGTTCAACACTTTCCCACCTATTATAACAAGAATATAAGAATTAGCCAATAATTTGAGTTTTTTTTTGGAAATAATGTCGTCACTTGGTACCTACCCCATCAAACATTTAGAATGCCTCCACTTCTAAAACTACCATAATGCCACCACATAACCCCATTGATGGAGTTGAAAAGAAATGAAATCGGCTATAATGTAAAAGCATAGAATGTATCATCACTGATGGATTGCCAGGATGGTGATGCAGGAGACATGTCAATAGGCATACTTTGCCCTTTATTTCTTTAGCGAGTAACCGATTGACATCCAAAGCTCCAGCACAATCTGCCACTGATACTTAAAAAGAATCTGAAACTAATTGGTGGGGATGATTCTGAATTGTGGGTTTATTCTGGGCTCAATTCTATCATCTTCAATAAATTGTAACTTTGTCATTGATTCAAGAAGCATGCGCCTGCAATGTCAACTTCAGATTATTACAAGTTCAATCGCCTCTGATCTTCGGTTTTAGCTTGTAGTTTTTTTCTTGATACTCAGGTTAGCTCATAATTCATTGGTACAATTTGTTGTTAAACTGTTGACCAAGCAAACCAATTCAAGAAATGTGTCAAGCCTGGCAGCAACCTTGTATTTAACCTAGTTGTTTCAGTTTACCAGATTGCTTGACCTCTATGAAAACATTTTCTCTGTACTTATTTTAGATTTTATCCCAAACCCTAGCGAGGTAACCTCACCTGCACTTTCTATTTTATTCCAATCAGAATCTTCAATGCATTAATTGACCTGTAATCAGTGTGGGATCATGTTCCACAGGTCTCGTTAGTGTTCAAAATGGTGGCCGACAACTACCAAATCAACTGGTCATCGTCAGGAATTTATAGAAGTATAGAACAGATTCCTGGGACAACAGCAGATCTATCTTTTTGAAGACTGTATAGCATGTATAGACATATATTCTCTGCTACCTTTTGCTTGTCGCATCATGTGCATGTAGTTAAAACAACACACATTGGGAAAGTTTTTCCCTCTCTGTACGGTTGTATTTCATATACCTTTCTGAAGATCAGGGACAAAAAATCTGTTCTCTTTATGAAAATTGAAGCATAAGGGAAGGGCAAACAAAATAATAAAATAGGAAACATATACAGCTATTATTTAGCTGATATACACATATCATTAGCACATAATCATACTAAAACCAAAAGGAGTAGAAATGTAACTTATTCACCACTACAATCCTGCAAGAATCGGATTGTTGAACTTCCAATGTTGCTTCATATCATTCTGAACTAGAGAATCCAACAATAGTTTGGTTTTTTGGAAAATAAATATAAACAATGCTTGGTCATCGTGCCAGCATTTGGGTAATTGAGCACATTAATCAATGTATATTATGTCCTCAGATAAACTACATGACGAGAATTCATGCCAAGAGAAAGAGGACAAGATTGAAGAAAGGTAAGTCCACAAAAACCAGGGCACAAATCAAGCAGAGAAGCTGTGGGTATTGAATGCGCAGCCTCGTGATTTAAGCATCATTCACTGATCCGGGATTTGCAACCTGTCTTAGTATCTTTATCCCATAAATTCAGTGCCGCTGAGAAAGAGAGAGAGAAAAATAGAAATGAACATAAAACAGTTTGCCCGCACATGATAGAAGGAAACAAATCAGTTACCAGCTTCAGAGCTGACAGTGCTTGGTTCACATTTAAGATGAGCCTCAGTTTTTGTTGGAGAGACAACAGATTGCCCCTTGTCGCATTCAACTCCTGAATCTGCCTGGCAGAATCAACCAAATCCAAGTCTAAGAGCCTTATGGTCTCCTTCAGTTCACGGATCCTACCGCATGCCTCTACAATCCTGGCATTCAGGTCTTGCAGTTGCCCCTGAGCTTCGAAGAAGGAATCCGACCGAAGCGCAATCTCCTTCACCAAGTGCAACTCAACAACATCCAAGTACTGCGATAACTTCTCCTGCAACACCAGATTCTCCGACAGAGTCGAGAACGGACAAGCCGCACGGAATGTCGCCCCATCTTCCAGTGCAAAATCCTCTTTGAAATACAAAGACGGAACTTCTCTCAGACACGCAACAAGAGCTTCACCTTGACCACGGGCAACCTCCCCTTCTCCGGTGCCGGTAATACTCAAAGAATTCAATGAAGCCAAACTGGTCTCAACCGAGTCACTGTTTTCTTTAGTGGCATGGTGCCTGATGTCCTCGAATTTTGCATATGAATCCAAGATCGAAGCCAAGTAAGGTTGGAAATCCAATCGGTTCACCTCCGTGAAGGATACCGCCTTGTTCAGCGTTAAGGGGGCCAATTCGGGTGGACTGCCGCCTGACGAGGAAGACCACCAACCCACCCAAGAAGCATCAGAGCCATAAACACCAGACTTACCAACGTGTGGATTGTTCAGAATCGAAGCTAAGCTCTGGCTACCACCAAAAGACGAAGATGCAGACGATTCGTGCTCTGTAGGCGACCTGATTGAAGCCGAACTGGTTCGACCGAGAGACAAACTGTTATTACTGCTTGTCCTCTCAACCAACGAGAAGCTTCCCGGCGGGGAAGGATGCCGGGAAGGTGCATCCATTCTTTGCGATCTATAAACCATAAATTAGACCAAATTTCGATCCCATCGCCTAGCCGGTTTTCTCCGTCCTCAATAGATAATAACAATTCAACAAGCTTACGTCTGAGAACCCTAGAACTAGGAAGCCATATGTTTCAGTGAGAACAATTTCAGATTGCAACGCGTGATCTGCAATCGACTAGACGAGATCGTTATGGGGAAGCCACAGATCCAATTCAATCCATGTGGTCTATGTAACAAAACATTCAATGCGATAAATGAAATAAGATTGCAAATGTTCGAAGATATTCAAATGCGTAGATCGAAGGAAGAAAAAGGTTTTGGTTCCTGCTGCTGTGCTAAAAAAGTATATGTGAACTATCAACTCTCAAGTGAACCAGATCTGGTATCTGTCTCGGATGTCCGATCCGTATTCTGCAGTGGTGGAGAGATGGAGACTGACGGAGATTTTATTACCTAATTATAATTTGAAAAAATTACAGCATAGGCACTCAACCTTTGAGAAAATTGTGTTTCGGTGCCTCATGTTTGAAATATTATATTTAGAGTTGTTAATTAAGGATCGTATGATAACCATTTCAATCCCTTAATTTTGATCTAGAGCATATTTGTTAAATATTACAGAGCCTTTTGAGAACAAATAATTGTTTCTTAAATACTAATTTAGAATCAATTCTAAAATTCATTTGGAATAAAATCATGTTTGATAAACACTAATCTGAATTTCAAATTTCTTTCAAAAATTTACAATAAATGTCATTTATATAACTGAATTTTCATTAACAAATTTTCAAAATTTTCTTACTGACATCTTTTCAAAGCCATCTTACTAACAATTCATTAAAATTGACTCATTACATCAAGCATGTTGTATAAACAACAAAGCATATCAAAACCAATATCATATGGTTACGAATACAATGATTCCATATAGGGGGTATAAATATGAACAGTACAAGAATTTTATGCCATTGGGTTTCCCAGTCATATGCAACCCAATTATCATTTATATTCATGCCATAATGATTTAAAATATAAGAAAATCAATGAGTCTTGATGGATTTAAACCACCATCACTTGAAAATTCCCAAGTATTCTACCAATTTGAGCTAAAGAGTCTATACATTGTATCCATCTATAAACTAATACAAATTGATCTCCAACCATGAACTTGAAGTTACTATACTAAAAATCCATTTTGTCAACTGATCAAAAGCGGGCATCTATTCTACAAAACCCTAAGCTGATTCAAGAGAGAAGCAGCACCAAAATGTTTTGGCGAGTTTGGTGACTAAAAGTGTTTTACTGGATTTTAATTTTAAAATGGTACATATTGTGCAATGGGTTCATTCAAAACAAAACTAAGTAAAGCTTGAATATTTTTCCTCTAATCTATCTTTTAAGGAGTTATTGACGTGTGATGTTAGTAGACCCAAACAATGTTGAGTACGAAATCACAAAATACACACATGAGGCTCTCATGGCAACAAAAGGTCCTATCCAATACCATATTATTAAAGACTAATAGAATATTGTTAGAGATATAGTAGCAGAGGAAGAGAAAGATAAACGGGATATGTGGCATTTTGCACATGACGAAAACTTTCACAAAGAAGTATTGATACAGGGGGTGAGCTTCCACCCCAGCTCAATAAAAAGATAAAGCTAATGTACATGCACATAAATGTGAAATTGTGTTCATTGATTAGGTCTAATGTAATGATCTATCATTGCCGTCTCGAGATTCACTACTGCCCCTGACTGTGGATTCGATTCTCGTGCCTAGAAAATAGTACAAGGCCCATAGCCTGGACAGCGACCATGCACTCCTGTAGAATGAATCGCCTCTGATCCTTGGTAGTTGGCTGGACACCCCCCAATATAGGCTCCATCCAGACATCTTCAGTCCCTAATTGTGCACTCATCCCGTCACAACTAAATCAGTACATAGGGGAAGTTCAAGTCCTTGACCCTCCCTCTTTACTAAGCTTATGCCATTACGTCACCCCCTAATGGCCAAGGTTTAGATCGTAGTATGATTATCCAAACCACATACCATCTTAATGCTAACACAAGATAAGGGAGCCACACTACAACAGAGAACCCTGATCCCAGTACGTCGAGACTCGTGCCCCCGTTAGGATGATAGCAATGCAAAGCAGTGTCCATGTAGTCAATGCGTCATCAGTCATTCAATGCACGAATGCCACACAGACTAACACTCATCATTAATCAGGAACATGTTGTTGTAATGCAATGCATGAACAAATATATATACAATTATCAATTTTATGTTATCATTCAAACACATACGGTCATGCATTAGCGATTCTATTAGGTCTAAGGGTACCTGACCCTTAACCTGATGGCTAGAGAAGATGAAGATCTAAAGTCGGCTGAAGATTTTTCCTAAATCCCCATGTAGATTTCCTTAAGTATTTGCATGAGTTCCATGTTAGAAGCTTATTACCCAAAATTGTATAACTTACAAGTCCATTGGGCAGATCTCAAGACAAGTTGGGAACCATATAGTTAGATACTAGAGGAATGCTATGGCCAAATGGGCTATCTGTAGGCCAGTTGATGGAAAGGAGCCCGATTGGAGTTCCCGCGGCTCTACTAGTTTTATGCCTAACCAGCAGAAGAGAGCCGGACAGACTGTTCCTCCGGCACAAATCCGTCGATTGAGTCTAAAACCTTAAGAGGCAACTGGGTAGGGATGTAAATGGATAGCAGAAAATTCAATTTCGATTTGAATACGCACCCGTTCAGGGGAATCCGATTCCGAACAACTGGACTAGGATGCGAATTCAGATAGGTGAGATCGGAGGCAGAGGTGAATTCAGGTAACGCTTTAACTGAGCGGATTTAATCCTCTCCGACTTGTACAAGTATGTAAATAGTTTTAATTTTAAAAGTTATTAATTCCGATTTCACCTACTATGTTTTTAGGGTTTGGAGCATCCATTGTTTAAGGAGAGACCAATCAAATCAACAGTTGTTACTTTCGAGTTTATTCTTAAGAATAAATTTCAGCCACCCCCCATAATAGTTTCGAAACATCAGCTACCATCCACATCTTTCAAAAACATCAGCTACCACCCAAACTTTTACCACCGTTAATCAAATAGATCCACTCCGTTTAACCAATTCCGTTAGTTGCTGATGTCACCCAAAAACGAATTTTAATTGGACAATAATACCTTAACAGATAAGTTAAAATAACTTTTTACCCTCCCTCAGTTAACTGACCCTAAACCCCTAAATGGTCTCTCTCTCGCTACCCGTCACGGCCTCTTTCCACCCTCCTGCACCTCTCTCTCTCACTTTTTGAACCATCGTGGTCGGCTAGAAGGCCACGATTCCAACGGCGAAGAAGCAACAGTCCAGCAACACTGAAGCTGCTCCAAGCAGAGATGAATCAGAACTTCTCCCCCGACGAATCAAAACCTAATTTCTCTATTTTAATCCCAAATATCGCCATTAATCTGAAATGATGCTATGCTAATTTCATATCCGATTCAAGATCTGTTCTGCTATCTGACTGGGGAACGATCAGAATCGTCTATTAGATCCAACCGATTAGGATACAATTTAACCGGAATATTTCTGCTCATCTTCCTACTCAACCTCAAGCGACAACCTTCATTCTCGTTGGAAGGAAGTTGGTTTGGAGAGGCGGAGGCATTAGAGTTGCAGATTTTTCACCGACTATTCTGCAAGTTTCTTTCTTCTGCAAGTCAAAAGAAGAAGAAAGAGACAGGAAAAAAGAAGAAAGGGACAGGAAAAGAAGAAGAAAAAAGAAGGGTTATATTAGTAATTTTATTAGTTTTTAAAATTTTCAAATTAATAACCTAAAGGGTAAAATTGTCTAACAGAATTGGTTAAACGGAGTGGATCTATTTGATTAACGGTGATAAAAGTTTGGGTGGTAGCTGATGTTTTTTCAAAAGTGTGGGGGTAGGTGATGTTTCGAAACTATTATGGGGGGTAGCTGAAATTTATTCTTATTCTTAAATCTTCTTCTTTTTTCCTCATTTTTCTTCGTTTCTTCTTCCTTCTGCTACTTCTTCCTCCTCATTTTATTTCTCCTTTTTCTTTGTTTATTCTTCCTTCTGCTACTTCTTCATCTTCTTCTTTCTTCATTTGAAAAAAGGACCATCTGGGTCTCATCAGGATAAGAGAAAAGGAAAAAAAAAAAAAGTGGAAGAAAAACAAAGTCGCAGAGAGAGAGAGAGAAGGGATGATTTTAAAGAGGGGGGGAAAGACGAGAAGCAGTAGGGTGAGAAACCAAGGCATGGTGGATGTAGTTGGTTGGGTGGGGGATCGCAATGTCAGTGAAGGTGAAGGTGGCAGTGGGCTCACCGGTGCTGGAGATGGGGAACTTCGACCATCAGGTTTTCTTTTCATTTTTATTTTTATTTACATTTGATTTATGATGTTGCCCTACCATTGCTTGTGCTGATCTCAAATCGCTTCTCTCCACTGGGATCTATTCTTGGAGATCTGAATGTGAAGTCACAGATTGTCTTTTGTTATTCATCAACTAATTTATTTATTTTTTAAGCAATCCAACTTCACTGCTACAAATTGTTAACGATTATTATACATCTTGTAATTTCTTGTATATTCTTGTATGCAGTTTAGATCTTATTGCGATTTCTACAAATTTTCTTGTAATTTATTACATATTTACTATATATATATATATATATAAGAAGGAAATATTTCATGTAGACCCCAAGAAGTAATAGTAACATCATCTACAACCCATGCACATATTTGGAAAGTCATCAACTACCACCCATAATCTTTGCACCGTTAATCAAAGAGGCCTAATTAGTTAGCAAAGTCACATTAGATGCTGATGTAAGCTTAAATAAATATTTTCATGGACAATACTGCCTTTAGAGTAAAGGTAAAATACCATTTTACCCTGCAACTCTGCAATGATTCTGGTTATGAGAAGAAACTCCGTTCATGGAGAAAATGATGTCTGAATAATCATCGATCCAATCTGAAGAATTGAATACAAAACCAAAGGATTGATGCATCTAGCATCATGAAATAAACCAGTTGATCGGAGTTGTTAAGACTCCAAAACATACATATAATCAAACCTACTGAAAACCAAATCTCTATAACTCTTTATGATAGAAATACATAAAACCCCAAGTTCTGATCCGAAATCATCGAAAATTATTCAATATTGTTTCAGGTTCATCAATCAATGCTCTAATGGGAAGAACTCAACATTTTAACTCCTTGCCAAGGATGCCCATCTCTTTCTTATCTCCCAAGCCATGACAACCCTCTACTTATTCTTCTGTCACCATCTCTACAATTCATGTCGCCAAGGAAGAGGAGGACAAGCTAAAAGAAGGTGAAATCTTTGTGATGGAGACGGGCTTCAATTTCAAAGCTTAAATGCTTCAAAATAGGGCTTTAAAATAGGGCTTTAGTGAATCAAGCCCTCAAAGCTGATGTCTACCTTAAGGACCCCTTGAAGATCTACGAAGCCATGTGCTACTCCCTCCTTGCCGGCAGCAAGCGCATCCGTCCGATCCTCTACATTACTGCATGTGAGCTCGTCGAAGGCGACGAAAGCCAACCTGAACCAATCCTTTTACACCCCTAGACAAAAGCATTATGCATGATACATATTTGTTCGTCAATGGAAAAATTTATTGATCTAATTTTTATACATCCAACATCTTGAGGTTTCTTCTGTTTTCTATTTACAACAATTGGGCTGCCATTGATAGCCGCAAGTGGGGAACAATATGGGTCAGGGCCCAAAGCCAGCATACTGGGTTCATGTCGCGCAGGGGCAGTAGACTACCAGGTGTTGCATCATCTTTTAAAAGTGTCCCAGCACTTTCAAATCCCGCATTACCCAATCCTCTCTTTCCATTTCCAATTCATTAATCATATCAGAAACCATGGAATTCATTGAGAATTTAGGTTTAAAGTCTCTAAAACCATTGAGAAATTGATGAAATGTACTATCTATGTTGACATGTTTGTCGAACAAACAACATCCAAGATCATAGATTATGTTCATGTTTGATAAAACTTCAGATTCTGAATTCTATGGATCCTGGCTCACTGGGAGCCATTTTGGAGTAGAAGCGCTTTTGATAAGTCCAATTGGATTCGAGCTCCTACAGAGTGAACCGGATTCAAAATAGCTCCAAAATCCAAAATTTTGGAATAACTAATACTTGCGGAGCAAGTTTTTTGGAGAAGAAAAAGAGTTCGACTCTCACTTGACCACCACCACCACCACCACTGCCACTACCACCACCACCACACCACTGCCACCACCTACCACCACTACCACCGCCACCACCCACCACCACCGCCACCACTCACCACCACCAACACAACCATGAACCACCACCACCATTGCCATTACCCACCAGCCACCACCTCCGCCACCCACCACCCACCACCACCACCCATCACCCATCACCCACCACTACTACCACCACCCACCACTGTAAGAAATTTTGGATATATCTTCTTTGGATTTTTTCATTGGATTTCCCATGAACCCTAACAAACACACTACACAGATTACTAGAATACAATGGGTATTGAAAAGAGATGATTAGAGACATACCTCTTGCTGTAGATTGATATTCTACCGTTTTCCTTTAGCTTGAATGCTTGAAATGCTTGGATCAAAGTCTTCCACAGCCTGTCGGGATCCCTTGACCTTCTCTCTGCGTATGGGAACAAGAGAAGAAAATAACACCGTAGCAGTGGGGACTCTAACCATTGGTATTTATAATACCACCCCCAACCCTGGACCAGTCCCACAGTGGACCAGGTTGGTCCATCTCTAATCATACTTAAATCGGTTTACCCGTAACTAGACTCCCACTAAATCAACTAACCTTATAATTAATTAAGCCCATAAAAATATCTTACAATCTCCCACTTGGGCTATATTAATTATAAATTCACCATTGATCCATTGTGGCCATGGAATCTAATTACACCAAAACCATCCTTTACTTTAATTCAGTTATCAAGCCTACCAATGTCGAACAACAGCGAAAAGTACTCCTACACATCCGGTGTACCCCCTACTGTCAGTCACATACAGAGGTCTACTTAATGACATAAATCACTTTGAGATGAATACTTGAGTCCAATGATCGAATTACCACGATCCCGTTACCTTAAAATCCTTATAGGTCAAGGCACTTTGATATTATCCAACTTTATATAGGCAAATTGCCTCCAATTTGGACTAATATCTTTCTTTAGCTAAATACCGTCTTCTTTGGCTAAATATCGCCTTCTTTGGCTAAATACCGCCTTGCAATTTTGACATTTCTTAAATAATCAAAATACATACAAACAATAAATACTCACCAATAATCTTGTCCATTAAACCACATACAGAACAATCAATTACAGATAAACCATCAATTACCAGATCTCCCACGAACCAAGCAGATTTAAACACTCTCACTGACAAAACCTTTTCAACCATTCCAAGAAAACCTTTTCAACCTGTCTTTACATTGCCTTAGAGATCAACTATGACTGGTACAACTAGTTAAACCTAAGATTGCACAGTCAAACATGAAAAATTATTCACCACATCACTTAACAAATACGATCAACATTACATGTAGTCATTTACCTTACAACATCATAAGCATAATTTCTTTCAATTTAATTGAAAAGAAAAACTTTACATTCTGATATTTCAAATAACATCATTACATTTTTAATATGGGAACAATATGTTAAGTCAAACAATAAACATAAAACAAAGTAATATCAAGAGCAGAAAAAACATTTGAATGTAAAAAAAACTTTTTACAATATTCAAGCCAACAATTTTCAAGACCCTCCTACCCCAAATACCTAGAGAGTTCTTGAATCATCTTCCTTTTCTAGATATGCTTATCTGGCTTAACAGTATTTAGTCAAACCACCTATCTATGGTCAATCTACCCATCTTTGAGTAATCCGCCTTGGAGTTACCCAATAATAACTGGTACTAGAGAGCTAGGTTAATAAACTATCTTCTAACCCCTTCTAAAACATTATTCTTATCCTTTGGATTTTTTTTAAATAATCCCTTCGTAATATTTCTCATCTTAATACTGCTACACATAACCTCAATAGTAGAATACCTCACAACTTATGTAAACTACTATGAAAGATACATCTAGGTCAAACGATCCTAGACTAGTCTCCAACCTTTTCATAATAAATTTTATTCTTTGTCCCAGGAAGAAAAAAAAAATAGATATCAAAATATTTTTTGGGACAGTCATACTTGGATGAACACATCAGTGTATGAGTTTAAATACAGTATCAAACAACTGAAGACTCATACATATACCCTTTACTTGCATTAACCATATAAACCTTTCATGCAAATAAATATCATTTTTCAAGAGTTAACCAACTACACATTATCCTTTGGGATAAACATGCAGTGGTCTTCTCAGTTTCTGTGTAATAACTTCAAAAGAATAATGACTCTCGAAAATCCCACCACCTTTGGGTTAATGAGACTCCCTAAAGTCAAAACCCTTTCATGCAAATAAATATCATTTTTCAAGAGTTAACCAACTACACATTATCCTTTGGGATAAACATGCAGTGGTCTTCTCAGTTTCTGTGCAATAATTGTGAAAGAATAATGACTCTCGAAAGTCCCACCACCTTTGAGTTAATGAGACTCCCTAAAGTCAAAACCCTTTCAATTCATGTGCATGAGATTAAATGCATATCTTTAACTTTGACAATGTCACATTTGGGTTAACACTGACTTTCTTAGCTGCTTTACATACCATGAAGAATAATATATTAAAATATATCCTTTATTGTATATGTAAATGCATAAATTTGGGATTTGAGTACCATCATGTTGGAACTGAGTGTACCACTTTGTTGGATTCCACCCAATCTTCACATGATACCCACAAACCTTAATTTGATCAAAACTTGACAATGCCACCTTTGGGTGTACATCGCCCTTACACAAGCATTTACAAATACATGAACTTTGAATTTGAAGATATCATGATGAAACTAGGTGTACCACTTTGGTGGGTTCCACCCGATTTCACAATGATATCCTCAAGCCCTACTTTGCAGCACATTGTTGGTCAATAAATAAAATCTCATGCACACATAACCTTCTACATGCATCTGGTACAAAAATAATTGATAAATAAACAGAAAACTGCAAACCAGATTAATTTGGGGCACCTTTTAATAAAAATAAATTCCCAAATCATCAAACTGTATCAAACTATGTACCAAACTGTAAAGCATCAAAATACGAAACCAACGCAAAAAATCGCATCAAAATCCGACGCTCCTAGCTCTCACAATGGGCGATCAAAGTAGGCTTGAGCATTCTTGAATCCTGAACCGGCTAAAACCGGTTCATCCAGGTTCGGTTCGGTCTGTCCAGGTTCGGCTATGGGCGGACCGAACCCACAAAACAAAACTTTTTTTTTAATGCTTTGGTCCAGGCCAAACCAAACGGTCTGGACCTTAAACCGAACCGTACACCGGCAGTTCAACCTCCGGGCCAACCAACCCACAAATCCGGGTTTCCGGGTCAAGTTTTTGGGTCGCGTAAATGGGTTCCCGGGTCAAATTTTTGGGTTCTCGGGTCAAGTACCCGGGTCGGGTTATCGGTTCAACAATTTGGGTTACCGAGTTGACCCATCCCATGTACCGGTCGGGTCTGAATCACTTGGCTGGGCTGGGTTTGCCCGGTCTGGGCTGGGCCAGCCCTGGCGCGACTGGTCTGGGCCAGGCGCACCTGGGCTGGGTAGACTCGGCCCGAGTCAACCCAGCGAACCCGTTAGGGTTAACGATTCGGCGTCGAGTCGACCCGGCGATGACTCGGCACCGTCAGATTTTTTTTTTTTTTTTTTTACTTTTCCAACTGCTGGCGCGTGGATCTCACAAGCCTTTTCAGGCGAGCGCGTGAGAGCGCGTCGAGTAGTTTTCGGTGACCAACTTTATGTCGCCAGCTCCGTCTCTCCGAGGCCTACAATCCTGTATAACTTATTTTGCTTTTTAATGGTCCGAAAAAAAATTTCAAGGGTCCAAACCCTAGACAGGTTCGAAGAGAATTTTGGGAGAAAAATCTCTCCCTTTTCCAATCCAATCAAACATAAAGATTTAACAATACTTTTTCATTGATTCTAGATCTGTGTAGGAGGCTCTGATACCACTGTAAGAAATTTTGGATAGATCCTCTTTGGGTTTTCCCATGGGATTTCCCATGAACCCTAACAAACACACTACACAGATTACTAGAATACAATGGGTATTGAAAAGAGATGATTAGAGATATACCTCTTGCTGTAGATTGATATCCGACCGTTTTCCTTTAGCTTGAATGCTTGAAATGCTTGGATCAAAGTCTTCCACAGCCTATCGGGATCCCTTGACCTTCTCTCTGCGTATGGGAACAGGAGAAGAAAATAACACCGTGACTGTGGGGACTCTAACCATTGGTATTTATAATACCACCCCCAACCCTGGACCAGTCCCACAATGGACCAGGTTGGTCCATCTCTAATCATACTTAAACCGGTTTACCCGTAATTAGACTCCCACTGAATCAACTAACCTTATAATTAATTAAGCCCATAAAAATATCTTACAACCACTACTACCACCACTTTAGACTTCGATTGGGGGGATAGTGTTTATCAAATATGTTTTTGTTCCAAAGATACTCTAGAATCCATTACAAAAAATGCGTTATTAAACATGTTTGTACTTCCAAATAATCCTGGAGTAGCCTGAAGTAGAATCCAAATTCTGAACCAAAATCCATAGCAGAAGTTTTATCAAATAGGGCTTAGGTAACCAAGAATCACAACCAAAGTTTTCCTCTACAGATGCCAACAATAAAAAATGAGTTAATTCCCACCCTAATATAAATTTGAATATATTTGAATTCCACAAAGGACAAATGGGACATCCCTAATATTTAATAGAAAGCGAACACAAAGTGACAGCCAAGGAAGCATGGATTGTAGAAACAATGCGGTTGTAGAAACTAAATGAGCGTTTCTATAAGATCTTTCTGTTGTGAATGAAAGCAGTTGACCATGAAATAATTATCCAAACCACGGATTTAAAGGTGAAATACAGGCGGTAGGTGAAAAAGACAGAAAGGATTGGAGGTGGATCAACTTCGACCTAGCAATTTTGGGAGTAATATAGAGGTGGCTCAGGTGGTGACGATGGTGCTGGATGCAGCAAGGATGGCTACTGAAGCAGCGGAACTGGGGACAACAGCGGCAAAGGGAGAGGCAGCGAATGCATAGGTAATGGCGGAGGAGGAAGTTTTTTCTTTTTTCTTTTTTAGGGATGTAAATGTAATAGAAGCTCTGTTCAACCCTTATCTTCTCGATCACGGAGAGCTCTTATGGTTAACATTGGATTCTAGGGGTAAAAGGAGGCAGTGACGACGACAACAGCGGCAACGGTAGGGTCACTGTTGGTGTTCTGGTGGTGGTGGCCCGATTGGTGATTACAATGGTGGTGTCACGAAAAGGAAAGAAAATAGTGAAAACGAAAGGGTTCAATAGAAGGTCAAACTAGTATTTTTACCTAATTAAAAAAATAATTTATTATATGAAGGGATACAATGTCTATCAACATTTTAAATGATTTCTATCAATTAAGTGGGTGTGGTTGATGATTTTCCAAACCCGTGGTGGTAGATGATTTACCAATACTTATGGGGGTCTACGTGAAATTTTTTTGAAAAAAAAAAATTTGTTCTTATGCAACTCGTCTTTACCTTTTAACATGGTATCATTCAAATCTTCACAACACTCTTTTTAACTGATTCAAATCGGATTTTAACAGTGATTAAAATTTGAATTTGAATTCTGATTTGATTTTTATGGATCTATTAAATTACGGATCAATTTTGGATAAGGAGGTTGCAATACGGATTCAAATTTGGATATTAGCTTAACCATGCTGAATCCAATCCATTTACATCCCTAACAGGGATTGAGTCAGTGGAACTTAGTCGACTGACACTCTAGCCGACACTGTTATCGACCAGTTGATAACAGAGGCTCCCAAGTAACCCACTGGCAAGTTTGTCAGATCCGCATCCCAAAATCCCATACTAATTTGGATTTTGGCACGTGACATGTCTTCCCACCATAGATGAAAGCGGAGAGACAGTTGTATAGGCAACTACACCAGAAGGGTAGCATGGTAAGGGAACTTTCCCATCGAACTGAGTGAGTAACAAACCAAATGACTCTGTCTGGATGCAGACGTCCGATCGACGAACCCGACAGCAGGTGCAGCCGATAATCTGCGCACTGATTGTAAGACAGATACAAGTTGCACTTAAAGTAAGACTGGTATGGGACCCACCTCGTACTAACTTCTAACACTAAGAAGGGGAGTGAGGAGTCCATGTGCGAGTCCAGCTCGATACGTACCACGTGGGACCCTTTCATCGAGGGAGTTGTAGATTTAATGGGAGTAAGAGACTCCCATCTTTTTAGGACTCCTTACAAACCTAAGCAAAAATATTGACATGTTAGAATTGGTTAGTGATAGATCCCTATGTTCTGGAACCCTAATCAGTAGGGGATTAGGTACTAGTGTAGATTCGAGGATGAGAGGAGTCAGGTTTCTACCTGAGAGGCATCATCTTGGTTCAGCCCTATCCCTAGAGGGAACTTACTTGTCCGAAGGTGTTGGGTGTCACGGTATAACTGGTTTAGTGCCCTCTCCCTCCTTGCATATGGGAGTTTAGGCCCTTTACAGTGTGGTGATTCTCTATCTTAGTGCATAGCATCATTACAAGACCATTAAATGTCATCTGGTGCATTATTGCTTGCTTGCTTGTTCTATCTTTCATTGAGCTCGTGTTGGTGAGCTCTTCCCACGTACGTATTCTTTTTTTAGATGATGGTGCATGTACTACAGTAGCTGATTATGTGGAGTCATTAATCGTTGCTGGTCTCGCTCACCTAAATGGAACTGTGACAGAGGAGGACTTTCCTGGTAGTGCGTACAAGTGCAACACCTACGTCTTCGAGTAGACTCCAGTATTGTTTAGCGTTAGTTAGACTTTTAGATTTACATTCAAGACTAATAGTGCCCATGAGCTTAAAATGTTTTTTCATTATATTTGGATTTATGATTTTTCATTAGTTAATTATGTCCCTGTGTGACGATGTATGACACTATTATTATTTAACTTAACAATAGACCTCAATTTGTTATTAAATATGCTTCCGCTACTCTATTTATCTCGATTGTGGTAATTCATGTGTTGGATATTGACTGTTTAGTGATGTTGTACATGGCTATATACTGGTTTTGGGGTTGGATCTGGTTGCTCATGAGTGATCCAATCACACTTCCGAGATACCAAAAACAGGGTGTGACAATGTCGGTGGACAATAGTCCAAAGGAATGTTCCCCCGTCATATATCCGCCGACTTATCTCATTACATGAAAGTATATAAATGTGTGGCAGTCAATAAACCCCGATGGAATGTTCCATTGGCTACATTTGCCGACTTAGCTCCCATGCAACCAAAATAGGGCCGGATGCAAGGGCAAACCTCTACAGTCATCTCGCATCAACCGGCTAAGCCTGAGAACCAAGCTCAGTCGAGCTCAGCTACACATGGAGGTGGGGGAAACAAGTCTCCATAATGGTGTGGGATCACTCCCCCACAAATTAGGGGGTTCATTGAACCCATAAAACACTCCCTAATGGAATATCCTCAATTCCGTAGCCAATATCTAGGTTGGTTTTAGGTCATTAATTGTCACACCTCAATTCTTTACTAACCAGAATGGTGTGATGAACCGTCAATAAACCAACGGTTCAATCAGGATCTCGTATAAGTTATGCCAACAATGTTAAACTAAAACACATTCCATATTAATCAGAGATAATAAAGTAAATAGCGAAAGTCTTATTAATAATGAACTGAGGTCTAATCATGATAAATAATTAATATTCCAGTTATCTCCAAGTAACCAAAACATAATTTAATACATATTACAAATATCCAAATATGAAAGTTAAACATTAAGCGCATCCATAGTCAAAATGCTCGCTTAACGAATCATAATAGTCCTCCACAGCTTGCTCATCCATAGCCGCCACCTGTTCATATGTTGGCGTGTCGATATAATCTTCAACCGTAATACCTGCAACATCAGAAACTAAAAGAATTGTGTGTGCGAGGGTCAGCTCTCCAACTTAAGCTCAGTGAGTAAACAAAACAATGCAACAAACATATGCATGCATTCAATTCATATCTTTGGTCCTGTTTATAAGTTTGCAATGTGCTATAGAAAGGATTGGTGGCCGCCGCACCTCTATACACGAGTGTGTGAAGCCGTCCAATGGATCAAACACCATTGTCGTCCCACATGCACCCATCATATAATAGAGATAGAGCTAAAGTGCCCGGATCAAACACCGCATAACACTTCCCCTGATGCCCTACCTATACCAACACGTAAGCCCCTATTGGCGAGGGCATGCAAACTGGGCTCGCAACTAACCAATCCTAATGCCAAATAGTGTATCCAAGGCCTCACCCCAGCATCCCTCAATACGTCCATAGAGATAGAGCTAAGGCTATAAGACCCGTATCGTACTAACTGGTCTTACCACCTTGTATCAGGTCTTCCTATCATGGTCGGGCCAAGCGGACCAAGTGTGTGAAGAAACCACAAGACTAGGTATGAAATTGAACCCAAAATCATCTAATTAGGAGTGTGTGGTAGCATACCTAAACAGGTGGAGTCGACTACACCTCAGAATAATGAGACCATTGGAGTCTCGGACATGTGGTCGCTGTTTTTGGACGTGTGGTCGATGGTATCTACGACCCCACGTGCGACCACACGTTGTCAAACTAACTCCGTGATTAGGAAACCTTCCTCATCTAGGGGGGTTCTTTCCTAATCAAAGTAGGACTCTATATGGAGGTTTTTCTCTATATAAATGACGTCCTTTAGCCTCTTTCATTCTTTTAGAACTCAAACTAAAAGAGAGAGAAAGAAAGGAGGAGGAAGAGAAGGAGAATTAAAGAGGAAGACTAAGAGAAGGAATTTCAGAGAGAACTCTGATTCTTCAACAAGTTTAAGGTATGAAAACATCCCCCACATCAGTTGAATGCCTAGAATAAATCATCGAGGAGATAATGATTCAAAGTGAGATCCCAATCATAAAACCACGGACAAATTCTAAGAGATCCATGGAGAGATTCTATTAGGATGATGGATTATGTAAAAATATGAATTTTAAGCCATAGAACAATCATAGGAAGGATCATGATGATAAACCAAGGAATCAAAACACGAAGGAATTGAGTTGAGAGTGAAAAAGTTGACCATCACTCGTGTGGTCGCAGTTTGATCGACCACACGAGGCACATATGATCGACCACACGCCCTCGAAAAAGTTCCAGGGAGGGTGTGGTCGCATGTGTGGTCACATGATATGCAACCACACGTATCGACCCCACACCCTGTGGTCGCAGAAATTGAGACCACAGGTGCAGCCACACCTGCGACCACTCAACTTCTGGAGGTCTGAATAATTCCATATGAGACATTTGAATACTATAATTGATGGAAATAAACTCTAATTTAGAATCAATAAATTTGTTAGGTTTCCAAGTGGTCTAAAAGTGATTTACAAAGCTTGGACAAGGAACAACCATCGACCAAAAGTGAGGGAACATGACCTAAACTAATTGACTAATAACAAAACTGTTTTACTTATTGAGTCTAATGTCATGAATGATTCTATGCTTGTATGCTTGTAATGTGTATTTCACATGTCATCCAATATTCCTGCTATTACTGCTCATGCATATTTAATTCTGTTTATTTATAACATGATGATGATGGCATGTGAATATATGTGTATGGTTAATGTGCTTGATGCGAGTGAAGCATCAGGGGGAGGATGTGACATTGTGGTTCATCCTGGTCACCAGACTCTAGCTCTATCTCTACTCAAGTCTTGCCCACTAACATCGTTGTATCGCCATTACCTTAACAGAACTATTACGTCGTAGGGCATCAGGGGAGGTGGTCTCGGACCGTGTAGTCTTTGACTCTGCCGGGGGGCCTTAGCTCTATCTCTATAGACGTATTGAGGGATGCTGGGGTGAGGTCTTGGATACACTGTTTGGCATTAGGATTGGTTAGATGCGAGCCCAGTTTGTAAGCCCTCATCAATAGGGGCTTACATGTCGGTATGGGTAGGGCATCAGGGGAAGTGTTATGCGGTGTTTGAACCAGACACTTTAGCTCTATCTCTATTCCATGATAGGTGCATGTGGGACGGCAATGGTGTTTGATCCGTTGGATGAATTCACACACTCGTGTATAGAGGTGCGGCAGCCACCAAACCTTTCTATAGCATATTGCAAACTTATAAACCAGACCAAAGATATGAATTGAACGCATGCATATATTTGTTGCATTATTTTGTTTGCTAACTGAGCCATGATGTGTGCTCACCCTTTCGACTTTGAATATTTTTAGTTAATGATGCAGGTCCTACCGTGGAAGATTATATGAATGCACCAATGTACGGACATGTTGCTGCGATGGATGTGGAAGCTATGGTGGAGTTGCATGATTCGTCGTGCGAGTGCAACTCATGTGTTTTCGATTAGATTTAGTTGTTGGGTTATTAGAACATGTGATTGATTACTTTATTTTTTACGTCTTGAGTCATTTTGAGATAATTGGATAATTAATTACGTTATCATTATTAGATACTCAGTTCATTAATATTGAAGACTCTCACTATTGTTTATTTACTCTGATTATAGTTGTGGTTGTATCTGGTTTAATCGAATGGGCACGACCTATATGAGATCCTGGTTGAACCGTTATTCCATAGACGGTTCATCACACCAATCTGGTTGGTTCAGAATTGGGGTGTGACAAAGGCCCCCTGGCAGAGTCAGAGACCACACGGTCCGAGACCACCTCCCCTGATGCCCTACGACGTAATATTTCTGCTAAGGTAATGGCAATACGACGATGTTAGTGGGCAAGACTTGAGTAGAGATAGAGCTAGAGTCTGGTGACGAGGTCAAAGACCACTATGCCACGTCCTCTCCCTGATGCTCTACTCACATCCAACACACCAACCACACACATACATTCACATGCCTATTCCTAGCATCATCATCATCATCATCATCATCATGTTATAAATAAACAGAATTAAATATGCATGAACAGTAATAGCAGGAATATTGAATGACATGTGAGATGCACATTACAAACATACAAGCATAGAATCAATCATGACATTGGACTCAATAAAAATAAATAGTTTTTATTAACCAATTAGTTTAGGTCTTATTCCCTCACCTTTGATCGATGTTTGTTCCTCTCCTTGTTCCTCTCCCAAGCTTTGGAAGTCACTTTGAATCTATTAGGAACCTAAACAATTAATGTATGTAAGTTAGGGTTCAAGTTTACCATGTTACAGTAGTCAAAAACCTTGTTTGGTCTTAAAATATGTTTGCTGTTTTTTTACGGTCGATGCTATGCTTGTTGTTTTCCTACAGTCGATGCTATGGTCGATGCTATGGTAGCAATATATGCCACCATAGGACCTACGGTCGATACCCTATGGTCGCATTACATGCGACCATAGTTGCGACTGTATGTTTCCTAAATTCTTCCCGAATGGCTGTGGTCGATATTTTCTCATCCTATGGTCGACCATAGCTGCGACCATACGTAGTTTGGTTGATTTTTACTTCTTACATGAGTTCCTCCTCTTGGATCATCAATGGGGTCCTTCCTAATGATCATTCTAAGGCCAATATTCTTAGTTTATCCATCATCCATTAACCCTAACCTATTCTCTATGGTTTTGCTTAGAAATTCCATTATCGAAATCATTACATTAGATTCAACACATCAACTTGATGGAAATGAACCTATCCTATCTAATCTATCCTATAGAGCCAAGTTCATACCTTAAGCTTGTTGTAGAAAGATAGAATTCTTCTTTGTAAAACCTTCATCTCAACCTTTTTCTCCAAATCTCCTTCTCCTTCTCTTCCTCTTTCTCTTTCTCTCTTATGTTTAGAGTTTCAAAATGGGTTCTAAAAAAGTGAGAGAGGCAAGGAACGTCCCTTATATAGAGGGAAAACCGCCATATAGAGTCCTCTTTCAATTAGGAAAGAGTCCTCCTCAAATTAGAAAAGTTTCCTAAACACGGAGTCGGTTCTGGATTCCTACGGTCGATCATACGTCGCATAAACCGTCGACCATAAAACCAAAACATGTGACCATAGCACCTACGGTCTCACTACGGTCGACCATAGGTGCAACCGTAGGCCCCAAACATGCCACCATAGGTCCAAAATTCACTGATTTTTAGTTTTTGAATGTTTGCTTCCATACAAACTTAACCAGTCAACCACAACAACTAAATTTGACTTGTGACTTACCTCATCTTGTGGTTTCTTCATATAATTGGTTCACTTGAACCGATTATGATGGGAAGACCGATCACGACACGAGAACGTAAAGTTAGACCGGATTCGTGGCATGCGGGTCTTACACCAGTAGCCCTGCCTTGTTGTAGAGAGAGTAGAGGAGGTGGGTTTGTGGGGTTCGTCTTCATCTTCATCTACATGTAAAGAACAAAAGAAAACTTGTGCAACTTTTTTAGGAACTGTAAGCGTAAGGTTGTCTCTCCATTTAGTCTTCGGCACCTCTGGTTTTTCTTTTTCATAAAAAAGAAATCCTCTTTTTAGGGATTTTTTGAGGTTCCCTCGTTTGTAGCTAAGAATTGGGGAAGAGATAGGGAGATTTTTTTTTTTTTGGGTGGGGGGGGGATTTATCCGATAGCTTCGCATTGCAAATGTTTTTTTGTTTTTTTTTTTAATATAAAACTCCAATTTGCAACAATCAATCCACAAGAATAGATTAGGTTCAACGATTTGGTATCTTGATTTTGGAAAACGATTGTGATGGGATTTTGCCCTATTCTAGTTATTTCACAGAGAGAGAGGTACCGCCATTGGTAAACTACAAAGAGAGAGAGAGGTACTGCCAAATTCCGACTGAGAAAGAGAAAGATAGAGAGAGGAAGAAGAAGATGATTTGGGATAGAGTTAAAAATTACTAAAGGGTAAACTCAACTTTCCACTTACAATAAAGGTATTACTGTCATTCCAAAATTGGTTTTGAGCTAACATCAGCATCTAACGGCTCCATCTTAACGATTTGGATTTTTGATAAATATTTAAGAATTTGGGTGGTAGTTGATGTTTTCAGATATCTTGGGTGGTAGATGATTTTACTGAAAATATTTGGGTAGTACGTGAAATTTTACCATATATATATATATATATATATATATATATATATATATATATATATATAAAGGCTTGGTTAAGCTAGGTTTCCAACAAGCTCACTTTCTCATGTTAGCATTTTGTTTACTATATTATTTTGTTTATGTTTGAGTATTACAAAAAGGGGAGAAGTTTTGGGAATAGATCAGATCGAAAAAAGGGAATCATAATAACTATAAGATGGTATAGGGGTATTACTAGAACTTCATAACAGACGTTACTTGGTTCAAATTAATAGGATTTATAACCTTGTTTTAACATAGATGTGCTGAAAGATAACAGAGATTTGAAAGATAACAGAGATTTGATCTTTTATTGATTCAATCATTGATATTATGTCATGAATATGATAAATGGAGGCTTACAAGAGGAAGAAGGTGTGTAGGGCGAACGATGACTTACATTTTCTAAATTCTTTCTGAAATATCATAAAAAGAAAACGGGTGAACGATGACTTACATTTTCTCAAATCTTTCAGAAGTAGCCTGGAGAAGGCTCTTGGGTTTTAGCACAATGTTTATCAAAAGCCAAGCACATATTGGAGAAACAAAAACTCCATCTGGCTATTCAAGAAGTTTCCTTTTTGAGGCACTCCTCCCACATATGCACAGGCATAGAAAATGTAAATATTCTATATCCATTCTCGCCTCAGATCTTGAAGTACTTGTATCCATACTCACGACTTGTCATACCTTCTTCCCAATCACCCATGCGTCCACCACCAAAAACCACCTGCTGAATACCTAAATATCTGTCACAAAATTAAAAAGAAGTTTTAAGATGCCTGGGGAGAATATGATGATAATAGGTTATCAAGCTCCATAAAACTGGTTTCAAAGCCATATACAAGTAATTATCTTCACCAACGACCAACAATGTTCCTTGTACACTTACTCAGAGCTCAATCCAGTTAAGCAATTGAGGAGTACATCAACTGCAAAGAAATCAGATGTCCCAAGGTCTACCCTGTTGAATGAGTCCAAATCTGTAAGTTCTTTCTAGGCACAAATATTTACAAGAACAGATCTTTACTATTATGAAAGCAATAGTAAAGCCAAGACTCCTACCAAACCCGGCCCCAGTTGTCCTGAAATTCCACATCACCAATATCATGGAATGATGACGGCATCACATTGAATCCTTTATCTGCATCATAGAGGGGATTATACTCCATGGATGTGTTTGCCACCTGCAGTGCGTAATATGCAAATGTTAGTATGTTCCGTAAATGGTAAAGAGGAAGAGATTCAGATATAGTAAAGCCAAGGTGGATGTAGTTATAAAAAAAAAAAACCAAGGTGGATGTCAACCTGACCAAGGGATCAGGCTGTTGAATATGCTTGACTTGACTCATTTACTTAATATGGTATCATTAATTAAAGGGATTTTCTTACTGACACCCTTTAAAATCACAAATAATTTGGAACCTTATTTTTTTGTCTTCTTAATATAATACATTTATTCTTTTTTGTGAGGGTATTCCTGTCATTGCACATGTCCAGTTGAAACGTACGAGACAATGATAACTCTTGATAGTGACATAATGATAATCATTTTCAAATAGTTTGTGAAAAATCCATTTTACCCTTGATTAAAAAATTTTTGGGAATAAAACAAGGGATATTAAAAGAAAATGTCATGTTCTAAAGACACCTATAGGAGTGTCATTCAGGCAGTCCCTTAATTAAATGAGTATCTTTGCTTCTAAAAATATGTCTTAGCAGCTACAGCAGCTTTCTCCTACTAATCAATCCACTTTAGAGCAAAGATATCTACACTAAAGCAGACGCTAGCTTCATTTCCAAATAAAATAAAATAAACACTTACGTTATCCATGGGAGATGCTAATGGCAGGGTTTAGTCAATCTATAGTTGTTGGTTAGAAGTCACATCCACACTTCTGGTATTGGTTTTTAGGTTAATAAGTTTCAAAAAGGGAGCAAAGCAACAATGGTTTCAAAAGAAGTGCTGCCAAATTGCATTCTCAGTTTGGTTAATCGATTTAAAAACTATAAAAGCTGGAAGTCCAAGTCTCTATAAAGATAACAGCAAGAGCCAAATGTTAACCTGCAAATTAGAGGAGTTAAATGCTCCCAAACGTCCCATGACATACCATGACTGAATAACCTGCATAATTATCCAGTTTATAAAATTAGCATGTCAGTAGCTAATGTGAACAAAGGAAGAGAGAGAGGAGGGAGGGAATGAAATCACCAACATACACCACCAATGAGGTCAACATCACGGTCAGATGGAGATCCATATAATTCAAACCATACGTAGGAGTCGATGGGATTGAAGCTGCAGCCAGAAACTACAGATATTATTTCAATGAACCAAATAAAAAGCATTTCATTACATGCCCATTACTGCCATTATCAAGTACTGCAAACTAATCAATATTTAGCTCCTTCAGGCTAATCATGTCTTCATTATGCAAAAACCAAAGCAATAATAAAAAATAAAAAAAGTTAATTGAAAGTCAGTGTAGATGAAGCTTCAAAGGGCAACCCTGGCTCGACCGGTGGAAGGAGCTTCCGGACATTGTATGGCCAATCTGATATTTCCTTTCTCATTTCTGTTAAGGAATGCGTTTGAATTTGAATTCTTGTTACATATTTGAATTCCAACTCACTCCTAATCATGAAACGATAACCTTATCATAAATCCCTTAACCATAGCTTAGACGGCTAAGTTTTTAAATTCAAATATAACAGCTCATGATGTTTGATGTTATCAGTTTGTAAAACCCTTGTAAAGAGTTTGATTATGTATAAAACTCTTACCTCACCACAAGAGGATAAGAGAAACACTTACAATATATCTACATTTCAATGGACGTGTTTGTGCTTTCTGTTGATACCCCTTTTTTTTTTTTTGGTTCCAGCCAATGCTCTCTACCATAATATTCTTCATTAACTAAGTCCTTTTGTTATTGATAAAAAATAAAATTAAGTTTAAATTTCATCATAAAGTAACACCAAGAGGAAATGATGAGAAATGCAATTCATAAAAGAATGGCTTTCCTAATAATAGGGAGTCCTCCACATTTGCCTAAAGATAAGGGGAAACAAGTAGAGGGCTTGCTTACTCTCTGAAGCTGACTTTGAAAGCAAGGACCGAACCCGTTTTGGATTTGCGAAAATCACGACCTTTCCTTCGAATCCTGTCCTCAACCTGTCGAAGTTTTACACGACTCGATTACAATCAGTTTCAACTTTAAGGCTCTTGATTTCATTCTCAGCTTTGAAAAGAGTTTTGAGACAGAAATCCTCTTTACTCTAAACCCCTTAAGATGAAAATTTTAGACCAGAAGTACAGATAGATTAGACAGAGATACCTTTTTCCTCATTAATTCAGGATTTCCAATGCTATCTCCTAGCACGGCTCGAAGCTCCTCGTCATCTCTGCAAGCATTCTCCAGAATTCTGCAACCAAACCTCCCAACAATGTCTGAGTAGTTACAGACGGAGACACGAATGAGTGAGAGAGAGGAACCATTACAGAAAGGGGATGAAATTTTTATTATTACTTGGCCCAAGTGGGATAATTATGGAGACGGTCATATTCGCGCTTTCTCTTCTCCTCCCTGAGTCTGAGTAATCTACGCCCCCTGGCCGTAGTTCCTGACCCTTTCGCTGCCATTGCCATTCCACTCGTATTCTTACTATTATTATTGGTATTGGTGGTGCTATTGGTGCTGGCACCATTAACGCTCTCCCCTCCCAAATCATCCCGAACCATAGCTCGAATAGCACTCGGATAAGGCGTATCATCGAAGGTTGATAAGAGGATATTGGGTGGCTTCTGCTTCTTCGTGTCCGGAAACACAACCACCGAGCATAGCAGTGATTTTGGTGATGAAGGCACAGAGGAGGAACAAGAAAGGAATGGATTCCACGGAGGTTTCTTCACATCGTAGTAGCACTTCATCATTATCTTTGCCACTTCCTCTCTCGGATTTTCCTTTTGACACCGGGGCGGTTTGCGTGGGAGAGCTTGATATCGAATGATCTTTGCTCCAGCCCCCAAATGTTTAGATTGATAAGTATCGAAAAAACTGAAATTACATTCATGCCCTCACCCCGTAACGCAGAACAGGGTTACTCCACTATAAACCTTTTATTAAGGAAAAACCCTAAAAATCAAGTCAATGACGGACGAGAAAGGGAGATCCGAGATCAGGCTCTCGGACCCAAACCGTCGGACCTAACCGCTGGACAATAAGTCCTGCAGTATTGGTCCTGTGATATATACCACAGCATGTACCGATTGGACCTAAGTCCAACGGTATAGCCCTGCGGTATATATCGGCTAGACTATAGTGTCCTGTGATATGGGCCTACGGTATATACCGCAGGCGCATACCGGTCTCACTCAACTGAAACCGGTACCGCGACCGGTATGCTTATCGAATCATGTTTGCTTGGCCAGACTTGGTTTTGACCAACAGTAACCCTAATGATTTAATTCTAACCTATGAGTATGATCGTGTAGGACCTGTAGACAGCGTGAGTAGACCCTGTGACGCAGAGCAGACTTGCAATCACGCGTCAGGTAAGGGACAAGACCTCAAACCCTAATTAACTAAATAAAAGTAAACTGTTGTGATCACATTTGTATCTGTGTTTATTGTTTGTTGTTTGTGCACTTCATATATCATTTAATTATTTAATTTCTTATTATCTGTCATCGTATGCTAGGATGTTGTTTGTTTAGGCATGTGTATATTTTTAGTTAGTGTGTGGAATATGAAGGGGAGTGGAGCCCTTGATATATCCTCATACTAACACCTTTTCGTATCGCCATCTACCTTAGCGGGCTTGGTGCGAATAGGGTATCAGGGGGAGGACGTGGGATTGTGGCTCCGTCTGCCCACCAGACTCGAGCCCTATCTCTATGTTGTAGGGAGCTGTGATGGGGTAGGACCATAGATACTGTATTGACATATAGGAATGGTTAGAAATGAAACTCACTTGCAAGCCCTTGCCAACAGGGATTTAGGTGTTGGTACGGTGTAAGGTATCAGGGGGAGGACGTGAGATGGTGGCTCAGCCTGCCCGACAGACTCTAGCTCTATCTCTATACCGGAGTGAGTGATGTGGGGCAACAACAGTAGTATGGATTGTAGCCTGACTGTTGGATGTGCTCACACTCTCGTGCATGAAGGTGCGGTGGTCGCTAAACCTTACCATAGCATTTTGCAAGTTATACCTGATCCAATTGTAATGTTATCTCATGCATTTTGTATGTTGCATTGGTCTTGTACTTTACTGAGCTAAGTTGTGAGCTCACCCGAATATATATTCTTCTTTTTTAGATCTTGATGCAGGTTATACAGTTAATGACTTTATGGCTGCCCCAGCATACGGTACAGTTGCTGCTATTGACACACGGGCAGTAGAGGACGAACATGACGCCTCATGTGAGTGTTCATTCTGTGTGTTCCTGTAGAGTTGGTTTATTTATAATAATACATTGTAAAAATTTATTATTTAAGTTTGTGAATGATAGCATAACTGAATAATTATTTTATTTACAAATATAAAGCTCAGTTTATTTATCTATTTATTTCTGCTGCTATTTATTAATTATGTTAGATTGCTTGGAATGGTTTGTTGACACGGTCTAATGAGATCCTGGTGTGAGCCATGGTTTGAATACGGTTCACTCACACTTCTGGTTCAGTCGGAATTAGGGTGTGACACCATTTTTGGCGTTGCAGGAACATCAAGCCAATCTCGTATCGGTGAACCAAACTCCTCCATTGAAGAACGTCCAGGGAGATGTTTTGAAAGAACTGGATTTCGAATTCCTCAATCTAGTGGTACTTCTTCCCTGGCCCTTTAATGGATTTTAGATTCTAAATTGGAATGTCAAGACTACTGATAGCGGCCTTTACGAAGGTCGAATTGCAAGAGATTTGCTCAAGGGAATCTGTCTTCCCAAAGATGTAAAAGAGTTTTCTGCCTGTCAATCTCCTAAGTTATCTGATAAAATCTTTGTCACACCCCAATTCCGACTGAACCAAAGTGTGAGTGAACCGTCACTGAACCAACGGCTCACACCAGGATCTCGATAAGACCGTGTCCACTCATACAAACCATTGCACATAACCACAATCAGAATATAATAAATACAGCGGCAAGTCTTTAAATAAATGAACTGAGCATCTATTGATACATTTAAATAAAGTATTCAATTATCCAAATTCTCAAACATAAATAAATATCTTTACATCCCTTTAATGTCAACTGAAAATAACTTAAATAAATAAAATAAAATCAAAGGTACACGCAGAAAGGGCACTCGCATGAAACATCATGCTCGTCCTCTCCTGCCTGTACGTCCAGGGCAGCAACACCTCCATCGTCGGAGCGTTCATATAATCGTCCACCGTGTAACCTGCATCAACATCTAAAAATGATGTATATACAAAGGGTGAGCTCACAACATAGCTCAGTAAAACAATCAGACAGTGTAACAATTTATATGCATGAGTAACAATCATTTTATGCTGTGGTCTGGTATAAGTTTGCAATGTGCTATAGAAAGGATTGGCGGCCACCGCACCTCTATACACGAGTGTGTGGCATCGCACAGTAGATCACACTGCTGCCGACCCACATGCACCCATCATGGAATAGAGATAGAGCTAAGGCATCCATTACCTCCCCTGATGCTCTACCCATACCAATACATAAGCCCCTACTGGCTAGGGCTTGCAAACTGGGCTCGCAACTAACCAATCCTATATGTCATCACTGTAGGCTCTATCCCAGTACAGCTCCCTACGGCATAGAAATAGAGCTAGAACATGGTGGCCAGGCTGGAGACCACAATGCCACGACCTCCCCCTGATGCCTACCCGCACCAAGCATACTAAGACAGAACAATACGCAAGTAGACTCTATCCCAACATAACTCCCTACGGCATAGAGATAGAGCTAGAGCGTGGTGGCCAGGCCGGAGACCACAGTGCCACAACCTCCCCCTGATGCCCTTACCCGCACCAAGTATGCTAAGATAAAACTATAAAAAAGTGTCAGTGTGAGGAATGATCCTAGACCCCGGACACTTCCCATTCCATACACCAACGAAAATAATCACATGCCTAGCATAGCGATAAGGGTGTCAACGGGCCGGTCTGGGCCGGTTTCGGTTTGGGCTAAACCGGTGTCGGGTTTTATAAGCCCAGCCCAAAACATGTCCATTAAGAATTCGGGCTGGGGTGGGCTGCGCTGGATACAATAATTAACGGGCTGGTCCGGTGTCGGTTTGTTATCGGACTGGGTTTATTGAGGTGATTTCGGGTTGGTTCGGTCCGGATCGGACTTATCGGGCTTATCGGGCCCCTTTTATATATAAACTATATAGCCTATTTTATTATTTCTATCTATAAAATTAGCATTATTCCTTCCATATGTATGTAATTTAATAAACTATAACAATTAACATAATCTTTTCAACTATAGATTCACATAATTTTCTAGATCATGAAGTGAACTCTAATAATATAACACAATCTATTAAAATTTAAAACCATTAAAATTAAGAAATTGCGCCCGAACGGACCTTACCGGTGTTCGGGTTGGGTTTTATCGGTTTGGGCTAATTCGGGCTTCTTAACGGACCGATCAGGTTTGGTTTCGGTTTGGACTGAAACGGTGTTGGGCTTTACAAGCTTAAACCAAAACCTGTCAATTAAGGCTCGGTCCGGGCTGGGTTCGGGTTATATCGGACTGGCTCGGTCCGGGCTACCGGGCCGGACCCAGTTTTGACACCCTTACATAGCGAGTATGCATGAACAATAATAATAGCTGAAAGTAAAGGATGACATTCGAGTATGCACAAACATCAATCCACAGAGTCATTGTTATTAACAACAGTTTGCTGTCCATTAATTATTTGGGTTTAGGTCCAATTCCCTTACCTGACGCACGTTCGATAGCTTGCTCCACATCGCAAGATCCAAACGTGCTATCACAAAGTCCTACATAATATTAGGGTTCAATTAGAATAGTTTCTTAGGGTTTACGTTGATCGGAAACCAATGAGGTTACAAAATACACCTCACAGAGTTGACCGATCGCAGGTACCGATCGCAGCTCTGTGGGGAAAACTAGAGACCGATTTGGTCAACCGGTCCCCACAGGCCACTCCCCGAGAGGTACCGGTCGCGGTACCGGTCGCATGACCTGCGACCGGTATGGTTGACCAGTATGTCTCTGGAAGACCATACACTTGGTTTTTCGACTGTCGTAGATCATTTTCTATTGATTCCAGGGTTCCTCCTACACATTCTAAGTCTGAGCTTTGAGTTAGATTTGTTTCCAACTCCATTCAAGTCTAGTTTTGATGGTATTCATCCTAATACTTGAATCTAAGGTTTATCGACTAAATTAGGGTTTGACGGCAAAGTAGGGTTTAGATCAATACCCGCTTTGCGTGGTATTGATTCAACAACAATCAACCCTATAAGAGTTCATAGAGTAGAGGAAGGTTCAAGTACTTACCGTTGACTGGCGGTAAGGTGTTCTTCGTCGAACGACAATATCGGTTCTTCCTTCTTCTTCCTAGCTCCTTCTCCTTCTTAAATCTCCTTCTCCTTTCTAGGGTTTGTAAGAATCATTAAAAGGTTTCTAGGAGGTTTAGAGGGATTTATATAGGCTAGAATTAGGTTTAGGAAGCCTCCTAAGATTAGGAAAGTCAATCGGTTTGAAATTTAAAAAGTGGGACCCGCAGAGATCCGTTTCCGGATCTAAGTGGTCTACTGCGCAGACCATACCGGTCGACCGGTACCATCGACCGGTATGAGTAAATCATACTTTTGTTGGTCCGTTTTTTGTCCGATTTCATACCTGGTTGTCATCCGCTAGTCCCGTCTGGTCCGGTGATGATCGGAAGACCTGTTACGACATGAACGAAGGGTTTAGATCGGGTTCATGGAGTGCGGGTCTTACAATCTTCACCTCTCTAACCAAAGTAAGATTTCTCCTGTTCCTGTACTTCGTATTTTGAGATTATATCCAGACACATATCTTATTTTTGTTTTCAGATTGTCGTTTCCTTCAATGAGCTCTCTACGAGATTTGAATCTCTGGAAGAGACGCACAAGAAAATGAAAGAAGAACATGACTAAAATGTCTTGAAAAGGAAATGGCTTGTGACCTTAAGTGAGATGACCCGTGGGTCACTCGTTAGAGAGAGAGAGAGAGAAAGAGAGAGAGAGAGAGAGAGAGAGAGAGAGAGAGAGGTGAGTTAACCCTTGAAAAGAAGAGAGTTTCGGAGGCTTGTAAGAAAATAAGAGAATTTAAAAAATGGAATACCAAACTGGAGAATGAAAGTCGAAGATTCTTCGACAGAAAGAAACAATTCAAAAAGAATTGGACCATTTGACTGAAAGTTTCCTCCGTTTGAATGAGTACTATGTGAACGAGTATAAGAAGTATGAAAAACTCATAGATCGTATTCGCGAGGGGGAAGAATTTGCTTCCATGCGCCAAGAGACAATCGAAATGACCTTCAGACAGACCTTCGATTAGATCAAAAGCTTTGTGAAATCAAAGATTTCAGACTTCAACTTTTCTGATTTTGGGGAGGACCAATCTGGTTCAGAAGATCCCCATGCTCCATCTGCATCATCTTAAAAGTTCTCCAGTAGTCTGCTCTGCAAGAATCGATGAAGAAGAAACCTTTTATTTATTTATTTGGATGTACTGTTCCTTTCCCAGATGAGCAGTTGTTTGCAGTATCTAGTGAACCTTGGTTCGCTAATAATGTAAATTACTTGGTAACGGGTGCGATCCCTTCCCTTGGTCCACCAAGGATAGGTATAGATTCTATTCCCAAGTCAAGTATTATTTTTGGGACGATCCAGATCTATTAAAGACTTGCCCTAATCAGATTATCAGGAGATGTGTACCTGACCATGAACAACAATCTGTGCTGTCTTATTGTCGTGATCAGGCATGTGTCGGTCACTTTGGGCCAAATAAGACCGCAGTCGAGGTTTTACAGTCCAGATTCTACTGACCTAGTTTTTTAAGGATGCCTTTAATTACTATAAGGCATGCCCTTCTTGTCAGTCTTTAGGTTGCATTACTAAGCGGAATATGATGCTACTCAACCTAATTCTAGTGGTTGAAGTTTTTGATGTTTGGGGCATCGATTTTATGGGTCCGTTCCCATAGTCTTTTGGGAACGAGTATATCTTGTTAGCTGTGGACTACGTGTCTAAATGGATAAAAGCTGTTGCTACTAAGACCAATGACCACAAGATAGTTATTAAATTCCTAAAGGAGAATATATTCTCCCGATTTGGCACTCCCCGAGCTATCATTAGCCATATGAGAAAATACTACTGCAACAAACCATTTGAGACCCTTGTTCGAAAATATAGTATTACCCATGAATTGGTAACCCCTTACCACCCTCAAACGGTTGAAGTGTCCAATCGACAAATCAAGCAAATTTTGAAAAAAACTGTCAATCCGACTTGTAAGGATTGGTCAATTCACCTCGTAATGCTTTGTGGGCTTATAGAACTACTTTCAAGACATTATTGGTCAATCCCCTTACCGTCTAGTATACGAGAAAGCCTGCCATCTACCAGTCGAATTGAAACATTGGACGTTTTGGGTAATTAAGAAATTAAATTTTGATTTGTCAAATGCTAGTACTCATAGAGGACTCCAGCTCTTTGAGTTGGATGAATTGTGAAATGATGTTTACGATAGTGCCCACATCTATAAAGACAAGACCAAGGCTTACCATGAAAAACATATCCTTCGAAAATCTTTCACCCCTGGCGACAAGGTTTTGTTTTACAATTCTCGTTTGCCCAGATAAACTTAGATCTCGTTTGGAGGGCCCTTATATTGTTCAAAATATTTTTTCATTGGGTGCAATTGTGATTTTAAATCCAGGGGTACAGGTGCAACCAGCAAAGTGAATGGCTAGCGTTTAAAGCCATTTTTGGAGCTTCCACACGACTCTACTAAAGAGGTCATGGATCTCCATGAGCTTTTTTACATCGATCCTTGATTCAGGAAGTTTTTTCTTTCCCTTGTCCTTGTCTTTTATTTTTCTGCATACATTGAGGACAATGCATGATTTAAGTATGTGAGAAGGGTTGGGATTTCATTAAAAAAAATGAATTTTGAGCTTTCATTGTAAATTTTAACTTTTTAACTTTGATTTTTGAGAAAGTCAATCACTATTCCTATGATTTTGATACAAAAGAGGAAGGAGAAAGAGACCTAGGAAACTATCACATATGAAGTAATGAAACCCTATGTGAGGATAGTACTTAGGCTGTATTTTGAGGTGGGAATCGAGTTAGAAAATATATCTTACCTCACATGAAGGGATGAATCTTTTATGGTTATAGTTGGCAATTTCAACCTTTGAATAAAGCTAAGACCTCCTTGTACTACCAAAAAAATCATAATAAGAAAATAAGAGTTTATTGTTCTTAGAACTTGACAGGACATTCCGCCTCAGGAAGCGAGATGTCTTGATTGAAATTCCTTGGATACAGCTCTTGTAAAAAATAAAAAAAAGTACTATTTAGCATCAATGTCCTTAAAGATATATGCCAAAAGCGAAACTACATAGTAACATGGGAATG
Source organism: Protea cynaroides (assembly GCA_028583415.1). Taxonomy (NCBI): domain Eukaryota; kingdom Viridiplantae; phylum Streptophyta; class Magnoliopsida; order Proteales; family Proteaceae; genus Protea; species Protea cynaroides. Next base: position 43,566,978 of record CM053268.1, read on the forward strand.
CATAACCATCTGCACTTTTCAAGCCAACTGTAGTGGAATAGCTTAAAGAGGAAGAAAGAAAGAAAAAAAATAATAAGAGAAAAAAATATGAAATACAAGTATTGAAAGCTATTCTTTGGTCTTGGTTACTAGTATGTTACAAAGGGTTCACCCTAAGGAGAGATATGTTTGGAAAATATAACAAAGTTTCCTAATTGAGATGCAGCCTTGGTATTTAAATCATATGAGGTTGCAAAGTTCAAGTGTGGGGGTTTCTATATTTTCTTGATCCCAAGTTGAGTGTCTTGACTAATAGGATATGTGAGTGCTCTCTTTCCTTAATACTAAAATTAAAGTTTGAAATTTTTATATGAATTTTGTGTGTTTATTCTCTAAAAACACTCACGAGACATAACTTGTCCACTATAGGTGACCTAGGGGTTTAAAGGCTTGTTGCACGTGCGAAGTGCAATCATAATTTCTACGAAAGTGAGTTAGGATTTTATTTTATTTTATTTTTATATTTTTCTTTGCTCGGGACTAGCAAAGTTCAAGTATGGGGGAATCTGATGAACATATTTTATGTGTGAATTTAGGATATAAAATATACATCTCTTTTTTTATTTATGATGTTTCTTAGGTATTTAATGTTGATTTTATGTTTGTAGGGTGTAGGTGAAAGAATAGAGAAATTTGAACTTGTAAAGATCATTTTATGAATTTTTGGTGATCCTGTCCAGTTAACTCACCTAGTCAACTCAGCAACAGACATAGGGATGAATTTTATAAGGAGAACTACGATTTTTGTGTATAAGATCAGCCTTGGACCAAGTCAAAGAGTAGCCCAATCTCATGTGAAAGATTTCATTCTCTGAGAAAATATTCTTTACTTATTTGGAATCAAATTTACAAGATTGGCATGGCATGGAAGAATGGAAAGCTCCAATCGATTATGAAAGTTTTCAAGAAGAGATAATGATGTTAAAGGTATGATGAGTTGGTGCAAGATTTTTTCTACTCAAAAATCGTCTACATACAATGAACCTACACGATTGAAATTTGGTTACCAAAATTATCTCCACAAAATCTCTTGTAATCTAATTGTAAAGATTGATTGTGATCTTTACTCACTTGTATATATATGTGATGCTCAACAATAGAAAAATCATCCAATAATTCTATTATGAGTTTTTTTTTTTTTAGTTTTGAAAATTTATGGGAGAGTTTGAGAGTTTTAATTTCTTTTTTTCAAGTTGTGTTCTTCTTGCTTAATTTATTTATTTATTTATTTTAAGTTTTAATTTCAGTTATAGAACTCTGTAGTAGGGTAGATAAATATAGGTTGTACCCCATTACTAATTTAATTTAGGGGAGAAGGCTCCCTTTGTAATCATTTGCACATCGCCTTGGAGTGACAACAAGACGACTAGTAACAATAGAGGAATCTTCCAACGAGATAAGTTTTTTTTACATTCTTTTATTTTTAATTTCGTTCCCTTCATGCAATAAATCTGTGTTACTTTATGGTTAGTGGTTTCGTAATTCTTCATACCGTTAGAAATTGATTATTATTGTTTTTGTTGCTTGATTAATTTTTATTTGAAGTGACTAGAGAGTTAATTCAATCAAATCCTTTTGGTACGTTTTCCGTTATTTGAGTTAGGACAATAGTGATTCCTCCTGAGATCGATCCGTTACTGCACGATACCGTGCACTTACGGTTACATACACAATTAATTTACATCAAACCACAATCCTCTACGATTCTTCGTAAGTTGTCTAGCTAGCATATGACCAAGCTCCTTGTTTCCTGGTTCGGTTTGGCCATTACCCTCTGGATGATAAATTGTTGTTAGTCGATGCTCAATGTAGAATCCCTCGCAGAGTGCCTTGAATTATTGGCCATTGAATGGTCAGCCATTATCTGTAATGAAGACTTTGGGAATCCTGAATCTATAAATTACATTTAACTTGATAAAATTCTTGACGTGCTCAACATCTGTGGAAGTTACAGCTTCTGCTTCAATCCATTTAGAGAAATAATCAACTGCATTAACAGGTGGGTCTTGCCCGAGCGAGACAAGGGAAATGGACCGACAATATCCAATGTCACACCCCAATTCTGATCCAACCAGAATGGTGTGAGTGAACCGTCATTGAACCAACGGTTCACACCAGGATCTCGAATAGGCCGTGTCCGTTCATACAAACCATTACACATAATCACAATCATAATATAAATATACAGCGAAAGACTTTAAATAAAATGAACTGAGTATCTATTGATAATTTAAATAAATATCCAATTATCCAAATTCAAACACATAAACTATAATATCTTTTACATCTCTTAATATCCACCAAAAATAACTGAAACAACTAAATAAAAATCCATCACAAGTACACACAGAAAGGGCACTCGCATGAAGCGTCATGCTCGTCCTTCCCTGCTTGTACATCCAAAGCAGCAACACCTCCATACGCCGGAGCGTTCATGTAATCGTCAACAGTATAACCTGCATCAACATCTAAAAACAATGTGTACACAAAGGGTGAGCTACCAACACAGCTCAGTAAGACAATCAGACAGTTTCACAATATTATGCATGAGTAACAATCAATTTTATGCTGTGGTTTGGTTTTAAGTTTGCAAATGTGCTATAGAAAGGTTTGGTGGCCCCCGCACCTCTATACACGAGTGTGTGGCACCTCATGGATCACACCCCCATTGGCCCACATGCACCCACCATGGAATAGAGATAGAGCTAAGATACCCACGTACCTCCCCTGATACTCTACCCATACCAGTACCTAAGCCCCTACTGGCCAGGGCTCACAAACTGGGCTCGCAACTAACCAATCCTATATGTCATCAATGTATGCTCTATCCCAGCACAGCTGTCTACGGCATAGAGATAGAGCTAAGGCATTCCCACACCTCCCCTGATGCCCTATCCGCAACTAACCCACTAGGATAGAAACAATACGCAGTAGACCCTATCCCAACATAACTCCCTACGGCATAGAGATAGAGCTAAAGCATCGTGGACAAGCCAGCGTCGACTCAAAATCTACAGTACCACATAACAATGGCCGGGACAACATCAATATCGGAGACCACCGTACCACGACCTTCCCCTGATACCCCACCCGTACCAAGCATGTTAAGACAGAATACTACAAAAGGTGCTAGTGTGAAGAGCGATCCCAGGCCCATGTCCCACTCCACACACTAACGAAAACAATTACATGCCTAACAAACACATCCTATCAATGCATGAACAGTAATAATAACTGAAAGTAAAGGATGGCATGTGAATATGCACAAACATCACATCATAGATATTCAATGATTAACAACGATTTACTGTCCATTAATTATTAAGTTTAGGTCAGACTCCCTTACCTGACGCTCGTTCGATAACTTGCTCCACGTCGCAAGATCCAAACGGCAAGTCACAAAGTCCTACAACATTATTAGGGTTTCATTAAAAATAACATTCTTAGAGTCTCATGTTGATCGGAAACCAACAGGGTTACAAAATACCCTCACAGAGCTGACCGGTGGCATGTACCGGTCGCAGCTCTGTGGGAAAGACTGGCGACCGGTATGGTCAGCCGGTCCCCACAGATAACCTTCCGAGAGGTAGCTGTCGCAACATACCGGTCGCACTATGTGCAACCGGTATAGTCGATCGGTATGCCTCCGGATGACAATACATGGGTTTTTCGACTGCCGACGATCACCCTTCATGGATTTTCAGGGTTTCTCCTATCCATTCTAAGTCTAGGCTTTGAGTTCGAGTTATCCCCAACTCATTCAAGTCTCGTTTCGATGAATATCATTTCGAAACTCGAATCTAGGGTTTGACAGCAACTTAGGGTTTAATGGCCAATTTAGGGTTTTAGATCAATACCTACTTTGCATGGTATTGATCCACCCACACAACTAATATAGGGTAAGAAGATGGATTCAAGCACTTACCGTTAACTGGCGTAAGGAGAACTTCGTCGAACAGTAATGGCGGCTCCTTCTTCTTCCTCCTAGCTCCTTCTCCTTTTCCACCTCTTTCTCTTCTCTAGGGTTTGTGAGAGACAATGGAAAGGATTTGAGGAGGCTTAAGGGTGTATTTATAGGCTAGAAATAGGGTTTAGTAACCCTACTAGGATTAGAAAACTTCTAGGATTCGAAATCAGGAAAGCGGGACCCGCAGAGACCAATTTCCAGATTCCTGCACACAGCTGCGCAGGCCATACCGGTCGACCGGTATACCCAAAATCAGGTATAATTGGTCGACTTCGGTCTGATTTTGTACCTGTTTGTTATCCGCTTGCCCCGTCTGGCCCGGTGATGATCAGAAGACCTGTCATGACACAAAACCAAGGTTTAGACCGGGTTTTCAGAGTGCGGGTCTTACATCCAATCCCCAAATTGTGAACGGGAGTAGACTATGGATTGACTGTAGCTCTTCAGATGGGCCATGAGTTAACCTAGCATGTTCTTGACATTGCACGCATTCCTCAGCAAAATTTTTACAATCTTTTACCATGGTAGGCCAGTAGTAGCCTTGTCTTAGTACTCTATGACTTAATGTCCTTCCACCCGAATGATTGCCACAAATTTCAGCATGAACATCTTGGACCGCCAATTGTGCTTCTTCTAGAGTTAAACATCTCATCAATGGTCTTATAAACGATTTTTTGTATAAAACATCATCCAAAACAATATAATACTTGGGTTTTCGTAAAATACGTCTCCTTTCATTCATATCTTCTGGCAATATTCATTCAGATAGATATAACTTTATTAGATCTATCCAAGTTAAAGTCATATCCATCTGTTGAATTTCTGGATCAACTTGTATACTTGGGCTAACTAAAACATCAACATAAATTGATTTATCTAATTCTCTCAAATCCTCATTTTGTAACCGGGATAGTGCATCAGCCTCTGTGTTATCTTCTCGACCGATTTTATGGATTTCAAATTCATCAAAGAGGGAAAGGGTATATCTGACCTTTGTAAGATACATTTGAAGACGCTCTTGCTTTGCGTCATATTTTCCTTTCACTGGCTAACAACGACTTGTGAGTCGCTAAATATCTGGAGATGTGATACAACCAGGCTTCGAGCAAGCCTCAATCCAGCCAATAAGGCTTCATATTCCGTGACATTGTTCGTAGCATCGAACTCAAATCAGAGCGCGATACATATTTTGAAATTCTCAGGACTTATCAGAACAATTTCAACTCCAGATTGTTGTAGACTTGAAGATCCGTCAACAAACAAAATCCATTTGGCGCAAGGTTCTACTTGACACTTCTTCTTGGGTTGTTGTAGGGTCTGTTCCTCCATGCTTTTGTCAATGTCTTGGCTCTGTTCATTTGGCATCTCCAAAATGAAATCCGCCAAGGCTTAGGCCTTAATTGCTGTCTTTGGTCGAAATTCTACATCGAACTCTGTGAGTTCAATTGCCTAATTTACCAATCGAACAGATATATCCAGTCATGCCAATATCTTTTTCAGGGGCTTGTCAGTTAATACGACTATCATATGGGATTGAAAAATGGCCTCAATTTTCTAGCTGCTACAACCAAAGTTAGGGCTAATTTTTCAACAGATTTGTACCTTGTTTCAGCATCAAGCAAAGTCTTGCATATGTAGTAGATTGGGTGTTGGATCTTCTCCACTTCCTTTATGAGCACTATATTGACCGCCACCGTTGAGGTTGCTAGATAAAGTTGGAGGTGCTCACCAATCTCTAGCATGTTCAAAATTAATGGTGTAGTGAGATATTTTTTCAATTCGTCGAATGTTTTTTGACATTCTTCTGTCCATTCAAACATTTTGAACCTTTCAACGTTTTGAAGAACGGTAAACAATGGTCTGCAGATATGGACATGAATTGACCAAGAGCTGCGATACGCCCAGTAAGTTCTTGTACTTGCTTTGGTTTTGAAGGTGGCTTCATCAACATGATCGCTTCAATCTTTGAGGGGTTTGCTTCTATTCCTCGCTTTAATATGATAAATCCCTGGAATTTTCCTGAATGTACGCCAAAAGTACATTTAGCGGGATTCAGCTTCATTTGGTGTATTTGAAGAACCTCAAATGCTTCTATGATTAGAGCCTTTCTTGCTTTTTATGAGCAAATCATCAACATAGACTTCCATATTTTGACCTATCTGCTTCTCAAAAGCCTTATTAACAAGTCGTTGATAAGTTGCTCCTGCATTTTTCAATCCAAAGGGCATGATTGTGTAATAGTATAAGCCATCTTTGTTTATGAAAAATGTGTTTTCTTCATCTGGTACATGCATCTTTATTTGGTTGTAACCCGAATATGCATCCATGAATGTGAGAATTTCATGGGCTGCAATGGCGTCAATTAGCTTATCTATTTGAGGCAGGGGGTAGTAGTCCTTTTGGCATACTTTATTTAAATTAGTGAAATTGATACAAATGCGTCATTTTCCATTGGACTTTTTCACCATTACAACATTTGACACCCATTAAGGATACTAACTTCTCAGATGAATCCTGCTACTAAGAGTTTTTCAACTTCCTCTTTGATAACAGTTTCACGTTCTGGAGCAAAGTTCCGCTTCTTTTGTTGTACTGGTTTGAACGAGCTATCAATGCTTAATTTGTGCTCCATCATATTTCTGGATATGCCCGGCATGTCAGATGCTGACCAAGCAAATACTTCCAGATTCTTGTTGAGGAAATCAGTTATCTCCTTCTTTTGCTCCTTTGCGAGAGATGAAACCAATCTGGAAGTATTTCTCTGGCTCGGCTTCGGAGATAGACACTTGAATGAGCTCTTTTGTTGGTGTTCCCCTATCTTGTTGTTGGTTGTCACATAGATCTTCTTCTACCTCAACGTTTTCAACATTGTTGGGCGGAGCGTTATTTTTACTTTCCTCCAGATCAGTTAAGTAACAGCGTCTAGATAGATGCTGATCAACTCTGCAATATCCTACGCCGTTGAGTGTTAGAAACTTCATCACCAAGTAAGCCACTGAAATTCTAGCTCTCAGAGTTATCAGGCTTGGACGTCCTATGATGACGTTATGACTTGAAGGGATATCCACAACTAAGAAAGTTACGGATATAGCTCATCTGCATGGTTTTTCTCCAAAACGAGCTTCTAATTGGATTCCTCCTTTGACATGAACTTCTCGCATAACTAACCATGATACCCATTATCATGATATGGTTCATCGTCGAATTCACATCAGACGGCTTAAAGTCAATGGGTCGTTTACATAACCGCCCACATCGTCCAACGACTTATAGCCACTCCAATCAGTTATCAAAAATCTATAAAAGAACAAGTTCAGTCTTCAGTAAAGGTAAGTATTATTCTTTGAGTAATTTCTAGACAGACTTAGACCTTATCCTTCATTCTAAGAAATGTCTGATCATGGGGCATTTCATTCTGCTTGACCTAAGGACTAGTTTTAGCATCGGAGTAGCCATCGGACTGTAAAGTCCACCCTCTATATGCTCTGTTATCTCTTATTTCAGGCACCTTTCGCAAGTCATACAACTAACGAGTTATTCATTGAAACACAAGAAACCACTTTGTTCGTGCTATGAATCTCATAAGTCACTATCTATAGCTGACAAGACGGTTATGATTCTCCTCAAGTTCTTGGCATCAACAGGACTTAATCCTAAGGTGTTAGTCATTATCAACTAAGATATCCCTTCCGAGGCTAAACTCAAAAGCAATATTCACGGTGTAAATTCACCACATATTTATTTTCAATTCAAATTCAATCACTCACCCTTATGTATAGGTAATAGGTACTTTTTATTTTTAATTTTTTTCTCTTTAATTTTTAGTTACTCGTTTGTTTTTTAAAAAAAGAAAAAGATTCTCACCACAACGTTACTATAGGGATTCTTTTCTATAATATCTCATATTTTGTTATTTTCACCCCTCCCAATGCTCCCATACCATATGGACCGTATCCCCAACCGCTCACAATTTATTATATTCTTTCTCTTTCACATATGGGATCATTGGAGATACTATTCCATTCCCTACACCCCTCTTGGTATAATGTTTTAGAAAGACCACTTTGCATTATTATGGGAAACCATCTTCTAGAATATAATATAATAGATCTTATACCGCATGACCAGACCAACAATTGAGTAGAACAACTTTGATAAGTAGCGCAACTTACACACAAAATTTGAACCAAATTCTAACTAATCAGCCATATGGCAGACATTAGTTCGATCATCTACCGTCCAATGCGGGACAATCAGCTCCGCTCCATTATTTTATGGAGTCCAACGTCTTTCAATTATCTATGGTGGTTGAGAGTCTTGAGACTTGGGAGTGTTCTGTTCAGATTCAGAAAGAGATATTGGAATCCTCAGCTCTGGTGAGGGATATCCCTTCCTACTCTTTCTGCACACACCGATCCTTAGAAAAAGGTACTAGGTCTTTCAAAATTCAAACCAGAGAGAGAGAGAGAGAGAGAGAGAGAGAGAGAGAGAGGATTCATCATCATCATCAGCTTTTTCTTTTTCTCGGATAAGAGAAAAAGGGAGAAAGCAAAACAGGAAAAAGAAAGGATGGGTGTAGTCAAGGTAGCTATCGGTGATGCGGTGATAACTTTCATGTGGGTGTTCTGCGCGTCCACGCTCGGGGTCTCCACCTCTCTCATCCAAAAGGCGCTGGGGTTCCAAAGCGTAGCGGCCGCCCTCACCATCACCACCAGCCTCATTGCCTTCCTAGTTTTTGTCTTCAACTTGCTCGGCGACGCCATGGGTGGCGCCAGCTTCAATCCCACTGGCACTGCTTCCTTATACGCCGCCGGCATCGGCGATGACAACCTTATCTCTATGGCCTTTCGCTTCCCTGCTCAGGTTTGTTCTCATTTGTGCTTTTGTCTTTTCTCTTTTCTTTCCCATTCTGTTTTCATTTCCTGCTGCTTAAGCATTGGTGTTGCTGCTTCATTTGCTTCCGCTAGCCTGGCCTAGGTTGATAATTGGGCTTTGTATTTGATATTCTTCCTTCACAAGCATCCAAATCTGTTCAGTTTCAGTTGGAATGTCTATGTGTGATGGAATTTGATTCCTTTTGTTCTGTATTCCCTTTGCTCTTTCCTTGCCTGTCTGGGGGGATTGAGGGTTTCACGAAGCAAAAAGTTAACACTTTAGGACGCAGATTCGTTCACGCCGAGAATCACAAATAAAATTTACCTGTCTGGTGACTGTGAACAGGCAATTGGGGCAGTGGGAGGTGCCTTGGCAATTGTAGAAGTGATGCCGCCGGAGTACAAACACATGCTTGGTGGTCCTTCACTGCAAGTTGACTTGCACACTGGGGCCATCGCCGAGGGTGTCTTGACCTTCATTATCAGTTTTGCCGTCTTATATATAGTCTTCAAGGGTCCGAACAACCCACTTTTAAAGGTTTTGTTGCTTGCCATGTCCACTGTTGCACTGGTGGTTGCAGGATCTAGTTACACTGGACCGTCCATGAATCCTGCCAATGTAAGTAGTTCCTTTTGTTCTGCTGCGATTGACTTGTCCTTCATTATTCTGGTGAATCATGGTCTTTCTTTCATTTACAAAGTTGCCACATGTATGCACTACTGAATAGCTCTGTTTACCATTTTCACTTGCCGTCCTTTGAATGTTACATTTGACTGACCCTTTCTGTTCTCCTGCCATTAGCTTACAAATTCTGCTGGATCACAATCTTATTTTCATGTAACAAAGTTGTCACAAGTTTGCTCCGCTTAGTAGCCTGTCGTTGGTTTTATTGATTTCTTTTACCTTTTTTTTTTTGGCTAAAGATCAGGCAAATTTATTAAAAAATAAAAAATAAAGAATAACAAAAAATTCAAGGTCGTATCCCCCACATTCAGCAAATGCCATCAGCAAAGAAAATCAACCCGACAAACAACCATTAATTAACAAAATCTAAAACATGACCGCTTAGAGCATCCCACACCACATCCCTAGGACTCTATCCTTTAGAGTCTTAGCCTCTCATCTCTATCTTAATTAGAATAGGACTGTTTTTCTTAATCCTTTTAGTAATGAGAATCTTTGTCATGTTGACATGTGGAACTCATATTTACTTTATAGCTAGGACTCCTTACCTTGTGAAATCCTAGACATATCACTTTAATCCTTTTATTTTGTCTATAAATAATGACTGTTAAGAAGAGAGGAATAGACATTGATTCTATCCATTTTATCTTATTTTTCTATTTTGTTACATGACAATTTCCTGGGTTATTGTTTTGAGTCGTTTAAGGTTCTCTGTTAGGTGCTACAACTGCTACTACTACTATTACTACTTGGTTCGCAGTGACATATACTGTACTGCTACTACTTCATTCTCAGTGATCTATACCATGTTACTATTACTACTTGGTTCGCAGTGACCTATACTATACTGCTACTACTTCGTTCACAGTGGTCTATACTATGCTACCATTACTACTTGTTTTACAATGACCTATATTGTACTACTACTACTACTACTGTTACTGCTACTACTACTGTTGGTGGTGGTGTTTCTGCTGCTACATTGTTCCAAACTGAAGCTCTCTCACATTCCCAATGCTCCAGCTTGAGGGGGGAGGGTGTTATCTAATATTATTGTAAAGGAATAGGCCTGTTTATTAAGGCGCGTTATTAAGTGTTAAAAATTTAAGTGTTTAATGATGGGCCTGATTATTCAAGCTCAATACCGTTTTAATTAAGAGACCATGTGGTCTATCCTATCCCTTTTTACTTGTAACTAAAACTCTACCTTAATTAGAATAAGATTGTTTCTCTTTCTTAGGATAGAATTGCTCTTCTTTATCCTTTTAGTCATGAGGGTCCTTGTTATGTTGACATGTGGAACTTATATTTACTTTGTAACTAGGACTCCTTATTTTATGGAGTCCTAGACATATTATTTTAAACCTTTTATTTTGTCTATAAATAGTGACTGCTAAGAGGAGAGGAATAGACATTGATTTTCTCCGTCTTCTCTTATTTTTCTATTTTGTTACAAGTATTATAATATGATTTGATTCTAATTCAATTACCATTATTATTACCTTCTTAGCTAATAGTTCCCTTGTTAGTTTATTTTCATGTTCAGGCTCAAGTTAAGTCCTAATTAAATGATGTATGGCATAAGCCAAAGTAAGTTGAGTTGAATAAAGTTATTGTTGAAGTCTAAGGACTGCTTTCAAACCTGGTGAGATGCCCAAGACCTAAGTTCGGTTGCCTCTCTCTCTCTCTCTCTCTCAAGTTTCATCTTTTGATTCACGTATTATACAATCATTGGTTACTTCTCGAGTCACCTTGCTGAGCTCCTGCAAATGCAACCAATCTCTAAAAATATTGCCAACTCTAACGACGATGTGAGAGATCGGTTGCAGTTGCAGGAGCCCAGCAAGGTGACTTGAGAAGTAATCAATGATTGTATAATACGTGAATTGAAAGAAGAAACTTAAGCTCAAGAAGTAATCAATGATTGTATAATACGTGAATTGAAAGAAGAAATTTAAGAGAGAGAGAGAGATAGAGAGAGAGAGAGAGAGGGTGGAGGGGTGACCGATCTCAGGTCTTGGGCATTTCACCATTTTGGACAGCAGTCCTTTAGACTTCAACAATAACTTTATTCAATTCAACTTACTTTGGTCTATGCCTTACATCATTTAAATATGACTTTAACTTGAACCAGAACATGGAAATAAACTAACAAGGTAAAGCTAGGAAGGTAATAATAATGGTAATTGAATTACAATCAAATCATACTATTATACTGACTACTAAACTGGGACTGCAGCATCACTTCCTTCCATTAGTGCGTGATCTAATTTGATCGTGATATGGCTGAACAGTACTCCATCAACTTTCCCCCTGCTTAAAAAAAAAAAAACTCGACCTCAAGTTTTGAATCGGTTGAGCATCAACATATCAAGGTGAGTATTCAACTTCTTCTGAAAACGAAAATCCAATTGTGTGCGAAAGTTGGGAAGAAATTCTTCAACCGTGGGACCTCGCACTTCAAAAAAGTAAGGTGGGAGCATACGTTCAATATGCTCAACTTCGGAATCAGAATCACAAGCATCATTGACAACATTCATGGTTGCACGGAGGATGTTTTTGTAGTCTTCTTGAACCATGACCTCAACTTGTACCACGTTCGCATCTTCGTCAGGACCCTTCAGCAGATGGCTCTAGAACGATATAATCTTCTACCATGTGATTGGTCTGATCTTCATCGGTATCGTCTTCAATGTAACCTTCTAAACCATAGGAACTTAAATTGTGAACTCTGCGTTGTCATCAAGAGTTAACGAAAACTCTTCCATATCAGGTGGAGGCATTGGATTCTCCTTTGGTGCAACATTAAGTTCATTTGCTATGAGCGATTTTGGGATACCCGAACATCGTTGCATCCGAGTTAATCACTTATCTATTTTGTGTAATTCCTCAAGAACTTGTTGATAAAGGTTCATTTTCCGATGAGGGGAATTAGAAATTAAGATTACCCTCCATTGGCTCTGATACCAAAAATAATGCAATTCTAACAGCGATATGAGAGATCAGTTGCAGTTGTAGGAGCCCAACAAGGTGACTCGAGAAGTAACCAATGATTGTGTAATATGTTAATTGAGAGAGAGGTATCTCACCCGGTTTGGACGGTAGTCCTTTAGACTTCAACAATTATTTTATTCAATTCAACTTACTTTTGGCCTATGCCTTACATCATGTAAATAGGACTTTAACTTGATCCGTAACATGGAAATAAGCTAACAAGGGAACTACTAGCTAGGAAAGTAATAAAAAAAGTAATTGAATTACAATCAAATCATATTTATACTGACTACTAAACTGGGACTGCAGCATCACTTCCATTCCACTTGTTCACTCTCCTTTTCAAAAACGTTCCATGCATGATCTTTATTTGATCTTGTGAGATCTTGTTACTTGATCATGATTTGGCTGAACAATACTGCATCACAAAGCCTCTAATTTATTTTACTTTAGTTGCATGTTTAACATTTATTCTTTACAATTCTAAAATTTGTATACTAGTAAAATAGGACACATTTATTTACTGATTCCTGTTGTCTTGACTGTGCAGCATTATTATCATTGTAGTTCTTATTGTCATTGTCATTTTCTTTTTAGTTACAAAGTTTCTTTTAGAAAGGGAGATGAAAGTCAAATTCTTTCTGCTATCTTACTGGAAACTTATTCTCGCCTATCCAATAGCTGCTCGAGTCTGTCCACCAGTAAAGGTGATGAAACAAAATCAATAGCAGATCTTCAACCCTCCAAGCATCACCTGACCTCTATCCCATGGAATTCCCTTAGTTCTATGGGAATGGTTTTAAATTGTTTGACTTATAACTTCACTATCCCTAATTCCCTATACATCTTCCTACCCAAGATGGTCTTGGATTTCCAAATGAGCAGCTGTTAGATTCAAGTTGTACCATCCTGCCAATTGTCCAAATTCCGGTGAATTATCTTCATCACCATCAACAATTTCACAGAAATAGGTACTGTTAAATTATAATCATCGATGGCATATATGCTCTTCATGTTTTTCTCCATAATCCAAAAGTAGTTGGTTTCTGTTTGCCATTCCAATTGTCAATTGCTTCTAAATAACTCTGGAGAACAAGCAAACTGTTTCTGTTTTTAATACATTCTTAAAACTTCACATTTTGGGCATTTTGAGTGATGGACCAAAATTACTACTCTTGGTCTAATTTTATTGGATTTTCTCCAATTCTATGGTGCATATCATTACTTGAGAATTTTCAACTTTCTGCAAGTCCTTGAAGATTGGCTTGTAGCATTTGTGAAATTGAGGATGCATCTCAAAGGCATTGAGGTCTTGGTTGATTGTTGCATAGGGTTTTTGGTTAACGGATGACCTCCATCAATGTAAAAGGTAGAATGAAAAGTCATGACATCTGCAAGTGAAGCAACTAAACTTGTGGCATTTATAAGATGCTTAGGGTGATATACAATCAAGTCATTCTTTCTATACCAATTTTAACTTCCAGTGGAGTATGGTGCCCAGCTTCTGCCTACCAGGGAAATCCTTTAAGGTTTCAATTTCCTATTTATTGTTTCCCTAGGTCTTATATTTCGTGCAAACTGCAAACCATCTCAAGAACGGGGTACTTAATCAAGAACATTCTGACTCTTCTTCTTGGTCAATATTGCATCTGTTACGTTCTACATGTCCCAATCTTTTATCACTCGCACGTGTTCCGCTTTCTCTGACTTTCTGACATCTCACTCTCTTATTCTTCATCTGTATTTATTAACCTTTGAGCTTAGCCCCACTAATTATTTCGTTGTCTCATTCATCTTGTATTTACATCTTTCTCTCTCTCTCTCTCTCTGGTTATTCTGCTCCGGTCGTCCCCTTTGGCTTTCTGTTTTGCCTTTTGGACTTCCCAACGGTGTGTGCAAGAGTCTAAATCTCGGATCTTGACCCCGTCTCGGTGAGGTCCGAGATTTCCGTGACACTGCATTTTTTTTTTAATGTATAAAAGTCAAGTTTTACAAGATTTTGAGATCTCGAGAAGGTCGAGATTTCGCCAAAATTTAGAAGTATGGATGTGTGTATCATCGCCGGTAGATGATTATGTTATCCAAGGAGGGCAAAATTACTGAAATACCACCACTGAAGGGGTTGACGGACCCTAACTCTTTCAGTGCTGGCCGCTCATGAGGATGTCGTCAGGAATCCCACCGCCTTCTAGGGATCATTACTGTCCATATCGAAGAGATGCAACAGGAAAATCCCCAGCATTTTCATTCTCTGCTGGGTACCAAATTCAATTAGTACTTTTGTAGGAGTTGAATCTGTTTTTGTCTCTTGTTTGAAGCTCTATCTCGTTAATCATCTGTTATTTTTCTTTTTCATTTTTTGATAAAAATAAGTTAACATTTGGGCTCTGTTCATACAAGGGTTCCTATTATTGGAGAGAAAGATCTGGATTTGTATCTTCTGTATGTGGGAGTTACCAACAGGGGCTGTTTTCACAAGGTTTTAGTTTTGGGTCTGGAACTGTTTTTTTTTTTCTTTTTTCCCTCCAGTTTTGAGTTTCAAACTTTCAAATGATCAATGGCTTTTGAAGGCTTTTGCTTTAACATTCTCACAAGTAAACAGGGCTTACGTTTCTTTAAAGAGATGTCATGTTGTGGTGTGACCTTGATATTGTTATGTAAAATACGCTTAGTCCATGAATGAGGAAGATGAGGTAGAAGGGGTGTATGTAGGGGGGAGGGGGCTGCTGGAGTCACAAGGGAGGTGAGGGCAGACAGAGCGGACTGAGGCGGAGGGAAGGAGACGGAGGGTGGGTTGGGAGTGATGTATCCAAACAGGTTATAAGGATAAAGGAAATATAAGTGTCTAAAACAAAACAAAAGTAGTCCAAACATAAAATTTAAGACATGAGGTACCCAAAATGTAGTTTTTGTAAGCGTTGGACTGGGCTTCAATTTACCATCTTCTTTATTTGAATAAAACTCTAGAAGATGTGGTTTTGCAACAATACTAGTGTGGCGATTCATTTATCAATTACAAACCATGACTTTCTTTGAAACAGTGAAGGAAAAAAAAAAACTCTTCCTTCAACACCAACTAAAGTAAACAACTGGATGGAGTATTCTAATGAGCTTTTGGACTTGAGCCACATGGGGCTGAGTTTGGGCCTAATTTTTGTGGCTGTTGGATCCTGAAAAATTCTGCTTTGTTTGAAACAATAATGAACGTTGTCTGTTTCATGTTACATCACCGTAACTGTCTTTTTGGATAGAAGCATCAACATAAACATTGTTACTGGACTATGTTTTTGCACTGCTTTGATGCTTCTTTATTTTCTAATTTTAAAAGATACAAACGTGATATAAATACTGAACGGGTGTTAAACATGTGATGCAGGCCTTTGGTTGGGCTTATGTGAACAACCGCCACAACACATGGGAGCAGTTCTATGTTTACTGGATTTGCCCCTTTGTTGGAGCAATTCTGGCTGCTTGGATCTTCCGGGTTCTTTTCCCTTCTCCAGTCAAGCAGAAGAAGGCATGAGAAGGCAGAAAGAGTACATTATTTTGTCATTTCTGTGTCTAAGTGCTTGTATGTGTCACCTGTTTCTCCGTATTATTTCCGCTGTTAGGCCTTAACAGTCAATTTTCAGAATGCCTTCAGTCTGTGTGACAGTTTAGAATCAATTTTATCTTTTAGTTCTACAGTCCCATTAGTTAATATTGGAATAGGTATAATGGTCATCAATTTGGGCAAAGATACTCCTTTCAAATAAATTTATGGAATTTGATTAATAAGATTTAATAATACTTTGTTCTTTCAACCTGCTAGCTTGACAGTTTTCAAGTTCCACTATTTGTATAAGGAAAAAAAACTACATGCTAGTGGTGCCTAGTTCCCTCTCACATTCTCTCTCTTCATTAATGATTATACCTCACTTTTTGAACCGGTATATGCTCCTTATTTTCTCCCCATTCGTTCGGTGTATATGATTTCATTATACCCTGGCAGTATTTCATTATACCCTGACAGTATGTAGATCCTTCTCCCATTTGTCTATTAGAAAGTAGATAAGTAAACTTTTTTCTTCTCAGTCAATGTTTTATCTTTTGGGTGAGCGTGAGCTATATACCCTCTTCGGCCCTTGTACCACTGTTAATTTTCTGAGGAAAAAAATAAAAACGTGAGAAGGTTTTCTCTACAGACTCCCTGATCCATTACTTTTCCTTTGACTTCTTTACCTATTGTGAGATGTCAATGCTAAACCTTTGGAGTACGTAATGGTACCGTGGTTCTCCTGGGTGAGGTTTTAGACCATCAAGTCATTCCAAGTTGGGCTTAAGTTGAGATGGCAACATATGATGTGTTTAATAATCATAAGCAATTTAGTGGGTAAATTATAACTGAGGTATTTAATGTTTAAGAAACGTATGTTTGGGTACCTCATGTGAAATTTTACGTTTGGGTCCTTCTTAGCCTGCTTTTTTAGGTTGAGAAATATTTCTAACATTGCCCATGGCAGTTCTCATTTAAACTCCCAACACTCCTGAACCTCAAAACCTCCACCCTTGCAACTCTGCCCCCACCCGAGCATCTCTGTTTCCCTTCCCTCTGCCCTCTTTTCTTCCACTTTGACCCCCTCTTCCCACTCACAGCCCCCATCCCTACCTTCACCCTCTCCTTCTGTAACTCCCCGAAGGAACAAAAGAGAAACATAACATAATGATTTTACATGGTTTACCCATACAGTATTTAGGGGTTACATCCACAGCAAAGTGATCGATCTCCAATACCACTATTTTCATGAAGTTACAACGCTCAATACTCTCCTTATGAGATTACAACTTATAAAAAAAGAAACCCTAAATCTTGAAAGTACAAAATTGCCTATAGTAAAACCAATTCAAAAATTTAGACAAAGTGAATAATACTTCTTGACTTAAGATACCATCAAGCTTCACACATAATAGAAAACTTAGAAATTTAAGAATAGTAAGAATACAGAAAACATTTAGGATGAATTACGTTGGTGCATGATAACTTTGAAGTTCTTGCTAGTCAAGTCACATGGTCAGAACACCAAATCCCTAGATGTCTTCTTGAATATTACTAACTTGAAACTATTTAGAGATACAGTAATGTCATATTAAATAGAGGACATATTCAAGGGCCACTTCATTCGGTTCAAGTTTTACCCTGACGAACCTAACCCGCCCAAGCCCGCCTTGAACCCTGGTAGGGTTAAACCCAGCCCGAACCCTGACAAGGCTGGATTAGGGCTTAATTTTTTATCAACCCTGGTTAGGGCTTAATTTTTTATCAACCCTGGCAGGGTTGGGTTAGGTTAGGGTTGACCCCCTGGGTTGAGCCTGGCCCGGCCCGATCAGGCCCGACCCTATATATATATATATATATATATATATATACTCTGGGAAACGTTGCCGACTCTAAGAGGTGTTGAGACATTGTCTGAGAGACTGAGAGTCGACTGTCAAAAAAGATTAGGTGAGAATCGAAATCTCCTAAGGAGTTTTCCCTGTTTTGAGTTAAATGTTTTTTATAATTTGATTGTTATTGTTTCAACTTCATTTGCTGATCTATTAGAAAACTGTAAAAAGATTTTACGTTATTTTGAGTTATGTGTTTTCAATCTTTCTGTTGTTCTTTTGACAAATTGAATATGTTGTTTGATTTTTGTTGTTTTTATTTTATTTGTTGATCTTTTAGAGTTCTCCTTTGTTTTAACTACCAATCTTGTTCATATTTTCATCGGTAGAGATTTATAATTCCCATGAGTGTTGCAATGGACAATCAAAAGTATGTTTAATAATCGACAGGAAATTTCGATTTGAGCTAAAATCAAATGGGTTTTAAATGAATTGTATGATTGATATCGTTTATCCTCTCCTCTTTTCTCTTTTTACCTCCTCTGAATCAGGGTTAATCAGGGTTAACCCGGCCCAACTAGGTCCTGTCAGGGTCAATCAGGGCAAGTTAGGGTTAGGCCCAACCCTGCTAGGGTCAGGGTTAGGCCCAACCCTGCTAGGGTCAGGGTTAGGTTGTACATTTTCTGACCCTGGCAGAATTGAGCTGGGTTAGGATTAAGTTTAAATAGTCAGGGTTGGGGTTAGGGTTTTGAAAAACCCGGCCCTGTTGCAGCCCTAATATATATATATATATATGGCTTGATTATGGTATCCAAATCCTCTCCTCCCAGAGATTCGGGAGGAGGGGCAACAACCCGGTTAGATGGCCGACACCTGGGGCTCGGATGAGTTCGAGCCCTCCATCTGAGCCGACACCCCTTTATCGGTTCAGCTTGTCAGCTCGGATTCACCCAAGCCCCAAGTGTCGGCCATCTAATCGGGGCACCCCCTCTTCTCCTGAACCTCTGGGAGGAGAGGATGTGGATCCCTGATTATGATATGTGGCGTTTTTAATTACATAGTCCAAGGTTATTATTAATAGGGTAAATGCACCAGAGATACTTGACGTTTTGAAAAAGTATACCAGAGGTATCTCACGTTTCAAAAATCATATCAAAGATACCTGACGTTTTGATAAATTATACCAGAGGTACCTGACGTTTCAAAAATATTACACTTGGGGTATCTTTTATTTTTGTACTTCCAAATTTACCCTTGTTCAACATAACTTTCTTGGTCCCCTTTGGTTCACTCTCTCACCATCCCGTTGCCGCAACAACTCACCACTCGGATTCTCATGTGCTCATCGCTGTCTAAATTGCCCACCCCCTCTCCTGCCCCTGTCCTCTCCTGTGACCCACCCCTCACCGGCGGTTGCTTGTCACCAAATCACAAATCTCGACTATGATACACACCTCCGGTGAAAACTCTACACCCAACTTACTGTTTTTCCAGCAAGTGTACCAATGGTTAGGCACCAATAAGGGTAGTTCAACAAGAAACGATCAATCCCTAAAAATTTAGAGTAGATCTAAAGGTTAAATTAGAGGATGCCGACGTTAAATAGGGTTAATATTGAAAATATGAGAATGTATGATTTCTCAGAACTTAAGAAAACTCTGGTGTAAGTTATCTTTAAAGCATCACCTTATTTCCTCTTTATCTTCTCCCCCTCTTTCTTTACTCATCATGTTCTTTCTGGGTGCTATCATTTCTTTGTATATCCAAGGATCGGAATTGGCTCATTATAACCTATAAACATGGCATTAGCAGAAAGAAGAAGAAAAAATAAATGTGCATACCGGATATATATATTTTCTGAAACCCACAATTATAAGTGACCTTTTGCCTTTTTTTATTTTTCTTTTTATTTTATCTTTTTTAAGGTAAGATAAGTGACCTTTTGCCACGGTACCTATATTCAGCGACTAGTGTAAAGGAGAGCATCTTTCCCAGTTCCCAGTTCCCAGTTCCCAGTTCCCAGTTTTGATTTACGTGGCTCTCTCTGCTCCCAAGACCAAGCGGCTCGACCAAACCCACAACAATGAGAAATTAATGGCTCAGGAAACTTCCCGTGAAGAACACCAAAAATCCATATACTCTAAATTGTATTTATTTACGTTTCTCCCCTAGCTATCCCGTGATCTTCATAATTGTTGTATTCCCTAATTAATTTCTCCCATAGAGCTAGCTAGCTCTATTTATTTAAAAGTTACCGACACCACTCACAAACTCACCAAGGGCTCATTTTTCATCATCTTCTCTATCCTTCCTTTTTGACGGCAACAAATCGCTCCCCATCCTCTTGAAGTGGAGTGGAGTGGAGCATTTGCATTCTTTGTATTGTACCGGACCCCGGGGTGAAGGAGAAATGGATCGCTCACAATCAGTGGCAGTAGCAGTAGCAGTAGCATCACCACCAGGTCCACCACTATTACTATTATTGCTGCTGCTGCTGCTGCTGAGTTCCTCCTGGGGGGTTCCTCTTGCACTATCGTTCACAGTGATCATGTCCGATACGGAAGGCTCCTCGAACCTCATCGATGCACCACAGACAGGCTTCTCCATGAACAGGAATGGAGCTCGAACCGATCCCCAGGAACAAGAAGCAGTTTACGAGATCATGAAGGCCACTGGTAATGGTTGGGCAACCGAAATCCCCGATGTGTGTCGCGGTCGCTGGCACGGGATCGAGTGCATGCCCGACAAAGACCAAATCTACCATGTGGTCTCCCTCTCCTTCGGCGCTCTCTCAGACGACACTGCTTTCCCAACCTGTGATCCCAACCGCTCCTTCATATCCCCTTCTGTAACGAAGCTACCCCACATCAGGACACTCTTCTTCTACCGTTGTTTCAGTTTTAATCCTCAGCCTATCCCTACCTTCCTCTCTCAGCTTGCTCCTACTCTTCAGACTCTGGTTCTACGGGAAAATTATCACGTTGGCTCCATCCCAATTGAGTTGGGTAATCTCACCCGGTTGAGAGTCCTCGACCTTCACAACAACAACCTCAATGGTTCAATCCCGGCGTCGCTTTCCCAGCTCACTGCTCTAAGGTCCTTAGATTTAAGCGGCAACAAATTGGTGGGGGTGATTCCAGATGATCTAAGCTTCCCAGTCTTGAATGAGTTGGACCTCAGCCAGAACCTCCTCAAAGGCTCCATCCCTTGCAGCCTCGGAGACTGTCCCTCTCTCATAAAGATGGATTTGAGTCGAAACCGACTGTCCGGCCAGATACCCAACTCAATCAACGGCCTCAAGAGCTTGATCCTTATGGATCTCAGTTACAACCGGCTGTTGGGTCCATTGCCCACATCTTTCCGTGGTTTAAATTGCCTCCAAGCTTTGATTCTCAAGGGCAACCCAACGGTTTCTGCAATGATTCCCAGTGACGGATTTGACGGGTTGAAGGATCTGATGATCTTGATTCTCTCTGAAATGGGTTTGCAGGGACCCATCCCTGAGTCACTAGGCCGGTTGCAGAACCTACGTGTTGTTCATCTGGACAGGAACCACCTCAACGGTTCAATACCTTCGAACTTTCAAGGCTTGAATAGTCTCAGTGAGTTGAGGCTAAACGACAACCAATTGACAGGAACCCTTCCATTCAAACGAGAAACCATTTGGAGGATGGGAAGGAAGTTGAGGCTTCATAACAATTTAGACCTCTGTTTCGATGCACGTAGTGGTCTTGAAGATGGTTCCGGTTCGTCGTTTCTCTTAGATATCAACCCCTGTAAGAAATCAAAATCAACACCACCAGGAACAGAGCATTAACAGAAGCAAATCGAGGCCAACAATGTGGCAGTAACCTTCGTCGTTATTTCTTTTTTCTGTATAGACTACAGGGGTCCTACGCCATTGCTTTTCATCATCATTGGTTGCTACTTTGTAGAGTCTATGATTTTCTCGTCTTTACTTATGTCATAACTGAGTCTTAAGATAAGCAACTCTATTATCTCATCAATTCATCAACCAAACTAGGATTACTTTAAAGTTTCTTTCTTTTTCTTCGATTTGGGAACACTCCAAAGATAACAAGACCCAACCAATAATATGGATGATCCGCAATTCTAACAACTAAAAAACTATACAATGAAACCATCATAAAATATACTCTTATCCAAATTACAAATTGCTCACTTAAAACCCAGCAAAATCAAAGTTCGAAACACATGTTGCTGCACACACAAAATCTGCCATCTTTGAGCTAAGCTAGACATGTGTCTTAAATAATATAGGATCAGCAAGGCTTGCACTCGATGGCTCGACTTAGAAAGCAAGTGCAACACCGTGTACCAGACATCCGGTATTTAGAAACCATAACCTCATCCCAGGTCAGACAAGTGCCACTACTTGGTTCCTTTCGTTCATACCACTATCCTTAAGCATGAAACTCTTGCAGCCTATCCTTAAAACTTGTGCTGAGAATTCAGGCTACCCACAATTATTAAGCGTTGGCTAGCTATCCTTAAAAGGTTACACTCCTGTTAAGCTGCAAAGGAGAATGAGGAGAAGATTTATTTACAGGTCATTTTTTCTTTTTCTTTTCTGGGCTAACGGAGATTTATTGAGAATGACATGTAAAACTACAGATATCCATCAACCAGGATTGGAGTTAGGCCATATTGTCCGACATGTCAGAGACAACACCTTCCTAGCTAAAGAGTCTGCAACACAGTTTAGCTCCCTAGAAACATAGTGGAAAGGGAAACCTTGGAAATATAACGGAAAGGGAAACTAAACAAATTAGGTTTGAAAGTAACAAGATATCCTCCACCACTGGTCGCTCCTTATTATCATACTCAACAGAAGGACATTCAATACTATCTGATATAGCTTCCAACATACCATCTCTAATTGCCATAGCTTCCCCCAATAACACTGATGCACAACGAATGGGCTCCTATATAGCAAAGCATGCATTGCTCCTGTGCTCCCTAATAATCACTCCCAACCCACCAGCTTGAGTTTCAGCAACCCACAGAGGTTCATTTGATGTGCACTACAGATGAGGAGACTGCTACTCGTCTCTTTACCCATTTAATTTTACGAAACAAATCTAAAGCCATTTTCCTCTCCTTTTTTATGCCAATTGGACGTTAGCATCAGACTAAACTTTGCCATGGAACAACAGAAAGCTTTGAAGATGTTAGATCTATATAAGAAGAGGAAGAGGAAGAGGAGGAGGAGGAGGAGGAGGAGGAGGAGGAGGAGGAGGGGGAGGGGGGGGGGGGGTCTGCCCTCCACCACCAAAGCAGTCATGGGGCCTTCAGGACAGGAGATGATATTGTGAGGGGAATCTCTAGTCCAATTGGTATTTGCAACTCCTCCACTGCAAACTAAAGGAGATTGGAAATCCCATATCAATCGGTGGCTGGATGCAATTATTGAAGTTGATTCAGTAGGTTCTACCAATTAAGATAGCTCTTGGAGGTACTTGCAACTCTCTTTGAGGACCAGATCCATTACTTTATGGCTAGTTACCTTATGGTTGGATAATGAAATGGACCTACTCGTCCTAATTAACAATCCCTTCTCTTCCCTTGGACTCCCTGATCTACAACCACCCTTTTCTTCTTGCTTATGACCAAACCTTTGACTAATGAGTATAACACCGGGAAGGATTAGTAATTTGCTTTGTGGGGAAGTAGTCTTCGGCCTTTCTCTTGGTGTTGTAATATATATATTAGTGTACGTTTCTTTCTTCTCCTTAATATAATCTTTTGCTTTATCGGAAGGGCGAAAAAGAAAAAAAAAATAAACACCCCGCAGTATTACCGTTCATGTTTCCAGTAAGCAGACATTGGTAGAGCCTTGTTCATACTCTATACACACCAAGACTTGCATACCATGATTCCTACTACCTCCCACTTTTTACTTTCCCATAACATTATCTCTTCAGCCCACAAATTTTGAGACTTTAATAAGGCTCTCTTTGGTTTGTATTATATAATGTATTATGAGTTATTTGTGACAAATCAATTATGATAATAGATTATGAATAATAAATAATGACCATTAGGTACCACTAAACATAATACATTATATAATGAGAAACAAATTTGGTATGCTTTAATATGCAATTTATATCTATTTATATATGAGGTACAATATTTGAAAATATGACGATTTGCATATCTCATCTTTGAAAAATTATGTTTGGGATTCCAAAACAAGTTTAACATTATATTGCCTTAACAATTTAAGTCACATGGGTTTAAATTTTTTTTAAATCCCAATTTTGCCCATTGAAAAAAAAAAACTCTCAATTAATCATGGTCTTTACTTGACAAGTGTCTTTAGCGACAGAAAAGAACGTCAAGTTAGCATTCCGGTTATAGTTAGTCACCAGGAACAATCTCTCTCTTGTCCAGTAGAGGGACAAAAATATTATTTTACGTTCTCCCACTTCCTATATTCAACAGTCGAAGCGAAGACAATATACATGTGGTCAGGTACAAAACCTTTTTTTATTATTTTTTATTTCCTATTGTTTTTTATGAAAAAATTACCTATAACAATATTCAAACAAAATGATCCAAAGAACAAGGATTGAGACATACTTCAAAGTATACAAATAGATTTGTCCACTTGTCAAACTGATTAAACAGTATAAAAGTTTTTTCTATCTGTAATAATTCTCTCTCTCTCTCTCTCTCTCCCCCTCTCCGTTTTTATCTTTTTCTTTCCCTCCCCAAAGTAATTTTGCTTTGAGATCCTTCTGGACAAATCTAAAACTTGTAGCTTTCGCCCGTGTTTATCATCTTGTTATTTCTTTCTGCTCTTTGTTGGTGCAGTTTGTGAATGGGAAAGTTTAGTATTTGATGTTTGAATTTCACCTTAGGGTTTTCTTTGACCTTGGGATGGATTTGTGCCTCTGGCTTTCTTTTGCTTAATCTGTTTGTCCATTTGTCAAACTGATTAAACAATATAAAATAGGTTATACTCTTAAAATATCTGGGCTCAGTCATCTTTTGAAAAAGATGAATTCAGCTTGTATCCTTTTCTTGAATGATCGATAGCAATATCGATCAATAACTTTATCCTCTCTTCAGTCCAACAATACGATTCTTTCACACCTTTTCCATGATCCGTCTGAAACAAATATTAATTTCAATAAATGAATAAACAATGCAACATGAAAGAAGAACTTTGTTTTACAAAGAGATAACTCAAACAATTAATTAGTCACTAGTCATTTTTTACCCAATCATAATGGGGAAGCAACAACAAATGGAGCTCATGCTAATTGTTATCACACTCTGTATCCTCTCTCTCTCTCTCTCTCTCTCTCTCTCTCTCTCTTGTATAAGCTCCTACTTGTAGTTAGAAAGATATATCATAGGTTAAGTGTGGTACCATAGAAAGCTACCCTCTAATCTAAATATCTCAGGCAGCAAACAAGGGAATCAGAAAGCCAAGTGATATACACATAATCACAGAACCACAGATAGGTCTGGAGAATATGGTTCACTTTTCACAATTTGAACTTTCAGGATAAAACAGAAATAGAAAATTGCAGCAACACCATGAAAGTATAATCAGAAAAGAAAACTTTCTCCATAAAATCCAAACTTTTTGCTGTTACCCACGCCCACATATTCAAGAAGATCTCTCATGCATATTTTCCTGGGAAAAAAATGGAGCTCATGCTAGCTGTTACCACACTCTGTATCCTCTCTCTCTTGGTAATTTCCAAAGCTTCTCCCCAAACTGATCATGAGATGCTCTCTCTCTCTCTCTCTAATATGATTTTCTGTGGACAGTTCATGATCTGGGTATTTCTCTAACTGAACTGCCAAGGAAAGTGAGACCAGTTGAAGAACCATCCATTGTAAGAATCCATCCTAATTACATTGTACAAGCAGTATTAATAACACCTAACTTTTGTATCCTACGACTATTATGTTCTTCTCATGAAATGCAAAGATTAAAAGATACAAGACTGAGGACTCCAAACCAGAAGCTAACAAGAAAGAACACTTATTATCGGGAGATTATTTATGAAAAGAAGCAAGATAGAAAAAAGTATAGACCATTTGGGAGATTAATAAGAGAAGGAACCATTTGGGTTTGAACCCTGTCATGTGTTTAAAGTTAAAACTGCAGCACAGATTAATAAGAGAACGAACCATTTGGGAGGCTAATAAGAGTGTGCAGTCATGTTTCTCTGTTAAGTATGCTATCCACATGTTTGAATTTGGGTTTGTTATTGCATAATGAAATCACAGCATTATGAATCAACCACCAAAATCTTGCTAAAATGTAAAAACAACATACAACTGAGTTGACCAAAAATGGGTGGAGAGGGTGAGAAAAGTATTGAGAAAAGTATCTACAATTTTCAAGATCCAGAGAAGCCCAAACTAATGCCAAAGGCCTATTATTGTTGGAAAGCTTAAATATTTCATGAGCTTCTAAATTTGACAAAATATTCACTAAGGCATCAATTGAATCGTAAGAAAGTAAGAGATGAAAAGGGTGGGGTAGCAGAAAAAAAGGTAGTAAGCAAGCTTCAAGTAACTGATAGTTGGAAATTGAAAATCTAGGAGCACATGTTTGTATGTATCACTAATACTGGGTGAGATCAGATCTTAGATCACCGAAAATTGAAACTGATCGCAGATTAAATCAACGTAAACCTAAAGCATCCATCCGTATTTCTCCTCTAATGTTGAAACCATGACTTCAGTTTTTAGGAAATCTCAGCGACGATTTGTTTAATGCAACCAGGATTTTGATTTTGGAGCGATTGTTCTTTCTGGGTCTGCCTTAAAGTATTCAAATCGGTGTATACCAGCTATTCGGAGATATAGATATTTACACTCAGAACCAGAGAATCGACATGATGAACAAAGAAATCAGAATCTCTTACAACCGAATGAGGGGTGTCCACCACTCGCAGTTCTTCACGCTATCGCCCCCTGTGGCATCTACCATAAAATGGAGTCGATCTACCATAAAATGGAGTCGAAGTCGTTGTGCTGGGATTCGCCATTGTTGTCTTTGCATACCTCTTGTTTCAGGAAAAAAAAAAAGCAATAGCGAAATCGTAAAGAGAGAGGAAAAGAAGGGAGAGAGGAAGAAGAACACGTCCGAACCAAATCCTCTCTTGCGGCAGGAGGGTTCTCTTGCGGCAGAGGGTTCAGCGGCTGATCGAAAGGCTGGAGATCAATTGGCCCGCCTATTAATACATCGGGAGGTGGACCAACGGAAATCTTGCCATTGGCAAGCGGCAGAAGAGGATTTCTACACTACCTGTGAGGGTGTAGAAATCCTCTCCCGCCCACCTGCCGCCTGCCAAGGGCGGGATTTCAGCCGGCCCACCTTCCCATGTATTGGTAGGCGGGCCAACTGATCCCCAGCTATTGGATCAGCGGCAGGAACCTCCTGCCGCGGGAGAGGATTTCTTTACCCTGTGAGGGGTTCATCAGGGAAGAGATGCTAGAGGGATATGTGAGGGTTCGCCAGGGAAGAGATGCTAGAGGGATATGTGAGGGTTCGCCAGGGAAGAGATGCGAGAGGGAGGAGAGAGCTGAATAAAGGGGAGAGGTTTCTATCAGGTTTTTAAGTTTAAATGATAAATACAAAATAATAGATTATCTTAATAATAATAATATGGAAAAATTTCTTCTAACCCCCAAAAATTATGTCAAATTCGATCTAACCCTAACAATTTCAAAAGTCTCATTTACCATTCAAAAAGTTTCCAAATGTCTCATCTATCTCTCAAAATTTTTCCACGTTAGTCAAAGAGACCCCATCCGTGAGTAAAGTCCCGTTAATTGCAAATATTAAGACAATATTACCCTTATTCCAAAAGTAAAAGATGATAATACCCCTTAAACTAAATCCCGCAGCAACCATCTTCTTCCTCCCCCTCTCTCTTCGATTACCACTCTGTTCCTTCTCTTCATTTTTGCTCTAACAAGAATGCACGTTTGACGTTGATTATTGAAGAGACTTCAAAATCGTCGCTTTCAGCTTTCAATTCCTTTTGTTCGCAATCAATGAACTTTCAGAACTTCTCTTATCATTCAAAGCTTCCATCAACGATCTGTTTCGGTTTCTCACTGACTGGAACGCTTGACCGTGTGATGATGTTCGCTGATTTCAATTCATGGAGGTTTATCAACCTCAGTCCGTAGTATAGGTATGATTTTGTAAAAAAATAAAAGACAATACTTGAGAAGATCAGGAGGAAGATACAACTGATGGGTAATAGGACAGTGGATGAGTTTATATCATACCAGATCTGGAGAAGTGGGTACTCGTCGGTAGTTGGAGTAAAAGCTCGAAGGTGAAGATCGCCAAAGGAGTTGCAGAGAAATGCTTGGAGAAAAAGGCACCAGTCCAGTTTTGGTTTTCACTTTTTACTTTGGCCCATGATTTTTTCCCAATTCTATGCGATGGGAAATTAGAAATTATTTCTGCGCTTTCCGTCATTCGAGCTTCAGAGCTGCTCTCGTTGTAAAATTGTTGTTGCTCTTTTCTTCCTCCTTGTAGAAACAAAAATAGAAGTGAAAGGCAGAGGACGAGCAGCAAAGCTTGAAATCGACAACCCATATCAATTCGAGGAACCCTAGAATAACATCTTCCGCCATAGTTCTTCTAGTTTGGTCTCCAGGCTTCCAGCACAATATGACTAGAAATCCTTCCCCTCAAGGTGCGACCTACACTTCGTGGAGAAATCTGATGACTGTAAAGGAGACGAAACCATCAAAACCAATCTGGTTTCATCGGAACATAACATTAATTTCGAATTTCGGACCAAATTGTGGCATTTTCCGTATCGATACCCAGTATCGTTTCGAGTTAACTAAAATCCAAAATATTTCGACCAAAATTCTTAACTATTCCCATAACTCAATGTTTCATTTTAATGTTTTAAAGTTTCATTTTAATATTTTAAAGAAAAGACAAAATAATAACTTTATCTCATCTTAATGTTTTAAAGTTTAAAATAAAAAGAGTAGGAATATCTACTCATATGCTCAATCAAATCTGTCAATTAAATAAGACCGGTTAGAATATCTGAAAACCATTGGGTAGTAGATCGAATTTGACATAGTTTTTGGAGATTAGATGAAATTTTTTCTAATGATAAACAACTCCTAACCTATTTGTAGATTGCAGATTATAGATTATATTGATTTATTTTAATTATAAATAAACAATATAAATTATACCAAACAATCACATTTGTCATAAAATATTATATAATGCATTATATAATATAAACCAAAGAAAGCCTTATTTAATTTCCAAATAATTATGCTGTTGATATTGCGACAAACTAAAAGTATCTCCCCTAAACATTCATACTGGACCTTCAGATATCTACGAAGAAGTCAAAATCACACAAAATGAAGGCAACACCCCAGCCCATGAACATGGACATACACACTCCTGAATGCTTTACATAGCCAGCATCTACACATTTAACAGTAAGATATTGGAATATGGCAAATGTGTAGCTACACATTCTTCTCCTTTGCAATGTTAATTTTTCAACAGTGAGTTTCACTAAGCTGATGCTCCAGGATCATTGATGACACCCAAGAAATCATCCTTTATCGTACCAATGCAGAACTGCAAAATGAGTACCAAAAAAATATAAGATGGAAATTGAGAAACATATAATGAAACCTACACATTATAAATGAGTTTATGCCAAACTTAGCAAACAAAGCAACAGACAGATTTAAGGAATGCAAATGGTAAAAACGGCATCTCTCTCTCTCTCTCTCTCTCTCTCTCTAAATTGCCCATTTCTTCATCTGCTAAGCTTCTCAACTCCTCCAGCGGCCTTGCTTCAATGATCTCATGATCTCCAGCTTTTGATTTTCCATATAATAAAGAGTCCCCAAACCCTTAAATCTCATACCCCCTAAATCTCCTCCTCAATCGAGTACGGAGTACGGTTGCAGTGAGTAGTCTTCTCTGGCTTCCAATGAGTTTCTAGCGATTGAGGCTCTTGACTCTACAATAAATGGTTTCCTGGCTTTCTGATATGATGGAGCTCTAAGGGAAGAAGGGAATCTTATTTTGAGGCCTTCAATGGCATTTTGAGGCCTTCAATGGCGGCAGGTTCCAGCAAGGCAAAGCTTTTGTGTTTTGCTTCTTTTCTTTAGACCTCCCTTCATTAGGATGAAATTAGAGAACCTAAAGATGAAAAATGGGTAGTTCAATCTTTTGGATAGGCAAGAAACACAGCTGGAAATGCTTGAAAATCTAGCGAAGCCCCTTGGTAAAGTCATGGCTAGGAAAAAGGAAAAAAAAAAAGTCATCGCTAGGCTGGAATCAAGGTTACACGATTGTGGGTCTGTCAAGAATGAACAGCGTAGGGTTGAGGAATAGGGATTTGATAAAGAAGACAAGGATTAGGAGAAGAACAAGAAAGAAAGGGGGGGATTATGAGAGGAATTGATGATGAGGGTTTCGCCGGTAAAGTTAGAGAGGTAGGAGGAGAGGGATTTCAGTTACAAAGTACAAAAAAAAAAGCATCTTAATTTTGTGCTCGTTGAACCGAAGCCCATAATAGAGAAGCAATCTAGGAAATCAAATTTTAATAAGAGAGAATTTATATAAGAAAATAGCTTTTTTATCTAATCATGGATAAAGGACATACAATTTCTGTAGCATCAACACGAGTACCAATTATCTTTAACCGCACCTCGCTATCCTTTTGAATCTTAACCTATAAACACCCATGGCAGTAAGTCAGGAGTCAAAAACTGTCCACTAAGCAACTAAATATTATACAGAAACAATCAAACAAAGAACAGGGGACCGAAGACAAAGACATACTGATCCATCTGAAGTTGTATAATTTGGCATGTCTCCAGACTGGAATTCCATATCATCTGGTATCAACTGAACACAAGAGCAGGAAAGAGAAGAGTAAACACAGGAACACCGGGCAAAGATATTTCTGCTAAAATATTAATATCCTTTAAAGGACAGCAGCAGAAAATTCAATAAAAAAAAATTTATTTTTTATTTTTTATTAATCACCATATAGAAAACTGCAATACATTTATCTTTTACATTTGCAAGGCTACTTTTGCCTATATGTAACATTAAAGCTTAACTTAAACAAAGCAAATAAATTGGGTATTGACATGTTCCAGGAACTATTAGAGTCTTATCAAGAAGAGATTCAAGGGGAAATCTCACACTGAAAATATGGGGAAATGGACAAACAAGTGAAGATCATTGCACCAAATTTGTCATGCTGTATCTTAAGCCCAGATGGAGCCTTGCTTGGGTACTTCAAGGAACAGGCATCTCTCCCGAACATGGGGTCTTCTTCCTATCCAGGTGTACCCCAATAGCTAGGCTGCCAGTAAGGGTCGATGGGTGTTGTCTGTATTTTGTTTTTTGTTTCGGAAGAAAATAAGGGTGTCTCTCTGTACTCTCCTCTGTGCTTGTAGAATATAATTTTTTATCCATTAAAAGAAAGTCTTATGTTCTTCAATGTTAAGGATTGAAGGCGACTAATACAAATCTCTGTTTTCGCCTACTTAAAACCGTATAAATTCAATTGTTCCATTAATGTTGGATTTCCTTTTTCCTACCAATCGAATTGATGTGCCAAAGGTTCTGGTTATTGTGTCAGTTCTCTACTCACTATAACCTGGTGTAAAAGCAAACAATTTTTTAGTTACTTTTTGGTAAGACGTGATCAGTGACCACTGACCAAGTTGGATTTTCATATTTGCATTTATATTATATAGACCAAAGAGATGCTGTCTAGCAAAGAGATCGAGAACCTAGAGAACTTGTATAGGTCATTGTATTTATATTATATAGACCAAGGAGAAGCTGTGTAGCAAAGAGATTGAGAGCCCTAGATAACTTGTATAGGTCCATCTTGATCAGTTTGCATAATATAGAAATTTGATCTTATGCCTTCCCAATCACAATTATGATTGAAATTATATCAAGAATACTGATATTACTAAGTTTTGGCATTTCTCAATTGGCATCAAAAAAACCTCAATCTATTTCCCACATGGTAGCAAATGATTTCCCTTTCATTCAATTCAACATCCTAAGTTAATTTAATGATGTAAGGAGATTAGCCACAGGATCAGGATGTCACTACCTATTTTCCACCCTAAAAGTTTGGCAAGAATTCTACCCTGATGCAGATAGAACAAGCAATTGGGCTTTTTTTTAATGGAAATAACCCTAGGGTTGGATTCTACACATGATGGACATTTGATCCCATGGGTTTTTATTATAATAAATCACTTTAATGGGCTTAAACTATGGGTAGAATATAGGAGTCCGGGAATACTGTTAGCATCCCAAGTCTAGTTAGATAAGATAAGTCTTATCTAGAATATAGGAGTATGGGAATACTGTTAGCATCCCAAGTCTAGTTAGATAAGATAAGTTTTATCTAGAGATAAGAGTTCTAATGCTTTAAGTCATTTATTGTTTTTAAGTGTATGAAGTCACTTTCCTTTATTTTAGGTTGAGTTCTATTAAAAATAAACTACCTCCAAAGTAAGCTATTTGTGAAGACGAGTTTTAGGACTAGTTTGGCTTCTTGTTTTAAGTCTCCTATATAGGTTTGTAAGGGAGTATAGCCTGAACACGAATTTGATAACATAAGTGATTGGATATTGCCATGTTTGGTTCTCTGTGGTGATTCAGAATGCCTCCCAGCTGTGATGATTCAATAGGAACCCCTTGCTGGTGAATCCAAGATAGGATTTCAAGTGGTGAATCTTGAAATTCATATCATTCCCTCTTCTTATCCTCCATTAAATATTAAGTAAGTAAATTTTATAATTTCAGATCTGGTTTTATCATTCCACTTAATGGTAGCCATCCACCTTCCATCACCATTAGGACTTCATCCTATATCTTGTTTACGCCATTAGATCGACAACATATCCTAGTATGTTTGTTTAATTATGCTTTAAATAATTATCATCCAATCTGGTCGTCCATCCATCGGTCAGATCGTGAGATCTGAGTTCCCATAAAAAATACTTGCTTGTGTTCATAAATTCCACCACTACTAGGATTCTTCCATATCTCCTAATCTAACTGTTGGATAGTTTTGATATTTGGATATATCACCATGCTTACTACCTTGTGTTAAAGTTCGGATTCCATCCGACCACTGGAGCATACTATATTGTCAGTTTTATATTCTGTTCTATCAGATTCACTGCAATTCTGGCCATTGGGGACTCCATCCCTCATCATACCCACATCATAATATGGGTAATCTATGGTGACTACGTGATACATGGGCATTTCCAATCAATTAGGCATTGACCTTTAGAGGATTCAGTACATGCCTTACAAAGGATTATCACAATTTTGTGGAGAGTTGCGTAGGATCTGTCTTAGTTCATCAGGAATTTATTCTTTAATCTCAAGAGGCTTAGTCACATAGGAATAGTATGGTCAGTTTAGGTATGTTTTGGATAGGGTCAGTCAACTTCTTATGGTCTCAGGATGCCTGTTTGGGACCCATACAAACTTAGCTCGATTAAGAATGCCTGATTAAGTTCAGTTTTTTTTAACCCCTTTTTTTTTTCTTTAAGATAGTTTAAGATATTTTTCATATATATATATATATATAATACACTGCAAATGAATACTGTTTTCAAACTTCTTTTCATCAATTTCAGATTTGTTTATCTCAGTACTTTTAGTTCACTGTAGCCTTGCATATTTCCAGATTCAGCTTTACCTCCAACTTTCTTAATTATTCCCCAATCTAATCAATCAGTAGTATCTAGTTTGTACAGATATATACTTTGTTGGCTTTCACTATCAAATACAATTTCAGAATAGTATTGAGTCAACTTGTAACTTACAGCTACATCTTTCTAATTCACTATACTTATTCATCATAACCCTAAGCGTTCAAGGGTTTCATATTTAGGGTCCATCACTAGCAACTTTTTAGGATTTTATAAAGCTGACCATCACCTGATGCTACTATGCTTATCCAAAACACATTTCCTCTTTCCCTTTTCTTTTTCTAACGCATCTCCAGTCTCAATTGATGGTTATTTCTCTTCCATTATCATCTGAAAGGATATTGAGTTTTTTTCAACGAGACCAACTGATGCAGCTACGGGCGTCCAATTAAGCCAGCTGGGCCTTGGAATACTTTATTTGGGCCATGGGTGGATCATATAGGCTTTGGGCCTTTTATTTGTGGAATTATCTACATATCGGGCCTCACCTATAAGCCGAGATTTAGGGGGTTTTATTTGCATACGAGATTAGGATATGGATTGAGCTAGTTTCGTGTCAGTTTGAGTTTAACTTGCTTTGAATTCCATTGCTTATCAGGATTTAGCTTGCTTTATCTTCAGTTCTGTTTTATTATATTAGATTAGGACTTTTTTATTTTTTTTCCTTAACTACAAGTTGTAATCGTTGGACTAATCAGTTTTTAAGAATGGAATTAAATAGTTTTGTTGGTGGTGCCTGTGTTGGTAACAGCTTGGTTGTTGTTTCTCTCCCCCTTCTTCTATTTCCCTGTGAACCAGAACCCCCTTCCCCACAGTTCTGAATCCCTCCCTCAGGTACTCCTCTTCCTTTCCTTTCCCTCTTCCTCTCCTTTATTTAGCTTCTACTTTCTTAAATCTGGCTTCCTTTTGTTCACCTCCCACAAACTGACAACCAAGCTGAACCATGAAGAAGTTGATCAATCTCTCTAAGTATCAATCAGTTTGGTCTGAAACTTTGGGCAAAGTATACATGGTCAGGCAATCTGCTTCCTAGAGTTTCGTATCCAACAAGTCTCTCTGCAGTGATTTACAAACACAGCTTCAAGTCTGAAACTGTTCCTTCTGCCTGGTACTAGTTCAGTTTTTTTTCCCCCTTTCTTTTTTTTTTCCCTCATGATCTCTGCTAGCTGATTCGTGAGATGCTTGGTTGGGTTTCATAGATCAGTAGGTTAGCAACCTTGTCCTGAAACTTCGAGTGGACCGGTGCTGTATGGAAGGAGTTCTAACACCGGAACTCTCTGAGGGTTTCCGCTGGGTCTTACGTGTGTGCTCTTGAGAGGAAGAAGAGTATATTCTGCTTTTTTATTACAGATTCCCCTCTTTTATTACAAAAATACCCTTACCTTCTTCATTTGAAATCCTGCTTTGTCCCAGCTACATAATCCCTTCCAAGACTACCCCTACCCTTTCAATCAAATTTGTTTTACATCCCTTAATCTGTCCCTTACCAGTTACCACAAGAAACCTTATATTGCTCTTAAAATTATGGGTTTGCCACTCACTCTTTGTTTGAGTTGTTTATTACTAGGGTGGGCCCATTGCGTTCCCAAATTAGGGTTTTATGACTTGAAGTTTTACATCCATGGCATGTACATGTTTTTTCTATCAAATTAGGGAACTAAGACTTGACGTTGTTAGTTCCTTGGTCTAGCTTCTATGCTCCTTCAATCTATTGTTGCTGTTGAAGACTAGAAATCAGAAACTGCTGGTTTCTAGCACCCTTAGTTGCTGGTAGAGTGGTAGGATCTAATCAACCCTTTCACTATTTCTTCAATCTCTCGTATGGATTTTCTTGAATCAGTCAATTTGTTGCAGTGAACTTGTATACTGTGTTCATTAAGCAATCAATCTTAGTAAGGCCCCTTAACCATTGGTTTTATATGTTCTCCAGCACTAATAGGCAAGCAGAAATGCAGAGGTTTATCTCAAACCATACAAAAGAATAATAATAATGACACTCTTGATATAAAAGGTATGCATGTTCTACTTTCATCAAAGTTAAAAGAACAAAAGGAACAACAAGATCAAACTCACATGATTCGATACAAAGATCTGAACAGGACCAGCTTCAGCGAAAAATCCCATCTGCAGGAAAATATCCCAAAGATCACATTACTAACCCAAACTACATAAAGTGATGCATAGTTTATAATTGGCCAACCACCAACCAAGAAAGATGCATGACCCAATATGATAGTTTATAATTGGCAAACCACCAACCAAGAAAGATGCATGACCCAATATGACTGCTAAGTCAGACAACAAAGCAATGAGAACATAAACATATTAGGGTGAGTTTGGAAGCCAATTGGACCCTCAAAAAATTCATTTTTGGTTTTGCCAAGGATTAAAAATAATACAGATCTCGAGCAATGTTTCGAAGCCGGATCAGACATCAGACAGTTCTGGCCTGAAGGGCCTGAAGATCAGCAGTCCAACCACTGTTAGTAAATTTTGGAATTACTTGCCAAAAAAAATCAGGACCACCTTTTCCCATGCATGTCTGAGAGAGCGTGAAGAGATGATAAGCAGTGGAGAGTGTGAAGAGATCATAGGCTGAGAAGAGAGTCTAGGAACAATGGAATGGGGAAGGAACAAAAAACCATCTGTAGATGACTTCAGCTTATAAAAGTGATCTTCCAAATAACTTCAGCTTATGACCTGTAGACGAATGAGGTCCTCACTCAAGCAGGTCAGCCACAACATTTCTTACTGTTTATCACAAGCTGAAATGCATTTTCTCTATGAAAATGAATCACCTTTGACTTATATTGCTAACAAATGAAGGGTTTTTGTTTTTAAAAAAAGATGAGACATGGGCCATAGCATATAAATCCCACCCAGCAAAACCCTTGCTAAAACAGTGAGGGATTCGCGTGCACCTTCGTGTGTGAGAGAGAGAAAGAGAACAGTATAGAATTTCCAGGAATAACCACCAAGGCATAGTATGTGCATCCTCTTTTTACTTCTAGTTTGGATCTTATAGAAGTCATCCTATAACAGCAAACAACAACTCAGCTTATCCCAACTAAATGGGGGTCGGCCACATGGTTCTATTTTCCCCAATAAGCTTCATTTAAAGCCATAATTATTTCCAGTCCTAAGTTATACATGTCTTTCCTCACCACATAACCTAGAGGTTTTTCTTTTTTTTTCTTTTTCTTTTTTTTTTTCTTTTTTATGCTTAACCTAGAGTTATTTTGGTATACCACTGCCTCTTTTAGTCCCTTCAATTTGAAGTATAAAAATTACAGCAGGAGCCATCTTATAATCACAAATTACAAGCATCAACACTTAAACATACAAAAAAAGGCATGAACAGTAATCATGTTCTTATAACCGTGGCTTTTGTATTCCTACAAATGCTTTTCCAATGATCACATTTTGGAAGATTACCAATGCTTGGAGCCTTCCACATGTCTAATTAAGCAAAAGTATCCACATTCTTTTTTTGGGTATTTAATTGTGGAAATCATGGTGGCTTCAAAAGAAATTAATATAAAACTAAATTGCTTCTCCATTATCTCATTTAAAAAAAAAATTGCTTCCTCAAAAATTTACTGTTTAAATTTTTACTGTAAAATCCTAGTTTTTTTTAGTTGCTTATTTAACATTTCTTCTTGGAGTTGTGAAATGTTTTCGTGATGTTCTCTGTACAGTAACTAATTTCCATCAATCACTAGATTAAGCTTACCCAATTTTGTGTTAAATATCTGATGGCAAAGAGGGTTTCAACATATTCAATTCAAAGATCCCTCTTTGCTACAGGATCTTATCACAGTCCAATCCAAATTTAACAAACAAGAGTAATTGAAATTGAACAAATAATACCACAACTTCAAATCCGTCTGTAAGAATGCTTAAAAAATTGGAATCCTTGATCCTTAGGATATGAGGAACAATATCTCAGAAGATGAGCTTGATCCAATGGATGGGATCGAAACAAATCTTGCTTGTAGGTCTCAAACAGGCATTTTAGCAAACCAGAATTATAAAATTATGGAAAAACTCGTTTATCTTAAGATTCAGCCGTTGGAAGGTCTTCAAACTTGGAGGGGAAGTACTCTAGGATGTGCTTGATAACATATCCAAATTTGAAGGTGATCCAACAATGGATGAAGAAGTTATGAATTTTTGAAAAACCACTATTATCTGAAAACGGAAATAAACAAAATAGGAGTTTCGGTTGAGTCTCACAACCAGTGAGACTCAACCAGAATTTAATATTAAACTCTGGCCAACTCTCTCTACTGCCGCCAGCCCTTCTTCTTTTTATTTATAGTTTAAAAAATTACATCAATTTAGAAAGACAATTAACTAAAAAATAGGAAACTAAAACCCCCTTTATAAAGTAGGAAGTTTTTAACAAAATAAAAGGAAAATTCCTAAAACTAGAAAATAGAAAAGTATCCAAAATTTCTAAGAAACTAGATTTAAGGAAAATATTAGTCTCCAAGTAATTGAGGCTTCCTAAACTAACTAACCTACACTTTAGGAAACTAAATAGCATCACTAACCAATTAAGAAACAAAATAAACTCCTAACGAAAAAATATAGAGCTGGCGGTATACTCTATAATTGGTGGTAAAAAGAGATTTCTAAATGTCAAACCTCAATTCTGGACCAACCAGTGGTGTGATGAACCGTCAATAAACCAACAATTCGACCAGGATCTCGTATAGGCCGTACCCACCATATTGAACCAAACACGTTCCACAGTAATAATCAGAGATGATAAATAAACAAGTAAAAGTCTTTATAATTAATGAACTGAGGTTTAACAGTGATATAATAAATATTTAATTCAGTTATCTCCAAATAACTCAAGACATAAAGTAAATAACTCATTACATGTTCTAGTACTAAAATATAACTAAACTAATCAAAAACACATTGGTTGCACTCGTATGACGGATCATGCGCATCTTCCACAGCTTCAACATCCATAACCGCCATATATCCATACGACGGCGCGTTCACATAGTCTTTTACAGTAAAACATGCATCATCAACTAAAAATATTCAACGTCAAAAGGGTGGGCACACATCATGGCTCAGTGAGCAAACAAAACAATGCGCAAACATATGCATGCATTCAATTCAATATCTTTGGTCTGATTTTTAAGTTTGCAATGTGCTATAGAAAGGATTGACGGCCACCGCACCTCTATACACGAGTGTGTGAATCCGCCCAATGGATCAAACACC
Organism: Protea cynaroides; assembly: GCA_028583415.1. Taxonomy (NCBI): domain Eukaryota; kingdom Viridiplantae; phylum Streptophyta; class Magnoliopsida; order Proteales; family Proteaceae; genus Protea; species Protea cynaroides. Next base: position 43,605,928 of record CM053268.1, read on the forward strand.
ATTGTCGTCCTACATGCACCCACCATGGAATAGAGATAGAGTTAAAGTGTTCGGATCACACACCGTCAACACTTCCCCTAATGCCCTACTCATATCAACACGTAAGCCCCTATTGGCGAGGGCTTACAAACTAGGCTCGCAACTAACCAATCTTAATGTCATCCAAATATATCCAAGGCCTCACCCCAGCATCCCTCAATACGTCCATAGAGATAGAGCTAAGGCCAGAGTCAGAGACCACACGGTCTGAGAGCACCTCCTCTGATGCCCTACGACGTAATAGTTCCGCTAAGGTAATGGCGATACGACAATGTCAATGTGAAGCATGGTTTAGGGATCAAACACCCTTCCCCACACAGCATACCAACCACACTCACAAACACATGCTTATTCTTATCATCATCCATCAACATGGTATAAACAATAGAGTAAATATACATGAACAGGAATAACAAAGATGCACGTTACAAGCATACAATCACAAATCATTCATGGCATTATACGAAATAAAAGAAACATAGTTTGTCATTATCTAGCTAGTTTGGGTCTTGTTTCCTCACCTTTTTACGATATTCGATCTCCTTCCAAGCCTTACAAATCACTTTGAATCAATTTAGCAACCTAAGAGTTATATGAATTTAAGTTAGGGTTCATTTATAACAAGTTACAGCAGTCGAAAATCGAAACAGATCACTGATAGGTGACTGATTGGTCCTATGATCACAAACCTGTGTCGACCATACCACGTACGGTCGACTCCCCTACGGTCACACTATATGCGACCCCACCTGCGACCATACATTTCCTGGATTCTTCCCGAATGACTGTGGTCGACTCCATCATGACCCTATGGTCGACCATAGCTTCGACCATACGAGTTTAATGTGACTTCTTACTTCCAATACGAATTCCTCCTCTTGGCTCATCAACGGGGTTTTCCCTAATGTTTCAAAAATTGGAAACATTGATCCTTAGGATATGAGAAGCAAAATCCCAAAAGATGAGCTTGATCCAACAGGTGGGATCGGAACCAATCTTGCCTGTAAGTCTCAAACAGGTATTTTAGCAAACCAGAATTATAAAATTATGGAAAGCTCGTTTATCTTAAGGTTCAGCCGTTGGAAGGTCTTTAAACTTGGAGGAGAAGTACTCTAGGATGTGCTTGATAACATAGCCAAATTTGAAGGTGATCCAACCATGGATGAAGAAGTTATGAATTCTCGAAAAACCACTATTATCTGAAAATGGGAATGAACAAAATAGGAGTTTCGATCGAGTCTCAACTAAAATTTAATATTAAATCTGGCCTACTCTCTCTACTGCTGCCAGCCTTTCTTCCTTTTATTTATAGTTTGAAAAATTACATCAATTTGGAAAAACAATTAACTAAATAATAAGAAACTAAAACTCCCTTTATAAAGTAGGAAGTTTCTAACAAAATAATAGAAAAATTCCTAAAACTAGAAAATAGGAAAGTTTCCAAAACTTCTAGGAAACTAGATTTAAGGAAAATCTTAGTCTTCAAGTAAATGAGACTTCTTAAACTAACTAACCTACACTTTAGGAAACTAAATAGCATCACTAACCAATTAGGAAACAAAATAAACTCCTAAGTAAAAAATATAAAGCTAGCGGTATACTCTATAATTGGCGGTAAAAATAGATCTCGGCTCTAGATTTTTGGTTCTGGCTTCTGGGTTGGAGTAGGTCTGGTTGGTTGCTCTTAATTGGATCAAGCCCAACTCTTGATCTACATCAATATCAAAAATAACTTATGGTTGACTTCACATTTTTATGAGAAAAAGTAACAAAATGGGTTGCATATGGACTATGGAGTGGGTTCCAATTATAAAGTGGAAAGGGGCTTTAACATGCACCAAGTACCATAAAAAAAATTTGTTCAAGGATGACAGTACCAATACCATCCAAGCCACAAGCTGCAAACCAAATTAACATTTTGCTCCTTATATGTCCTCGAAGAATATCTGAAATCCTGATCACTGTATGCTGAATGCTCCCCATAAAACCTTCCTTTATCTTTTCATAGTCACAATTGATCAAGAACAAACAAACAGACTAGTTTAAAAAATACCAAATGATTCATTTTTCCTTCTGTTCAATGCAAAAGAAAGAGAACCAAAGATAACCATGAAGGTAATATAATTCAGTGGAGTAACAAATCTCAGAACCAAACAATTTTAATGATGGTTATGCCCGTTCCTAACATACGCATTATGTAGCTATGGGCCTAGCAGTGGCATTACCTTGGATCAGACATCTAAATTACAACACAGATTAGCATTTTATCAATGCCAATAAGCAGATAATGAACCAGTTGTGAGTGTGTATATCTTCTAACAAAGATCAATTATTTCTTAAAAACCCCTCCAACAAAGAGCAATTATTTCTTAAAAACAGAGAAGCTTATAGTTTCACGCTTCAGTTCAACCAGCACAAAATTAAGATGCTTCTGGGAAAATTACACAGACACCCCCTCTACTGTTGTGAAACTACACAAAACTGCCCTGTCTTTACAAAAGCTAAACAGAATACCCCTCTAACAATGCTATCATACACTCTCACCCACACCATTACTTTCAACTTAACGATAGAGGGTCAATTTTTTTAAGACAAAAATACCCTTATAAAGTGTAAAATGACCTAAAAGGGTTTATTGTTTAGTCCTCCCAACAAAACCCTAGTTCATCTTTCTTCTCTTCTCCATTGCCGTTTTCTTCTCCACGATACATGAAAATTCATAGATTACATCCTCTGGTTTCATGTTATCTACATGAAAATTCATAAATAACAAAACCCTAGTTCTTTGCTTTTCTTCTCTGTTTGTCTACTCTGCTCTGTATCCGTCGATTAATCTTCTTTGCTTAAGCTTTCTATTTTCTTTGAAAATCTTAAAGATGGTGACGTATAGCTTAGTGCCTGGGATAGGGTTACGGTTTTCGGGTTTGACGTCAGTCGTTCTCTCTTTTTCTTTGGGACCTCTTTCGATCTCAGTTTCTTCAATATTTTCCTGTTACTGATCTTTTCAATGGGATGCGATGGGGTTTTAAGCAGTTTATTGAACTATATGATTCAAATTGCAATCTTCTTTCTTGAGATTAAGATTTCTCATCTGAATTCATTGGATTTGAGCCATCTCTAACCAAATCAAGCTACCAGAAAAAATAAAAAATAAATAAAAGAACTTCCCAGATAGAGAAATTAGGGAAAGATTAAACACATGGAATGCATTTGGAAATATGATATTGGAGAAAAAAAATATTTGTGTGGTGCCGTTCGCAGGTAGAATGAGAGAGAGAGAAAGATGTAGAAGAGCTAAAGACGAGCATAAACCTGTGTGGTGCCGTTAGCAGAAGAGGAGAGCTGAAACAGTCGCGGTGAGAGCTCCAAAGGCTACAGTGAGTAAGGTTAAGAGGAGAGCTGAGGACTCGACTAGTAGTCTAAGACTGTATGAGGCTCCGATGCTCAGGCCACCGCGAGAGCCAGGAGAGAGAACGAAAGCGGAAGCAGGGTTTTGGGGCTATTCTCATATTAGTAAGTAAGACATTCCTATTGATATCAAAAAGTCAAAACTGAGATTCAAAGAGGAAAAAAAAAAATCAAAAATTCACAAACAAAAAAATGACAATGGATGAATAATAATAATAATTCGATTTGATCTTAAATCATCTACCATATCATGCAAAAGTAGGATGAATTAATTCCCCAGACAACGGAGGAAGAAAAAAATGGCCAACAACAGCAGAGAGAAAACGCATGCAACAACGTTTGCATACGCAAAAGAACCTGCATGAAGAAATGTATAGCAAAATAGAGATGGCTCAAATCCAACGAATTCAGATGAGAAATCTTAATCTCAAGAAAGAGGATTGCAATCTAAATCATAAGGTAAAATCTTTGGACTACCAGACATGGCTTTGGGTTGAAATCCACTGGATATCGATGAGAATCTACATAGCTGGCAGCGCGCTGTGTATGGCCGGGAGACGATGGATGGCTCTTCGGCTCCAACATCCTCATTTCAGGGATGCAGGGCCTCGATTGTGAAATTTGTGTGTTTATTATTGATCATTTTCTATTCTCATAGATAAACCCTTTTAGGTCATTTTATACTTAGTAAGGGCATTTTTGTCTTAAAAAAATTGACCTTCTATCGTTAAGTTGAAAGTAACGGTGTGGGTGAGAATGTATGATAGCATTGTTATAGGAGTATTCTGTATAGCTTTTGCAAAGACAGAGTAGTTCTGTGTAGTTTCACATCAGTAGAGGTGGTGTCTGTGTAATTTTCCCGATGCTTTTTCTTTTGTAATTTCCTTTATCTTATCATAGAATAAAGTGTAGCCTTCAGCTCTCAAATTTAATTCAACAATGCATCCATGATCCAATGTTCTTTTGTGAAACTAAAATGAGCGAGAAGAAATATAAGACTGTATTGATACTTTTTCTTTGTAGAATTACTTTGAATGAATGAAAGAAAATGAGACAAACCTTATTGACCATGGTAACGACAGCTTCCAAAATCTCACCCTTGAAAGGCCTGAAAACGACACACTGATACTTGACGGGAAATGTTACGAAGCCTGTTCCATCACGAATTAGCCCTTTGCCAATACTATCCACCCCAGTTATTGCCACCACAAACCCATGACGGCCGCTGCAACCAAAATAAGATAAAATAGCATAAACGAAACAGTTCTTTTCTGGTTATATAGAAGGTTTCCATTCTTGGAGCAGAATGATAAAAGGTGGGAAGCATTTAAAAGTTTATAACGATCCGTAGGTCGTAAAGCCTACCTGCAAGTGCCCTCAACATCCTTCATGAGCTTAGCGACGAGCTTGTCACGAAGATTAGGGCCGAAGTGGCGTGGGTGGAGCTGCATGTTCCGCTCCAACACTATGTGGAAAAACATCTTCTCACTCTCAGCCTACTTTGTTCTATGCTTCGCAGCAAATTATTCCCGTTGCCCTGCAAAATTGTTTGAATTGACATAGATGTTGCAGATATATATATATATATATATATATATAGAAAGGGGGTTTAGGTCTTTAGTTGCAAACAAATATCGTTGAGGGAGAGAGAGAATCTACCTTCAAATGTCACCGGTGAGCCCTCTCGAACGGAAAGGGCGTGGATGCTCAATCGATGGCTGCTTATGATTCTCTCAGGTTAAATGAAGATTTGAGAAGAGATTTTTTTTTATAAGTATTTGAGATTGAATGTGATGAATTTTTATTGGCAACATTTCAAAAACCGTTTCCTATTTTGAGAAAGTATATTTTTTTTCTTTTGGTTTTTATTTATTTATCAAAAAAATATTTTTGAAAATCATTTTTAATAAAAAAATAAAAAGAAATTTTACGGGTACCTCTCTTGACAATTGATGTACTACAGAACTATTACCACCAATTGATGCCCGTGAGTATCTACTAAATCATAATTCGCAGGTTGTAGATGTTAAAAAACTGACGAGAGAAATTTCTTCTTCTTAAGATAATAATACGGCCCAACTAAATTAAAATTACCAGACCATAATTCACCGGCCTTCCCACGCCCATCGCGTCGAACGTTGTCCATGTGTAATAACATCCATAAGGAAATAATTAGAAGACTTTCCTTATCGCTAGCAACTGCCACCCTCAAACCATCAATGTCTGCAAGACTAGAGCTGATGGTTTTGATCTCAAGGTGATCACCGCCGACCACAAGGATTTCGACTATAAGTCCATAGATGTCTGCGGGGTTCTTGTCCAGTATCCAAGCGCTGAGGGCGAGATTCTGGACTACGAAGAATTCATTAAGAATGGTCATGCAAATGGGGTAAATGTTGTGATGGCAAGCGATCTCCTGGTGCTGACCATGTTGCAGCCTCCTGGTGAATTTGTAGCTGTTGTTGTCATTGGCTCCGTTGGTGTCCCAGTGAGCTATGGAGGTCCTCATGCTGCATTCTTGGCCACATCTCAGGAGTACAAGAGGATGATGCCGAGTAGAATCATCGGTGTCAGTGTTGATTCATCGGAAAACCTGCTCTACGTATGGCTATGCAGACCAGAAAACAGCGTATTCGGAGGGACGAGGCCACCAGCAAGATCTGCACTACCCAGGTCTTATTTTCCTATATAGTTATTGTGTCGCTTCTCTCTAGTATGAGTTCGGATGTGGGTAGTGTTTCTTTCTGAATGTTTAACCTGATTTTTATGTGTAGGCGTTGCTTGCAAACATGGCTGCTATGCATGCGGTCTACCATGGACCTAAGGGTTTAAAAATGATTGGCCAACTTGTCCACGGTCTTGCTGGGACTTTCACATAGGGGCTTAAAAAACTTGGGACAATGGACGCTCAAGGGCTCCGCTGATGCACATGCCATTGCAGATGTTGCTTACAAGAAAGAAATGAATCTATGGATTGTGGATTCAAACACGATTAAGTATTATTCTTTCTGTTGTTACTGATTGATGGATATTGGTACTATGCATAGCCACCGTAAAATGAGATGTATGAATGGAGAAGAAAAAAATGTCTTTATATGTATTGTAATTTTAAAAGATATTTTTGTTTATCAAATATTTAAATTATCATCATTAACAAAAAAGTAGTGGACAGTAAATCCAAAAGAAACAAGATAGTAACCGAATAAATTTTCCAAAACAAAATATCATTTGATAACTAATAACCATAATGAATTATAAATTAAAAAATAGGTTTGGCATGTGAAAATATTTTTATACATTTTTATAAGTCCATTTTTTTGCGATAATTACAGCTTTACCTTGCAGCCCGCCCCTTTACAAATATATGTCAATGGGCGTAATGCTCCTTCATTTCGAGTTTGATTTTTTTTGATGTTTGTGCAATACGGCATAGTTTGAGATATCATAGAAATGCTCTTCTTAACTAGGATTAAGAATCAGTCATGATTTTTGAGCTAAAACGTCACCCAGAGTTGGCCACTGTTCATCTCCAAAGGTATTGTGAGGACAATGGATTTTCAATATCCTTCACGAAATCAAAATAGGCTCTCACCTTGGTTACTTTGTCCATCCACGCCAATTGATGGAGTAAAATGTGAAGTCGCCACCTAGATAAGGTCTAGGACCTATAAATGGTTTCTCACTTGGAGAGACACTATGACTCATGCTCAATGGATTGGCTTCTAGTCTTACCAGAGAAGGGTAAGTGTCAAGTTACGAGTTGGGAATGTGTTAGTCACCCAACTCGCCCGGTCAATGGACCGGTCTCCTTCTGTCCTATCATTTCCTACATTCTTGAAACTTATGTATGTTCAGGTCATTCAATTTAACCTAACTAGGCAAATGGAGAACCCTAGACCAAGTTTCTAAGTTGTTCTAACTTAAGGTGCCACCACATAGACTTGAAAAAATAAAATACAAGTCAACAGACAATAAATGGATCAATGAACAAATGAATGGATTAAAAAAATGAAATAATCATGAATAAACAAATAATGAATTAAAAGAATGAATAACACAGAAAATACAACAGATAATGGATGACCGAGCTCGAGATCAAGTCGCCTACGTATCCCTGTGCGGCGGGAATCAGGCCAAACGTAGTTCGTGCTGTGGGTTGTGGTTGTGTGTGAGGTGCTCCCTTGACAAAGAAAGCATGTGTGACCGTGCGCGAAGGGTGAACTACTCAGAGTTCTCTCCACTTCCCGCTGCCTACGTATCTCTTTAGAGAATTAGGTCAAACGTAGTTCCCAACAGTTAACGGGCTGTTGGACCCCACATGGCATTACTCAAGAGGTGCTCGGACCTCAACTCCTTGCACTCAGCAAGGCATCACTCAAGAGGTACTCGGACCTCAACTTCTCGCACTCGACAAGGCATCACTCAAGAGGTACTCGGACCTCGACTTCTCGCACTCGGCAAGGCATCACTCAAGAGGTACTCAAACCTCGACTTCTTGCACTCAGCAAGGCAAACTAATATTCTGAAAGTGATCGGTCCACACACCGATTTCCAAACATGGGAGATGATTGGACTAAGGCCAAAGACAAAACTAGGTAATAGCTAGGTTGGAGATCAAACATGATCCCAACCATTGCCTAACACATGAAGACACAACACAATTTTGTATTTTCTTTTTCTTTCCTTTTTTATATTTTCTTAATAAAACAAAAACAATTCTAGGGACCAACCCTAATGGTTGACGGGCCCATGACCTAGGCGGGGCCCACCCCAGTCAACATGAGATTTGGGAATCCCAACAAAGATAGACTCATTGGAGTTATCCTAAAAAAACTCACAACGTTAGGGAAGGGGATCCCTAAACTATCACACCCATGAAGTGGGAGGATGCATCGCTTGAGGGTAGGGCATATGTATTAAGCCAAGCATTCGAAACAATTCAAGCATGTTATATGAGAAAAAATTAACTTATCTAAGCTAAACATCAATGGGACTAACCAAGCATGGAATTGAAATATCCATCGAGTGAGATATGACAAAACAGCATCATGGACAGCCATATGGCAAGCAATAAGTTCACATGCTAAGAATAAATCTAACCACATATCAACTAATCCAAACTCAAGCATGAAATAGGTTAAACAATTGGAATGGTTCCACCTATAGACAAGAATGTGATCTAGTAAAAGCAATGGGCCAAACCAGATTTAACATAAAAAATATATCACCATAACTTAAACCAGTCCCAACCTAAACCGGATTTGATCTTTAGAAATAGATCAATTCAGCCTAAAAGATTTAATCCATGAGACAAACTCAATTGAATCAGATTCAATATAAGAATAACTCAACACCTTCTGAACCAGCCTCAACTCAATTTTGTTCTAATCGGATTCTTCAAATTGAATCTAAAAAATGCTTCCAGGATCAAATCCCCTTAGTCAAAAACCCAACAGTGATAAAATAAACAGCAGGGATATATTTCAGCAAGAAGATTCCATCGACACGGAAAAGCAATGAGATAGAATAAGGGGAAAAAAACAGAAAGACCCTAGCCAAATGCATTGCTACTACTTTATGAGTATCCACCTGGTTAGAAAACACTAAACAACCATAACATTTGTCTCCTCTGCAAATCATAGAAATGAAACCAAAGTCATGCACTCATCTTGACATTAGACACCTATCCTCTTGAACGAACCTTCAAAACTGAGATTGTAACTAATACCCCACTCAAACACTTTAACCCCTTGTAAAAGATCCAAGTCTCCAAACCAGATCCAACCGAGCTTATTCCTCACTCGGACTGGTATTCTCTCGAGAGAGGCTGCCTTAACCCATGTTACAAGCCAATTTCCAATCTATCCGAATGCAAAACTTAACAATGACCCTGCTTAACCACTTTAACCCCCATAAAGACTCCAAGCCTCCTTACCATTATCAGATAGCTGGAAAGGGGAGAAAAAAAAAAAAAAGAAGTAACAAAACCAACATTACTCTAAGAAATAGACGGGACAATAAAAGAAGCAAAGATGAGGAAAAAGAAACAAAAAAAAATCGGATTCCTAAACCTCTATCCTAACCAAACCAAGCACCTACTGAAATCCTAACGAAACAAACCAAACAGCAACATCCAACTTAATAAAAGAACCATCCCTGCAGAAAGTAAATACAGAGGTAAAAATGAGAAACAGAACAAAAGAATTCCCAGAATAATACAAATAAGATAAAGACAACAGGAAATCTCAAATCCATCTCAACCGAATTTTTATAAGCTCCCGTTCAAGGGGTAAAGTATAATGGGAATCTTTTTCTACATGCCACTCCTAATTAAAAAAAAAAACAACTCATTAACAGTAAAATGAATTGAGAGAGAAGCAAGTAATATTAAAATATAAGAATCAATCCAATATAACCGACACTACCCGAGAAAGAAAAAGAAACACAAAAGGAACTGTAAGCATGAGGCAAGAAGAAAAGCAAACCCAAACTAACCGACTTTTTTCAATGAAGAATCAATAGCAGCTGAATCAAAGAAAGAGAATCGTAGCACCACACAACCAGTCGGAGGAATAGCTCGACGTATCGACGTCAAGCTCACAGAGAAGAAGAAAATAAACATAGAAAGAAAGCACTAAAATACCTTGATGCAATTCTCCTTTGCGAGCCCCTTTCTCTGTCTTTTCCGCTCATCCCTCTTCTACGGATCTAGCTTCTCTCCCCTTTCTTCTCCTACTTCTTCTCGGCTTCTTTTCTTCTGCCGCCTTCTTTTCTTTTTCTCTTCAAATAATCACCTCTATCTTCTACCTTCAGCCACCATAGTCACGGCCAGATCTCCCTCCCTCTTCCTTCTCCTCCTTTTTCTCCCCTTTGCTGCCGCCTTCCTCCTTCCTTTTCTCTCCCTCACGACAGTCTCCCTCTTTTTTATCGTCTAGGGTTTTTTTTCTAACCCTTACTCCAAGGGCCGAGATTCTTCACTTTGATTCCCTTTCAATCTAACACATGTGATAAAACAAGAATATAGAAAGAGAAAAAAAAAACTAAATCCCTACACAATTGATTTTCTAAACTCAAATCCAAACCCATTATTCTATGTCTTAAACACCAACTTAAACTAAACTCAGTGTACACCCATTATTCTATATCCTAAACGCCTATCTAAACTAAACCCAACCTAAACTCATTATTTAATGAAGCCCATTAATAAAGTAAGCCCATGAAAATACAAAAACCCAACATAATCCTAATAGACTCCAAATTCCTAGTTAAACTATCCTAAACCCAAACTCACTTAATTTTTTTTGTAATTTTATAATTTTTTTCTTCTTTATAATGATTATTATTTTTTTTTAATATTTTTCCTAATAACCAAAAAATACAAGAAATTCTAATATGACCAAAAATGACAAAAATGTCCTTGATAAGACATGGGTCAAAATCAGGGTCTTACAGGTATATATAATTATGGGCATTTTATCAATCCAATTACTGAAAAGTAATATTAACCAAAATTAATACAAATGCAAAAATATCATCGGTAATCAGGCTGCAGAATTCAATACTTCATTCTTCAATCTTTTCTAGGTACGCAATATGTGTAAGACCCGCACTCCATGAATCCGATCTAAACATTTCATTCATGTTGAACAGGTCTTCAAATCATCACCGGACCAGACGGGACGAACGGATGACAACCAGGTACGAAACGGACCCATGTATGATAAATATTTCATACCGGTCGATGGTACGGGTCTATGGTACCGGTCGACCGGTATAGCCTGCGCAGGCAGACCACTTAGATTTGAAAACGGATCTTTGCGGGTCCTACTTTCCAAATTCCAAACCGAAGGACTTTCATAATGTTAGGGGGCTTCCTAAACTCAACACTAGGCTATATAAGAACTCCTAAACCTCCTTAAATCCCTTTTATTGATCCTCACAAACCCTAGAGATGAGAAGAGATCAAAGAAGGAGAAGGAGCTAAGGAATGAGAGAGAAGAGCCGCCATTGTCGTTGGACGAAGAACACTCTACCGCGAACTAACGGTAAGTGCTTAAACCTTCCTCTACGTTAAGCATTCTAGAATGGTTAGTCATGATTATATCGATATCATGTAAGGCGAACTGTTGATGAAAATCTGAAATTGCCGTCAAGCCCTAATTCAGTCGGTAAACCCTAGATTCAAGTTATAGGTTGAAGATCATCGAAACTAGGACTTGAATGAAGTTGGAAACAACTCTAACTCAGTGCTCATACCTAAATGTATAGGAGGAACCCTATAATCTATAGGGCGTGACCGACGGAAGGCGAGAACCGGGTGAATGGTCTTCCGAAGACATACCGGTCGCACCCTATGTGACCGGTACCTGCGACCGGTATCGCCGGGAGACTGGTATGTGGGGACCGGTCGACCATACCGATCACACCTTTTCCCACAGTGCCACGACCGATACCTGCGACCGGTCTGCTCTGTGAGGAGTGTTTTTGACCCAGTTGGTTTTTCGACCAACGTAAATCCTAAGAAAATTATTTTAATTAAACCTTAACATTGTATAGGACCTTGTGATAGCAAGTTTGGATTCTGTGACGCGGAGCAAGTTATCAAACAAGCGTCACGTAAGGGAATCAGACCTAAACCCAAATAATTTAATAACAACAAAACGTTATTAATAATTATGATTCTATGGACTGATGTTTGTGCATACTTACATGTCATCTTTACTTTCAGTTATTCTATTATTCATGCATACTCACTATGCTATGATGTGAATGTTAGGCATGTGATTGTTTTCGTTGGTGTGTGGAATGGGAAGGGCCTCGGGTCTAGGATCATTCCTCACACTAGTACCTTTCTGTATCGTTCTGTCTTAGCATGCTTGGTGCGGGTAGGGTATTAGGGAGAGAAAGTGGCACTATGGTCTCCGGCCTGACCACTAGACTCTAGCTCTGTCTCTATGTCGTAGGTAGCTTTGCTGGGATAAGGCCTACTGTGATGACATATAGGATTGGTTATGTCACACCCCAATTCTGATCCAACCAGAATGGTGTGAGTGAACCGTCATTGAACCAACGGTTCACACCAGGATCTCGAATAGGCCGTGTCCACCCATACAAACCATTACACATAACCACAATCAGAATATAAATATACAGCGGAAGATTTTAAATAGAATGAACTGAGTATCTATTGATAATTTAAATAAATATCCAATTATCCAAATTCAAACATAAAATATAATATCTTGTACATCTCTTAATATCAAACAAAAATAACTGAAACAAATAATTAAAAATATCCATCACAGGTACACGCAGAAAGGGCACTCGCATGAAGCATCATGCTCGTCCTCCCCTGCTTGTACATCTAGAGCAGCTACACCTCCATACGCCGGAGCGTTCACGTAATCATCCACGAGATAACCCTGCATCCATATCTAAAACAAGATGTGCACAAAGGGTGAGCTCACAACACGGCTCCAGAAGACAATCGACAGTTTCACAATATTATACATGAGTAACAATCATTTTATGTTGTGGTCTGGTTTTAAGTTTGCAATGTGCTATAGAAAGGTTTGGTGGCCCCCGCACCTCTATACACGAGTGTGTGGCATCGCACAGTAGATCACACTACCACCAACCCACATGCACCCATCATGGAATAGAGATAGAGCTAAGGTATACCCGCACCTCCCCTGATACTTTACCCATACCAGTACCTAAGCCCCTACTGGCCAGGGCTCGTAAACTGGCTCGCAACTAACCAATCCTATATGTCAACAATGTATGCTCTATCCTAGCACAGCCGTCTACGGCATAGAGATAGAGCTAGAGCGTGCAGGCCGGGCCGGAGACCACAATACCTCACCTCCCCCTGATACCCTATCCGCAACTAACCCACTAGGATAGAAACAATACGCAGGTAGACCCTATCCCAACATAACTCCCTACAGCATAGAGATAGAGCTAAAGCATCGTGGACAAGCCAGCGTCGACTCGGAATCCTCAGTACCACATAACAATGGCCGGGACAACATCAATATCGGAGACCACCGTACCACGACCTTCCCCTGATACCCCACCCGTACCAAGCATGTTAAGACAGAATACTACAAAAAGATGCTAGTGTGAAGAGCGATCCCAGGCCCATGGCCCACTCCACACACCAACGAAAACAATCACATGCCTAACAATCACATCCTATCAATGCATGAACAGTAATAATAGCTGAAAGTAAAGGATGGCATGTGAATATGCACAAACATCACATCATAGATATTCAATGATTAACAACGATTTATTGTCCATTAATTATTAGGTTTAGGTCAGATTCCCTTACCTGACGCTCGTTCGATAACTTGCTCCACGTCGCAAGATCCAAACGATAAGTCACAAAGTCATACAATATTATTAGGGTTCCATTAGAATATATTGTTTAAGGTTTTATGTTGGTCGGAAACCAACAGAGATCACAAACTACCCTCACAGAGCTGACCGGTGGCATATACCGGTCGCAGCTCTGTGGGAAAGACTGGCGACCGGTATGGTCAGCCGGTCCCCACAGATAACCTCCCGAGAGGTAGCGGTCGCAACATACCGGTTGCACTATGTGCAACCGCTATAGTCGACTGGTATGTCTCCGGAAGACCATACATGGGTTCTTCGACTGCCGTCGATCATCCTCCATGGATTTTCAGGGTTTCTCCTATCCATTATAAGTCTAGGCTTTGAGTTAGAGTTATCCCCAACTCATTCAAGTCTCGTTTCGATGAATATCATCTCGAAACTCGAATCTAGGGTTTGACGGCAACTTAGGGTTTATTGACCAATTTAGGGTTTTAGATCAATACCTACTTTGCATGGTATTGATCCACCCACACAACTAACACAGAATAAGAAGACGGATTCAAGCACTTACCGTTGACAGGCGTAGCGTGAGCTTTGTCAAACGGTAATGGCGGCACCTCCTTCTTCTTCCTAGCTCCTTCTCCTTTCCAAGCTCTTTCTCTTCTCTAGGGTTTGTGAGAGACAATGGAAAGGATTTGAGGAGGCTTAAGGGTGTATTTATAGGCTAGAAATAGGGTTTAGTAACCCTACTAGGATTAGGAAACTTCTAGGATTCGAAATCAGGAAAGCGGGACCCGCAGAGACCAATTTCCAGATTCCCGCACATAGCTGTGCAGGCCATACCGGTCGACCGGTACCAAGACCGGTACCATCGACCGGTATACCTAAAATCAGGTATAATTGGTCGACTTCGGTCCGATTTTGTACCTGTTTGTTATCCGCTTGCCCCGTCTGGCTCGGTGATGATCGGAAGACCTGTCACGACACAAAACCAAGGTTTAGACCGGTTTGTTATCCGCTTGCCCCGTCTGGCTCGGTGATGATCGGAAGACCTGTCACGACACAAAACCAAGGTTTAGACCGGGTTTTCAGAGTGCGGGTCTTACAGGTTAGTTGCGAGCCCAGTTTGCAAGCTCTCGCCAATAGGGACTTACGTGTTGGTATGGGTAGGGTATCAGGGGAAGTGTTGGCGGTGTTTGATCTGAACGCTTTAGCTCTATCTCTATTCTATGGTGGATGCATGTGGGACGACAGTGGTGTTTGATCCATTGGGCGGCTTCACACACTCATGTATAGAGGTGCGGTGGCCGTCAATCCTTTCTATAGCACATTGCAAACTTAAACCAGACCATAATGTGAATGTTACTCATGCATATGTTTGTTGCATTGTCTGATTGTCTTACTAAGCTAAGTTGTGAGCTCACCCTGTATATATATACATATTTTTAGATGTTAATGCAAGTTATACTGTAGAGGACTACATGGATGCTCCGACGTATGGAGGTGTTGCTGCTTTATAAGTGTAAGCAGGAGAGGACGAGCATGACGCTTCATGCGAGTGCCCTTTTTGCGTGTACCTCTAGGATGTTAATTTAATTTATTTATTTATTTTCAATGGATTTACAATTGATGTAATGATATTTATTTACGTGTTGGTGTGGAGAATAATTATATTTTATTTAAATTATCAATAGAGAACTCAGTTCATTTATTTTAAGACTTTCGTTATATTTTATTATATTCTGATTATGGTTATGTGTAATGGTTTGTATGAGTGGACACGGTCTTATTGAGATTCTGGTGTGAACCGTTGGTTCAATGACGGTTCACTCACATTTCTTGTAAGACCTGTGTCGAACTAATCGGTCTTACCACCTTGTATTAGGTTTACCTATCATGGTCGAGCCAAGTGGACCAAGTGCGTGAAAAAACCACAAGACCAGGACTCTATATGGAGTTTTTTCACAACATATAGGAGTACGGAAAAATATAAAACAGACAGTTAGTTTGGTAAGCCAGTTTATGCACGACCCATACTCTACATATATGGAGGTTGTCTATCGAATACTGCACTACCTAAAGTCAGCCCCTGGAAGAGGAATCCTGTCATCTCCTAATGACCCTCTAAAAATGGAAGCATATGCCATTTCAGATTCACCAAATAAACAAATCCAGGTGGAGGCTAATACTGATGCAGATTGGGCAGGAAGTCCTGATCGTAAGTCTATCTCTGGTTATTGCATATTATTGGGTGGCAATCTGGTAACCTGGCGCAGCAAGAAGTAAAATGTGGTTGCCCGATCCAGTGCAGAAGCAGAATACAGAGCAATGACACATGAAATATGCGAACTACTATGGTTACAACGACTATTCAAAGATTTGAAGGTTATGTGTAACCAGTCCATGAAATTATTCTGTGATAATCAAGCAGCCATTAGCATTGCTAATAATCCAGTTCAGCATGAGAGGACAAAACATGTTGAGGTAGACCGACACTTCATCAAAGAGAAACTGGACAGTGGACAAATCGAGATTCCGTTTGTCAAATCAGAGGACCAACTAGCAGACATTTTCACTAAATGTCTGCTAGGAAAATCTTTCCATATGATATTGTCCAAGTTGGGCATGCATGATATATATACACCAACTTAAGGGGGAGTGTTGAGAATATTACGTATTTCATTTTTTGTCTAGATTCATTGTACTACCTGTATTGTACAATTGTACTACCTGTACTACCCTCATTGTACTACCTGTATTGTACTACCTGTACTACCTCTTTCTTTCTTTATATTCATTCTCACATTATAAATAAGAGGACCTCTATCTATTATAGACAAGTCATTCCATCATTTAACAGATACCATCAAAACATATCTAATAATTTTTGGAAAAATAATATGTATTGAAGTGTATCGATCGCATCGATACAGTCTGATACATTTGATATAGACCGATACACGTATTTTAAAATATAAAAAAAAACCTGCAGAAACAGAGTAGGCCAAGAAGAAGAAGAGGAAGAAGAAGAAGAAGAAAGAGGGAGAAAAAAAAGAGAGGAGGAGATGCTACCGCCACCACCAATCGAGAAGTAAAAGAATATGAAACACAACAACTAGCCACCGCCACCGCCGCCACTGATCAAGAAGAAGAAAAGCAATGACAGCAGCAACAGACATTGCCGCCACCGCCGCTGATCGAGAAGAAGAAAAGAAAGACAGCAGCAGCAGCCATTGCCACCGCTGCTAGAGGAGAAAAAGAAGAGTAGCAGCACCGCTGTCACCACCTCCAGAGGAGCTAAGAAGAAGATCAAACCTGTGTGAATCTTGTTCCCAGGAATCCCATCTTGTATGCGATTTGCGATCCTTGTTGTTATCTTCTATTATATTTGTTATCTTTTATTATATCCCTTATATATATGGTCCATGGGACATGATCCCATGTATTACACCCTACAATACTCAAACTCTATATATCACTAAAAGCTTAGAAATAGAATTAATTTTATAAAGAAAAAATAAAAAAAATAAAAACATCTCTAAAAGCTTAAAAATAGTATTAATTTTATAAATAAAAAATAATAAAAGACAGATTCATCACAAATAGTATAGCACATTTTGTATCCTCCTATGATCGGACCTATTGTATTGAATCCAACCACTCTATGTCTTGTAATTGGACCATAAATTAGTTATTTATAGTGTTTTTGTGCTTTAAATTAGTGTTTTTCATATTCCTTAAGCATTCCCATGCATATTTTGCTCGCATCCTTGCGTATCCATGCGTATCCACGATACGATGCATCTCTTAAAATCACCCGACTGATTCGATACTGATGCACGATACTTTAATCTTTGTATCCACCTTTATCAATTGGTTCCCCATCTTTTTGTGATAGACGGGAATTGGCATCGAATGGGTGTGTCAGCAGGTGTGCACCCAAGCATCCCAGTGTCAGATAATAAGATACATTTGAGTAGACCGAGTAACTTCATTCCCGAGGAAATACCTTAACGAGCCAAGGTTTTTAATTGCAAATTCTGTGCCCAAAAAGGTCTTCAAATGAGATCTTTCAGCAGTGTCATTCCTTGTCACCACTATATCATCTACATATACAATAAAAGCAGTAGTTAACTCGCCCTTCTTCTTGATAAACAAAGTGTGATCAGCATAACTCTGTTTGTACCCTATAGATTTCATGGCTCTATTGAAGCGTCCAAACCAGGCCCGAGGAGATAGTTTTAGACCATATAAGGCCCATTTTAATTTATAGACCTTACTAGCTATTGGAGGTCTGGAAAAGCCAAAAGGGACATCCATGTACATCTCCTCTTCTATCTTCCTATGTAGGAAGGCATTTGTCACATCTAATTGATGTAAAACCCCAACCAAGGTTGACCGCACATGAGAGAAGGACACGAACGGTATTTAACTTGGCAATAGGGGCAAAAGTCTCCTAATAGTTAATCTCAAACGTCTGAGTATAGCCCTGGGCAATTAATCGAGCGTTTATACCTGTCAACAATACCATCAATTTTCTACTTTACTGTAATGATTAATTAGCATCTTACAGGTATCTTTCCCAGAGGAAGAGTGACAAGATCTCAGGTTTTATTCTTGTCAAGAGCATGTATCTCTTCTAATATCATAGTTGTCAAGGCGCCAAGGCGAACCAAGACGTTGGAGGCCTGACGGGGTGGCTAGGCGACCAATTTTCCAAGGCATCACAAGGCCTCATGGACGCCTAGGCAGTGCCTAAGCGACGCCTAGGTGATGCCTTGACACTATGTCTAACATTGTAGCTTTCCATTTGGGATCAGCAATAATTGCCTACTAGTTTGAAGGAATGGAAATAACAGATAAAGAGGAAGCAAATGCATGAAAGGAATGAGACAAAGATTCATAAGACACAAAGTTAGAATTGGGATGTTGAGTACAGGATCGTACACCTTTTCGAGAAGTAATAGGTGGCTCACCAAATGGAGGAGGAACAGAACTCAGATCGGGGGATGCTGATAGGAGTGGTGCAGTGGTAGTGGTGGTATCTTGCCTTTGCTGTCGTTTGGACCTAGACCGAGTAAAACCTTTAGTGGGGACGGTTCCTAAGAAGCTTGAATTGTTGGAACCAACTATGCTACAATGTCTGTGTCTGTATGAACAGTAGCATTTTGATCAAGAACAGTTGGAACCATCTTAGTGTTTGACTGAATAGTAGTATCATCCTGATTAACTGGTATAACTGGGGCAGCAACAGTGAGAAGGTACTCCAAAAGATCTTTAAGAGGTCCAAGCACATCTTTACTAAAACTAAGAGACTCCCCCTGAAGAGATGCAGGGGCCACAAAAAAGGCTTCAGTCTCATGGAAGACCACATCCATGGAGATAAACATTCTGCAAAAATGCACCGAAGGCCACGGGGGTCGAGTTTACCATAGAGGTGATGGTTACGAGCAAAAGACACACAACCCAATACCTTTGGAGGAACAACAAATGTAGAAGTACCCAGGAGTAACTCCATAGGGTTGCGGTAGTCAAGAATCCGTAAGGGCATTTGATTGATGAGATAGGCTACTGTAAGAAGGCTTCACTCCAGTACGCAGCAGGGACATGCATCTAAAACATCAAGGACTAAGCAACCTTTAACAAGTGACGATTCTAGCACTCAACCAGGTAGCACTGGAAGGAGCCATTGGTATACTCAGTTCCATTGTCTATACGAAGGATGGCGACCTTTGCATTATATTGTGTCTGGATTAAGGGTGTCAATGGGCCGGTCCGATTTCGGTCCCGGTTGAAACGGTGTCGGGCTTTATAACCCCAACCCAAAACATGTCCATTAAGGGTTCGGGTTGTGGTGGGCTGCGCTGGACACGTTAAATAATGGGTTGGTCCGATGTCGGTTTGTTATCGGTCTGGGTTTTTCAAATTGATTTTGGGCTGGCTCGGTCTGGTCCGGCCTTATCGGGCCTATCGGTCTGGGTTTTTCCAATTCTTATTGGGAATTGGCGCCCAAGTTGCTGTTTGGGGTGCCAGATGTTCCAATCATAACCAGACCTTACATGCATTTGTTCCAATATTCAACCATTACAGGTATAAAAGCACTGGAACTTGAATTTTGTGGTAGGCAGGTAAATAACAATAAAATAGGAAACGTAAGTATTCTCTAACTCCATGTAGTCATACTTGTTGGTTAACAAATTAACATGACTGTATTCCATTTTGTAAATTGAACAGTTACCTGAGGGCTGAGGACCAGGTTGATGAGAATGCAAGACTTGGGAGGCTAATAGTGAATATACCTATTCCGTTTGATGATGATCCAAGATCTCTAAATCAAACAGGCCTGCGATGCGATGATGATGTTAGATTTACATCAAATGATTATGAAACTTATATCATACGATACTCCCCATAGAGTCATATTGTCATAGACATAAAGATTAAAGAATACGACTATAGCTGCCGGGCATGGATCAGTGGTGGATCCGTGAAGGAGTGACCAATGGTGCGCCGTCGCTGTTGCAACCTTGGGGTCCTGCGGAACCACGAATGTGTGCCGCCGCTGTGAGAGTGAGAGTGAGTCAGTGAGCAAAGAAGCTGAGAAAGAGTGAGAGCAGAGTCGGGAGAGGGATTGAGGTTAAGAGATTTGGTTTAGAAAATTAGAGGGAGTGATCCAATGAGGGGCGATTTGAGAGTCGGGACTCGAGAAAGGGACAATAAGACAGATTGCGAGAGTGAGAGTGGGAAGAAAACGGAAAACCATCAGAGATTGTGAAAGTGAGAGAGAGGAAGTAAGAGTGAGTAGAGAACTGAGAATGGAGAACCATTGAGTGATCGAGTCTGAAATCTTACCTGAGACTGAGAGGCGGAGAGGCGGAGAGGCTGAGAGTGAAGAGAGTTGGGAGAGGCCAGAGGGATTGAGGCTGTGAGGGGCTTGACTCTTGAGATTCACACAATCGCACCTTGCATTAAGTAGCAGAGAGCCAGAGAAGGAAGAGCCGAAGAGGGCAAGACTCAAGAGGCAGCGGCGCAGCTGAACTGAAGAGGCAACGGCGCAGCTGAACTGAAGAGGCAGCGGCGCAGCTGAACTGAAGAGAAGGAAGAGGCCCACCGCCAAAGAGGGCAAGATCAAGAGGCAGCGCCGCTGCTGAAGCCTGAGGCCCTGAACTGAAGAGTGAAGACTCCCGAAAGAAACAAAGAGAATCCTTAAAACGCGGCTTATATACTGGGATTTAGGGTTAAATTAGGTTTGGTCCCTACCGGGTTTTCGGTCCGGGCCAATTGGATTGGGTTTTCATCGGGTTGCTTAATGGGGTGCCCAACGGGCTAGACTGGACCAGACTGAACCCGATAAGGATTCCATGCTTGTGTTCGAAACACATCCAATAAGTTTTTGGTCCGGGCTGGGTTCGGGTTAGTTCGGTTCGGGCTACCGGTTCGGTCCCAGTATTGACACCCTTAGTCTGGATCATCCGATGAAATAGTTGGAATCAGCGAAAGACCTCATTTTTGTGGCAGAGAAAATAAACCCAAGTGAGTCGAGTATTACATTCAATGAAAGTTACAAACCATTTGTACCCAGTTATCGAGACGTACCGAGAGGGCGCCCAAACATCAAAATGTATTAAAGAAAAAGGAGAGGTACTACGTTTATTTGAAATAGGACAAACAGACCGAGTCTGCTTTGCAAAAATGCAAGCATCATAAAAAAACTCGTATGACTTACATAGCTTTGGAAATTGAGGAAAAAGCTTTACTAAATTCCTAATAGGGGGGTGACCCAAACGGTGATGCCATATACATAGACATGTCAGTGGAACTGTGGAGGATGAAGACACTTGTATCGTCAAGGCCGAAGATGCTACAGAAGTGACAAGGATGTAAAAGCCATCAACTATTTTACCACTACCAATCGTTTTCTCTGTCACCAAGTTCTGGAATACACAATAAAAAGGAAAGAAAGTGATTCGGCAATTCAAATCACGAGTTAGACTATTAATAGAGAGTAGATTGTACAGAAATTTGGTACATGAAGAACAGATGATAGGGAAAGTAAGGAAGAGCATTTCATGGAACCCTTCCTTGTGATAGAGGGGAGGGAACCATTAACAACTTTAACTTTACCTTTACCAGAACTAGGAAAATACTCAAAATAGGAATGAGAAGAGCCAGTCATGCAAACGGTAGCCCCTGAGTCAATGATCCAAGGAGTGAAAGCATAAGATCCACAATGACCACCGACGGAAATACCTGAATTGGCAAAGTTGGAAGCAGAGGACCCTAGCAAGGAGGCAGCAGCTGATGCAGATGGAGAAGGGCTTGACTGAGATAGAAGACGACGAAGCTAGTTCATCAAATCATTATGTCCAAGAGGAGCGGTATCAACATCAGCAATCTCTATTTGATGAGCTTGGGCAGAACCGGTACCACGACCTCGCCCACAGCCTTTGGCATTAGCAGGGTGACCATGGAGTTTCCAACAATATTCTTTTATGTGATGTTCCTTGCCACAGAACTCACATTTTGATGGGCTCTCTATCTGAACTGGGACGAGTGCCGGACCGGTTAAAATTACTTATGCCAGTGGAGCCGGTACCAGAAAAAAGAAACGAGCGATCAAGCAGAGAGGGTTGTAACACAGCCGTCCATCTGCTGTCCTCAGATTGGACCATAGCATAGGCCTGTTCTAAGGAGGAAAATTATCGCAGCTCAAAACATGAGCACATATCTGATCAAACTCCACATTGAGACCTGCTAAGAAAGCATAAACACGAAATTTGTCTTCCCTTTTGGCGAATTTCGTGGCATCTACATGACAAAAAGCAGAGAAGGCTTCATAATAATCCTTCTCTTGTCACATTCCTCTTAACTCAGAATAGTACTGAGACAAGGAAAGCTCCTTCTATTTGGTATCATGAATTTTCTTTTTCTATTCATATACTTGAGCATCATTCCCTACTTGTGAGTACGTATCTTTAGCAGCCTTCCATAGACTTGCAGCTGAATCTAATGATAAATAGCCACCAGCAATGTTAGGATACATAGAACTAATAAGATAAGACATCACCAGGTAGTTGTTAGAGCTCCATTTCCTTTGGTCAGTGCCCTCAGTGGTAGGTATCTTATAATCACTAGTAAGGTATCCTAAAAAACCACGGGATGCGGTAGAAAGAATGCAGGAACGAAACCACATCAAATAATTAGTCCTATCCAATTTAATGGTACAACCAGGGAATGTAGGAACAACAAAGATGCTCCTATCGCTAGAGCCTTTGGGAACAATAGATGCAATCGTCATGTTTGACATGGTTGAGGCTTAAAGAGACCAAACAGATTAACAAAGGTCTATTGTATTTATAGAGTGAATGATTTACAAAAATAGAAAAAAAGTAGGCGAGGTTGGTGAGGTAGGTAGGTTACATTGAATCTAGACAATGCATTGAACCTAGACTATTCTAATAGTATTCCAATAGTGTCATTTCATTTCACCTCTTTATTTACATTTCACACTCTATGTCAGTCTCTTATGCCTATTCATTATGTCTTTCCTCATACAATTTTATCTCATACACCAAGCATAGTAGTCTCGTTTGCATTCACATTTGTAAATTTATACGTTCATTCTCATGTTTCATGTCATTTTCGTGTCCCTTATCATTTCATTAAAGATAGTGTATTCCTTACATTTCAACTTTACATTTCAACTTTCAGCATGTCTCATGACTTATTACACTTTTACACTACATGGTGCTAGCATTTGATTCGATACCATAATATTCTCTAGCTCAAAAGGGCATAATATTTTATTTCATCATTACATTCATTTATTCACCTATTAAATGTCATGATCATTAAATCGCACGACACTTTTTTATTCATCATATCATGAACAAAGCATTATAACATCTCATAGCATCACAAAACAAGGAACTTTCTATCTTAACGTATCTTTCCGTAACATTCTCATGTTTCACACTTATGACGCATGCCTATGATTATATTTGGTAACATTTCAATATCTACTCAACACACACTCAAACCTATCACAACTCATACCACTCAACTCTTATCTCACCGCATACAAACAGAGAAGTTGTGTATCTCCCTCACCGTTCGACGACGCTCACGTTATGCCAGTCAACGGTAAGTGTTTTAATCATTCTTCTTACCCTATGACTTTAGGTTAGTTGTGTGGGTGGATCAATACCATGCAAAGTAGGTATTGATCTAAAACCCTAAATTGGGTATTAAGCCATAAGTTGCCGTCAAACCCTAATGATATTATAGGACTTTGTGACTTCCCATTTGGATCTTGCGACGTGGGGCAAGCTAACAAACGAGCGTCAGGTAAGGGAATCTGACCTAAACCTAATAATTAATGGACAGTAAGTCGATGTTAATCACCTGATTATATATGATGTGATGTTTGTGCATATTCACATGCCATCTTTTAATTTCAGTTATTATTACTGTTCATTCATTGATAGGAAGTGATTGTTAAGCATGTGATTGTTTTCGTTAGTGTGTGGAGTGGGGCATGGGCCTGGGATCGCTCCTCACACTAGCACTTTTGTAGTATTCTGTCTTAACATGCTTGGTACGGGTGGGGCATCAGGGGAAGGTCGTGGTACGGTGGTCTCCGATGTTGATGCTGGCCTGGCCATGGTTATGTGGCATTGTGGTCTCCGAGGTCGACACTGGCTTGTCCACGATGCTTTAGCTCTATCTCTATGTCGTAGGGAGTTATGTTGTGATAGGGTCTACCTGCGTTATGTTTCTATCCTAGTGGGTTAGTTGCGGATAGGGCATCAGGGGAGGTGTGGGAATGCCTTAGCTCTATCTCTATGCCGTAGACGGCTGTGCTGGGATAGAGCATACATTGATGACATATAGGATTGGTTAGTTGTGAGCCCAGTTTGCGAGCCCTGGCCAGTAGGGGCTTTGGTACTGGTATGGGTAGAGCCTCAGGGGAGATATGGGGGTATCTTAGCTCTATCTCTATTCCATGATGGGTGCATGTGGGCCAATGGGGTGTGATCCATGAGGTGCCACACACTCGTGTATAGAGGTGCGGGGGCCACCAAACCTTTCTATAGCACATTGCAAACTTAAAACCAGACCACAGCATAAAATGATTGTTACTCATACATAATATTGTGAAACTGTCTGATTGTCTTACTGAGCTAAGTTGTGAGCTCACCCTTTGTATATATACATGTTTTTAGATGTTGATGCAGGTTATACGGTGGATGATTATATGAACGCTCCGGCGTGTGGTGGTGTTGCTGCGCTGGATGTGCAGGCAGGAGAGGACGAGCATGACGCTTCATGCGAGTGCCCTTTCTGCGTGTACCTTTGATTGGATTTTTATTTACTTGTTTCAGTTATTTTTTATTGACTTTTAAAGAGATGTAAGGATATTATATTATATGTTTGAATTTGAATAATTAGATATTTTATTTAAATTTATCAATAGATTCTCAGTTCATTTATTTAAAGACTTCCGCTGTATTATTTATATTCTGATTCTGGTTATGTGTAATAGGTTTGTATGGGTGGACACGGTCTATTCGAGATCCTGATGTGAACCATTGGTTCAATGACGGTTCACTCACACCATTCTGGTTGGATCAAAATTGGGGTGTGACAACTTGGTATCAGAGCCCTGGGGCTCTGTCCAACAAATCATATTGCACTTAACTAAGTCGATGAACTGAGTTAGGAAATATTAAATTTTTTTAATACAAACACACTCTAAGCGTTGTTTGATACCTGAGATGGATTAAGAAAGAGCATAATATTCTATATTAAATATGAAACTTAACATGTGCAAATATACTAGTTAGGTGAAACATGAAACTTTTATTAAATGGAAAAAGAGAGTATCTGATAAATAGTGCTACAGGGTACAGTCCACAAACCAAACAGTTACCCTGTTATATAAACCGTCATGAGAGAGAAGGTGAAAGTAAATCATGGGGTAGGGGGCCTGGGAGGAATAGGGTCTGCTATATCATAATCTCGCTCGTAAGCGACCCTGAGCCAGTGCACCTGATCCTGTGTGACTCTGAGGCTGCGAGCCAACTGCGCCAAGTCACGGCTCATCTCACGCTGAGCGTCCCTGATCTCCATAATCATACCCATCATGGTGTCGGGAGAAGGCTGAGAGGGTCCAGCTATAGAGGTAGACGGTGGTGCTGCAGGTGTAGGCTGTGGGACAGACACTGGTGCTTCCCCAGCCATATCGTCATCATCACCCCCAGCCTCTGCCGCATAGGCCGCATTGGCTGCTGCTGCTGCTGCTGCGGCTGCTACTCTTCCGAGTGGACGAGGGCGAGCCTCCAACTCGTCATCGCTAACGGGCAGATCGACCATCTGCATCCTCTGAATAGCCTCCCAGTCAATGTCGGAGGTCATGGTATCCTCAACAGTCACCTCACCTCTCATGCTCACACCCAGGCGACGTAGAGGGAAGGTGATGAGACTACCGTATGGAAGGTTACTGGCCTGATCGGCCAGGGTCGCCTGATGCATGGTCCGGATGATGAGGTAAGGGAGAGACACCCGCTCCCCGGTGCAGACGCAGTAGGTGATGTACTGAGTGAGCTGAGATAACTCACTGTAGTGGCCGCTCTGGGGCACAATGTCGTGCTGGATGATGCGACTGTAGACTCGAGCTAGGGGCTTCAGACTAGCCGCCTTCATAGGAGCCCCAGGATTGAGGATCTGCTCTGCGATCTCTCGGCGTAGGTCCTCGCTCAGATAACCCTTCACCTTTGGAGGGTAGTATACTCAGTCTCCATCATTGGGTACCCCCAGCAGATTAGCTAATTGGTGGGTGTTGAAGGAGATAGGTACACCCTTGACGTAGCTGGAGATGCACAAGTCCCTACCCTGGTTGGGATCGTTGACATCCCCATGCAGCTCCAGGTTAGCATAAAAATGCTTAACCAGGTTGGGACGGGTGGTATCTGTGTAGGATATTACCGGTACCCACCCAAGCGCGTCGAAAGCGGCTCGCACATCGAACCTCTCTAGCTGATCCAAGTTAACTCGATGCCCAGATTCGATGTTTTTGCTATCGAACCATGGGAAACGAGCTTGTGCCTCCAAGGATTGAAATCAACGCTCGTCGAGTTATGGAGCGGGTGGCTGAGAAGCGCGAACGCTCGAGCCATGAGGACGTTTGCCCAGAGCACGTCATGGAGCCATTAAACTGCAAAACAAAAAGGAAATAAGAAGAAAATGTTAGATTTTGTCGAAATTTCGACAGCGTAACGACTGTAATTCGAGAAAAAAACCTCGAACTCACCCAAAAACATGGGGAGGAGGACTTACGTAACCCCCACACTCTTCAACAAACCAATCACAAGCAGTTATAATAAGGAATTTCAGAAAATTTAAGAAAAATAAGAAATTTCGAATTTTTTTTGAAAACCTAGGTTAAAAAGTGTAAAAATTCAATTTTTATAAAAACCGTTCGGTGGAACCTCAAATTGGTTGAGGTCTTTTGCTCTTAGGGGTCCCTAAACTCTTTCTAAGCCGAAGGAAAAGAGTTCCTACGGTTGGAATCTCTCAATCAAAGAAAAACCTAAAATTCTACATAAAGACGATATGAAAAATTTATAAAAACTTGAAAGAGGGGGAAGAGACTTACCTGGAGACGATATGCCAAGTCCGAATCGCAAGGAAACCACTTCTGGAGTGACCGGTCGGACTGTAGAAGCTCGGAATGGCAGAGAGGAATCGCCACCGGAGAGAAAAGAGAAAGAAAAGTGAGAAAAATTCTCACTTTTCACGATTTTAAAAGCCAATCTGGGCATACCGGTCGACGGTTTTGCCTATACCGGTCGACCGGTATCCCTACAGGCATGCGACCGCTATGTCTCGGTCAGAATTTTAATTCTGACCGGTCGACTATACCGGTCGCAGCACTGTCTACAGAGTGTCGACCGGTATCCCTCCAGGCATGCGACCGCTATGTCTCGGTCAGAATTTTAATTCTGACCGATCGACTATACCGGTTGCAACATATTCTACAGGGGTGCGACCGGTATGATGCGACCGGTTAGCACCAGAATAGCCAGAAAAATCTCGGAAAATTTTAAAATTTTGTACTATTTCGCCTTATATTGTTCAAGACTAACACCACTATTGCTTCATTCTCATGTGTTATGTCTTCTTCTCAGATTCAAACAGAATAGTCTGAGATGGTGGGCGGAAACGGTCGTAGGGGTCGAAAGCATCACCAAGCTAGGATGCGCCTCGAGGAAGAAGAACAGGTTGAACCAGGCCATGTTAGAGAGCCAAGCCCGGAAGTTGAGGAAGAACAGGTTCCAGAGGTACCGACAAATTTGCTTGGCCCACCTCACAGGAATTCTGAGACCATTGTTACAAACCTGGTCTATCAGATGCAAGCTCAGCAGAAAGAATTCCTGAGCAAGATACTGAAGATGTTCAGGCCACCGGGTTCTGTTCCCACTGGAGGTACGCCCGAGTCTGGAGGGAATAATACTACACAGCCGACGCATGGTAGTCCAGGACTGATGGGCCAACCCCAGAATGTACCACCACCGCACCAGTTTCCATCATCTTCTGCTTATCAGGGAGCGTATCCGTATCCACCACCATGGTACGGAATGAATACGTAGGGACAACACGATCTGAGCAGGGCGGTGGATAGATTCCTAAAGTTGAAGCCTTCTTCATTCACAGGTAAGACAGAGAAACCATTGTGGCCAGCATAGTGGATTGCAGAAATGGAGAAGAATTTTTGACTGATGACTTGTTCAGAGGACGAAAAGGTCCTGTTTGCCACTCACATGCTGAAAGAAGATGCAAATGCTTGGTGGAATTCTACACGGGTATATTTGGAGACGAAGCATACACAGGTGGATTGGGAAGTGTTCAAGGTTGCCTTCTTCGATAAGTATTTTCCGAAGAGCTTCAGAGATCAGATGGAGAAGGAGTTCCTTAATCTACAGCAGTCTCATTCGACTGTGGATGCTTATCAGCAGAGGTACGAAGAGTTATTTTTCTTCGCACCGGCAAGTATGCAAGAAGAAGAGACCAAGACACGTAGGTTCACCATGGGACTACGTGGAAGCATCAGAGAGCACATCTTGGGTCTGGACAAGAAAATTTACAATGAGGCTGTGCAAGTTGTGAGGGTGATAGAGTCCAGTCAGCGGGACAGCTTCTTTGCTCAGAACAGGGGAGTGAAGAGACCCGCTATTGAGAGTTCGGGTGGCGGTAACAATAGACCCTTCCGTCCATACAGGGCTCAGACCGCTACAGTGCCTGCTAGGAACAATGCGGCACCACCTGTGCCACAGAACGTCGGATTCAACCCGAATATCAAAATTTTCAACTGTCAACAAGTGGATCATATTGCAAGGACCTGCACTCTACCTAGGAAGCAACCTCCCCAGCAAAGAAAAGTTTATGCGGTCACCACTGAAGAGACAGCCGCATCACCTGATGTGGTCACTGGTACGACTCTATCCCTTACTATTTGGCTTACTATTTTACATTGTGTGTACGCGCATGTAGAACTAAGGGATAATAAAAATTACAGGAATTATAAATGTAGCTGGTATATCTGCCAGAGTACTATTTGACTCTGGGGCCACGCACTCCTTTGTTTCTATTTCCTTTGGGAAGCGAATGGAGTTACCAATTAAGCACTTGAACCCAAGCTTGATAGTTCGCTCTCCGCTAGGAGTCGAAGTGGCTTTGACTGAATATTATGGACCTGTGAGGACAAAGATGGAAATCTTTAGAAGTCGCCACCTAGATTTAGGTCTAGGACCTTAGAAATGTGAAATCTCACCCCAAGGTAAGACTTTGATTGACTCATGACCCTTAGATTGGAATTCTGGTCCATCAGAGATTGGGTAAGCGTCAGGTTACGATTATGGGAAGGGGTTAGGCACCCAAACCGCCCGATCGAAATCGGTCTCCTATACCTTTCCTATGCTAGACTCTATTTATTAAATTAAACCAAACCAAGTGGTTTGATATCATTGAACCGAATCTGTATCCATCAGATTGCCTACGTATCACGGAATTATTCCGAAAATCAGGTTCACCATCGTAGTTCAGGTGTGATTAAAGTTTATGACTGTGATTTATGCTTGTGCATGATTAAGTTCATTGTTCAAGTTGAAGTTTATGCTTGAAAGATTGAGAAATCCTATGGGTTAGGATCTGGATAGTCTATGTGGACTGATAGATAGTCCTAGTGGATCTAAGAATAACCCTATTTGGGTCAAAATATGGATAACCCATTCTAGGTTGGAATATGGATAACCCTATGTGGGTCAAAATGTGGATAAATATCCTAGTGGATGTATGGATAGTCCAAGTGGACTAAAATTGTGGATCCGAATTTGGGTTTCTCCCAAATGGCCTACATATCCTAGGGTTTGACCTAGGAATCAGAATCCGCGTAGTTCGAGCTGGATAACCTGTTCTAGGTTAATGATTGAGAATCAATTCTAGGTTTAGGGTTTAGAATGGGCAAAATCGTCCTAAATTATCCTTTTCATCTTGAATTCTAATTTTGGAAGGTTTGGCAAAGCATTTTTCTTTCTTTATTAAGACTTTTATTATTCCCATTATGCCCTTCCTAAGAATGTGGGTGCCTAAATGCACGTCCCCACACCTAATATGTTTGCTAGGTGTATAGATATGACAATTCGACTAGGGTGTTGCATAAATTAAATTATTGTCCAAAATAAAATATTCTATCTAAATATGGCATATAAAATATTTATGGCAAGAAATTAACATGTAGTAAGATTGTTTAAAATCTCTCAAATATGACATGTATTGCAAATAAGGCAATAGCCTAATAGGGTAAGATCTAATATGGCAAGATCTAAGCATGACAAGATCTAATATGACAAGATCTAATATGCAAGATCTAATATGGCAAGATCTAATATGATAATATCTAAGCATGGCAAGATCTAATATGATAATATCTAAGCATGGCAAGATCTAATATGGCAAGATCTAATATGCAAGATCTAATATGCATCTATATATCAATATGGAAAGTACCAATCATAGAATGCATATATGACATGAATTTTTCAAAAAAAGGAAAGATCTTATATGCTATTTTCTAAGCATAGTAAGACTTAAAAAAAATTAAGATTTTGCTAAAATATGGTAAAAATTTATCTATTCTACCAAAAATAACAATACATGGAATGTGGCAAACATGGTATGCACAATACAAACAAAGCATATTAATGCTCCAAATATAGCCATTTATCCAAATATGACAGAATTCATTTAAACAATTATTGATGTTATAATGAATGAGACATCAATGAAACTTTTTTTTTTGAAAAATTCAAAATTATCAAAACAAACATATGTTCAATGTTCTTTGAAAATTGTAATTCTTATGAAGGAGTTTGAGAAGATTAATGACTCAAAATTGTGAAAATTGTGACACAAGGTTCCAGATAATGGACAAAACTATGAACTGTATTCAGATTTGTCACATTATACAAGAATGACCATAAGTAGGTCTTTCAAAACTCAAGTCAAGCTCAACTTTTTTTCATAGAAAGATAACTTAATATATTATATTTCATATGAAGGATTTGAATCCCAAGAGAAAGCAAAAATAGGTCAAAGATATGCCCTAAGACCGAACATGTGCACTGGTCAAATCTGTTCCAGATTTTTGACCAGTTGCACCATAAATTCCAAATAAAATTCTATTCTTAATGAAAATTAAATACAGACATATGTCTATGTAGATAACTGTCTGATCTAAAATTTCATTAAGAAAAACATGTTAAAATAGTATATTTTCTTTGTGAAAAATGACTCTTTTCAATCATGCAAATCAATACATCATGATAGATTTAAAATCAGAGCACTATGCACTTAAAAATTGATATCAATTCAAGAAAAAATGGAAAAAATATGAAACTAGTGCCATTTTTTAGGAGACTTTCATGTCTAAAAAATTCATGTTAAGTAGTTTTTTTGATTATGGCCATAAGGCCTTTGTCTAGAGACTTTCTGATGGAGGATTGCATTACATCCGAGAAAAATAGCAATGTCAAAGAAATTTTTTTGATATAATTTCCCAATTCTAAATGGAACGAAATTTTTAGGGTAGTCTTCTAACATATCAGAGAGACTCTCATAAAATTTTGTGCTTCAAAATCTTAGAAAAAATACATATGATGTACGTCCTAAGTTTGAACCCTAAATCTGGAATTTTCAGATCAGAAAACCACTTTATGAAATTTGCAAAAACATCAAACATCATTGTATATCATTCAAAAATTCATCATTGAATAGCTTAGACAAATTATCATTCATGAAAAATGTTAGACATAGGCATCCTAACATTAACAAGCATGTAATAGAGCAGTCATGATTGAGATTTCATAAAAATTATCCTTTTTCAAGCAAAATTGGCATTCGGGCATTATAACGACCTCTAAATTTGTTTAGAGTACTAACCTTGGGCTCAAATCGAGCGAAACCGTTGATGAAGGGTGATTGGAGGTTGTATCAATCCCCTTTGAATGTGAATCCTCCTTCTCCTCTCTTCTGCTTCTTTCTCTCTTCTCTTTCTCTATTTTCTTCTTCTCTTTTCTTTCTTTTCTCTTTTCTCTCTCTTTCTTTCTTCCTCTCTCACATTTTCTCTTCTCACTCACGTTTTTCTCTCCCTCACCCATGTTCTCCTCTCTCTATGGTCTGGAAAAAGATCCCTCCTCTCTCTTCTCTTGCCTATTTATAATTTTTCTCTCATTTTCTAGAAGATCCTTCTTTCCTTTCTTCTTTTTTTCTAGAAAATCTTTTTTTTTCTTCCTTTTTCTTCTTTCCTTTCTTCTTTTCCTTCCTTTTTCTCTTCTCCTTCTTCATTGCACACGTTCTCTATCTCTCCCTCTTCTAGAAAATCCTCTCCTCCTCTTTCCTTCTTCTCTCTTCCTTCATTTTCTTCTTTTTTCTAAAAAAATCTTTTTTTTTTCTTTCCATTTTTTCTTCTTTCCTTTCTTTTCTTCCTTCCCACATTTTTTCCTTCTTCCTTTCTTTCCTTTTTCTCATTCTTCTTCTAGAAAACCCCTTCTCTCTTTCCTTTCTCTCCTTCCTTCTTCTAAAAACCTCCTCTCTCTCCTTTCTTCCTCCTCTCCTCCCCTTCAACATTCTTTTCCTTCCTTTTCCTTCTCTCCTTTCTTTTTCTTTCTTTCTTTCTCCTCTCTTCTTTCCCTTTTCTAGAGAAAACGGAAAAATCCTTCCCCCCCCCCTTTTTTTCTTTCTTTTTTTCTTTCTTTTCTTTCTTTCCTTTTCATCACTTATTCAAACAATGAAAACAAATGAAGGAAACCCATCACTTCTTTTCCCTTCCTTTTTCTTTTTCCTTTTTTTTTTTTCTTTCTTTCTTTCCTCCTCTCTCTTTCTTTCCTACCCACACCACCCCCTACGCCTAAACCCTACAACACACCATGCAGAACTACCAAAGTAGAGGTGGCATGGAAAGCAAACATCACAGAATCAATGATAACAACGTCCATTATTATTAGGTTTAGGCGACTCCCGTCCAAGCCTTTTTTTTAGGTTTTTTTTGTCTCCTTTCTCTTCTTGTCCACGGCCACATAACTCCTTTACGAGAGTCACCTTTTCCCTTCCTCTTTCTCCCTTCTCTTTCCTAATACATATATATATATATATATATATATATATATATATAGTGGAGATTTCATAGTCCATTTTACTCACCTTTTCATATGGAAATTTTCCATAGAATCTGTTCCAAATTTTCTATGTTCACTTTGTAAATGAGGAACAAAAAAAAGAAATATAGGAACTTGAATCACTCATTTGGAAGTAAAATGATCAACTTATGAATTTTTGAAGATTAAATAACCATTTCCATGTGTAATCTTGCATGTGACCTACTGGTGACTTCTACCCGGGATTTTTTTACGTCCACTTTGTAGAACATCATGAATGAAGAATAATGGTCTCGGGATCATCTGAATCCGATGTAGAACGGAAAAGATATGAAGCTTTGAAGTTCTAACGATAATTTTTGCATGCAAGCTTGCATGGGACCCACTGGTGACTTCTACCCGGGATTTTTTACGTCCACTTTGTAGAACACCATGAATGAAGAATAATGGTCTTGGAATCATCTAAATCCGATGTCGGATGATCAAGATATGATGATTTGAAATTCAAACAATCCGACTTAGGATAATTTGCATGAAGGCCCCTGGGATTATTATTTATAATAATTTCAGAAACCTCCCTTATATGTATCATCCGACTAAAATGGTCGTATCTTCCTCATTTGATATCAGAATTGAGCAATTCTGGTCTCGTTTCGAAGATAATTCTGTGACCTATGCATCTATGCAGATAATAGCCCATGACCCTGCTGTGGGGATCAGTGGAGAATCACAAATCTTTGGGTTAAAGGTTAGAAACCTGCCATATTAGTTCACTTATGCCGAGGGTGGCAAAAATGGGGTGCTTACAGGACCATGTACTGTATGTATTGAGGGCCAAGACTTAGAAGCAAGTCTGGTACTACTCGAGATGGCAGAATTTGATGTCATCTTGGGAATAGATTGGCTAGGCCATCATTCAGCTATCCTATTATGTGGTGAAAGGAAGCTTGTGCTTACAGACAAAAAGGGAAGGGAGTATAGCTTCACTGGGATCAGGCTATCTAGGAAGCGAAAGCTGATCCTCTCCGCCCTAAAAGCCAAGCGATGCTTAGAGAAAGGAGGAGTGGGGTATCTAGTATCTGTAGTCGACATCACGGCGGAGTCACACAAGATGGAAGATATAGATGTGGTTCGAGAGTTCCCAGATATATTTCCAGAGGAGCTTCCCGGTTTACCATCGGACAGGGCTACAGAGTTTGTAATAGACCTTATGCCAGGTTCGGCGCCGGTGTCTAAAGCACCATACAAGATGGCCCCTACAGAGTTAAAGGAGTTGAAGACCCAATTACAAGAATTGTTAGATAAATGTTTCATACGACCTAGCATATCGCCTTGGGGAGCACCTGTATTATTTGTCAAGAAGAAAGACGGAAGTGTAAGACTATGCATTGACTACCGTAAACAGAACAAGTTGACGATCAAGAATCGGTATCCCTTGCCTAGAATCGATGATCTGTTCGATCAATTGCAGGGTGCAAAGGTTTTCTCAAAGATTGATCTCCGATCGGGGTATCACCAACTGAAGATCAAGGCCAAAGATATTTCGAAGACTGCTTTCAGGACGAGGTATGGGCATTATGAGTTTCTAGTTATGTCTTTCGGGTTGACCAATGTTCCAGCGTCGTTCATGGAACTGATGAACCGAGTGTTTCATGATATGTTGGACACTTCGGTCATCGTATTCATCGATGACATATTGATCTACTCTAAGGACATGGAGACTCATACAACACATTTAAGGGCAGCCCTACAACAATTGAGACAAGAAAAGCTTTATGCTAAGTTCAAGAAGTGTGAGTTTTGGCTGAAGGAAGTAGCTTTCTTGGGCCATGTAGTATCTGAAGATGGTATCAAGGTTGATCCAAGTAAGATAGCTGCTATAGTAGGATGGGAAGCACCAAAATCTGTTGCGAAGATTCGTAGTTTCCTTGGGTTGGCTGGTTATTATAGAAGATTCGTGGAAGATTACTCCAGGATCGCTGTTCCACTCACCAGATTGACCAAGAAGGGAGAGAAATTCATATGGACAGATGAGTGCGAGAAGTGCTTTCAGACTTTGAAGTCAAGACTAGTCTCTGCACCTATCTTGACCATCCCAGAGCCAAGCGTACCGTTTACTTTATATACGGATGCTTCAGGGTTGGGTATTGGGTGTGTACTGATGCAAGGAGAACAGGTGATTGCTTACGCATCAAGACAGTTAAAGGAGCATGAGAATAACTATCCTATGCATGATTTGGAGTTAGCAGCGGTTATACATGCAATCAAGACTTGGAGACACTACTTGTACAGTGAGAAGTTTCAGATAAAGTCAGATCACAAGAGCTTAACTTATCTTTTCACTCAGAAGGATTTGAATATGGGATAGAGGAGATGGCTGGAGTTATTAAAAGATTATGATTGTGACATCCAGTATCATCCGGGTAAAGCAAATGTTGTGGCTGACGCCTTAAGCAGAAAGTGGGCATCGAAACCTGAGGCAGGACCAAGTACAAATGCTACATTATGTGCCGCAGCCTCAAGTTCATTTGAAGGAGATAAAGAGTATATAATAGAGACTGCAGAAGATCCAGTCGAGCAAGGCTTAATTCATAAGTTCACCATGATGTTCGCAGCTTTGAAGATCTCACCGGATCTAGTTGATGAAGTCAAGGTAGCAATCCTACAGGATCCACATCTCAAGACAGTGCAAGAAGACTTAGAGAAGGGTACGAGCAATCCTGACTTTACCTTGGATTCAGACAAAGTACTAAGGTATCGTGGACGGTTCTGTATACCTGAGAGTGAAGACTGCAATATCAGAGATCGAGTTATGACTGAAGCTCATTACACTCCATATTCGGTACATCCAGGAAGTACCAAAATGTACCATGATTTAAGAAGACTATATTGGTGGAGGGGTATGAAAGTAGATATAGCTCGTTTCGTGTTCCAATGTCTGAATTGTCAACAAGTTAAAGCAGAAAGGCAGAGACCCGCAGGGTTACTACAGCCATTACCAGAACCTGCCTGGAAGTGGGATTGTATCACCATGGATTTCGTCACTAGCCTACCTTTGACACCAAGGTCAGTGGATGCAGTTTGGGTTATAGTCGATCGACTCACCAAGACAGCTCGATTTATTACGGTCAGACCTTAGTATACCATGGAGAAACTTGCCAAGTTATATGTGGATAATATAGTCAAACTTCTTGGCGTTCCAGAGAGTATAGTATCTGACAGAGATCCCCGTTTTACATCAAAGTTCTGAGAAGGATTACAGAAAGCTATGGGAACAAAGTTGAAGTTCAGTACAGCTTTTCACCCTCAGACGGACGGACAGTCAGAGCGAACTATTCAAATTTTAGAAGATATGCTCCGAGCTTGTGCATTAGATTTCAAGGGAGCTTGGGATGAGAAACTATCACTTATCGAGTTTTCTTATAACAACAGTTATCAGGCTACAATTCAGATGGCCCCATATGAAGCACTCTATGGGAAGAAGTGTCGTACACCTCTGTTATGGAACGAGGTGGGAGAAAGAAGAATTGTAGGACCGGAGTTTGTTGAAGAAACTTGCCGAGTGATTGATCAAATCAAGGAGAGAGTAAAGACAGCTCAAGTTCGACAGAAGCACTATGCGGATAATCGACGTCGAGATCTGGAGTTTGCAGTCGGTGACAAAGTATTCTTGAAGGTATCATCGGTGCGAGGTCTGAAACAGTTTGGTAAGAAAGGGAAGCTATGCCCCAAGTATGTGGGACCATATGAGATATTGATCCGACGTGGTAATGTAGCATATCAATTGGCTCTACCACCATCTATGTCAAGCGTTCATAACGTGTTCCATGTATCATTACTGAAGAAGTATGTCAGAGATCCGTCGCACATCTTGACCGTTGATCCCCCAGACTTGACTGAAAACTTAACATTCGAAGTGGTGTCTGTGATGCTCTCAAGTCGAAAAGTACAGCAACTTCGAACCAAGGATATCCATTATGTGAAGGTGCATTGGGGAAGCCAAAATGTTGAGGAAATTACTTGGGAAGAGGAGAGCGCGATGAGGAAGGAGTATCCTAACCTTTTCGACGATCAAGGTACGTTCAAATTTTGAGGCCGAAATTTCTTTTAAGGGTGGGGGAGTTGTGAGACCTACATGCAAATTTTGGGACGAAATTTCTTTTAAGGGTGGGGGAGTTGTAAGACCCACACTCTGTAAACCCGGTCTAAACCTTGGTTTTGTGTCGTAGCAGGTCTTCCGATCTCACCGGGCCAGACGGGACGAGCGGATGACAAACAGGTACGAAATCTGATCAAAGACGGTCAAATATTCATCATTTTATGTTGACCGATCGATGGTACCGGTCGACCGGTCAGCTCTGCGCAGCTGAGTGCGGAGATCCGGGATTGAATCTCTGTGGGTCCCATTTTCCTAAACCCTAATGCCTGAACCTTCCTAATTCTAATAGGGTTACTAAACCCTAATTCTAGCCTATAAATACACCTTAAACCTCCTCAAATCCTTTCCATTATCTCTCATAAACCCTAGAGAAGAGAAGGAGGTTGGAAAGGAGGAGCTAGGAAGAAGAAGGAGGTGACGCCATTACCGTTCGACGACGCTCACGTTACGCCAGTCAACGGTAAATGTTTTAATCATTCTTCTTACCCTATGACTTTAGGTTAGTTGTGTGGGTGGATCAATACCATGCAAAGTAGGTATTGATCTAAAACCCTAAATTGGGTATTAAACCATAAGTTGCCGTCAAACCCTAGATTCGAGTTCCGAGATGATATTCATCGAAATGAGACTCGAATGAGTTGGGGATAACTCTAACTTAAAGCTCAGACTTAGAATGGATAGGAGAAACCCTGAAAATCCAAAGAAATCGATCGACGGCAGTCGAAAAACCAAGTGTATGGTCTTCCGGACACATACCGGTCGACCATACCGGTTGCTAGGTTGCTCACAGAGCTGCAACCGATATGTTGTGACCGGTCAGCTTTGAAAGGCTGGTTTTGGACTTTGTTGGTTTTCGACCAACATGAAACCCTAAGAAAAATATTCTAATGAAACCCTAATGATATTGTAGGACTTTGTGACTTCTCGTTTGGATCTTGCGACGTGGAGCAAGCTAACAAACGAGCGTCAGGTAAGGGAATCTGACCTAAACCTAATAATTAATGGACAGTAAGTCGATGTTAATCACTTGATTATATATGATGTGATGTTTGTGCATATTCACATGCCATCTTTTAATTTCAGTTATTATTACTGTTCATGCATTGATAGGAAGTGATTGTTAAGCATGTGATTGTTTTTGTTAGTGTGTGGAGTGGGGCATGGGCCTGGGATCGCTCCTCACACTAGCACTTTTATAGTATTCTGTCTTAACATGCTTGGTACGAGTGGGGCATCAGGGGAAGGTCGTGGTACGGTGGTCTCCGATGTTGTTGCTGGCCTGGCCATAGTTATGTGGCATTGTGGTCTCCGAGGTCGACGCTGGCTTGTCCACGGTGCTTTAGCTCTATCTCTATGCCGTAGGGAGTTATGTTGTGATAGGGTCTACCTGCGTTATGTTTCTATCCTAGTGGGTTAGTTGCGGATAGGGCATCAGGGGAGGTGTGGGAATGCCTTAGCTCTATCTCTATGCCGTAGACGGCTGTGCTGGGATATAGCATACATTGATGACATATAGGATTGGTTAGTTGCGAGCCCAAATTGCGAGCCCAGTTTGCGAGCCCTGGTCAGTAGAGACTTTGGTACTGGTATGGGTAGAGCCTCAGGGGAGATATGGGGGTATCTTAGCTCTATCTCTATTCCATGATGGGTGCATGTGGGCCAATGGGGGTGTGATCCATGAGGTGCCACACACTCGTGTATAGAGGTGCGGGGGCCACCAAATCTTTCTATAGCACATTGCAAATTTAAAACCAGACCACAACATAAAATGATTGTTACTCATGCATAATATTGTGAAACTGTCTGATTGTCTTACTGAGCTAAGTTGTGAGCTCACCCTTTGTATATATACATATTTTTAGATGTTGATGCAGGTTATACGGTGGATGATTATATGAACGCTCCG
The DNA here is from genome assembly GCA_028583415.1 of Protea cynaroides. Classification (NCBI taxonomy): domain Eukaryota; kingdom Viridiplantae; phylum Streptophyta; class Magnoliopsida; order Proteales; family Proteaceae; genus Protea; species Protea cynaroides. The sequence goes on from CM053268.1 coordinate 43,645,496, forward strand.
GCGTGTGGTGGTGTTGCTGCGCTGGATGTGCAGGCAGGAGAGGACGAGCATGACGCTTCATGCGAGTGCCCTTTCTGCGTGTACCTTTGATTGGATTTTTATTTACTTGTTTCAGTTATTTTGATTGACTTTTAAAGAGATGTAAGGATATTATATTATATGTTTGAATTTGAATAATTGGATATTTTATTTAAATTTATCAATAGATTCTCAGTTCATTTATTTAAAGACTTCCGCTGTATTATTTATATTCTGATTGTGATTATGTGTTATAGGTTTGTATGGGTGACACGGCCTATTCGAGATCCTGGTGTGAACCGTTGGTTCAATGACGGTTCACTCACACCATTCTGGTTGGATCAGAATTGGGGTGTGACACTCAAGCCTCTTCACTTGTGTTAAACGGTAGTTCTTCATGGATTGCCTGCCAAAGTATGCTCCAAGCTAAAAGAGTCATTAACAACAATCCAATTGTACAATGAGTTGAAAAGGGAAGAAATCAAAGAAATGTCTAAGTCTACTGAGGCAGAACATCCAGCAGCTATGGAGGACTCCATGGGTACGCCGTTCACAACTAATATTGTTCATAAAAATGAAAAGATGGAATTCTTGATTCCGCCACCATTTTTTGACTAGAAAGTTCTATGACTTGATGACTACATTCCTACTATTTGTGGACTACCGGAATTTTGTTATGGGCTGAATTTGGCCACGCACCGCACCAAACTGTATCACTGTCACAAGAATCCATTCCTACGTGCTTACTATTTTTTTCCCCACATGAACTAGATGATTTGACGTCTGACGATTAAATAGATGGACAACTCCCTGGACAGGCCAGAATTTCAAATAAGGTGGTGTCTTAATTCTCAATCAAATAATTCACCATGTCTAACGGTCGCTGCCTGTTTTTTGAACAGTCCAACTGCTCAAACAGTTCCACAAAGAATTGACTTTTTGAAATGATTTTAATCCACTAAAATGGAAAGTTGAGAAAGCAGATTGGTCTGAAATTTAATTCCATGACTAGGTGATGATGCCATGTGGCAATTATAGTAGGTATGTGGGAAAGGATTTCTGTAATAGGTGCAGGGAGATCCCTGCCTCCCTGTAACTGTTGCTGTTCCTCTTTTGATGGAGATATCAAGTGACAGAATGGAAACAACATTTCAAATCACATTATGATAACTTAATGCATTGTTTTAAAGCCTGTTTTGGTAAGAATTGAAGCAATCTGAAGTGAAATGAAATTTCATTTGTAAAATGAAGTGAAATTGGAAAATTGAAAAAGGTGAAGGGAACATTTTATTGGAAGTGAGGATTTTTTTTTTTTAATCATCTTCATATGGCCCCTACGTATCCATGTCAAAGGTTGGTTTCTACCCTTTTATTAATCTTATGAATCATCTTTTTCCTTAAATACCATGTGCAAGAGTTACTGTTAACATGTTCCTTGCTACATAGATAAGCAATGTAGACATATTCACCTCCCATGCTTGATGCACTAGCTTGATGCACTAGATTATGATTACAAAATTGATGCATGATAAAGCAGAGGAATTAACATCTCGAAACTGCTTGAATTGATGTGCTTTGCTAAGCCATGGTGGATCAGAAATCCCCTTTCCTGCAATTTTTATTTTTTATCTTTCATTTTGGTACCATAACAATATCCCTTGATATTCAAGGTGTGTTGCTACCATACCTCAAGCATGTTCAGCAGTAGTTTTGTCTTGGTTAATTTGTACATATGCTGCAATATGCGAACACTTCAAAAAATTCTTGTTCAGGGAAAAATCAATCTTAGACATAGATGCTTTGTGTCTCTAGTGCAAGTGTTGCATCAAAACTTTGAACCTATAGCAAGACTGCTAAGCTATGGGGGATCTATCCTTAAGGAGGCAGTAACTCTATGCATGTGCTTTCTTGGCCTAACCTTTTCTTTGGAAGTAGCTTTTGATTTCATATTCTTGATATTGACTTCTGTGAGGTGCATGTCACATTTGGTTTCCCTGATTGAATCTTCTATCCCTTTCAGGAAGACTTGCTCCAAGTTAATTAGATATCCATATCCACAAGATGATTGACTTCTGTGAGGTGCATGTCACATTTGACTTCCCTGATTGAATCTTCTCACTTTCAGGAAGATTTGCTCCCAGTTAATTAGATAACCACATCCACGAGATGATGAGAGGACACATTTGCTGTATATTCAGGTGGTGAATTGTAACACTAGTCTTTCCATCTTCACAAACCAAAATGAAAAGGGCGTGTGGCCTGCAGTCAGTAAAGAAGGTAGTTTGTGGGGCTGTTAATCAAGGAGCTGTCACAGACTTCATTTACACCTGATAATGAATTTCCTCTGGGATCGAAATGATTGAATTATTCTACAGATTGTACAAAAGAGTGCTTTGGTACAATTCCATTTTTTTATTACTCTGGGCTCTCAGGTGGTTCGAGTATCAGGCTCCTTACTGCAGTGTAGATGCTCACACTCAATATTATTCCTTGTATACAATTCTGTCAATTTGTCTCCTTTACTGATTTAGTCATCCACAACTTAATGGTTATACATGCATACTAAACAGTTTGAAAACAAGAAGAATGTTTACACTTTGAGACAAATTTGGAATTTCAATTTTCCTATCATGAGGAAACTCAATGTTAAATACAAGGTTACTTACTCATACATTCTTTATCTCGAAGTTATCAGACATTGAAACTTTGGTTTCAACTAGTAAACCATGTCACTACAAGCCAGTGATTAACCATCAATGCACATGACTAGGAAGTGAATCTGCTCCCATTGATCTCTAGATGTATATAATTATCAATGACAATCTCAACCAAGCTATAATAAGACTTTCGCTATTTACTTTATTATCTCTGATTAAAGTGGAATGTGTTTTGATTTAACATGGTTGGCCTAAACGAGATCCTGGTTGAACTGTTGGTTTATTGACGGTTCATCACACCATTCTGGTTAGTCCAGAATTGGGGTGTAACAACTAGGTTTCCTCTCCGTAGCGGCTTCAGGCCCCCATGTTTTTCCTGTCGAACTCCCTCCACCAAACATGGTGGCCGGAGCTGTTTTGTCTAGTCCTCTACCGCCTATTGATGTAATCAGAGCTGAGAACCCACCACCGCTACCACCAATGCCCAGCCTTAAAAGATCCAGCGTCGTGGTTTTTGGTCCCAACAGCGACAATGGCCCCATTATTAACTCCGTCAAGCCTGGATTCCCTTCGTATTGGCATTCAATAGAGTTGCAAGTGAGGGTATCAGATCTGGGAAGAGACGAATTCCGTTATGAATCACCAGAGCGACGATGCTAGAATGAGCTGGGATTTTTCTGCTCTTCCCATCCTTCGTCTGTCCCTCTCAAATCCTTTTGTTTTTTAGGGTTTCTCTTTGGATTTTCCATCACAAATCCACAATCCATGGCGACGAGGTTTTGGCAAACGAGAATCTTTCTTCTACTAGTTTTTCGGTGGGTAACCTGCGGTGATGCTCAGTCCTTTAACATTCGGTGGCAAACTTACCTGAATGACATGGTTCTTGAAGGACCGCCATTGGTAAACTGCAAATGTTTTTTTTTTTTTTGAAAATAGTATAAACGTCTAGACAAAATTTCAACTCTCTTCTGTCAGTTAATGGGTTAACATTTTGGGAATTTTGGGTGGTAGTTGATGTTTTCAGAAATCTTAGGTGGTAGGTGATTTTGCTGAAAGTATTTGGGTAGTACGGAAAATTTTCCATATATATATATATATATATATATATATGGGTGAATAAAATAATTTATTAATATTTGGGTGAATAAAATAATTTATTAATAACATTCTGAAAAGGAGAAAGCAAACCTTGGTATTCGAAGGATAGAGCCTGGTTTCTTAAAAACCCAGGTTATTAACCCAAACAACAAAGGAGAGAAACAACAACAAACCAAGACAAAGAGATCTCCAACTTATGGATTAGCCATATTCGGAGAAGACAAGATAAACCTATTCCTGATTGTATCCATGGGAGGGAATTAAAAAGGCATGACACAGCCATGAACATCAAATCTGATGGTCTCCCAAATCTGGTCGAAGCTTCTAGACTTGGCCACCTATCGTCGACTATTTCCCTTGAATCAAATGTGGTACACAATTACAGCAAAGGCGAGCTTGGCCTTGAATTTCTTGATCACCCATTTCCATTCAAGGTCAAATAGCTGGATACTTCTTTTGATAGGCCAACATTTACCAAGGATCTTTTTCTAGACTCACTTGGAGAAAAGGCACTCAAAAAATAGATGAAGGATGTCTTCTTCTGCAGCTCAACACAAACCACAAGAAGAGTTGGTGGTGATACCCCGATCATGGAGAAAAGAACTTGTTCGTAGCGTCATAGTGAGGGATCTCCAAAGGATAAAACTATGATGAGGAAGGTGCCCTCGAAATCAAACCACATCATGCCAAGCAACTTTGAGGCTTCGAGATCTAACAGTTTACCAAGCAGATAATGTAGAGAATCTAGCATCCGAGGAGACAGTCCAGCTAGTGATTTCCCCGCTCCCAAGGTACGACGTGTAATAGTACTGAGAGCTTCCCAAGCCTGCATGAGGCGTGGAGAAGAGGCCCTTCCAGTGCACCAGGCTCCATCAGACAAAATGGAAGAAACAATTGCCATTCTGTCCAGACCATAATCTGTTCTAACCCTTTCCTCAGAAGCCATCACCAGGATACCATGAAGATGCCAATTGTCCAACCACAGGAGAATAGAGGATCCATCATCAATAAGGGATCCAATATTGGGGAGCGCCATCTCCTATGACGATGAATAGTCCTCCAGACCCAAGAAGAATCAGTGCTCTTAGTGGCTATCCAAAGAATCTTTTTTTTTCAAGTATGTATTGTATATCAATTTCACCCAAATACATGTTTTTTTCTCCACAACTCGCCAAAATTTTCTTTATGGTGCATGCCAGGTTAACCTCCTTGACTCTCTGAATTCCTAAACCCCCCTCCTCCTTTGGCAAGCAAACTTTTGCCCAAGCAATTGAATGGAAGAATTTATTGTTCTATGTTCTTTTCCATAAGAATGCACTCATTAGGCTTTCAATTTTCTGGAATATCGGACTTGGAAGTCCAAAGACCCTGGTCCATTACAGGTACGAGCTCTGCATGACTGATCTAGCAAGTTCCAATCTACATGCATAAGAGAGAAATTTGGTTTTCCATAACTGGAGTCTCTTCCTTAGCTTATCTAGAATAGGAGAGCAATGATGGACTGAGAGTCTGGAAGCTATTAGGGGGACGCCGAGATAAGTGAACGGTAATTTTCCTAGGGTGAAATCCGCAATACACTTGAGGTTCTCGTGGTGCGGCTCATCAATCTCAGCCAGGAACAAAAGGGACTTTTGCTTGTAACACATGTGGTCTGATGACTCTCATTGGTGAAAGGGGGGGGTGCCATGTCAAAGTGGTTCTTTTATCACAGTATCCTAGTGGTATGGTGGTTCTTTTATCACAGTATCCTAGTACATACCACTATAGAGCCTTACTATCAAATATTGATAAATACCATAGGTATGGTTGGCCCAGGAGTGAAGGGACCCACTTCATTTTTGCCCCACCAGAAGAAGGAGCTTGGGGAATATATAGCGGGCCCAAAGGGGATATGGTTTGACTATGGTGTCACAATTATATATCATGATTGGATAGGGCCTACTAGAAAGCCCATCATTAATTTCTCGATATATTGTTTTTACCAAAAAAAAAAAAAAAAAAAAAAAAAAACTTCTTTATATATTGTGACAATTGGACAATATTCCTTAAATCAATGGATGCATCAAGGGTGAACGAAAGATGCAAAGTATATTTAAAAGTTACTGAAGGTCAGCCTTGAGATCTATGCTTGCCTCAGGAGATTGGTTTAGGTGTAACTAGTTGAGTTCCCCTGGGAGTAAGACAACACAGTTAACCATATTGAGTGACAATTTATGGCATAGCTTGAAGATGGTGGAAGGGATTTTAGAACCAATGGTGAAGGTACTGACGGTCAACTTTGCGAGGAGATGATGATCATGTGTACAAAACAGTGCCATGGCGATGCCTTAGGAAAACTGTTACTTGAATTCATAGTTATCAAAGCATTATATAAGGGTCTGGATGGTGGGGTGTTTTATGTTATCTACAAAAAGCAAGTACGTGGGGTGTCTACCTCTTGTATTTAGATACATATGTGTTTGAGAGAAAAAAAATGACCCAAAGTGTCGAAGGCCACCTAAGTGCTTAGGCAACGAAGCGCCTGCTTTTTTCTTATTGTTAAATATGTATTCATTATATCTAATATATCATTGATATAATTATGCTTATACGACATTAAGAATCAACATTTAAACTGAATGAAGAATCAACATTTGAATCACATGAAGAATCAACATTTAAGCATTATATTTTTTCTTTAAAAAAAAACTAATTTTGATTGGGAAATAAATACAGGAAATATCAAGTGGAAGTGAAATTTATTTTACATGCAAAATCTAAATCCCTTTTAATCAAACATTTAATATAATTTCACTTTCCTTCAAAAAAATTGGCATTCCCCTAACAGTATTTTCGGGAAAAAAAGAAGAAGAAAAAAGTGAATCGGATTGGATTGGTGGATCTGCCACCCAAACCGATTCTTATCTAATCAGGAACGCAACTGTAAATCGGGATCGGCCAATTCGAGTCGATTCCGCGATTCCGAATCTTAACTCCATGCTTTCCTGCACAGTCTCTTCGTACTCCATTTATCCACTCTGCTGCTTTACAATTTCCATCCACTAGCATTTTTGATCCCACCTGCACTCTGGATTTCAAGTTCTCAGCTCAACAACCACCGGCACTGCGATCACCGTCAGTTTTTTCGCCTAGGCCACCACCACCACCAAACAGAGTACAGGGGCAGCTGAGGAGGAAGACAAGCCCGGAAATTGATATCAGAAGAACGAGAGAGAGAGAGAGAGAGAGAGAGAGAGAGAGAGAGAGCAAAGAACATGATGATAGGTCCTCTGGCTACTCAAACCTCCTTCACTCACCCCAACAAAGTCCTCCCTTCTATAAATGGAAATTACCATCACCGTTCAATTGTTTTGGGTCCCGCTCTTCGAGGAGGATTAAGCACCGGAAAGCTCCGGCGTGAGAGGAGGATATCTTGCGAATTAGCTCTGAAGCCCGATTCAGCCACTGTTAATTTTTCCGCCTCTTCGTCTTTATCATCTTCATCGTCTTCGTCGCTGTCGTCCGTCTCCTCGATGGCATTATCAGCGACTATAGGGGAAGATGACGAGGAATGGAATAGAGCTAGGATTGGAGCTAGGGTTAGGGTTAAGGCACCACTCAAGGTGTATCACGTCCCTAAAGTCCCCGAATTCGACCTCACCGGCATGGAAGGCGAGCTCAAGCAGTACGTTAGCATCTGGAAGGAGAAGCGGATCTCCGCCAACCTCCCTTGCAAGGTCGAATTTGTCACTGAGATCGAAGGTCGCGGTACTGTCAAGTTTTGCGCCCATCTGAAGGAGGAAGAATTTGAATACGTCGATGACAACCGTGATTGACTTCTGCTCATTTGCTTCCCAAGCACATTCAGGACCACTTGGTTCTACTTCTCGTTTTTTCCCCTCTTCTTGGACAGCTAGAATGAAAGCATAATCTCCAATCTGATCGGTCCTTTCCTTCATTCACAGGAAGTGGAAGCGTGCTGTTACTTGTTAGTTGAAGATGATGTAGAGTTGTGTTGTAGACTCCCCCAAAGTATTGCGTTTACATTCCTTTTTCGCTTGCTCTCATGCGAAAAATTGGCCAACTAATTCACACCAATGTAATATAGTATCCCTAAGGAGTAAGCAACGGTTTCTCTTGTTGTTCAGACAAATGTGGAAAATTTACTCTTCGTAGGAGAAGGCTTTCCTGATTATTAATTCAAATATGTCTCACTTTTGTGGTATATAGATTGTTTAATCCCTCATTTGGAGAACTCGCTGTAGTTAGATGGATTTGCTGTTATATGGTTGGTTTCTAATTCCTTACAGATCGTAGGCTTTTGGGCTCAACCTGCAGTCTGTCCAATTTGCTGGTGATTTTCCACTGTGTTCTTGTACTTTCTGATGTTTATTGGTTTCACCCATGTAGGCCCTTTTTGCTATGATTTCTATTTCATGACATCATACCATTTGATATGAAATTAGAATCCTGAAGTAGGTGGGGCTTTATTTTAGCGATTACCTCTTAAAGTTTTTTCAAAAAACTTCATGATTTCGTGATCACAACCCCCATCCCCCTACTTTCTCCAACCTCTACCCCATCCTCTTGGCAATCCCCTTCACATGGTTCAGTTCTCTGGCCGCTACCGAACCCAGTACTTCTGATGGTTACCGGTTGACGGTGTTGTTGTTAGTCCATGACCAATACTCGATGGGAACGGGGGAGATTGGAAGAGCCATGCAGCAGCCATCGCTCAATGGATTCAGCTAATCCAGAAGTGGTTACATATGTATCTGAAAGCTAAGCATGTTTTGCGAATTTTAAGTTCTGTCAAGAGAACTCAGATTGTTTCTTCTGATGGATTCATCTAATCATTTCTTGGACTGTTTCTTGTGATGGACTCATTTTATTTCGTCGAGACACTTAATTTGGATTTCATGAACGTTTTTCTCTTTTTGCCTTTTGCCGTGATTACATATGGTGGCAGTGTAAGAAGATGGTAGTTAGGTTGGAAATGCTAACCATATTTTTTATTTTTTAGTTTTCTAGGCAACAGCTTATTGTTCTCTCTGATTTACCTTCCTATTTGCTCTAATCCTTGAGTTTGAATTTGTTTTTGTTAATGTTTGTCGTGATTGTATAGTGGCAGTGGAAGAAGATGGTATTTATGCAAAGCTGAATCCTTTGGGATGATCCAATTCAGGCTGAAGAAAAGCTCATATCTGTATGTGGGACTCAAAGCTCTGTCCGAGTTGGAAGTTCGGATTGGAAATTGAAGCAATTGAGGCACAACACAGTGGCGCAGAATTGCTGAATGCTTCCCCTTCTAACATATGCTAATAGAATTGCTGATTCTTGGTTTGACCGGTTCAGAGCTGGTTGGCCACGGTTAGAGACTACTAACCCGGACCCCGTGGGAATGGTTCGGGTTAGGGATTGTATTATAAATACAATGATTAGGGTCCCCACGGTCATTGGTTTTTATCTCTCTGTTGCTCCCATACGCACGGGAGGCAAAGGGATCCCAACGAGGCCGTGGAAGACCCTAATCGAAGCATTCAAGGCACGGGAAACGGTCGGGAAATCAATCTACAACAAATGGTATGTGTTCTATCATCTCTTTTTATTGTCCATTGTATTCTAGTTATTCGTGGGGTGAATTCGTTAGGGTTCATGGGAAAACCCATGGGAATAACCCTAACCTGCATTAAAAATTCTTACAATTGGTATCAGAGCCACTCACACAGAGCTAGGATCATAGGTAATGGACAATTAAAATGGTAGGAATGACTGAATTAAAAAAAAAAAAAAAAGGAGAAATTTTTCTCCAAAATTTTTCCCACAAAATTTAAAACCCTTCAAAAATTTTTCGGACCATGAAATTCAAAATAAACTATCTTGGGTTGTAGAACTTCGGAAAAACGATTCGACCGTACTAAGGTGGTCGCCGGCATGGCCGGACGCGCCCCACGCGCCGCCGAAAAGGCGCGTGAAAGCCCGCGCCGGCGGTTGGATTTAAAAAAAAAAAAAAATTTTCGACGGCGCCAGAGTCATCGCCGGGTCGACTCGGCCCGGATCGCTAACCCTAACGGGTTCCATTGGGTTGACTCGGGCCGAGTCTACCCGACCCGGCGCCCGGGCCCCGACTAGACTCGGCCCGGGCGGCCCGGCCCAGCCAAGCCAGGCCCGGCCAATCAAACCTAGCCCGGGCTGGCCCGGCCCGGGCAGCCGGTAGAACCAGCCCGGGGCTGACCCGTAAGGCCGGGCCGACCTGGGAACCCGAGTGGGTGATCCGGCACCCAGATCCGTAACCCACAAACGGGTGCCCCGATGACCCGCCCCTGGACCCGAATTATTGACCCGGTAGGTTAACCCGAAAACCCGGAAAATGTGACCCGGATGAGTATTGGTTGAACCGGCCAGACCGGCTTGCCTGGTCGGACCGCCGGTTTGGTTCAGATTGCGGTTCGTACCGGTCCAAACTTTTAAGGCCTGTTTGCCTTGCAGTTTTTGACTGCATTCACAATCCGACTTTAAACTGGATTTGTGGGAGCTAGGAAGGTCGGATTGACCTCGGTTTGTTCCGTTGGACTTGGTTTTCAATGCTCTTCAATCTGGAATAGATGTTGATACATTTTGATACATTGGAAATAGTATTTTTTCTAGTTAATGCTCTTTTAGAGCTCGATTTGCAGTGTTTTTGCTGGTTTTTCTCAATATTTTTGTATCATAATGATTGTTGAGCTAAAGTGCATGTTTATTTGAATGTTTAGACTTATAAAGTTGATTTTTAAAAAACATTCATGGTTATATATATCCCACTAGAGCTGCAATTTGGGATTTGTTCATATCATGGTAGAACTTGGTGGATTCCACCAAAGTGGTATACCTTGTTTTGTCATGATGTATTCAAATTCAAGCGGTGTTTGTAAATGCTTTAAAGAATGACGGTGTTCACCTAAGAGTGGCATTGTCCCAGTTTATTCAAATTATGATTTGTACATATTGTGTAAGAATTAGGTGGGACCACTAAAGTGGCAAGCTCAGTTCTATCATGATATGCTCAAATCCAGAACTTATGCATTTATAGACACAACAAAGAAGGATAGTGCTCACTTAAATGTGACATTATCAAGATTTTCACTTTTGTGGAAGGCGAGAAAGAGCGGCATTGTCCACCCAAAGGTGGCGGTGTCACGGATCATGTAAACTCATGCACATGGATGAAGGATCTTGACTTTAGGAGTTTCATACACCCAAAGGTGGTGGAATTTTGAGAGTCATTATCCCTTCGCGGGTTATGCCCGAGATAGTAGAAGGACCGGTGCGCTCTTGTCCCAAAGGATAAGGGTGTAGTTTCGGTTGACTCTACACAGATAGTAAGAGGACCAGGTGCGCTCTTGTCCCAAAGGATAAGGGTGTAGTTTTGGTTGACTCTACACGGATAGTAAGAGGACCGGTGCGCCTTGTCACAAAAGGAAGAGGGTGTAGTTTCGGTTGACTCTTCAAAGGAAATGGACTTGCATATATTTTGTAAGTTTAAATTATCTTGTGTGTATGTTTGCATTATGTCACACATATTAGAGAACATATAATGATCAAACACCTCATGATGCTTGTTATGGCGGGCCAGTTCTATGAATTGGCATGAAAAAGTGAAAGCTAGTCTAGGAATGCTTAACCTAGTACTCAGCGGAGATTCTATTTTGATCTTTAGGAATATTCAATCCCTAAGATCAGGTAAAAGAAAATTGAAATAAGGAACATTGGAAATAGATGTTCAGAGTAAAATCCAAAGAAATTTTGATCTTTAAAATGGGGTGGAGAGATGTTGTATTCTCAAGGTTGTCTGTACCAGTTTTGATGGTTTAGGATGATAATGGTGTGTGAGGAATAATGGTGTGTGGAAACACAGGTTAGAGCTATTAGCCATCACTAATAAGCTCTGAGATATGTGAATCTCTGTAGGTAACTCATTGGAATATTATAGATGATTCACTTGACTTTCACTTCCTCACCTGAACTGCAAAGTTAGATCCTGGTGACCCATAAACCCAATGGACAGAAGATGAGTTGATTTCCTTTACACTAAGAAAGAAATTTCAAAGCAAAGAGAAAGGATTGAATGCCAATGTTATGACGTGTGAGCCATACTCTGACAAATGCAGTAAGTGAAAGGTAGGGTCTTACAGAAAGAAAAACAAATTTTTTTAAGGAATAGTAAGAAACTTCTGACAAGAAAAATGATTTTATGGAGCTACATGAACTCAGAAGAAACATGTGGAAAAGGTTATAACTGAAAGAAAAGTAAGATCATGAAACTTTTGAGTAAGAAGGTAATGGAGATTGGAGACTTAAGTAATAGAAGTAATCCAAACCTATAAGAGTAGCAAAAACCCTTATTTACTCTCTGTAGTTTACTTGGCTATAGAAGTTAGACAGTATATCCTAATTCCATCCTTAGCATAGATATTTAGGACTCTTATCTAATGAAAGACTGTAAAAAGGTTGTAAAGAATAGAATTCTGGAAACCCCTAAAGTTAATGACTTGTTTACTTGTAAGGATGTTTAAGGGGAAAATATTTTTATTAAAGGATTAAAGACTGTTGGATCTGAAGGAGAATGTAAATTGTTAAGGTAGATTGGGTGATATTGATATACTCCCAATGATTTTAGCCAAATATTTACAAGTGCTAAAACTTATGACTTAGCATCATGTGGATGAGACTCAATAACAAAAGAGTGACAAATAGATGTGATCAAGAGAACTCGAGAGTGTATTAGCTCATTTAAAGTGATCAATTCTGCAGCCTATAGTATTAATAGGGTGCCATGTAAGTTGGTTTCAGTTCAAGTTATCTTCTTGATTGGAACTGTGAAAGTAACGTATTTTCATAACACTCGTGGGAGAGTAATTATTTTAGGAGATTGAGTTATCATTTTTGGGATATCCACTCATGTCTGAAGGATTCAACAAGATTCATTGATGATGTTGGTTAGCAGTCACATCCAAGAAACATAAGTTTAATGAAATCACATGGAAATTGTTGTGGAACAATTAGTTGAGGTATCAAAAAGTATTATCAGAGTGTAATGAGATAATTATTGAAATTATCTTCATTCAAGGTTGATGCATAGCCAAAATACCAGAGCTAGATAAGGCAATGAGGAGATATAATAAACCATGTAGATCTGTGATTTCATCACAAGTTATACCTCAAAAATAGATATTATGGCATTGGACAAGATAAAGATCCCAATAGTTTTAAGCAAGTTGTCAATAATGAAATTGTTTTTGGATGGTTACCAGTCATAATTGATGTATCGTTATTTATGAACATCAATGAGATTTGGGATTTTATGCTCTTGTCATGAGCGGTGTATTCATAGGCTCAAATGGATATGTAAGAAAATGTGTGATTCCAGTGGGAGAATTGATTGCTACAAAGTAAAACTTGTAGCGAAGTGGAATCACACAAAGAGAATGAAAAGTATAGACTTCAAATCTTTGAGGTCTTAGTTATGCATTTTATTTTGGAGTTGCATCAGATAGATGTAAAGATCGTTTTGATCAAAGAAAATCTGAAAGAAGGTGTTTATAGGCTTTACCTAGAAGGTTTTGAGGTAAAGGAAAAAGAAAATCTATTTTGTAGACTTATAAAGTCAATATGTGGATTAAGCAAGCATCCAGGTAGTGGTACCTGAAGTTTGGCAGAGTTATATCTTCTTAAAACTTTGTTGAGATTATCATTGATCATTATGTATATATATAGAGGTCAGTGGGAGAGGATTCATTTCCTAGTCATATATGTTGATGGTTAATCACTGACCAGCAGTGACATGGTTTACCTGTTGAAACCATAGTTTCAATGTCTGATAAATTCGATATGTAGAATGTGTGAGTAAGTACCTTTGTACTTGACATTGAGTTTCCTCGTGACAGGAAAAATGAAACTGCGGGTTTGTCTCAAAGGGTATACATTATTCATGTTCTTGAATGATTGAATGTACATGCATAACGGTTAAGTTGCGGATGCTTAAATCGGTAAATGAGACAAATTGACGGAGTTATGTTTAAGAAATGATGTTCAAAGAGAGCATCGAAGTACGGAGCTTGGTGTATGCTCGAGATTATATTTATTCTCACATAGCCTTTGTTTAGAGTGTATTGAAACATTTTTAGTTGGATCTTGGTATAGCTCACTAAACAACGAGAATATAAAGGTCATGCGGTACTTGCAGAGGACCAAAGATTATCCACTCATTTGTAGCGGTAGTGACACTCTTGGCTATTGTGATGTAGTGTTTGGTGATTGCATTGGTGGCATGAATCCCATCTCAGATTTATTGTTATGATAGTAGATGTATCCTTTGAGAAAAAATGTAAAGAAGTTTATCCATGCATCACCCTCTTGATAAGGTAAATTTTATAACTATATGTGAAACTAATAAGTAGCATATCCGGTTGAAGAGTTATCTTTCGGACTCGGAAGGTTGTAAGTTTAACTTAGGCCTATTGAGATGTATTGTGACGCGGTTTAGCTTGTGTTGTTCTCAAATAATAATGTGAAATCTAGTAATTCAAAGCATAATAGAAATCGGATTTCAAATCTCTTTAGGTGAGAGAAAAAGGTCAAAGAATTTATATCATGGTAGAGCACATTCGTTAAACATCTTGATTGCAGATTCTCTGACGAAGGTTTTGTCAAGGGGAGTCTTCGAGGGACTGTATGTTTAATATAGAAATGGTTAATTCATTAAATGTGTTTGGTTAGTGGGAGACTCTTCCCCATTGATAATGATTTATTTCATTATGTTTATTTACATTGCCTATAGTTTTGGCATGGATATTTATTACCATGGTTATTTTTATTTCAGCATTTATTTATTGCTATGTTGCATATTCATTGACATGTCATTGACAAAGGCGGTATTTAGCCAAATGAACAAGGCGGTATTAAGCCAAATGAGCGGGGCGGTATTTAGCCATAGTTCACGGCGGTGTGCCAAAGTGCGATATTGACCAAAAGGGTATGTGGCGGTTTGCTACGGTCAATATCAAGGTTTATTGTCTCTGAGGTTTTATCAAGGCAATTAGTACAATATTGACCAAAAGGGTATGTGGCGGTTTGCTACGGTCAATATGAAGGTTTATTGCCTCTGAGGTTTTATCAAGGCAATTAGATCGAAGGTTATTCGATCTGGACCCACATGAAATAATATTTTCATGTATACATGTCTCTAGGCGATTCATATCATTAAGTAGACCCTTGTATGTAGGCGACGGAAGGTAGTACACCGGATATGTTGGAGTATTTTCCTTTTGTTGCTCGACATTGGTAGGCTTGATGAGTGGATCAAAGTTTGATGACGGTTTATTATGTAATAGGATTCCATGGCCACACTTTTCGACGGTGGTTTTGTAATTAATCTAGCCCAAGTGGGAGATTGTTAGATTCCTGATGTGTGGGCTTGATCAATTACCTAACCAGTTGTTAAGTGGGAGTTCAATTACTGGTTTGACCGGTTCAGGTCTGGTTCGTCACTGGTTAGAGACTACTAACCCGGACCACTGTGGGAATGGTTCTGGGTTAGGGATTGTATTATAAATACAATGGTTAGGGTCCCCGCGCCATTGGTTTTATCTCTCTTGTTGCTCCCATACGCACGGAGGCAAAGGGATCCCAACGAGGCTGTGGAAGACCCTAATCGAAGCATTCAAGGCACAGGAAACGGTCGGAAATCAATCTACAGCAAATGGTATGTGTTCTATCATCTCTTTTATTGTCCATTGTATTCTAGTTATCTGTGGGGTGAATTCGTTAGGATTCATGGGAAAACCCATGGGAATAACCCTAACCTGCATTAAAAATTCTTACAAAACTAACCCACACTCTTCACACTAACGGAAATACTGAAATGCTGAAATGCTTCCCCTTGGAACAGATGTTAACAGATCTGGTAATCTGAAAATGAGCCGACTTCGTGCTGACTAAATCTAACAGGCCCTCATACGCTAGGTATGTCTTTGGGGTTTCAGGATAGGTTCTCTATAGAGTGTAGGGATGGGATCGGAGAAAAAGGGCAATTGGAGCTTCCACCCCTGTCTTCCTGTTGGCTTTGCAAAAGAGGAAGATCATGGGGAGAATTTATTCTAAAAATTGAATTACCAAATGAAGTTTTAATTCTTGAAGTATTTAATTAATGCATGCAACCAAACAAATATCAATTTTCTTGACCAAAAACTTATTTGTTACTTCTTTCGAAAAATTAACTTGAAAATGAAATTGAACATAACAAAACGGGCCTTAGTTTCCCCCTTTTTGTTGTTTTTTTTCCCCCACAGGTATTCTTATTTTCAAGGATATTATTTTTCTATTGTGTATTATATCTCCACATATATATACCCCTTCAGAGAAAGCTGCAAATACAGAATCTGTGCTTCTATGGAGAACATCTATAGAACCCTCACCTCCTTAAGTGCCATATTTTTTGTCACACATGGAGTCCACTCTTATAAAAGAGGTTGGATAAAAAGAGAATGAAAATAAATTGATCTGTGAGATTACAAATCCCAGCATTCAGAACCTGAAACTAACATCTCATGATCATATTTGAGTACTTCCAATTATCACCAGTATTATCTCATGTCTGTAGCTACTTTCCATTACAACAAACAGCATAACATTACTATCTGGCATAATATTTGAGAACATGAGGAGAAGAAAGCAAAACAACATGTTACATGACATTGACAAGATTTCTTCCTGAAGACTCAGAGATTATTCAATGTACAAAGCTTTTGTCATCTTCACGTTCATGCTCCTCACCTCAACATGAATTGATTCAATCATGTACATTTCCTCAGAAAATCCTATTATTATTTTATCTTCTGAAGCTCTGTTCTGGCATCTATCTTTGGAGTTTGGTAGTGACTGAAGAGGCAAGCTTCCTATGGAAAATAATCTCATGTGGACATGAGGAATATCTAATGACTATCATCTACTGTGCACAGTTATCGATGTATTAGTATATGTGCACAGTGGATGACAACTACGAGATATTTCTTATGTCAACATGAGGACATGAGAGGATTATGGTCGAGCTTCCTATCCTCAAATGTCCTTCCATTTTGTACTTTCCAGATTCCTAAATGATTATTCTTGAGAGCACACCAATTAAATTTCTATCACTTGTGGTCCTGACACTCAAATCAAAGAACTGACGTCCTGTAACAAACTCAATCGAGCTGTACATGGAAAACAGGGTTAGAAAACATCCAAGTTTTATGGACAAGTCACTATGACTAAATAATGGTTGGATTACTCTCAACTCATAGCATCATATTGATATAGCTTTCATTGATTTTAGGCTGAGTAGGCATACCTAGTAGTGGTGGAAGGCTGATGTAGCAATTCCAACATTTGTTAATTTGAGCTGTAGCATCATATTGGCCAGCCTAAATTGGTAGTTTCAGGGATCTACCAAATTTTTTTTTTTGACAGTTTAAAAGGGGCCAAAGCATCTTTTTCCACTGCATTGACAATCGGAGCGCAATTGGGGCTTTGGGGCTAGTAGCAGATACATATCAAACAGATGAATCCAAGTTGCTCCTTAATGGTCCTCAAACCACCACCCCCCCCCCAAAAAAAAAAAAAAAAAAGAGAAAAAAAAAAGCGAGAAAGAAAAGGGATATCAATCTTCCAAGACTTTACAACTCGTGCATTACAAAAGACAACGGAAGTTTCAGATGGACCAAAAGGATGTACATATTGACGAGTACCTCCCTCCCTCACAAAAAAATGTTTGAAATTTGATTGAAAGTGTTATAAAGTAAATTCATAAAGAACCCAGGTGATTACTAATGTACTCAAAACCGTCTGCCAAAATTCTAAGCTATACAACCTATCATACTCGAACCACCTGAGAGCCCAGAGTAATAAAAAAAATGGAATTGTACCAAAGCACTCTTTTGTACAATCTGCAGAATAATTCAATCATTTCGATCCCAGAGGAAATTCATTATCAGGTGTAAATGAAGTTTGTGACAGCTCCTTGATTAACAGCCCCACAAACTACCTTCTTTACTGACTGCAGGCCACACGCCTTTTTCATCTTTGGTTTGTGAAGATGGAAAGACTAGTGTTACAATCCACCACCTGAGTATACAGCAAATGTGTCCTCTCATCATCTCGTGGATGTGGTTATCTAATTAACTGGGAGCAATTTTTCCTGAAAGTGAGAAGATTCAATCAGGGAAGTCA
The DNA here is from genome assembly GCA_028583415.1 of Protea cynaroides. Lineage (NCBI taxonomy): Eukaryota > Viridiplantae > Streptophyta > Magnoliopsida > Proteales > Proteaceae > Protea > Protea cynaroides. The sequence continues at coordinate 43,663,495 of CM053268.1, forward strand.
AATGGAATTAACTTGGAGCAAGTCTTCCTGAAAGGGATAGAAGATTCAATCAGGGAAACCAAATGTGACATGCACCTCACAGAAGTCTATATCAAGAATATGAAATCAAAAGCTACTTCCAAAGAAAAGGTTAGGCCAAGAAAGCACATGCATAGAGTTACTGCCTCCTTAAGGATAGATCTCCCATAGCTTAGCAGTCTTGCTACAGGTTCAAAGTTTTAAAGCAACACTTGCACTAGAGACACAAAGCATCTATGTCTAAGATTGATTTTTCCCTGAACAAGAATTTTTGAAGTGTTCGCATATTGCAGCCTATGTACAAATTAACCAAGACAAAACTATTGCTGAACATGCTTGAGGTATGGTAGCAACACACTTTGAATATCAAGGGATATTGTTATGGTACCAAAATGAAAGATAAAAAATAAAAATTGCAGGAAAGGGGATTTCTGATCCACCATGGCTTAGCAAAGCACATCAATTCAAGCAGTTTCGAGATGTTAATTCCTCAGCTTTATCATGCATCAATTTTGTAATCATAATCTAGTGCATCAAGCTAATGCATCAAGCATGGGAGGTGAATATGTCTACATTGCTTATCTATGTAGCAAGGAACATGTTAACAGTAAGTTTTGCACATGGTATTTAAGGAAAAAGATGATTCATAAGATTAATAAAAGGGTAGAAACCAACCTTTGACATGGATACGTAGGGGCCATATGAAGATGATTAAAAAAAAAAAAAAAAAAATCCTCACTTCCAATAAAACACCCAAATAAAATGTTCTCTTCACCTTTTTCAATTTTCCAATTTCACTTCATTTTACAAATGAAATTTCATTTCACTTCAGATTGCTTCAATTCTTACCAAAACAGGCTATAAAACAATGCATTAAGTTATCATAATGTGATTTGAAATGCTGTTTCCATTCTGTCACTTGATATCTCCATCAAAAGAGGAACAACAACAGTTACAGGGAGGCAGGGATCTCCCTGCACCTATTACAGAAATCCTTTCCCACATACCTACTATAATTGCCACATGGCATCATCACCTAGTCATGGAATTAAATTTCAGACCAATCTGCTTTCTCAACTTCCCATTTTAGTGGATTAAAATCATTTCAAAAAGTCAATTCTTTGTGGAACTGTTTGAGCAGTTGGACTGTTCAAAAAACAGGCAGCGAGCGTTAGACATGGTGAATTATTTGATTGAGAATTAAGACACCACCTTATTTGAAATCTGGCCTGTCCAGGGAGTTGTCCATCTATTTAATCGTCAGACGTCAAATCATCTAGTTCATGTGGGGAAAAAAATAGTAAGCACGTAGGAATGGATTCTTGTGACAGTGATACAGTTTGGTGCGGTGCATGGCCAAATTCAGTCCATAACAAAATTCCGACAGTCCACAAATAGTAGGAATGTAGTCATCAAGTCATAGAACTTTCTAGTCAAAAAATGGTGGCGGAATCAAGAATTCCATCTTTTCATTTTTATGAACAATATTAGTTGTGAATGGCGTAACCATGGAGTCCTCCATAGCTGCTGGATGTTCTGCCTCAGTAGACTTAGACATTTCTTAGATTTCTTCCCTTTTCAACTCATTGTACAATTGGATTGCTGTTAATGACTCTTTTAGCTTGGAGCATACTTTGGCAGGCAATCCATGAAGAACTACCGTTTAACACAAGTGAAGAGGCTTGAGGGTGCAACAATTTCGATCACGATCGACTACACCCTGACGTGCTTCCAACCAATGTCAGCCAACTCTAATGCTATGTGTAGAAAAATCTAGCACATCACAGAAAACACCACAATGTATGGACAAATTGAAAATTCAATGAAGACGTTACCGTCAGATGTAATGATGATCTCATTGGTCTTTGACAACATCTCCACAATGGACCGAGAGATAATATTTGCACTTTGCCAGTTCATCTAAGAATAAAAGAGCAGCCCTTCCAGGCAGCGAAACTCGGGTTTTGAAAATATAGGCATCCATGGCCAGGTTTAGCTCTGATACCACTTGATCTGGACCAGGGCTGCAAAAACCCTCATCTAGGACCACTATGGGACCACTACACATAATAGAAGGTCAAACAAGAAGCGTAATGGTAATTTTGTAAATTCAAGAACAACTTAAGACCCCTTTTGGTAAGCAAACAATAGCTAGGATAATTCCAGAATTAAAATTAAAGAGCAGGTGTCGATTTAGAAGCTAATTATAGAGATATGATGAGATGGAATTAACTTGTGAAGACAAGGGTATTTTGGGAATAAGGAATATGGGCTAATGGTATAATCGTGTGGAGGGGGGGGGGGGTTGTCTTCAACCTCCTACCCTAGAAGAACCAGCAGAAGACCAAACTAGATTTGATGGCAACAACTCACCTCACACAACTCCAATGAAGCAAAGGTTTTTTAAGAACTGATAGCTAACCATAGTAGTCAAGGCGTCGCCTAGGCATCCGGGTGGTTATATATGAGCTAGGCGAGTCATCGCCTTGTGAATGTTCAAAAGGTGACCGCTTAGGTTGCCTAGGCGGTAACCTTAGGCGTTGCCTTGGGCGCCTGGGTAGTCGCCTTGTTGCCGATATGTAGGTAAATCATTAATTAAATGAAAATTTTCACATACCTTCCTTAAGATTTTCGTTTACCCGCAATTCAACCCTCCCCCATTATTGGCCACGCGTTGTTAAGTTCCCTAACGAAAAAGGTGAAAAGAGTTTTTTACACTTATACTAAAAACCAGTCTGAAAGTACATTATAGTCTTGCTCTTGCACTCTTGTTTCTTACTTGTACACTATTATGTTTTAACTTCTTAGTTTATTGATTTGTGCTTTTTTTGTTTTTTTTATTATTTATAAATATGCTTCTTTATGTCCTATAGTTTATCCATCATTTGTTGGTTTTCTTATATTAATTCGGTTATGCCTTAAATGTTGATTCTTTATGTAGCATACTGCATATATATATAACATTAATATAGCATTGATATTTTAGAAATAAAAAAAATATATATATACCGGGAACGCCTTGGTCGCCTAGACGTTGCCTAGGATGGCCTCAAACGCTTTGGGTCGCCTTGTCGCCTTGACAACTATGTATCTAACCCCAAGGTCTCTTGACTCCATCCCACAATCCCTTGAACCAGCAGTCTAAGATAGTTAAAAATCTCTGAAACATGACCCAGCAGGAGTTGCAGGTTCAGATATGAACTCAAATGGAAATATCATAGGAAAGATAACCTCTAGGCCTGAGTTTCTAGGATTTGATTTGCCCTAGACTGAGACCCAGCACCCAAAATATTAAGAAGAAAGGTGAAGGTATGAGGGAGATCAATCCAACTTTAAGGCCTGCCAGGTATTGCCTAGAACAAGGTATACCAGTGAGGAACAGTTACAGAAAAGGAAATAAAGAAAGAAACAAGAAGAAATAGAAGGAAGGGGAGAACACACCAGAGAGGAAGGTGGTTCTGAATCGCTAGGAGGAAGAAGAACCACAGCTCACAGCTGCCTAAACTACAAAGGTACCACTTCAACTAAACCCTATATATATATATATATATATATATATATATATATATATATATATATATATATATATATAACTCCTAATCTGAAAATACAAATTAAAGCAAATTAGGAAAATACTACAAAAACTCCTACATTATCTGAACTTCCCCAATATAACTGATTACAAGATTATCTCAAAAGAAAATCCCAAATCCCTAAGTATCCTAATGGACTGAAACAAGATTTGGACCTGGTTCTTCATGGTTTCGGTTTCCATGCTGGTGCAATCATAGAGCCATAGCTGCATCACCTTCCCCATTAAACAACAAGAGCCTGGGTCTGTTTTAACTTTTAACATCCAGTGGAGCCATTGTCACTTCCACAACCAAAAATGGGTCTGCTTTAACTTTTAACATCCAGTGGAGCCATTGTCACTTCCACAACCAAAAATATTAACAATAACAATAACAATAGATCCTCTCCAAGATGACTGGACATTTACAAGAAAATAGTGACAACCAGAAATGTGCTATAGAGGATGGCAAGTGTAAGCAGGCTAAGTAGCTTCTATGTAGAACTTCATTTGGCCATTGGATTTTCGTGAAACAAAAATACCTTTTGCAGGGGAGGTATTGTTTCCTTGTGCTTTTTTGGAGGTCGTTCTTTCCAAATGAGGAGCAATCAGGGCATCCAATTTGACCAACCAGAGTGCGACAGCAGATGTTGTTTGTGGCATAGTTGGAAAGAATACGATGACCTCATCCAGAGCTGTGTTAGAACCAATCCCAAAGCTACATTTGTTCAACCAGTCTTCATTGATAGCACCAACAAAATCAGTGAGAACCTACAAGACATTTAATTTTAAATAGAATGAAAATGCATCACGTTTGGACTACTCATGTTTTTCAGAAGAGACAAAAAAGAAGTGATCAAAGTACCAAACAACAGAGCAAAACGTACTCGTAACCCTGTAAGGAAATGAAAAGACAAGAAGCAAGAAATTTTGAAGGAAGAGGGGGGGGGGGAAACCTGCAAAAATTCAGGCATAGAGGAGGCACGTCTGAGCCGCTTGACCCAGAGTTTTTGTGCAGATCTTTTCCAAGCACCCACAAAGGCATCTTCAGGCATAACTGCCTGCATGCAATGTCAGAGAAGATGGAAATGAGTTATTTCAACACTGAATAGTCATTGAGTTCAAGAAATTACACTATAAAAAGGACGTCCTAGTGCACGAGGCTCACGATACTGCAGGGTCTGAGGAGAGGCAGAATGTACACAGGCTTACCCCCCACATTACACTATGAAACCCAATTTCAACCTTTAATGAAACCAAAATAAAGAAGATCCTCTGACTCAAAAAGTAAAAAGATATTGTTCAGAGTCGTAATGCTCACCTCAACTACATGAATTGCAGCTTTGAGTGACTGCAACTGTGATGACCGAACTATATGCTTTGGAAACTTATCAGTGTCTTTTTCTCTACACGTTGCAACATGGATGGTATATCTTTCTTCTAAATCAAAATCTAGCTCAAATGTAGCATGACATATCTTACAATGCTTTTCATCTCTCCAGTACAGGTCATGGCAAATATAACATCGAGTAAGTGAGTCAAGATAAGATCTTTTGCCCAGTTTCACAGCATTAAGATTTGAGTAGAAAGAATCCCATATCCATGCATCAAATGTTTGAAGGCGGTTCCACTTTTCTTTTTGTTCCTCTCCCTTCTTCCCAACTTCCAGAACTAAGGCAGCTGATGAAGCAGGAGAATGGTTTGCAGCTTGAGGAAGATAAAGATTGTTATCTATATAGGAGACAGGCGAAGAACCCTCAAGGCTACCAATGTCTATCTCCGAAAGATCAGACTGTGTGGATTGCCTGGTTTCATTACCAATTACCTCTCTATTGGACATTGCTTGGCATAGAAAGGCTTCCCGTTTCTCCAACGACGCGAGGAGCCGTGCTTCCCGCATGCCCCTACCATCCAAAACTAACAGCAGAGAATACAAAGCCTGCAGTTGGATCCAGTCAGTATATGCAAGCCACAGTTCACAAGCAATTTCAATGATTCTTTTGCATCACAAACAAAAAGCTACTTTGGACCATGAGAGCAATTCTGAATAGATCCCCTAGAAGTATGTCATTACCTCTTTGGTATCAATAACCTCCCAGTGACCATCTTCAGACGACTCAAAATAAACTCTCCTATGGCCTGGATCTTTGGCATCACAAGGGCCCAAGAAAAGCCAATACCTGTTGTACCTACGATCAGATCCCAAATAGACAGATTGTAATGGATGCACATCAGAGCCCAATTCTTCTGTTACGCATGCATCTTTTGTCTGAGAACCATTTACTCCCAAAAAATCATTCTTTTTCCCAATAGCCCTTGATAACAGTGCAGAAGAATCAACTGGAAGGAACTCTGGTGATACACTGGTTTCCTTCATACAGTGCAATGGTCCAAAGTGACCTCTTACCGACGTTATTAAGTTCTGCTGCTTTGGTGATGATCTCTTTATTTTTGCCCCAGAACCATGATGCCAAATATCAGGAATACTTTCTCTAACAGATTTTACAGGACCCTATGCAGAAAAGAGTGGAAAAAAACAATATAAGCATGCAAACCCTTAATGGTTTAAAAAAAAAAAAAAGAAAAGAAAAGAAAAGCACATACTGAACTTGACATAATTAAGAAATGATTATTTATCAATGCAATTAAAAAGAACGAAACAATCAAATCATTTCTTAAGATGCATAGGTAATTAGCTATCGTTTGGTGTTCATAGGCTTTCAAATTGAGGTTTGTTTATTCAATTACCAACTGGTGATCTGTTTGGTTTAACAAAACCTACTGTTCCTGTAATACCCTGCCCCTGATTATGGGCTAATTTAAAATTTTCCCTTTTGCTAGGTGAAAAATAAGAATCTAACTGTTCCTAGGGAGTAATTTTGTAGAAATTCCTAGAGGAGAACAAAAAGAAGTGCCAAACATTGTATCGACATTGGAGACAAGTATGATTTCAGGTGAGGGAGACATACTGATGAGGACATCCCAGCAGGTTTTTTTTTTGGTTGGAGCAGGAGAGCCAGTTTTTTTTTATTTTTTATTTTTTTTTTACAGTCTATTTATTTTCTATTTCTCTTTATCTGTTTCTATTTCTGTTTCTGACTTTTGTAATTTGAATACTGTTATCTTCTTTTTTTAATTTCTTTGAACAGCATGTAAAACTCTCCCCACCCCTTTACGTGTTGGCTGTATCCCCCACTAAGTGTTAGTTGTGTTTTTTTTTCCCTGTAATTACAGAAGTTGTAACTGCCCAAAAGCAGTTCCAACTTCTCCCCACCCCCATGGTTTGGATGTGTAGGCCTTTATGGCTATTTTCTTATGGGAAAAAAAAAAAAAAAAAAAAAAAAATATATATATATATATATATATATATATATATACAGAATGCAATGTATGAATGAAAATGAAGCTTCTCTCTTGGCTGTAAGTGTTCTATCTTCTCTCTTTCTCAATTTCCCCTCTCTTCTCCCCCCTTTTGCTGTGTTAATTCTGAAATCCCCTCTTGCCCCCCCTCTATCTTGAATCTATTTCTCTTCTTCTTTGCCTTCCCATTTCCCAAAATTCTCTCTCTTTTTGTCTAATGTATTAAATTCTATAATACATATACAGGGATTTTCTTTCCCCTTTATGTTCATCAAAATGCTGTTGTGTCATTTTATATTTTTATTTACATGTGATCTTGTTCTCCTACTGTAACTTTCCCCTAGCAGAGTATCTGTTTTAATTAACAGTGCTTAAATTTCCTGTTACCTATTAATCAGTCATTATTTAATCTTGCTGGACAGTGAACAGTATTTTGCTGTCTCTCTCTTGTTCCTACTCTGTTTTCTGGTTTCTGTTGAAACTTGAAAGTAGCCTAGTTGACAAAATGCCGACCTGCTCCTTTGATATATAGCCTACCTAATTGGTTAGTATTCCATTTACTCTATATTGAATTGTTGCTGAATTTGCATGAAACTGGTTTTCCTAAACACTAAACATATCTGTTCCTATTTTAGGAGTATTGAAACTTCCTGCATAACACTGTGTTAAATGCTGCATTTAATTACTGACCCCTATTTCACTCTATTTGATCATTGTTGAGTTCGTAAAACAAATGTTAGGAATTTATTGCTCATTATGTGATAACATCTAGCTCTAAACACTCTAAATGCAAGACATGTATGCTGCTGTCCCCCATCCTAACTAGCTAAATCTTAGATAACCTAATACATAGCTAGTTCTAAGTGTAGGTAACCTAGAACCTTAGGCTGTCCTACATCACATATCTACTCCTATTGCTGTATGTTATGTTTATTTGTAAATGTAAGTAGAATGACTATGTCGTGTATTATGATGAAATGAATGGGAAGGATGGATCAGAGGGAGAAGCATTCACCCATATCATTAGGATGGGTATGCAAGGATTAAAGAACCGTATATCATTAGTGTATCGGTTGGGTGATTTTAGGAGACGCATCGTATCGTGGTTACAGTGGATACGCTTGGATATTGGGCAAGATACACAAGGGAATGATTAGGGAACATGCAAAACACAATTTTAAAGTATAAAAACACTATAATAAGTAACATTAAGAAAGAAAATGTTTCTTACATTCATACTAAATTACTAATACCATGTCGAAGTCGAAAGTTTTTACCTTTTTCCCACAGATTTTGCTTCAATGATCGATTAAACTTTAGTCGTCAATTAAAACAACAGTTGGATGCTTGCTTTTAAGTTGTTTTTTTATGCATAATCAAAACCCTAAAGTTTGAAAAGTGATTGGTTTACAAATAATAGTTGAAATCCAACCATCTTACAAACTCTTTCTGCTGGTTTGCAAAAAGCAGTAGGAAATGAAGATGACAGTCCCTTTAAAGCCTGTATCGAAGTGTATCGCTGCGTATCTTCATGTACCTACATATATTGACCGTTATCGGTTGGATACGGTGGATACTCAGCGATACACACTATTTTAAAAATTGGGAGACGTATCGCAGGGGTATCGTATTGACCCCCTGCAATACAGATACATATCGGTGGGTATTGACAGTATCATATTGATACTTAAACCATGTGGGTATGGAACTTTGGTTGTTACTCTATGTGTCATGATATGAATGAATGTAGTGAATTGTACAAACTGTGACACTTAGCAATTTTATCATGTTAATGTATTCTGAAAGAATGAATTGCTAAGTTAAGTAAGGTAATCTGTTATGAAATGACAAGCTCTAATGATTTATGTTGAATTATAAATCGAAATGATATATGCAAATGCTATGTTAAAATAAATGATTTATGAGTATTAATGATGCCAAGACTATGATGTGAGGGTCCTTCCCAGTGCTACGGTAACTGGATTTAGGACAATACCATTGTCCTCCCCGGTGCTACAATGACCAGAATCAGGTGTAGACGATTATGATGTGGGGTTGCTACTGTGACTGGAATCAAGACTAGACCATTGTCTTCCCTAGTGCTACAGTGATTGGAATCAGGAGTAGACCATTGTCCTCCCCAATGCTATGGTGAACAGAATCAGGAGTAGATGACTTAATGTGAGGGGTTATGACTATTACTTTATGTTCTATGTTATGATATACTATGAGATAATGAATTGTATGACGTGCCATGTATAAGTGAGGGAGATACACAACTTCTCTGTTTGTATGCTGTGAGATAAGAGTTGAGTGGTATGAGTTGTGATAGGTCTGAGTGTGTGTTGAGTAGATATTGAAATGTTACCAAATATAATCATAGGCGTGCGTCATAAGTGTGAAACATGAGAATGTTACGGAAAGACACGTTAAGATAGAAAGTTCCTTGTTTTGTGATGCTATGAGATGTTATAATGCTTTGTTCATGATATGATGAATAAAAAAGTGTCGTGCGATTTAATGATCATGACATTTAATAGGTGAATAAATGAATGTAATGATGAAATAAAATATTATGCCCTCTTGAGCTAGAGAATATTATGGTATCTAATGAAATGCTAGCACCATGTAGTGTATAAGTGTAATAAGTCATGAGACATGCTGAAAGTTGAAATGTAAAGTTGAAATGTAAGGAATGCACTATCTTTAATGAAATGATAAGGGACACGAAAATGACATGAAACATGAGAATGAACGTATAAATTTACAAATGTGAATGCATACGAGACTACTATGCTTGGTGTATGAGATAAAATTGTATGAGGAAAGACATAATGAATAGGCATAAGAGACTAACATAGAGTGTGAAATGTAAATAAAGAGGTGAAATGAAATGACACTATTGGAATACTATTAGAATAGTCTAGGTTCAATGCATTGTCTAGATTCAATGTAACCTACCTACCTCACCAACCTCGCCTACTTTTTTTCTGTTTTTGTAAATCATTCACTCTATAAATACAATAGACCTTTGTTAATCTGTTTGGTCTCTTTAAGCCTCAACCATGTCAAACATGACGATTGCATCTATTGTTCCCAAAGGCTCTAGCGATAGAAGCATCTTTGTTGTTCCTACATTCCCTGGTTGTACCATTAAATTGGATAGGAATAATTATTTGATGTAGTTTCGTTCCTGCATTCTTTCTACCGCATCCCGTGGTTTTTTAGGATACCTTACTAGTGATGCTAAGATACCTACCACTGAGGGCACTGACCAAAGGAAATGGAGCTCTAACAACTACCTGGTGATGTCTTATCTTATTAGTTCTATGTATCCTAACATTGCTGGCGGCTATTTATCATTAGATTCAGCTGCAAGTCTATGGAAGGCTGCTAAAGATACGTACTCACAAGTAGGGAATAATGCTCAAGTATATGAATAGCAAAAGAAGATACATGATACCAAATAGAAGGAGCTTTCCTTGTCTCAGTATTATTCTGAGTTAAGAGGAATGTGACAAGAGAAGGATTATTATGAAGCCTTCTCCGCTTCTTGTCCTGTAGATGCCACGAAATTCGCCAAAAGGGAAGACAAATTTCGTGTTTATGCTTTCTTAGCAGGTCTCAATGTGGAGTTTGATCAGATATGTGCTCATGTTTTGAGCTGTGATAATTTTCCTCCTTAGAACAGGCCTATGCTATGGTCCAATCTGAGGACAGCAGACGGACGGCTATGTTACAACCCTCTCTGCCTTATTGTCGTTTCTTTTTTCTGGTACCGGCTCCACTGGCATAAGTAATTTTAACCGGTCCGGCACTCGTCCTAGTTCAGATAGAGAGCCCATCAAAATGTGAGTTCTGTGGCAAGGAATGTCATACAAAAGAATACTGTTGGAAACTCCATGGTCACCCTACTAATGGCAAAGGCTGTGGGCGAGGTCGTGGTACCGGTTCTGCCCAAGCTCATCAAATAGAGATTGCTGATGTTGATACCGCTCCCCTTGGACATAATGATTTGATGAACTAGCTTCGTCGTCTTCTATCTCAGTCAAGCCCTTCTCCATCTGCATCAGCTGCTGCCTCCTTGCCAGGGTCCTCTGCTTCCAACTTTGCCAATTCAGGTATTTCCGTCGGTGGTCATTGTGCATCTTATACTTTCACTCCTTGGATCATTGACTCAGGGGCTACCGTTTGCATGACTGGCTCTTCTCATTCCTATTTTGAGTATTTTCCTAGTTCTGGTAAAGGTAAAGTTAAAGTTGTTAATGGTTCCCTCTCCTTTATTACAAGGAAGGGTTCCATGATATGCTCTTCCTTACTTTCCCTATCATCTGTTCTTCATGTACCAAATTTCTGTACTAATCTACTCTCTATTAATAGTCTAACTCGTGATTTGAATTGCCGAATCACTTTCTTTCCTTTTTATTGTGTATTCCAGAACTTGGTGATAGGGAAAACGATTGGTAGTGGTAAAATAGTTGATGGCTTTTACATCCTTGCCGCTTCTATAGCATCTTCGGCCTTGACGATACAAATGTCTTCATCCTCCACAGTTCCACTGACATGTCTATGTATATGGCATCACTGTTTGGGTCACCCCCCTATTAGGAATTTAGTAAAGCTTTTTCCTCAATTTTCAAAGCTATGTAAGTCAGACGAGTTTTTTTTGTGATGCTTGCATTTTTGCAAAGCAGACTTGGTCTGTTTGTCCTATTTCAAATAAACGTAGTACCTCTCCTTTTTTTTTAATACATTCTGATGTTTGGGCTCCCTCTCGGTGTGTCTCGATAACTGGGTACAAAAAGTTTGTAACTTTCATTGAATGTAATACTCGACTCACTTGGGTTTATTTGCTCTGCCACAAAAATGAGGTCTTTCGCTGATTCCAACTATTTCATCGGATGATCCAGACACAATATAATGCAAAGGTCACCATCCTTCGTATAGACAATGGAATTGAGTATACCAATGGCTCCTTCCAGTGCTACCTGGTTGAGTGCTAGAATCGTCACTTGTTAAAGGTTGCTTAGTTCTTGATGTTTCAGATGCATGTCCTTGCTGCGTAATGGAGTAAAGCCTTCTTACAGTAGCTTACCTCATCAATCAAATGCCCTTACGGATTCTTGACTACCGCAACCCTATGGAGTTACTCCTGGGTACTTCTACATTTGTTGTTCCTCCAAAGGTATTGGGTTGTGTGTCTTTTGCTCGTAACCATCACCTCTATGGTAAACTCGACCCCCGTGGCCTTTGGTGCATTTTTGCAGAATGTTTATCTCCATGGATGTGGTCTTCCATGAGACTGAAGCCTTTTTTGTGGCCCCTGCACCTCTTCAAGGGGAGTCTCTTAGTTTTAGTAAAGATGTGCTTGGACCTCTTAAAGATCTTCTGGAGTACCTTCTCACTCTTGCTGCCCCTGTTATACCAGTTAATCAGGATGATACTACTATTCAATCAGACACTAAGATGGTTCCAACTGTTCTTGATCAAAATGCTACTGTTCATACAGACACAGACACTACAGCATAGTTGGTTACAACAATTCAAGCTTCTCAGGAACCGTCCCCACTAAAGGTATTTACTCGGTCTAGGTCCAAACGACATCAAAGGCAAGATACCACCATTACCACTGCACCACTCCTATCGGCATCTCCCAATCTAAGTTCTGTTCCTCCTCCATTTGGTGAGCCACCTATTACTTCTCGAAAAGGTGTCCGATCCTGTACTCAACATCCCAATTCTAACTTTGTGTCTTATGAATCTTTGTCTCATTCCTTTCATGCATTTGTTTCCTCTTTATCTGTTATTTCCATTCCTTCAAACTAGTAGGCAGTTATTGTTGATCCCAAATGGAAAGCTACAATGTTAGACATAGTGTCAAGGCATCACCTAGGCGTCGCTTAGGCACTGCCTAGGCGTCCAGGAGGCCTTGTGATGCCTTGGAAAATTGGTCGCCTACCCACCCCGTCAGGCCTCCAACGCCTTGGTTCGCCTTGGCGCCTTGACAACTATGATATTAGAAGAGATACATGCTCTTGACAAGAATAAAACCTGGGATCTTGTCACTCTTCCTCTGGGAAAGATACCTGTAAGATGCTAATTGATCATTACAGTAAAGCAGAAAATTGATGGTATTGTTGACAGGTATAAACGCTCGATTAATTGCCCAGGGCTATACTCAGACGTTCGAGATTAACTATTCGGAGACTTTTGCCCCTATTGCCAAGTTAAATACCGTTCGTGTCCTTCTCTCATGTGCGGTCAACCTTGGTTGGGGTTTTACATCAATTAGATGTGACAAATGCCTTCCTACATAGGAAGATAGAAGAGGAGATGTACATGGATGTCCCTTCTGGCTTTTCCAGACCTCCAATAGCTAGTAAGGTCTATAAATTAAAACGGGCCTTATATGGTCAAAAACTATCTCCTCGGGCCTGGTTTGGACGCTTCAATAGAGCCATGAAATCTATAGGGTACAAACAAAATAATGCTGATTACACTCTGTTTATCAAGAAGAAGGGCGAGTTAACTACTGCTTTTATTGTATATGTAGATGATATAGTGGTGACAGTGAATGACACTGCTGAAAGATCTCATTTGAAGACCTTTTTGGGCACGAAATTTGCAATTAAAGACCTTGGCCCGTTAAGGTATTTCCTCGAGAATGAAGTTACTCGGTCTTCTCAAATGTATCTTATTATTTGACACTGGGATGCTTGGGTGCACACCTGCTGACCACCATTCGATGCCAATTCCCGTCTGTCACAAAAAAATGGGGAACCAATTGATAAAGGTGGATACAAAGATTAAATTATCGTGCATCAATATTGAATCAGTTGGGTGATTTTAAGAGACGCATCGTATCGTGGATACGCATGGATACGCAAGGATGCGAGCAAAATATGCATGAGAATGCTTAAGGAACATGAAAAACACTAATTTAAAGCATAAAAACACTATAAATAACTAATTTATGGTCCAATTACAAGACATAGAGTGGTTGGATTCAATACAATAGGTCCGATCATAGGAGGATAAAAAATGTGCTATACTATTTGTGATGAATCTGTTTTTTATTATTTTTTTATTTATAAAATTAATACTATTTTTAAGCTTTTAGAGATGTTTTTATTTTTTTTATTATTTTTCTTTATAAAATTAATTCTATTTCTAAGCTTTTAGTGATATATAGAGTTTGAGTATTGTAGGGTGTAATACATGGGATCATGTCCCATGGACCATATATATAAGGGATATAATAGAAGATAACAACAAGGATCGCAAATCGCATACAAGATGGGATTCCTGGGAACAAGATTCACACAGGTTTGATCTTCTTCTTAGCTCCTCTGGAGGTGGCGGCAGCGGTGCTGCTACTCTTCTTTTTCTCCTCTAGCAGCGGCGGCAATGGCTGCTGCTGCTGTCTTTCTTTTCTTCTTCTCGATCAGCGGCAGTGGCGGCAATGTCTGTTGCTGCTGTCATTGCTTTTCTTCTTCTCGATCAGTGGCGGCGGTGGTGGTGGCTGCTGTTGTTGTGTTTCCTATTCTTTTACTTCTCGATTGGTGGTGGCGGTAGCTTCTCCTCCTCTTTTTTTTTTCTCCCTCTTTCTTCTTCTTCTTCTTCCTCTTCTTCTTCTTGGCCTACTCTGTTTCTGCAGGTTTTTTTTTTTTTTTTTTTTATATTTTAAAATACGTGTATCGGTCTGTATCAAATGTATTAGACTATATCGATGCGATCGATACACTTCAATACATATTATTTTTCCAAAAATAAGATATGTTTTGATGGTATCTGTTGAATGATGGAATGACTTGTCCGTAATAGAGAGAGGTCCTCTTATTTATAATGTGAGAATGAATATAAAGAAAGAAAGAGGTAGTACAGGTAGTACAGGTAGTACAATTGTACAATACAGGTAGTACAATGAATTTAGACAAAAAATGAAATACGTAATATTCTCAACACTCCCCCTCAAGTTGGTGCATATATATCATGCATGCCCAATTTGGACAATATCATATGGAAAGATTTCCCTAGCAGACCTTTGGTGAAAATGTCTGCTAGTTGGTCCTCTGATCTGACAAACGGAATCTCGATTTGTCCACTGTCCAGTTTCTCTTTGATGAAGTGACGGTCTACCTCAACATGTTTTGTCCGATCATGCTGAACCGGATTATTAGCAATGCTAATGGCTGTTTGATTATCACAGAATAATTTCATGGACTGGTTACAGATAACCTTCAAATCTTTGCGTAGTCGTTGTAACCATAGTAGTTCCCATATTCCATGCGCCATTGCTCTGTATTCTGCTTCTGCACTGGATCGGGCAACCACATTTTGCTTCTTGCTGCGCCAGGTTACCAGATTGCCACCCAAGAATGTGCAATGACCAGAGATAAACTTACGATCAGGACTTCCTGCCCAATCTGCATCAGTATAAGCCTCCACCTAGATTTGTTTATTTGGTGAATCTGAAATGGCATATGCTTCCATTTTCAGAGGGTCATTTGAAGATAACAGGATTCCTCTTCCAGGGGCTGACTTTAGGTAGTGTAGTATCCGATAGACAGCCTCCATATGTGTAGAGTATGGGTCGTGCATAAACTGGCTTACCAAACTAACTGCGAATGCAATATCTGGCCGTGTGTGGGCAAGATATATGAGTCTGCCAACAAGTCTCTGATATCTTCCTTTATCTTCTTGTGTGCCTTCTTTTGCCCTTAGCTTGATATTGGGATCGAGAGGAGTATCACAAGGTCGAGCCCCAAGTAACCCTGTTTCTGAGAGAAGATCAAGAACATACTTTCTTTGAGACAGATAGATGCCTTTTGTAGATCTGACAACTTCAATCCCAAGAAAGTACCTAAGTTTGCCAAGGTTTTTTATCTCAAACTCCTTCCTTAAAAATGCCTTTAGTTTCGTGATTTCATCATTGTTATTGCCAGCAATGATGATATCATCTGCATATACAAGTAAGGCAGTAAAAGTGTTAGAGGAATGTTTTATAAACAAAGTATAGTCAGCATTGCTTTGAACATAGCCAAATGCTACCATAGCTTTATTAAATCTTCCAAACCATACTCTAGGGGATTGTTTTAGACCATAAAGAGATCGCTTCAACTTGCAGACTTTTCCTTGGCTTTTATCATCTGTGAAACCCGGTGGGCAGCCCATATAGACATCTTTAGTAAGTTCTCCATGAAGGAATGCATTTTTTACATCTAACTGTTGCAAGTCCCAGTTGTGATGTACAACACAGGATAGCAAAACCCTGATGGTAGTCATTTTGGCCACTGGAGCGAAGGTTTCTTGGTAGTCAATCCCATATCTTTGAGTAAATCCCCGTGCAACCAACCTAGCCTTGTACCGATCAATAGTCCCATCTGGTTTCTGTTTCACTGTAAAGATCCACTTGCATCCTACTGACCTTGATCCTGCAAGAAGTGGAACAAGATCCCATGTACCATTTTTCTTCAGAGCCCTCATTTCTTCCACCATTGCAGCTTTCCACCTTTCATCCATAATTGCATCCTGCCGTTTTTGAGGAACAGACACAGAAGAGAGCGAAGACACAAAAACACAGAAAGAAGGGGAAAAAGAGTCATAGGAAACATAATTGGAAATAGGATGTAGGGTGCAGGCCCTAGTTACTTTTCGAAGTGCAATTGGAAGATCAAGATCAGAAGGAGTAAGTTCCTTACCAGAAGAAGGCTCAGTAAACTCAGTTTCTGGATCCAGGGCTAGCGAAGGGACATGTGCAGGAGTGGTAGTGGCCTTTCCTTGCTTGTCTTTGGCACGGCTATAAACTTGCAGAGTTGGCTTGGTGGTTGGATGCTTAGATGGTGCAGTTGTATCGAGCACTTGTTCATGGACTATTTCTGGTACATCAGGTATATCTGGTATAAGTACATTAGGGATATCAGGTGCATCTTCAACTGTCTGTGTCTCCCCCTGAAGAGGAGCCTGATAATAAGAGAGATGCTCATGAAAAATGACATCTCTACTAACAAGGACCTGACGAGAGGGAAGATGATAACACTTGTATCCTTTCTGTATTGCAGAATACCCTAAAAATATGCACTTTAATCCACGTGGATCAAGCTTGCCAGGGGAACGATGGTTACAAGCATAACAAAGACAACCAAAGACTCTAGGAGGAAGAACAAAATCAGAATTTCCACGTAAGATGTCCAAGGGAGCCTTGTTGTTTAAAACTCGAGAAGGAAGGCGGTTGATCAGGGATGCTGCAGTGAGGATAGCATCACTCCAGTATTGAACGGGAACATGTCTCTCAAACATTAGTGTTCTAGCTGTTTCGAGTAAGTGGCGGTTCTTTCTTTCAGCGACTCCATTCTGAGCAGGAGTGTCCACACAACTTGTCTGATGAATTATCCCGTTATCAGCCAAGTATTGCTAAAAAAATCCTTCAAGATATTCCTTACCATTGTCACTTCGGAGCATCTTCAACTGAGTTTGAAACTGCGTCTTGATCATATTGTGGAAATGGCGGAAGCATGCAAAGACTTCATTTTTTTGACGCATCAGATAGACCCATGTGGTACGAGTATGACAATCAGTAAAGGTTACAAACCACCTATGACCAGAAATAGAGGTAGTCCGTGTTGGACCCCAAACATCAGAATGGACTAAATCAAAGATACAAGTACTTCTTGAAGCAGAAGATAAATAAGAAATACGAGCCTGTTTGGCCAAAACACAAGCCTCACATAATAACTCGTCTTTATTACATTGTTTAAATAATTTTGGAAAAAAATGAGATAGAACAGCAGAAGAGGGATGCCCAAGACGGCGGTGCCACTGTTGAAGGGTACTAACTGCGGAATGGGAGGAAGGTGTTGAACGACCATTGTCAAGCAAGTACAGGCCACCATGCACACTACCATGTCCAATCGTCTTCCCGTTCTCTAGATCCTGAATCATACAATAGGTAGGAAAAAATGTTACTTTACAATTTAGAGACTTTGTAAGACTACTAATGGAGAGTAAATTTGTGGATAGATTAGGAACATGTAGAACGAAATTCAAATCAAGGGACGAAGAACAGTAGATGGATCCAATTCCAGATATAGGAGAGAGGGATCCATCAGCGACCTTCACAGTATTATGTCCAGAAGAAGGATAGTATAAATAAAAGGACTCAGACGAACCAGTCATGTGGTCAGTGGCTCCAGTATCTATAACCCAGGGGCTAGAGATAGAGAAAGCACAATGACCATCATGGGAAATACCTGACTGAACAAAAAAAGAACCTGGATTGGTAGATGCAGATGTGGATGATTGATTTGTAATCGCAGGAGGTAGTCGAAGGAGATGCCGGAGAGTTTGAAGTTCTTGTGCATAGAGTTGTGGCAGAGGACCAATAGGAGGACTTGCTTCAGTTTGATGTGCCTGAGGTGCGTGGGAGGACTTTGCCTTGTGCATACCTTTTTTCCGACGTTTTGCTTCAAAATCTGTCGGTTTGCCATGAAGTTTCCAGCATGTGTCTTTGGTGTGCCAAAGCTTGCTACAATACTCACATTTGATAACATCACGGGAAACAGGAGGATTCTTGTATGTCTGAGTATTTGTCTGGAGAGCAGACCTATCCGGAACAGAAGGGGACAACATTGTTATTCGTCGTTGGTCCTCTAACTGAACCATGGAATAAGCCTGTTCGAGGGCAGGGGAAGGGTCCCTGCTGAGAATCTGTGAGCGATAGGATCAAGCTCCACATTTAGTCCTGCCAGAAAAGTATAAACCCTGTATTTCTCTTCCCTTTTGTGAAATAGGGTAACATCTTCTTTACATTTAGCATGAATAGAATCATAAAAATCAATTGTTTGCCAATAGCTCCTCAACTTAGTATAATATTGGGATACAGTCAATTCTTTTTGGATAGTTTTATGAACACTTTTTTGAATGGCATAAATTAAAGCAGCATTTCCAACTTGGGAATAAGTGTCCTTAGCAGACTTCCAAATTTGTGCAGCAGTATCCAATAACAAATAGCCCTCGGCTATAATGGGTTGCATGGAATTGAGGAGATATTGCATTACCAATGAATTTTCAGCATGCCATTTCTCCAAAACAATGTCCTTGGTCAGAGGTTTTCCCTTGGTGCCGGTGAGATATCTCGATAATCCCCGAGCTGTAATTGAGAGTTGGGTGGCCCGAGACCACATTAGGTAATTACCACCATCAAGTTTAGTGGTATTAGTGGGAATAGTGAGATTGTCCATTTTAAAACTCTCTATCCCAGAAGAGATTACTTCAGATGTCATCCTTGAGTTGTGTATTCAAGAACAAACACCCAAAAGCAATATGAACAGCCTCCCTGTTTGGTTATAGCACAATATATGGAGATCAAAGTAGAAATATCACTTGTCAGATATCCTAACTTGTCCCATGTGCAACATAATATATGGAAATCAATTCTGGTTTGCACCCACTTTTTTGTTTATTGGGGTAAACTCAGAAACTCATAGATATCCGACCAGACTGAACCATATTATTAATATCCAGACTGATAAAAAAAATTGATTTCCAATAAAGAGAATAAAAAAATGATCCGTGATGAGGGATAAAAAGAAGGGCAGTACCTATATCATTGTATCCCTCTTTGGTTGCTGCCCCTAGTGGAGAGAGAAAAAAAAACAAAAGAAAAAGAAAAGAAAAGAAAGAAAGTCGGTGGTCAACGGTGGTAGGTTGGCGGCGGCGGCGGTGAGGTGGCGGAGGGATCTGGCGGTAGAGCTAACTTGGCTCTGATATTATGTTGAATGATGGAATGACTTGTCTGAAATAGATAGAGGTCCTCTTATTTATAATGTGAGAATGAATATAAAGAAAGAAAGAGGTAGTACAGGTAGTACAATACAGGTAGTACAGGTAGTACAATTGTATAATACAGGTAGTACAAAGAATCTAGACAAAAAATGAAATACGTAATATTTTCAACAGTATCGTATCAACTATTGTTGATACAAATACGTATCGGCCGATACGACCCATATCGTACGATACGACCCGTATCGTATCTATACTTGAATTCATGGGTGGATATCAAATATTAGTTGGCCGGCTAATTTATCTTTCTCATACCAGACCAAGTATTGCCTTTGCAGTCAACATGGTTAGTCAATCCATGCATGATCCCTATTCTAGCCATTTGGATGCTGTGAATCATCCTGCGTTACTTAAAATCTGCTCCTAGTTGTGGTGTTCTTTTGGCTCTTCATATGCACCTTAAATGTGCGGCCTACACTGATGCTGATTGGGCTGGTTCACTAGATGATAGACACTCGACCTCTAGCTACTGTACTCTAGTAGGGGGAAATTTAGTCACCTAGCGAAGCAAGAAACAAGCTAAGGTCGCTCGTTTCAATGCAAAACCGAATTCAGGTCTATAGCCCATGTATTTGTGAACTTTTTTAGCTTAAAGGTCTCCTTCATGACCTATGTGTGGCTATTCAGCTACCTATGAAACTCTTTTGTGATAGCAAATCAACCATTAGCATTGCTCATAACCCAGTCCAGCATAATAGAACAAAACATGTTGAGATAGATCGTCACTTCATCAAGGAGAAGCTTGAGCAAGGTCTCATTTGCATTCCCTTCGTCAAATTTGAAGACCAATTGGCTGATTTTTTACCAAGAGCCTTCCTGCCAAGAAGTTTCATCCTATTGTGGCCAAGTTGGGAATGACTGATATCTATTCCCCAACTTGAGGGGTAATATTGGAATACTATTAGAATAGTCTAGGTTCAATGTATTGTCTCCTCACTTACCGCACCTACTTTCTTTCTATTTTTGTAAATCATTCACTCTATAAATACAATATGACCTTTATCTTTCAAGACAAGTCAAACCATATTTACAATAAACATGAAAGATAAAATCAAAGAATTGAGTACAAAAAAAAGGAACACTAGAGGCATTGAGACGCCAAAGGCCATGTATGGATGGTGAGCCAAAAGGCGGTGGAGACATGGTGAGCCTAGAGTACAAAATGAAAAGGTAAAAGAAATTAAAAGAGTATAGAAGGCAAGAAACACTGAAGTCACTATGAGACAAAAGACCATGTATGGATGGTAAGCCAAAAGACAGTAGAGACACAGTGAGCCTAGAGTAGATATTGAAAAGGTAAAAGTAAATAAAAGATTATGAAAAGCAAGAAACACTAGAGGCCGGTGAGGCAAAAGACCATGTACATATGGTGAAAGAAATACCACTACTACTTTGATATGTGTGTGTTTTATGAGAATGTTTTGAATGCATAAATTGACATGCAATAACGTACGAAGCGTGAGTAGAATGAAACAACAAGTGCTTTGTATTCCATACTGTTGTGATATATCAAATTGATTATGTAATGTATGCAATGATATGTCATATTGTGATGCTTGGTATTGGGTTATGGACACTATGGTACAATGACTGATGTATGTCAGAACATAATGATGTAATGAGGAAATATGCAAAAAATGATGATGAAAGTTGACTGGTACAGGGATCTAGATTTCGGGGGTCTATGGAATAAAATGAAAGGAGATGGATGAATAGTATGGTGAATGAGAAACCATAGTGGCTGCTGCCCCCTCTCCAATAGGGGGTAATGATCTAGATGGAGTGCATGAGTACCAGACCTGGCGGTCTAGGCCATTAAGGTCAAAACGAACCGGCTTCTAAGGAAGTCCAGACTCTAGGAGTTTAGGCCATTTAAGGTCGAAACCAATTGTGAAACTTGGCCGTCGATCGCAGCGTGGCTCCAGACTATTTAGTGCTAGCAGCAGTCCACAGACTAGACCAACCCTAAATTTAAAGAATAAAAAGTTATATATGAATTTTAGTTTTATTTCAATGAAATAAGTTAACAAACATGCTATGATAACATGTGAAATAGAGCATAGATTTGTCTGTGAGATGCTTGACATATAGGAATTGATACATGATTTGTGATAGTGGTGAATAAAGGTTATTGAGATGATATTATGATGTTTTCATGTATAACTATATGTGTTGAATGATGGAATAACTTATAGCTGTGCCAAAGACAAGCAAGGAAAGACCACTGCCACTCTTGCACATGTCCCTTCGCTAGCCCTGGATCTAGAAACTAAGTCTACTGAGCCTTCTTCTGGTAAGGAACTTACTCCTTCTGATCTTGATCTTCCAATTGCATTTCGAAAAGGAACTAGGGCCTGCACCCTACATCCTATTTCCAATTATGTTTCCTATGACTCCCTTTCCCTTTCTTTCTGTGTTTTTGTGTCTTCGCTCTCTTTTGTGTCAGATCCTTAAAAATGGCAGGATGCAATTATGGATAAAAGGTGGAAAGCTGCAATGGTAGAAGAAATGAGGACTCTGAAGAAAAATGGTACATGGGATGTTCCATTTCCTGCAGGATCAAGGTCAGTAGGATGCAAGTGGATCTTTACAGTGAAACAGAAACCAGATGGGACTATTAATCAGTATAAGGCTAGATTGGTTGCACGGGGATTTACTCAAACATATGAGATTGATTACCAATAAACCTTCGCTCCAGTGGCCAAAATGACTACCATCAGGGTTTTACTGTCCTGTGTTGTACATCACAACTGGGACTTGCAACAGTTAGATGTAAAAAATGCATTCCTTCATGGAGAACTTACTGAAGATGTCTATATGGACTTCCCACCGGGTTTCACAGATGATAAAAGCCAAGGAAAAATTTGCAAGTTGAAGCGATCTCTTTATGGTCTAAAACAATCCCCTAGAGTATGGTTTGAAAGATTTAATAAAGCTATGGTAGCATTTGGCTATGTTCAAAGCAATGCTAACTATACTTTATTTATAAAACATTCCCCTAACACTTTTACTGCCTTACATGTATATGTAGATGATATCATCATTGCTGGCAATAACAATGATGAAATCATAAACTAAAGGCATTTCTAGGGAAGGAGTTTGAGATCAAAGACCTTGGCAAACTTAGGTACTTTCTTGGGATTGAAGTTGCCAAATCTACAAAAGGCATCTATCTGTCTCAAAGACGGTATATTCTTGATCTTCTCTCAGAAACAGGGTTACTTGGGGCTCGACCTTGTGATACTCCTCTCGATCCCAATACCAAGCTAGCAAAAGAAGGCACACCAGAAGACAAAGAAAGATATCAGAGACTTGTTGGCAGACTCATATATCTTGCCCACACACGGCCAGATATTGCATTCGCAGTTAGTTTGGTAAGCCAGTTTATGCACGACCCATACTCTACACATATGGAGGCTGTCTATCGGATACTGCACTACCTAAAGTCAGCCCCTGGAAGAGGAATCCTGTTATCTTCAAATGACCATCTGAAAATGGAAGCATATGCCATTTCAGATTCACCAAATAAACAAATCTAGGTGGAGGCTTATACTGATGCAGATTGGGCAGGAAGTCTATCTCTGGTTATTGCACATTCTTGGGTGGCAATCTGGTAACCTGGCGCAGCAAGAAGCAAAATGTGGTTGCCCGATCCAGTGCATAAGTAGAATACAGAGCAATGGCGCATGGAATATGCGAACTACTATGGTTACAACGACTACTCAAAGATTTGAAGGTTATGTGTAACCAGTCCATGAAATTATTCTGTGATAATCAAGTAGCCATTAGCATTGCTAATGATCCGGTTCAGCATGATAGGACCATAGTTCGAAATCTCGGTTCTCGAGGGTGTCTCGACCCTTGAGAAAACCGAGATTACCGAGATCTCGGTCGAGATCTCCGAGATCTCGGCGGGAACCTGCCGAAACTACCAGAGGGTAAAAATGGGAGTTTCGACAGATTTTTTTTATGGTTTAAGCCATTTTTTGCTGTTTTAAGTCCATTTTAGAGTCATTTTAAGGCTATATATTGCAGGAAAATACTTATTCAACATATATAAACACATTTGAAGCATAAAAAGTAATCACATTATCGAAAAATCATACATTCATAAATCATAAATCCCACAAAATAACATAATTTACAAGTACTCATTATATGAAAGACTAAAATACTCAAAATGAAATAATACATTCCCATTAGTCCATCTCAATGTCTAATCATATGTAGAGTGGCGTGCAGGTTCCATCTGATCAGATTGACTTTGTTGAAGAAAATATATCTCGGTCTGATAAACAAAATCCTGACACGACATCCTCCGGCTATAGAAGGTCTGGTAGTCTTCCACATATTTCTCATACATATGATCCGGGAAGTTTCTAAAAATACCCAACCTTGGATACAATTCACTATAATGTGGAGTAAAGTGAGCATATATTGGTTGGTGTCGGGGCATGGTTCTTTGCAAATTTGGGACTGAAAAGAGACTGTCCACAAAGTTTGAGCCAGTCTGTGATGTAGCATTACTAGTATCAGCGAAATAATCATATGCACTTCCCATCATGCGGTCATCATCACCGGAATAAGAACCGTACGCCGAAGTGGTGCCAAATCCATGAGCACTCCACTGCCCCTGCTCCTGTCCACTGCTACCCTCAATGCTCAGTCCTCCAAACTTGTAGACATACTATCAATTTCAACATCAAGCATAATATCAGGATCAGGAACGATGTCAAAGAAACAATCTTCTTCTTCTTCCACTGGTTGCAAAGGGCGTTCCCGTTGACGAGACCTACGTGTATACCCAGTCATAGGCCGTAATGAAGATGCGCGTCCACCATGATCTGGATCCTGTGTAGTGTGTGTATACTGACTCTCACCGGTCCATCTAATAATGGGTACAGTCGGTCTAGGTTCACCACCACCACCCTCATCACCACCACTATCAGAAGTTGACCAGCCAGATTGTTCCATTGTATCATCATCGCCTTCTGAGTCACTACCAGTACCAGCTGGGGGGTCAAACGGTCTAGGCGACTGTGCGTGTACACGACCTTCATCCGAGGACATAAACCGCTCGAGATTAAAACCCATCGGAGCAGACACAGTGGGGTCGGGCATCCCATTAGGCTCATCCATCACTGGAACTGCTCTGTCTCTCACCCATTCCACATAGGGATCCTCTTCATCTGAAGATAGTTGGAAGACGTCAGCTAGCTCGATCAGCTCTTGTTCATTTCTTTGTTCAAATTTCAAGCATTGTACCCTCAATTTCATGTTGTAATGGGCGTAGACCAAGTCATTTAGCCATTGAGAGCCCAATTTATTCCGCCTCTTTGAATGGATAAGGGAGAAAGTACTCCAATTTCGGTCACACCCAGATGCGGAACATGTCTGAGATATGACTTTGATTGCAATTCTCAACTCAGCTGCATGCTCGCCATACAACAACCACCACTCAGCTGCACAAGATGAAGAGCACATTTTAATACACATATTAAATAAGATATTTTACTTGAAAATTTCAATTTCCATAATTCCATACCAGGATCGGTCTTATCTCGTCCAGCCACTGCAGCGGGAGTTCCAAAA
Source organism: Protea cynaroides (assembly GCA_028583415.1). Lineage (NCBI taxonomy): Eukaryota > Viridiplantae > Streptophyta > Magnoliopsida > Proteales > Proteaceae > Protea > Protea cynaroides. Next base: position 43,688,879 of record CM053268.1, read on the forward strand.
CTCTTAAGAGCATCTCTGAACGTTTTCATCTACACCCATTTCAAAATTTATAACCATTAACCATTGTA